>OY997272.1:423453686-424653686 GCA_963921465.1 Triticum timopheevii
TAGAGCTCAGGGACAAGAGGAGGAAGAGGCTGCGGCACGAACAGAGCCGGTCGGCTACAGCTCGCCCCTGGGCGCGCGGCGACAAGCACTGACACAGGGCTTACGGAGGGGGAAGATGGCTCCAGGAGGACGGCGACGACGGGGTAAAACTATTAGACATGCTCATGAGCACGAAGAAGACGAGGAGAGGAGGGACCCAAGCAAAACAACGTTCTGGACACGCTCATGGAATGCGTGCGCTGGTGCACACAGTGCCACAAGCTAAGCCAAATGATGTCTGGGGTGGAGTCCTTCCAGGGTAGGTTGCAACTGATGTGTTTACTTGGTTAAAGACTCAGCGGTTAAATGGTAGTCATCGTCTGAAGTTTACTGCAGTAAACTTGGCCGTGCACTGGTGATCAACAGGGAAGTGATTGTGGTCAATGGAGTTGTGTGGGATGAGTAACTACGGAAGGACCATGATCCTGGAGGTTTTGGAGCATAATGGAGCACAAACTAATATAGTTGTTGTGTAACCCCAAAAATTGGTCCAGAATCAAGATTTGGATGATGCACTCACATGGTGTTATAGAATGGGATGCAACTTGAAAAATCCTCATTATATGGACATAGAAAGATGCTGTAAAAAGCTCATGCCAAATGGACAAGCCAAAATGGCACTTGCTTCACAAACATCATTTTTGTCCAAAAACTTGGAATAATTTTGGTGATCAAATGGATCAATGAAATGATGCCAAATTGGGTGGAGATATGTTTTATGGGTATAATAATGATCTGATAATTTATTAGAATTTTTGAAGCAATATAATATGCACTTGCTTCACAAGCTGAAAATATTAACAGAATCAAAGAATTGGTCCTGTGCTCACATAGATGATTGGATGGGGCTGCAAATGAGTGGAGGGGGTTAATATGATCACATTAAGGAGTGTGAAAAAGTTCAAATCATTTGGATACTCGTAGCTAGTACTTCCTTCACAAAGCCTTTTGTTTGACAGAAACTTTGAAAATTCACTGAGCAAGATTGGCTAGGCAAATAAAGTTGAACTTGTGCACGAGGCAATTATTTGGACATATAAGCATGCCCAAAAAGGTTTGGGGCCTCTAGGAAAAATATAAATGACACTTCCTTCACAAAGTACCATTTAGGGCAGAAAGGAAGAATAATTATTGGAGAATTATTCTTGGACTAGGACAGAAAAGTTTGGACATATTTGAGCAACATATGACCCAAAGGAATTATGAGAATTAATTGGGAATTTTTGGATGGACAGAAATATAGGTTGCTTCACAACCTAGGGCAGGTAGGGTTATTCCTTTAATGAAAAAGGAATTTTCGCTAAAAAAGAGTTTAGGGTTTGGTCAAGAAGTGAAGTGACATGATCTTGTCAAGGTTTTGAGAATGATTAGCCACTTGGGAGGGGGAATAAGGATGATTTCCCAGGTGGCAAGGCCACAGAACCACTCCAAAAAGAAAAATAGAGCAAAAACCAAATAAATCAAAAGAAAAAGAAAAGGGCCAAAATCCACGTTGTTACAGTTGCCGGGGAGGTGAGGAAACTGGCACTCACACTCCGGCAATGAAGCTCTTTTCTGGCGCCATTGCTAGGGAGGTGAGTGCTTGAAGGTATATCTTTAGATCTTGCAATCGAATCTTTTAGTTTCTTGTTTATCACTAGTTTGGTTCATAAAAGAAAACTACATAAAAAATGGAATTGAGGTTGCATCATATTATTGATCATCTTTATAATATCTTTCTTAAAAATGATGGTTCAGAAAATTGTGCTCAATTGATAGAACAAGAGTTTAATGAAATGATTGGCATGAATGATGAGCATGATTGCAATGTTGTTGGCATGAATTCTTTGAATATCCATGATGCTAATGATATGCAAAGCCAGAAGCTTGGGATGTGCTACATGTTGAGCTTGCGTTGGTTTTCCTTGAAGAGGAAAGGGTGATGCAGCAATAGTAGCATAAGTATTTCCCTCAGATTTTGAGAACCAAGGTATCAATCCAGTAGGAGGCTCCTCAAAAGTCCCACGCACCTACACAAACAAACAAGAACTCGCAACCAACGCAATAAAGGGGTTTCAATCCCTTCACGGCCACTTGCAAAAGTGAGATCTGATAAAGATAATATGATAAGATAAATATATTTTTGGTATTTTATAATATAGATAGGAAAAGTAAAGATGCAAATAAAAGTAGACAGAAAGCTTATATGATAAGAGATAGACCCGGGGGCCATAGGTTTCACTAGTGGCTTCTCTCAAGATAGCATAAGTATTACGGTGGGTGAACAAATTACTGTCGAGCAATTGATAGAAAAGCGAATAATTATGAGATTATCTAGGCATGATCATGTATATAGGCATCACGTCCGTGACAAGTAGACCGACTCCTGCCTGCATCTTCTACTATTACTCCACACATTGACCGCTATCCAGCATGCATCTAGAGTATTAAGTTCATAAGAACAAAGTAACGCATTAAGAAAGATGACATGATGTAGAGGGATAAACTCATGCAATATGATATAAACCCGATCTTTTTATCCTCGATGGCAACAATACAATACGTGCCTTGCTGCCCCTGCTGTCACTGGGAAAGGACACCGCAAGATTGAACCCAAAGCTAAGCACTTCTCCCATTGCAAGAAGGATCAATCTAGTAGGCCATACCAAACTGATAATTCAAAGAGACTTGCAAAGATAACTTAATCACACATAAAAGAATTCAGGGGAGATTCAACTATTTCTCATTGATAAACTTGATCATAAACCCACAATTCATCAGATCTCGACAAACACACCGCAAAAAGAGTTACATTGAATAGATCTCCAAGAAGATCAAGGAGAACATGGTATTGAGATTCAAAGAGAGAGATGAAGCCATCTAGGTAATAACTATGGACCTGAAGATCTGTGGTAAACTACTCACAACTCATTGAAGAGGCTATGGTGTTGATGTAGAAGCCCTCCATGGTCGATTCCCCCTCCAGCGGAGCGCCGGCGAAGGCTCCAAGATGGGATCTCGCGGATACAAAAGGTTACGGCAGTGGAAATAGTTTTTCGTGGTCGCTTTTGATGTTTTCGGGGTACATGGGTATATATAGGAGGAAGAAGTAGGTCGGTGGACTCCCGAGGGGCCCACGAGATAGGGGGCGCACCCAGTAGGGGGCGCGCCCTCCACCCTCGTGGCTGCCTTGGCTGTTGCTTGACTTCCACTCCAAGTCCTCTGGATCACATTCGTTCCAAAAACCACGCTCCCGAAGGTTTCATTCCGTTTGGACTCCGTTTGATATTCCTTTTCTTCGAAACACTGAAATAGGCAAAAAAAATAGCAATACGGGCTGGGCCTCCGGTTAGTAGGTTAGTCCCAAAAATGATATAAATGTGCAAAGTAAAGCCCATGAACATCCAAAACGGGTAATATAATAGCATGGAACAATCAAAAATTATAGATACGTCGGAGACGTATCAAGCATCCCCAAGCTTAATTCCTGCTCGTCCTCGAGTAGTAAATGATAAAAACAGAATTTTTGATGTGGAATGCTACCTAGCATAATTCTCAATGTAATTTTCTTTATTGTGGCATGAATGTTTAGATCCAAAATATTCAAAATAAAAGTTCATGTTGACATAAGAAATAGTAATACTTCAAGCATACTAATCAAAGCAATCATGTCTTCTCAAAATAACATGGCTAAAGAAAGTTCATCCCTACAAAATCATATATTTAGGCTATGCTTCATTTTCGTCACACAAAAATGCTCCCATCTTATACACCCCCGATGACAAGCCAAGAAATTGTTTCGTACTTAAATAATCTCAAACTTTTTCAACTTTCATGCAATACATGAGCGTGAGCCATGGATATAGCACTATGGGTGGAATAGAATATGATGATGGGGATTGTGTGGAGAAAAAAAAAAGGAGAAAGTCCCACATTGTCGAGGATAATCAACGGGCTATGGAGATGCCCATCAATTGATGTCAACATGAGGAGTAGGGATTGCCATTCATCGGATGCACTAGAGCTATAAATGTATGAAATCTCAACAAAAGAAACTAAGTGGCTGTGCATCCAACTTGCTTGCTCACGAAGACCTAGGGCAATTTGAGGAAGCCCATCGTAGGCATATACAAGCCAAGTTCTATAATGAAAAATTCCCACTAGTATATGAAAGTGACAAAATATGAGACTCGCTACATGAAGAACATGGTGCTACTTTGAAGCACAAGTGGGGAAAAGGATAGTAACATTGCCCCTTTTATTTTTATTTTTTTATCTTATTTTTTTTCTTTGGCCTTTCCTTTTTTTGGCCTTTCTTTTTTTTTTCTTTGGGGACAATGCTCTAATAACAATGATCATCACACTTTTATTTATTTATAACTCATGAATTACAACCCAAAAGTACAACAAGATATGACTCTATATGAATGCCTCCGGCGGTGTACCGGGATGGGCAATGAATCAAGAGTGGCATGTATGAAAAATTATTCATGGTGGCTTTGCCACAAATACGATGTCAACTACATGATCATGCAAGGCAATATGACAATGATGGTGTGTGTCATGATGATAAACGGAACGGTGGAAAGTTGCATGGCAATATATCTCGGAATGGCTATGGAAATGCCATAATAGGTAGGTATGGTGGCTGTTTTGAGAAGATATAAGGAGGTTTATGTGTGATAGAGCGTATCATATCACGGGGTTTGGATGCACCAGTGAAGTTTGCACCAACTCTCAAGGTGAGAAAGGGCAATGCACGGTACCGAGGAGGCTAGCAATGATGGAAAGGTGAGAGTGCGTATAATCCATGGAATCAACATTAGTCAAAAAAGAACTCATATACTTATTGCAAAAATCTACAAGTCATCAAAAACCAAGCACTACACGCATGCTCCTAGGGGGATAGATTGGTAGGAAAAGACCATCGCTCTTCCCCGACCGCCACTCATAAGGATGCACAATCTAAGAACACCTCATGTTTCAAATTTGTTACACAACTTTCACCATACGTGCATGCTACGGGACTTGCTAACTTCAACATAAGCATTCTTTAAATTCATAATCACCCAACTAACATGACTCTAATATAACTACCTCCATATCTCAAAACAATTATCAAGTATCAAATTGATCATAGCATCCAATTCACTTTCTGTGATAGTTTTTATTATGCCCAACTTGGATGCCCATCATTCTAGGACCAATTTTATAACCATAGAAAATACCATGCTGCTCTAAGAGACTCTCAAAATGATATAAGTGAAGCATGAGAGACTAAAAATTTCTTCAAAATTAAGCCACCACCGTGCTCTAAAAGATATAAGTGAAGTACTAGAGCATAAACTATCTAGCTCAAAAGATATAAGTGAAGCACATAGAGTATTCTAATAAATTCCAATCAAGCGGGTTTCTCCCAAAAGGTGTGTACAGTAAGGATGACTGTGGTAAACTAAAAAGCAAAGACTAATATCATACAAGACGCTCCAAGCAAAACACATATCATGTGGCGAATAAAAATATAGCTCCAAGTAAAGTTACCGATAAACAAAGACGAAAGAGGGGATGCCTTCCGGGGGCATCCCCAAGCTTAGGCTTTTGGCTATTCTTGAATATCTTGGGGCGCCGCATCCCCAAGCTTAGGCTCTTGCCACTCCTTATTCCATAGTTGTAGCTACCCGACCTCAGACGGTCAAGTCTCTGTGCTTACGTGTCATCCCTGGATCGGTATGCTGACACACACAGTACTCGAGGATTTATAACAGAGGTAAATCACATGTATAAAGTAACGTAAATACCATTACCTCAATCCAAAAATAGCGGAAGCAACAAGGTTGTGGATTCCCATCAACACCAACGGCAAAGTTGAGTATAGGAAATCGTAACCCTAACGTATCACTTACTCGTCGTAAGATCCTGCAACATGAGACGTTGCAGCCCGAAAACGGGTCAGCACATGGAATATGCTGGCAATGTAACACATAGAGAGTAATGAAAGAATAAGTTATACTACATGCATATTTGGCTGGTGGAAAAGCTCTATGGTTATAGTTTTTGCATAAAGCCAGTTTTTCCCTACTGCAAAGGAATAAATTTATTTAACTATCATGGTGGTTGTTAAACATTGAGAATGGTTGACAGCATCCTCAATCCCAATTAAAAATACCCATTAACAAACCCATCAATATTAAATTAGAGTAACATGTCGAGATTCACAGAATATTCAAGTACTAGATACTCAAGATGTCCATAACCGGGGACACGGCTAATCATGATTAGGTTGTACACTCTACAGAGGTTTGCGCACTTTTCCCCACAAGACTCGATCGCCTCCGTTTGGTTTCCCGCACTCCATGGTGTTTGAGAAACGGATGACCGAGACATAGTCTTTCAGAAGCGCTAGCACCTTACGATGGGTAGACCAGTACACCTACATCCCCTACATCTGCTAGTCCACCACTATAAGAGTTCGCACGACTTAGTCAACTATGCCAGAGCCCATAATGGCTTGTGGCTGCACACGTAAGTTACTAGTATGAATTATCTTATGATCCCTTTGAGCCTGGGTGGCGGTCCATAGGAAAATCACATGGTACCCCCGGGATTTCCAAAAAAAAAACAGGCAAGTCCTGGTAACTCCAGGTGCCTCAATCCACCCAGATGTGTATTTAAGTTGCCACCTTAGATAAACCATTAATTAACAAACTCACATCTATCATGGATATTCACTCACCCAATCCACGTCTACTGGCATAGCATGGCATAATAAGCAAACGCAGAAGTAACTCCCAAAGGTTTCATAAGTAAAATAGGTAATAGGTACTACCTCATCTACTTCCCATCCCACAATTTAATTAGATCCTAGTCATGCAATGTTTGAGGATTGATCTAATGCATAAAAACTGGGTAGTAGAAAAGGTATGATCAAGTGTTACTTGCCTGCAATGTTGATGAAGATGATTCGCACTCAAAACTCTTGATAGGTCTACTCGTCACACTCCGGTCAATCTATCGTAAGCAATCAATAGTAACCACACATAAGCAATCACTCAAAAGACCAGAAAGAACAAAGAAGATGATTCAGAAAACATCAAAACCAAGCAAATATATCTTGCAACATAAAACAATTTCTAACAGTACAAAAATTATAAGAATTTGGCCTTATCAGAAAGTTTAGGTCAAGAGCTTCGAGATGCAAAAAGAATCACTCAAATAGGAGTTATAAAACTCAAGTTATGATCAAATGAAGTTCAAATTCAAATCTGATCTAATTCAAATTTTAAACTTTCAAAAACATGTTTGAGTTGGATTACTGGATAGAGGAGAACATAACGAAGAAGTGGGCGTTGGTTTCGTTAGATTTGGATAAACGAATAAAAAGTTGTGAGTGTTTGAAGTCCAGGGGCTAATATGTAAATAAAATATTCACAGACGGGTCCCTGGCCGAAAATAAAATAAAAGAAAAGAACTAAATAACGAACGTTCGTTTATAAGTTATAAACAGTGGGCGTTCGCTGTTTAATAAAATCGAAGAAAACCGATCTAGTCTAGGGTTTTTAGAAAACCGATTTAAAATAAAACCGGGCGGTTTTCTCGGGTTATACCGGTTCGGGAGGGGAAAACCGGCGGCGGCGGGGCGGCGTTCTCCGGCGAAGTGCGGCGCGGCTCCGGCAACTGCGAGGTGCGGCGGCAGCGGTGGGTTGCGGCGCGGCTACGGCGGCAGGCGGCAGCGGCGAGGCAAGCAAGCGGCGGCGGCGGGGCGGAGCGCGGCGCAGGTGACGGCGCTAGCGGCGGCGGCGCGAGCAGCGGGCGACGGCTTGGCGGCGAGAGGAGAGAGGCGGGGCCCGGGGCCGCGATATTTAAGGGGAGGGGAGGGGCGCGTGGCGTGGAGGAGGGGGCAGCCGGTGGCGGGGCGGCGCCGGACTCCAGGGGGAGTCCCGGTCGGGGACGACGGGCGAGGCGGCGTGGAGCTGGGCCGACCCAGTTCGGGGAGAAGTGAAGTTTTTTTTTAAAACAGACAAACAAAAATAAAAACGAAAGGAAAATAGAAATATTATATAGGCATATAATATATCAAAATTTTCAGAAAAAGATTTCCTACAACGTGAACATTATTCTAGCTTCAAATAAAATACACAAAAAATTTAATAATTCAAACACTGCTGCTGACCTATTTAAAACCAAATAAAATCATTTTGAAAATACCAAAATTAATTCAAAATTATTTCTCTCAAATTTTCTGATGTAGCGAATCATGTTACCCTAATTTCCATATATTTTATTTTTGGAGAAAAATAATTTGGATAAAACTCAAATAACTCCAATTGAAAATAAATTCAAAAGAACTTTGAATTTAATTCTTTGAAACTCCCAACTCTTATTTCATATGTTTTGAAGAAGTCATTTTATCTTCGCTCGTGTAAATCATTGAGTTGCAGAAAGTGTCTGGGTTGGAAATATTTTCCAAATGAAATTCAAATATTTTCAAATACCCTTTCATTTAATAAATGGAAGAAGTCATGTCATCTTCTCTCCAGGGTTTTGTGGTGAAAAGGATTTGAATTCACGAAGATCATAAAATCTAAAATGAAAGTTTGGGAAAGTCCTTTTATTCCCTCTCATTTAACTTTCAAAAAGTTTCAAATTTCACTCAATCAATCACACAACAATGAAACAAACAATCATTCTATCTATTTGTTTATAACATTCCAAAATTTAGAATTTTGGGATGTTACAAACCTACCACCCTTAAAATGAATCTCGTCCTCGAGATTCGGAGAGGCTAGCACGAAATAGGTTAGGGTAGGGGTCTCCACAATCCAACGTTCGTCACTGGGGTCTCGGGTGCTACCACCCTTAGAAACATGGTTACGATTCCATCAAAACTCATATACTCCATCTTTATTGTTGGCAGCGTCGATCTTCTCAGATCCTCTGAAAAATTTCCTTCTCTGGGCTCTTCCGGTGGTGGCATAACCTTTTCCTCAATTCTTCTGTCCTTTCATCTTGGTAAGGTTATTCCGTGACTGGGTCTTCTTAGCTGACGGGTCTGGCGCCAATGCTAAACAAGTATCGATATCTCATGGTGGTCATCAATTTATGGTTTCTCCTGCAGAAAACAGGTCTGTGCTGAACCTCACCGTATAACCTACGGTTGGCAACAACTGCCATGTACAAGGGGGAAAATTGCTATACCATTCTATGGTTCAAACAAGGTTTAATATCGTCGTCTCTCTACTATAGGTAAGTCACTCAGATTTACCATCCCACATAGCAAGGAGAATAATAAGAGTAAGTCGGTATGGTGATCAATCCATCCCGCACCCAAATCATTATCTTTTATATGGTTTAGCTAATCTCGCATTCTAACACTCGGTCATCCTCACAAGCATTGCAAAATTTCTCTTGTCGACGAACCAAGTTCGGATAAATCCATTGATTCTGCAAGCCAAACAAACATCTATCATTCCTTAACAACTCTCAAGTTTTGCATTTCTCCTATAAAATCGTCGGTTGGTAAAGGCATAACTCCTTCCAGGGTTTCTCCTTCAGCAGGAGTGTGCTTGCTTCTTGGCAGGTCCTGGGGCCTGTGGATTATGGCCCATCTCATCACTTGTATACCTTGAACTCATCATCGAGCAACTGATCATTATTCCAACTTCCAACTTCCTAGTATACCTAAAATCCATCCAATTGTATTGTCTTCCTTCTATTGGCACCAAACTAGGACGTGATTACTCAAACTCATCATGGAATTTCCATTGATCCATATTTCCGACATCATACCTCCTTTATATCCAATAGTAATTCATCTCTTCATCCTCATGGGGATATCCAACATACCGAGATAAAAACTTATACTTATGAAGTCCATACTCCACTTCGTAGAACATCATTATCCTTTCCAGGGTCAAGCGTCCTTACAGGGGAATATTGGCCATCTCTACATGGCACTTCTTCAACTGGGAAACGTGAAACACATCATGAACTCCTGACAGTGCTTCGGGTGACTCCAACTCGTTGGACACTTCTCCCATATGCTCAAAAACTCTGTATGGTCCTACAAATCTCGGGGCTAGCTTTCCCTTAACTCCAAATATTTTAACTCCTCGAAGAGGGGACGCATGAAGACATGTTCTGTCTCCAATTTCATAGACTACCTCCTTTCGTTTTTGATTCTACAATACTCTTCTGCCTGGACTGAGCTACCTTCATTCTATCTCGAAGCATCTTAACCTCCTCTTCTGACTCCTTGATCACATTTGATCCAAACAACTGACGGTCTCCAACTTCATCCCACATCAACGGTGTCTGGCACCTTCTCCCATACAAAGCTCCAATCTCATCCATAGACCATGTTTCTCATATCCTCGAAAATGGTCAAAATCTTTCTTCATAGAGTAACAACTCAGAAAATCCAAAACAGTACCAACGATGTTAACTTTATTTATTCTCCAATTACTAAAA
Source organism: Triticum timopheevii (assembly GCA_963921465.1). NCBI lineage: Eukaryota > Viridiplantae > Streptophyta > Magnoliopsida > Poales > Poaceae > Triticum > Triticum timopheevii. The sequence continues at coordinate 423,464,172 of OY997272.1, forward strand.
TCTCTTGTATTTCCATTACATGCCTCAACTCAACATCTCAACACAGAAGAGATGTTCTTACTACTACTACTACATTTACATTGCTGCTAACTCACATATTAGCACAAGTCTCCTTCTTCTTGGGACAATCCCTCGCAAGGTGCCCTGCTTCATTACAACGAAAACATAACACTTCGGACAAGTCTCGAGGTTTCCTCATGATCACATAGCCTCCTTGGGTCCTCGGCTTCCTTTTTGGGCAAGTGTTGATGTAGTGCCCTGACTCCTTGCACTTGTAACAGGTTACATGACTCAGGTCCTTCCTGGAATCCAATCTATTCCTCTTCCTGGACTTTTCCATTCCAATCAGGGCTTCTATTTCCTGTGGGTCATACTCTACTTCCTCGGTCGGGAATTCTACTAGATCTCCATTCAGACATTCTTGGGAGATGTGTCCTTCTTCTCCACATGAATAGCATGACTTGGTGCAGGCTTTAATTTTGTTTCCTTTGTGTGTGTCCTCGACATCTTCCTTCGTCACAGGTTCTTCTAACATCTCCTTGAGGGCTCCTTTCATTTCTTCTTTCTTCTGCTGGATGGTTCTCTGTACTATAGGGTAAATGTGACACTGAGCAGGGTAGTGGGTAGTTCCTTCACACAAGAAACAAGTAATCTGCTTAGTTGGGCATTCTTCAGCTGGGTGACTTCCTTCACCATTAGGGCATTCATCCTTGTGTTTCTTATGGGTGTGTCCTATTTCTCCATAGAGCTTGCATGCACATGGTTTCTTCATATCCTTTCCCGAAGGCTTCAACTTCTGGGACACAAACCGAGACATTAGCAAAGTCAACTTAAATTCTCCCCAAGTGGTTACTCCTTGCCATCCATTGATGGTTTGGTACATCCTCCACCAAGTAGCAGCACCTCTTTCAAAGCATTGAAGAGCATGCTGGGTCATATCCTTTCTGGCTATAGTGTCACTCTCCATATAATCCTCCATGTTCTGAATCCATTGGTCCATCTCCAATTTTACTCATCGGTCCAGAAAATATAAGCTCATCTCCATTCATCCTCTATTGGGTCCATGGGTTTGGGGTGGGATAAGAGAGATCGAGAGGGATGCACACAATACAAACAATAGTTTTGAAAAGGCAGATTTTATTGTGGCTGTCAGAAAAACAACAAACAAATGACAACTCACAATTGTCGCATCTAACGTAAGTATGTAACAGGGGTTGGGTCTTCTAATGGTCTATAGATCTCAACGTCATCAAACTCTTCAAGTCTTGGTCATGTCTCCGATGGCTTCTTCTGATCATGCTCGTCCTTCTCAAGTTCTTTTGTCAGATCATCTCTATTGACGCAAAGTCTCTTGTGGCGTCTTTCAATATTTATAGAGTTGCGTTCCAAACTTCCAGGTTTCAACATCCTTGGCATGAACCGTGCCCTACTGTCCTTCAGTTCCTGACGAAGCTCAGATATCTCGAGGTTTAGCTCCTCTAGCTTGGCTACTTTCAGCTTCTGGGTCCTGAGTTCTTCATGAATTGCCTCCTTGTCAAATACGGCATTCCTGCAGATCCACCCTAAACTTCCTGATGTAACACTCCAGATCCTAGTGATACACCAGCTAAGGTTAAAGCTGCATCCTTTGCTGACAGATGATCCATCAGCCTTCTACCATCCAATCCTTCCATGCATATGCATTCTTAACTCTGCACGATGACACAAAATTTTGAGTTCTAATGCTCCATGTTCCGGTCTTTCCGATACACCTTGATCTCGGGTATTTAACAGCTTCCATAGTCTATCAAGTTCCATAAGTGTAGCCTTCCTTGGTCATTCCAAATCTGGAAATTCTTCATATTCTCCTACTCTTCAGAGTCTTCAACATTTGTAGTTTCCATTATCATAATGTATAGTAAAATTCTCTTCATTCCGAATGGTCTTAATTGTCCGATATCTGGTCCTTCTTGGAGTGGTCTCATCAGCCGAATCTTCGAGTGGTCAAAAGGGGAAAGGGGTATAGTCTCACTAAAAGGAATTTTTGAATAAGCTCAGAAGAGAAGAGAGGTAAAAGATCTTTTTGAAAATGAAATAGTAGAGAAAAATCTTTCTATGGGCTTGCCAGTTTCTAGGGTCACGTCCTACAGTCAACATGTGCTCTAATACCATCTTGTAGCGACCCGACCTCAGACGGTCAAGTCTCTGTGCTTACGTGTCATCCCTGGATCGGTATGCTGACACACACAGTACTCGAGGATTTATAACAGAGGTAAATCACATGTATAAAGTAACGTAAATACCATTACCTCAATCCAAAAATAGCGGAAGCAACAAGGTTGTGGATTCCCATCAACACCAACGGCAAAGTTGAGTATAGGAAATCGTAACCCTAACGTATCACTTACTCGTCGTAAGATCCTGCAACATGAGACGTTGCAGCCCGAAAACGGGTCAGCACATGGAATATGCTGGCAATGTAACACATAGAGAGTAATGAAAGAATAAGTTATACTACATGCATATTTGGCTGGTGGAAAAGCTCTGTGGTTACAGGTTTTGCATAAACCCAGTTTTTCCCTACTGCAAAGGAATAAATTTATTTAACTATCATGGTGGTTTTTAAACATTGAGAATGGTTGACAGCATCCTCAATCCCAATTAAAAATATTCATTAACAAACCCATCAATATTAAATTAGAGTAACATGTTGAGATTCACAGAATATTCAAGTACTAGATACTCAAGATGTCCATAACCGGGGACACGGCTAATCATGATTAGGTTGTACACTCTGCAGAGGTTTGCGCACTTTTCCCCACAAGAATCGATCACCTCCGTTTGGTTTCCCGCACTCCATGGTGTTTGAGAAATGGATGACCGAGACATAGTCTTTCAGAAGCGCTAGCACCTTATGATGGGTAGACTGGTACACCTACATCCCCTACATCTGCTAGTCCACCACTATAAGAGTTCACACAACTTAGTCAACTATGCCAGAGCCCATAATGGCTTGTGGCTGCACACGTTAAGTTACTAGTATGAATTACCTTATGATCCCTTTGAGCCTGGGTGGCGGTCCATAGGAAAATCACACGGTACCCCCGGGATTTCCAAAAAAAAAACAGGCAAGTCCTGGTAAATCCAGGTGCCTCAATCTACCCAGATGTGTATTTAAGTTGCCACCTTAGATAAACCATTAATTAACAAACTCACATCTGTCATGGATATTCACTCACCCAATCCACGTCTACTGGCATAGCATGGCATAATAAGCAAACGCAGAAGTAACTCCCAAAGGTTTCATAAGTAAAACAGGTAATAGGTACTACCTCATCTACTTCCCATCCCACAATTTAATTAGATCCTAGTCATGCAATGTTTGAGGATTGATCTAATGCATAAAAATTGGGTAGTAGAAAAGGTATGATCAAGTGTTACTTGCCTGCAATGTTGATGAAGATGATTTGCACTCAAAACTCTTGATAGGTCTACTCATCACACTCCGGTCAATCTATCGTAAGCAATCAATAGTAACCACACATAAGCAATCACTCAAAAGACCAGAAAGAATGAAGATGACGATTCGGAAAACATCAAAACCAAGCAAATATCTCTTGCAACATAAAACAATTTCTAACAGTACCAAAATTATATGAATTTGGCCTTATCAGAAAGTTTAGGTCAAGAGCTTCGAGATGCAAAAAGAATCACTCAAATAGGAGTTATAAAACTCAAGTTGTGATCAAATGAAGTTCAAATTCAAATCTGATCTAATTCAAATTTTAAACTTTCAAAAACATGTTTGAGTTGGATTACTGGATAGAGGAGAACATAACGAAGAAGTAGGCGTTGGTTTCGTTGGATTTGGATAAACGAATAAAAAGTTGTGAGTGTTTGAAGTCCAGGGGCTAATCTGTAAATAAAATATTCACAGACGGGTCCCTGGCCCAAAATAAAATAAAAGAAAAGAACTAAATAACGAACGTTCGTTTATAAGTTATAAACAGTGGGTGTTCGCTGTTTAATAAAACCGAAGAAAACCGATCTAGTCTAGGGTTTTCAGAAAACCGATTTAAAATAAAACCGGGCGGTTTTCTCGGGTTATACCGGTTCGGGAGGGGAAAATCGGCGGCGGCGGGGCGGCTTTCTCCGGCGAAGTGCGGCGCGGCTCCGGCGACTGCGAGGTGCGGCGGCAGCGGCGGGTGGCGGCGCGGCTACGGCGGCAGGCGGCAGCGACGAGGCAAGCAAGCGGCGGCGGCGGGGCGGAGCGCGGCGCAGGCGACGGCGCTAGCGGCGGCGGCGCGAGTTGCGGGCGACGGCTTGGCGGCGAGAGGAGAGAGGCGGGGCCCGGGGCCACGATATTTAAGGGGAGGGGAGGGGCGCGTGGCGTGGAGGAGGGGGCAGCCGGTGGCGGGGCGGCGCCGGACTCCAGGGGGAGTCCGGTCGGGGACGACGGGCGAGGCGGCGTGGAGCTGGGCCTTGGCCTGGCTTCGGCTGGGCCGGCCCAGTTCGGGGAGAAGCGAAGATTTTTTTTAAACAGACAAACAAAAATAAAAACGAAAGGAAAATAGAAATATTATATAGGCATATAATATATCAAAATTTTCAGAAAAAGATTTCCTACAACATGAACATTATTCTAGCTTCAAATAAAATACACAAAAATTTTAATAATTCAAACAGTGCTGCTGACCTATTTGAAACCCAGTAAAATCATTTTGAAAATACCAAAATTAATTCAAAATTATTTCTCTCAAATTTTCTGATGTAGGGAATCATGTTACCCTAATTTCCATATATTTTATTTTTGGAGAAAAACAATTTGGATAAAACTCAAATAACTCCAATTGAAAATAAATTCAAAAGAACTTTGAATTTAATTCTTTGAAACTCCCAACTCTTATTTCATATGTTTTGAAGAAGTCATTTTATCTTCGCTCGTGAAAATCATTGAGTTGCAGAAAGTTTCTGGGTTGGAAATATTTTCCAAATGAAATTCAAATATTTTCAAATACCCTTTCATTTAATAAATGTAAGAAGTCATGTCATCTTCTCTCCAGGGTTTTGTGGTGAAAAGGATTTGAATTCACGAAGATCATAAAAGCTAAAATGAAAGTTTGGGAAAGTCCTTTTATTCCCTCTCATTTAACTTTCAAAAAGTTTCAAATTTCACTCAATCAATCACACAACAATCAAACAAACAATCATTCTATCTATTTGTTTATAACATTCCAAAATTTAGAATTTTGGGATGTTACAATAGTCCATCAAATCTTTACCCAAAACATGAAAACTTCACAACACAAAACTCAACAAGAAATCTCATAAGCTCCGTTAGTGCAAGAAAGCAAAACCACTGCATAAGGTACTGTAATGAACTCATTCTTTATTTATATTGGTGTTAAACCTACTGTATTCCAAGTACTCTATGGTTCATACCCATACATACTAGCCATAGATGCATCAAAATAAGCAAACAACACATGAAAGGCAGAATCTGTCAAAAACAGAACAGTCTGTAGGAATCTGTAACTCTCGAATACTTCTGGAACTCTAACAATCCTACCAAAATAGGAAGTCCTGGGCAATTTGTCTATTAATCTACATCAAAAATAATCAACGCAAAAGCACGTTTCTATGAATTACTAAAATTATTTTCGTGCGTGCAAAGTTTCTGTTTTTCAGCAGAATCAAATTAACTATCACCATAGGTTATCCTATAGGTTCTACTTGGCACAAACACTAATTAACATAAAAACACATCTAAACAGAGGGTAGAAGAAAAATTTATTACTAAACAGAAAAAAAAACAAAGAAACTAAAATAAAATTGGGTTGCCTCCCAACAAGCGCTATCGTTTAACGCCCCTAGCTAGGCATAAAAACGAGGATAGATCTAAGTAGTGCCATCTTTGGCACTCAATTCCTCAACAAAGCACTTATAATCTTTTGGGGTCTCTCCCTTTTAAGCAATGATTAAACCCTTAGGCAAGAATTCAAGAAATTCATTTGTAGCAAAAGGTTCGTTAATGATAGCGGGACAATTGGGATGAACACTTATTGATTTGAGATCCGCATTTCCCTTGCTAGAAGATTCACCCTTATTTTTAGGAACATAGATAAACTTGGCAGTCTTTTTAGGAGGATTTGGAGTGTTTTGCACGGAAGAAAACGCCGACCCTAGGTTGGTAATGATATCCTCAAGTTTACCGATTCTCGTAGAATCTAGATCTATTCTTTCATTAACTATAGGTTCTTTGTCTTTAATTTTTTTCAAAGTAACTCCAACCCCAGATCCATATTGGGTAATTTGATTATGAATCTTTTTATCCAAATTTTCAATCAACTCAATAGTGGCAACTTTATTTTCAATAATTTCAAGCCTTTGCATCACATGTTCCAAAGTTAAAACAGTTCCATTAAACAAAAGAGGAGGAGGACCAAACAAATCTAACATAGCATTATAAGCATCAAAGGTGTCGCTATCCAAAAAATTACCTCCAGTAATGGTATCAAGAATGCATCTATTCCAAGGAGTAATGCCTACATAAAAATTGTGAAGAAGAATGGAAGTAGAAAGCTTCCTAGTAGATCTATTTTGAGCATTGCAAATTCTATGCCAAACATCTTTTAGATTTTCTCCCTCCCTTTGCTTAAAATTAAGAATTTCATGTTCGGGAGTAATAACGAGGATAGGAGGACTAGCCATAATGACGAGAAAACAAAAGAAGAGCAAAAGAGAGTGGAGATTGGGGAGAAGAACATGAGAGGCAAATGGAAAATAATGTAAATGCGAGGGAGATGAGTTTGTGATAGGTACTTGGTATGTCTTGACTTGAGCGAAGACCTCCCCGGCAACGGTGCCAGAAATCCTTCTTGCTACGTCTTGAGCTTGCGTTGGTTTTCCTTGAAGAGGAAAGGGTGATGCAGCAATAGTAGCGTAAGTATTTCCCTCAGTTTTTGAGAACCAAGGTATCAATCCAGTAGGAGGCTCCTCAAAAGTCCCACGCACCTACACAAACAAACAAGAACTCGCAACCAACGCAATAAAGGGGTTGTCAATCCCTTCACAGCCACTTACGAAAGTGAGATCTGATAGAGATAATATGATAAGATAAATATACTTTTGGTATTTTATAATATAGATAGGAAAAGTAAAGATGCAAATAAAAGTAGATTGAAAGTTTATATGATAAGAGATAGACCTGGGGGCCATAGGTTTCACTAGTGGCTTCTCTCAAGATAGCATAGGTATTACGGTGGGTCAACAAATTACTGTCGAGCAATTGATAGAAAAACGAATAATTATGAGATTATCTAGGCATGATCATGTATATAGGCAACACGTCCGTGACAAGTATACCAACTCCTGCCTGCATTTACTACTATTACTCCACACATCGACCGCTATCTAGCCTGCATAGTATTAAGTTCATAAGAACAGAGTAACGCATTAAGAAAGATGACATGACTTAGAGGGATAAACTCATGCAATATGATATAAACCCCATCTTTTTATCCTCGATGGCAACAATACAATACGTGCCTTGCTGCCCCTGCTGTCACTGGGAAAGGACACCGCAAGATTGAACCCAAAGCTAAGCACTTCTCCCATTGCAAGAAAGATCAATCTAGTAGGCCATACCAAACTGATAATTCGAAGAGACTTGCAAAGATAACTTAATCACACATAAAAGAATCCAGGGGAGATTCAACTATTTCTCATTGATAAACTTGATCATAAACCCACAATTCATCAGATCTCGACAAACACACCGCAAAAAGAGTTACATCGAATAGATCTCCAAGAAGATCAAGGAGAACATGGTATTGAGATTCAAAGAGAGAGAAGAAGCCATATAGATAATAACTATGGACCTGAAGATCTGTGGTAAACTACTCACAACTCATCGGAGAGGCTATGGTGTTGATGTAGAAGCCCTCCATGGTCGATTCCCCCTCCAGCGGAGCGCCGGCGAAGGCTCCAAGATGGGATCTCGTAGATAACGAAGGTTACGGTGGTGGAAATAGTTTTTCGTGGTCGCTTCTGATGTTTTCGGGGTACATGGGTATATATAGGAGGAAGAAGTAGGTCGGTGGACTCCCGAGGGGCCCACGAGATAGGGGGGCACGCCCGGTAGGGGGGGCGCGCCCTCCACCCTCGTGGCTGCCTCGGCTGTTGCTTGACTTCCACTCCAAGTCCTCTAGATCATGTTCATTCCAAAAATCACGCTCCCGAAGGTTTCATTCCATTTGGACTCCATTTGATATTCCTTTTCTTCGAAAAACTGAAATAGGCAAAAAAAAAACAGCAATACGGGCTGGGCCTCCGGTTAGTAGGTTAGTCCCAAAAATGATATAAATGTGTAAAGTAAAGCCCATAAACAGCCAAAAACGGGTAATATAATAGCTTGGAACAATAAAAAATTATAGATACGTTGGAGATGTATCAGGATGCTATGTTTGATGAAGATGATATTTTTAGTGCCCCAAGCCCCCAAGTTTTGATGAGAAATTTTATTACTATGATAGCATGCCTCCTATTTATGATGATTATGGTGATGACATGTATGCTATAAATAATAATTATAACCATGAAACTTCTCATCATGATTTAATTTTCAATCCCATGATAGTTATTTTGTTGAGTTTGCTCCCACTACTATTCATGAGAATAAATTTGCTTATGTGGAGAGAAATAAAATTTCTATGCTTGTGGATCATGAAAAGAATGCTTTATGTGATAGTTATATTGTTGAATTCATTCATCGTGCTACTGAAAATTATTATGAGAGAGGAACATATGTGTTTACATATCTCAATAATATCAAGTTTCCTCTCTATGTGTTGAAAGTTTTGAAGTTATGCATGTTTTGCCTTCCTATGCTAGTTGATTCTTGTTCCCATGAATTATTTGCTCACAAAATCCCTATGCATAGGAAGTGGGTTAGGATTAAATGTGCTTGCCATGTGATTCATGATGCTCTTTTTCATGTTTCAATTCTTATCTTTTATGCGAGCATCATTGAAATCATCATGCCTAGCTAAAAGGCATTAAAGAAAAGCGCTTGTTGGGAGACAACCCAACACTTCTACCTACTTTTTTTGTATGTTCACATGATTAGGCTACTGTAGTAATCATGTTTTATTGTCTTTGTTTCAATAAAGTGCCAAGTAAAGCCTTTGGGATCATGTTGGGTGATAGTTGATTTGATCTTGCTGAAAAACAGAAACTCTTACGCTCACAAAAATAGCTCTCATTTTTAACAGAAGAGTGATTTTGATATGATTCTTTTTGAATAAGATTAATATACAAATTCTCACGTGCTCCAATGTTTTCTCATATTTTTTGGAGTAGAAGAAGTATGGTTTGAGTACAGATTACTACAGACTGTTCTGTTTTTGACAGATTCTGTTTTAAGTGCATAGTTTGCTTGTTTCCTTGTTTCTATGGCTTATATTGCTCAATATAAATTGTGGAAATGATATGCTACAGTAGGCATTGTGTGGAAACAATTATGGATCTTGTATTTGACAGTACCAAAAGTGAAATGGTTTGCTCTTTGTCATACTAACCTATCTCACAAGGTTCCATTAAGTTTTGTGAGATTGAAGTTTTCAAGTTTTGGGTGAGATGTCGATATGAGGAGAAGAAGGAGTGACAAGACCCTAAGTTTGGGGATGCCCAAGGCACGCCCAAGGTAATATTAATGGAAGATCCAAGAAACTAAGCTTGGGGATGCCCCGGATGGCATCCCCTCTTTCGTCTACAACATTATCGGTAACCTCACTTGGAGCTATGTCTTCATTCATCAAATGATATGTGTTTTTCTTGGAGCGTCAATTTATTTTGCTAGGATTTTCTTGTCGTTACTTAGAATAATAATTGGCATCTTTTATTTCAATAAAAGTGGCATTGATAGCCTTTACTATGCTTATTTTACAAGTCTACATGTTGCTGTTTGAAAACAGAAAGTTTATCGATGTTGCAAAAATTTCCTAGAAAAGTCATAATATGATAAGTTGTTGAAACTTTTTGCAAAATAATATCTGATAATTTTTCTACAATTTAGTATTTTTCTCATAATTTTTGGAGTTAGGGAAGTATGTTGCATTCTTTACAAACTATATTGTTTTGGCAGATTGCTGTTATGTTTGCTTGTTTAATGATTATATTTGAGGATAGGAGTATTAAATATGCAGAGGCATTTAGTATGCAATGTTCAATAATAATTTTAGTGATTTGCTACAGTAGAGAATGATAAGGTTTTTCACTAATTTATACTAACTTATCTCACGAGTTCTTGTTGAGTTTTGTGTGGATGAAGTTTTTGAGAGTTGGAAAACGTGATATGAGAGGAATTAAGCAGACACAAAAGCTCAAGCTTTGGGATGACCAAGGCATCCCAAGTTAATATTCCAATAAGTCCCAAGCATCTAAGCTTGGGGATTCCCCGGTATGCATCCCACCTTTCTTCTTCCATAATTATCGGTTAGTACCGGTTGAGCCTAAGTTTTTGCTTCTTCACATGATGTGTGCTATTCTTGGAATGTATTTTGTTTTGTTTTTCTTGATGTTTTATTAAAATACTTATATCTGAAAGTTTTAAATAAAAGAGAGTCCTCAAATAGCTACCCATTTACATAACTACTCGCTTGATCTTCACATATATCTTTCTGGAGTAGTTTGTCATTTACTCTTGTGCTTCACTTTTATCCTATGTGTAAATTGTTGATTAAATTGAATGTCATGAAGTTGAAATTATATCATACCTAGTGGTAGCTTCACATTGGGTTTAGAAAGTGAAATCTTTTGAGGCTTGACAATCACAATATTGGTCATACAAGCAATTCACGAATAATTAGTATAAGGAAGAGAACTTTCACATGCAAATACACTATCATGGAAATCTTTTGTGATTGTGAGCCCCCATCAACATATTATATGCCAAAATTGTTGACGTTGGACAATGAAGACAACGTAATGATTTATGTTTTCTCATGTTCAGATAGAAGTTATATTGTCATAGATCCTTCAACATGTGGTGCTTTCTCCCTATCTTTGCTAGCCAAAAATTCCGCACCAAGTAGAGATACTACTTGTGCATCCAAAAACCCTTAAACCCAAATCTTGTTTTGAGAGTTCACCATACCTACCTAAGGATTGAGCAAGATCCTTCAAGTAAGTTGTCGTCGGTGCAATAAGGCAATAAAAATTGCTTCTAAAAGTGTTAGATCATTTAGTGTAAGAGAAAATTGAGTGTTGTACGAACTTGTGATGGCAAAGGATAAAAGCGACAGACTGCATAATAAAGGTTGCTATCATAAATGGCAATATAACGTGACGTTCTTTTGCATTAGGGGTTGAGCATACAAACAAATAAGCGCATGGCAACCTATGCTTCCCTCTGTGAAGGGCCTATCCTTTATTTTTAAGTATTTACTTTTATGCAAAGAGTCAAAGTTTTTCTCTCTATTCCTTTTTATTTTTCTCCTTTGGCAAGCATCATGTGGTGAGGAAAGATCTAGGCACATATATCCAGTTGAATATGGGTAGCATGAGTTATTATTGTCGACATCACCCAAAGGTGAATACGTTGGGAGGAGAAATGATAAGTGAGGGAGTCCTGGATTAGGGGGTATCCGGACAGCCGGACTATATACTTTGGCCGGACTGTTGGACCATGAAGATACAAGACTCAAGACTTCGTCCCGTGTCCGGATGGGACTCTCCTTTGCGTGGAAGACAAGCTTGGCGATCCGGATATTAAATCTCGTTCTTTGTAACCGACTCTGGGTAAACCCTAGCCTCCTCCAGTGTCTATATAAACCGGAGGAGTTAGTCCATAGGGCACAATCATAATAATCATAGGCTAGCTTCTAGGGTTTAGCCTCTACGATCTCATGGTAAATCAACTCTTGTAATACTCATATCATCAAGATCAATCAAGCAGGAAGTAGGGTTTTACCTCCATCGAGAGGGACCGAACCTGGGTTAAACATCGTGTCCCTTGCCTCCTATTACCATTAGCCTTAGACGCACAGATCGGGACCCATACCCGAGATCCGCTGGTTTTGACACCGACATTGGTGCTCTCATTAAGAGTTCCTCTGTGTCGTCGCTGCACGGCTCGATGGCCCGTCTTGTTGTCAAGGATAACATCACCTCTAGGGGAGCACTGGTGGTAGGCCAAACTCTTCGACTAGGCGGCTTCGTCATGGCCGCCCGATCGGCTTCCGTGCCGATGATGGCCTCTCGGGTCATCAAAAACAGCCTCCACGTCAATTCAGAACTCGCCGAACAGATGGATACAATGGAGCTCTCCTCCCTTAATGAGCTCTTGGATCACATCGCCGCTTTGGGAGTCGCTATAGACTATGATCGGATTGGGCTTAAACCCGACCAAACGGATATTAAATCCCCTCCGGTCACCCACGAGATAGCGGTAGTGGAAGAGCCACACATGGATTATCCCTCTATTTTGAGGATGAACTATGTCCGGATCACCAATCTCTCTGAGCCGGATACCTGTTCACGGGAGGACGTGACCCAGACCCCGAACTTAGAATCAGGCAACGGGCCGGAAAAATCGGGCAACACCCCGGAGCCCGAGCTGCCAAGCCCGGAAGCTCCTCTGCCCCTGGGCGTTAGATCGGATCAGAATCCAGATTTAACTGTGCCCACCGACCCAGAGTTAAGCCATCTCTCCCATATCAGACAAGAGCCCCAAGAGATAGTACATCGCTACTGGGCCAGCTTCCTCCTTGTGATAAACAAGGTCAAGGACTATCGCAAGGAAGACGCAATCTCACTCTTCTGCAAAAATTGCACGAGCAAAGGGATCCCTAACGCTATAAGTCGCCGTGACATAGTACACTTTGCCGACTTAGCAGCCATAGTACAGAAGTACTGTGTGATGGAAAGTGCCTGGAAAACCCAAACAGACTTTTGGGATAATCCGGCTCTCACTAAACCCTTCCTCCGAGCTAAAAGGGCAAACTCTCGTAAGTTACCCGATCCAATTCCCAAAAAGCCAAAGCCCACTCCAGGGCTGGAACCGTATTGGAAGAATGGCTCAATGGGCCATGCAAAATTCATAGCACGCCAGATACTACGCCAACGCACAGCCTTAGAGCATGTTGGATACTCCAGCAGGTAGCAAAAAGCAGCGAGGATCTTCTTGTAAACCATAAAGTAGAGCAACATCCCGCCGAAGACAACAATGCGGTACTGACATTCTTTGAGACTTTCGCTTCAAATAATAGGCGCAAGCGAGCTCATCGAAATTTCGCTGAAATCTGCCACGTGGCAAAAATAAATCCGTGGAACGACATTGCTATAACTTTCAGTGCCAGTGACAAACCTCAATTCCAGACAGTCCGGGCACCAGCCGCTTTGGTCCTTAGACCAATCATGGACGGCTTTCGGCTCACTAAAGTACTCATGGATGGCGGAAGCGGATTAAACTTGATCTATGAAGAAACACTCAACAAGATGGAAATTGATAAAAGCCGCATTGAGCAAAGTGGCACGACCTTCAGGGCAATCATCCCTAGTCCGGAGGCACGGTGTGCGGGAAAAATCACACTCGATGTGGTATTCGGCACCCCGGAGAATGACAAGTCCAGAGAAATCATGTTCCAAGTGGCTCCTTTCAGCAGCGGATACCACGCCCTTCTAGGGCGGGACGCATTCACGAGCATTCAAGATATACAACATTACGGGTACATGAAGCTTAAAATGCCCGGACCCAATGGAATCATCACCCTAGCTAGTGATCCGGACGTCGCACTCCGCGCCAAAAACAAAACTGCAGCACTAGCCCTGGAAGCATTATCCGAAGTCCTAGCGGCTGAAGAACTAACAACGCTGCACGCCACAGTGGACAGGGATGACGTGATACTCGACAAATGACGCACGTCCACCTCATTTAAACTCGCAGACGAGATAGTAAAATTCCAGGTCCATCCAACGTACCCCACAAAGACAGCTTCCATCGGGACACAGTTGAGCCCCACAATGGACGCCGCACTATGAGACTTTCTACGCGAGAATTGGGACATTTTTGCCTGGCATCCTTCAGACATGCCGGGCATCCCACGCAGGCTGGCTGAACACAACCTCAATATACTAAAAGGATACAAGCCATCCAAACAGACTCTCAGGCGCTTCTCAGAGCCTAAACGGCAAGCCATGAGAGAAGAGCTAGCCAAGCTACTCGAGGCCGGATTCATCAGAGATATCAAGCATCCGGATTGGCTGGCAAATCTGGTAATGGTACCAAAGAAGGAGAAATCCTGGCGCCTATGCGTCGATTTCAGAGACCTCAACAAGGCGTGCCCCAAGGATCCCTTCCCCCTCCATCGCATCGACCAAATCATCGACGCCACCGCAGGACACGACTCACTATGTTTCTTCGACGCATACTCCGGATACCATCAAATAAAGATGGCAGAATCCGACCAAGCTGCAACGGCCTTCATAACGCCATATGGTCCCTTCTGCTTCAACACTATGCCTTTCAGGCTTAAAAATGCCGGCGCAACCTATCAACGCATGATTGAAACATGCCTGGAGAAGCAAATTGGCAAAACAGTGGATGCATATGTGGACGACGTGGTCATAAAAACAAGACACGTCGAAACCTTAATAGATTACTTGAGACTTACGTTCGACAACCTCCGGACATATGACATCAAGCGAAACCCGAAAAAAAAATGTGTTTTTGGCGTACCCTCCTGGAAGTTACTCGGCTTCATCGTTCCCAATAGAGGAATCGAAGCAAATCCGTCAAAAATCCAAGCTTTGTCGCAGTTGGCCATCCCAACATACCTCAAGCATATCCAGAAACTAGCTGGATGCGTGGCTGCCTTAAGCCGCTTTATCTCCTGGTTAGGAGAAAAGGCACTACCTCTTTACCGCCTTCATCGACGCACCAAACACTTTGTGTGGACGAACGCAGCCGTGGCCGGACTGGATGAAATAAAGACCCTATTGGCCAGTAATCCAGTCCTGACAGTGCCAAATATTGGCGAACCTATGCTACTGTACATAGCTGCAACACATCAAGTTGTAAGCGCAGTGCTCGTCGTCGAACGAGAAGCAGACGGATACAAATTCCTGCTCCAAAAGCCGATATATTATGTATCCATTGTCCTCACCCCATGCAAATCCCGATACCCACACTATCAAAAGATAGCATACGCGGTCTTCATGGCATCCCGGAAGCTACGACCCTACTTCTAGGAGTGTTCGATTACGGTGGCCTTCGTAGTACCACTCAACGACATAATAAACAACCACGACGCCACGGGACGGATTGCTAAATGGTTCATCGAGATCCTTCCATTCGACATAACATACAAACCACGGTGGGCCATTAAGTCACAAGTATTGGCTGACTTTGTTGCCGAATGGACAGAAGCCGAACTCTCTAAAGAGTACGGCGCGTACTCTAATTGGATCATGCACTTCGATGGCTCTAAAATGTTGGGCGGATTGGGAGCAGGTGTAGTCCTAACTTCCCCCACCGGAGACACGGTCCAATACGTACTCCAAATATTATACGCAGACTCCAACAACGCAGCCGAATACGAGGCTCTGTTGCATGGTCTTCGGATGGCAGTCTCTATGGGCATTCAACGCTTGGAGGTGCGCGGGGACTCAAACCTCGCAATATCACAAATAAACGGAGATTTTGATGCCAAGGATCCGAAAATGGCGGTCTACCGCACGCCGTACTCAAAATGTCAGCTCGGTTCGAGGGGCTCGAATTCCACCATGTGGCTCGAGAAAACAATCAAGCGGTGAATATCCTCGCCCGCATCGGTGCTAAACGCGACCCTGTCCCGCCTAACATATTCCTAGAAAGTCTATTCAAGCCATCCATGGTATGGGAAGGGGAGTCCGGCAACACTACCCTGGAGCCGAATACAACCCCAGATTCCGAACCATCTGATGTAATCGGGGGCTCCGCCACCGAAATAACACCTTCGGCCCACGAAATCATGGCTGTAATCACCTCGTAGACTGAGCCTTTCTTGGCCTACCTAAATAGGCAGGAGCTCTCCGAGGACCAAAATGAAGCACGCTGTATTGTGCGGCGTTCCAAGGCCTACAAAGTCAATGAGGGAGAACTCTATAAGAAAAGTGCAACCGGAGTGCTCCAAAGATGCATCTCCGTAGATGAAGGGCGGCAGCTCTTGGCTGAAATCCATGCCGGACTCGGTGGGCACCACGCTGCGGCTGGGGCGCTTGTCAGCAAGACCTTCCGTACAGATTTTTATTGGCCGACAGCCCGAGCAGATGCACAGGACCTTGTCCAACACTGCGTCGGTTGCCAGCTCTTTGCCAATCAGAGCCATATGCACCCTACCGCTCTCCAAACAATACCCATTACTTGTCCCTTCGTAGTCTGGGGGCTGGATATGGTCGGACCTCTTAAATGGGGAAGCCATAAGAAAAAAATACTTATTGGTCATGGTGGACAAGTTCACCAAATGGATAGAAGCCAAAACAGTTAAAACGGCCGAATCCGGACCAGTGATAGACTTCATATCAGGGGTTGTACACCGTTACGGCGTCCCCCACAGCATCATCACTGAAAACGGCTCAAACTTCACAATCGATGAAGTGAAAACCTGGTGCGGCAACATGAGCATTAAGCTCGATTACGCCTCTGTCTACCATCCCCAAACAAACGGCCAGGTCGAACGTGCAAACGGTCTCATTATGAGCAGCATCAAACCCAGACTAGTGCGGTCCTTGACAGAATCAGACACGCACTAGGTCGAGGAGCTCGACTCCGTACTCGGTGGGCTGCGGACCAGCCGAATCGCACCACCGGATACACACCATTTTTTATGGTGTACGGCGCAGAAGCAGTACTACCCTGCGACATAATCCAAGACTCACCTCGCGTGCGCCTGTACGAAGAGAAGGAAGCTGAGTTAGATCGGCAGGACAACTTAGATGCCCTGGAGGAAGAGCGCCACGTCACAAAAGCCCGTTCCGCATTCTATCAGCAGCAGGCTCGAAGGTATCAAAGCAGATGAAAGGATCGATATGGTTGACTAGAGGGGGGGGGGGTGAATAGGCAACTAACAATTTTTAAGCTTTTCTTTACCAATTTAAACTTTGCACCAAAAAGGTTGTCTAGATATGCAACTATGTGAGCAACCTATATGATGCAATAACAACTAGCACATAAGCAAGCAAGGGATACAACACAAGTAGGCTTGCAAAAGTAAAGGCACGAAATAACCAAGAGTAGAGCCGGTGGAGACGAGGATGTGTTACCGAAGTTCCTTCCTTTTAAGGGGAAGTACGTCTCCGTTAGAGCGGTGTGGATGCACAATGCTCCCCAAGAAGCCACTAGGGCCACCGTATTCTCCTCATGCCCTCCCACAATGCGAGATGTCGTGATTCCACTATTGGTGCCCTTGAAGGCGGCGACCGAACCTTTACAAACAAGGTTGGGGCAATCTCCACAACAATTGGAGGCTCCCAACAACACCATGAAGCTTCACCACAATGGAGTATGGCTTCAAGGTGACCTCAACCGTCTAGGGTGCTCAAACACCCAAGAGTAACAAGATCCACTAGGGATAAGAGAGGGAATCAAATTTCTCTTGGTGGAAGTGTAGATCGGGGCCTTCTCAACCAATCCTGAGCAAATCAACAAGTTTGATTGGCTAGGGAGAGAGATCGGGCGAAAATGGAGCTTGGAGCAACAATGGAGCTTTGGGGGAATGAGGTAGATCAACTTTGGAGAAGAAGACACCTTTATATAGTGGGGGAAACAATCCAACCGTTACCCCACTGAACAGCCACGCACAGAGCGGTACTACCGCTTGGGCAGGGCGGTACTACCGCTGAGAGCGGTACTACCGCTCCCACCCAGCGGTACTACCGCTCTGACAAGGAAGGCAGGGTCCTGGCCCCATAGCGGTACTACCGCGGGAGTAAGAGCGGTACTACCGCTTGGAGCGGTACTACCGCCACTACTACCGCTCCTAGTACCGTAAAACCCGACACGAAAAACACCAGCCTCGAGTCGAGGCGGTAGTAGCCCGGAACCACTGTGGTACAACGGCCGAAGATCACAAGCGGTACTACCGCTCGGGGAGCGGTACTACCGCTAGACGAGCTTCGGCGGTACTACCGCTGAGGACCGCGATACTACCACTGGGACAGGACGGAGTAGGTACGGAGGGAAAGGCCGCTCCAATGAAGCGGAAGGAAAACATCGGGTGTGATACGGATGTGTACGTGTTGATTCCACCCTAGCCTTACCAAAGCGGATCCCCTCTTTATAGTACGGTGACTCCTATGAAACTAGTCCACCAACAGAGAAACGAAGGAGTTACACTGTCTTGAATAAAACACCGATGGGAGGTAATCGTCTCGTGCCAATGGATGAATCTCTGAAAGAACTTAACGCACACGATTAGTCCGCAAAAGCATTGTCATCAATCACCAAAACATCTTGGGGATAAATATGCCCTTACAATCTCCCCCTTTTTGGTGGATTGATGACAATACGGGATTTGCACAAACATGAGAGATATAGGACAAGCGCAAAAACCCCACCATCCTAAAATGTAGATGGGCTCCCCATAGATGTGTGCTATCTAGATAAGTGCTTTGGACTGCACAGCACACATACTAGGATCAACGCTCCCCCTACATTTTAGAGACCAACCACCTAAGCAGGGTATATGAGAGTAGCATAGATAACTTAACAGGATAAGCATGCAACTCATAAGCTAGATAGTGACATAGATAATGATACTGGAAAGATAAGGTAGCATAAGGTAGCATATGTCTCACACCATATGACAGGAACTTAGGTCTCACTGACACAAACCAAACAAAGCAAACTGCGAGGAAAACACAAACACAGAAGATGGAAGACACAAAGCACAAATCCCTAAACTCTCTCCCCCTTTGGCATCGAGACACCAAAAAGGAGAGGGAGTGTTGCTACGGCTCTAGGTGATAGCAGTAGAGGGACACAAACATCAGATCTCAGCAGGATCATTTGTGCCACCGTCATCGGTCGGGAATTGCTCGGCATCAGAATCGGTCCACGGGCAGTGCTGCTGAATCCACTCCTCCCCCTCAGTAAGCTGGTCCTCAGATCCACTATTAACTGTGGCACCCAACTGACGCATGAGCTCCTTGTGGCGACCTCGGGACTTCTTCTCAGCCACATGAGTCATGTACTGACCATGAGACTCCATGCAAAACAGCTTCTTCATATTGAGCTTGAGCTTCTTTGCCCAAGAGGGCTCTGCCTCAGAACGGACGTAGTCATCATCATCATCCTCAGCCTCAGCCCCAGTCTCCTCCTCGGTCTCCATGCCAGTAGCAGACGAAGGAACTCCAGATTTAGGGGCCTGAGTACCCCAGTTGTCCTTCTTCCTTAGACGCTTGTTGTCGTGAAGAAACCAACTCTCCAGTCTCCAGCATCACTGTCGGTGTCAAAACCGGCGGATCTCGGGTAGGGGGTCCCGAACTGTGTGTCTAGGCGGATGGTAACAGGAGACAAGGGACACGATGTTTTTACCCAGGTTCGGGCCCTCTCGATCGAGGTAAAACCCTACTCCTGCTTGATTAATATTGATGA
Organism: Triticum timopheevii; assembly: GCA_963921465.1. NCBI lineage: Eukaryota > Viridiplantae > Streptophyta > Magnoliopsida > Poales > Poaceae > Triticum > Triticum timopheevii. The sequence goes on from OY997272.1 coordinate 423,483,784, forward strand.
TATGGGTAGTACAAGAGTAGATCTACCACGAGATCAGAGAGGCTAAACCCCAGAAGCTAGCCTATGGTATGATTGTTGTTCGTCCTACGGACTAAAACCCTCCGATTTATATAGACACCGGAGACGGCTAGGGTTACACAGAGTCGGTTACAATGGTAGGAGATCTATATATCCGTATCGCCAAGCTTGCATTCCACGTTAAGGAAACTCCATCCGGACACGGGACGTAGTCTTCAACCTTGTATCTTCATAGTCCAGGAGTCCGGCCAACGGTGATAGTTCGGCTATCCGGACACCCCCTAATCTGGGACTCCCTCAGTAGCCCCCAAATCAGGCTTCAATGATGACGAGTCCGGCGCATTGATTGTCTTCGGCATTGCAAGGCGGCTTCTTCTCCAAATTCCATATACTTGTCGAATAGTGTCCGGCTTCTTATAAATGCCGCGCTCCTTGGCTTCCATGCCCAATAATGGCCATCTTCCACGTGTCGAACGAATGCGAAAAGCCAGGGTATCTTTACATTTACCCCCCTAGCTGCGCAAATGAGCCGCCCATAAAAGAGACGTGGATCTAGATCTGAATCACACCATCCCCCCTCCGCGAGCATTCATCGGAGCGCCTTTGACAAAAATCCATTCCATCATGGACAGTCGACGCGGCTCCTCCTCTCGCGCTCCCAGCACTCAGTCTGGAGATTGGGAGAGATGCTCGGTCCCGCACAGCGAGCTAGCGACGCTCCAAGCCAAGGGATTTCGTCCTCCGGCCTTCATGGTCCCGGTTCGAGTCGGACTTGCCACCTATAAAGGCGGGAAGCAAGCGGAGAGCGTCCCCGATCCTTCCAAAGGAGAGCGGGTATGCTTTGTCTCTTATCTGATAAGAGGACTCGGATTTCCAATACATCCATTTCTCCGGGGGCTCCTGGAGTTCTACGGCCTCCAGCTGCACCACCTTACGCCTGCCTCTATTCTACACATCGCGGGCTTCGTGGCTCTCTATGAACTGTTCTTGGGCGTCGAGGCTCATTTTGCGTTGTGGAAGAGATTATTCTACCTCGTACCCCGTTCTCATGAGGGGTCAATATATCAAGTGGGCGGAGCCGAACTATGGCGCATCGCCGGGACCGGATATCTATCCGGAACCCCGAAGAAGGCGTCCGAAGACTGGCCTTCGGAATGGTTTTACATGGAAGACGTCCCGCTGCCGGATCCTATTCGGATCGGCCTCCTGGAGTTCAGTAATGCTCCTTTGAAGAAACGCCTAAGCTGGCGCCTGCGGAGCCCCCAGAGGGAAAGTGACAGGGATGTCCTCTACCTGATGAGCCGAATAAGGTTATTGGCTCATTCCGGACTGACCATGATCGGAGTCATGGCCACATGCATTATGCGGGAGGTGCAGCCGCTCCAGTATAGGGGCCACCCAAAGTGGGATTTCAATGGGGAGGATGATGCCACCCGTCATGGCCGTAAGGGGCCGGGATCGGTTGCCGATCTGGTGAAGATCTTGTCCAGTCTGTACAAAGGGGAAAAGGAGGATTTTCTCCGTGTTAGTCCACTGAACAGATTTTTTATGAACAATCCTCGAAGCTGGGTAAGCGGACACTTCTTATTGCCTATCCGATCCCCATTCCCATGGTTAAGTATCTCATTTTGTGATTTCGACGCAGGAACTGCGCCGGGCTGTAGAGGATATACACAGCCCGCCTCCACAACCCGAGGAGCCGGAACGGTCCCTCGACCGGCCTCCGAAGAGGATCCGGACATAAAGGTGGAGCTGGTCGACGGGGTGTTCCTCCAACTTAGCATCGACAATGCTTTGGTCGCCATTACGGCCGACTACCCCGGAATATTTCCAGCTTCCCAGGTAACTATGACCGAAGTCCTGATACCATGACCCATCCGTGCTTATTTCTGATCACCGCATACCAATGGTGTTCCACAAGAGGTGCCTTTGAGGCGGGAAGCCGAGCCCGCGGCGGTCGGCCAACAAGGGGCAGCTCGGCCCAGCAGGCGGAAGAGAAGTGCGGTGTGGATCGAGACTTCGCCGCAGCGGTATGGCATGCCATCGTGTTTCAAGGAAAGATTCCTGGAAGGCGTACTAACGTTCGTGATATTTTCAGGAGAAAGGGCGCTCGCCAGACTGTGTCCGGAGAGGTTGCCAATCGAGCCTCCGCCGGCCAGGCTCCAAAGCCAGGTCCGGAAGGGGAGGCGAACACAAGGCGCGCGTCGGGTGCTCCTCCAGCGGAGGATGCCGACAGATTGTCCGCCACCAAATCTGAAGTGGAGAGTGCCATGAATCACAGGCGCCGCCGGACAATTCTTCGTGATGCATGTTTCTCCCAAGAGGCATTGAATGCCTTTAATTCAGGAGATACGCACCTCTGTGCCGCTCAAGATGGTCTAGCCAGAGCCACGGAGCAGTATGTGAAAGACATACGGGTGAGGAATTTTGACAGTTATATATGCCAGTAGCCCCCGAGACATAAAATAGTTAGAATAACTGTTTTAAGGATCATTTGTTATGCAGGATCTTATAGAAAAGAATACCCAACTGTCCCAGGAGCTTCAAGAGTGCAAGGCCCAACTTGAGGCTGCACTGGCCGCCACGCGGGGAGCCATAGAGACCCCCTCTGGTAAGATTCGCTTTAAAAGAGAAGTAGTTTGTGAAGTGCGGCGTGTGTATAAGTCTAACAATGACATTGCAGATGGCGCCGGGGTAGATCCGGACAAGCAACAGCTCCTGCGGCCGGTTAAAAGCCGGCGAGAATGTGCTTACAATGGTGCGGCAAGAGAAAAATAACCTCCAAGATGACAACACCCAGCTGGGCGAGGAACTAAAAGATGTTCGTGCCCAGCTGTCTGACTCCGTTAAGGAGAATCGGCGGCTTCGTCGCGGCATTTTCAGTAAGTGCTTGAACGAACCTTAAAAAAGAGTTCGGCGAGGAAGTCGACTAACAGAAATATGTATGTAGGTATGCTCATAGGTCGTCCTGCGGAGGAAATGCCCGGTTCAACGGGTGACCTACTTCCCGAGCTGCTGCAAGTGCACGAACGAGTTCGACAGGTGATGAGCGGCGTTGCCCAGGCCTTGTGGCCATCCATCTCCCTACCCGAAGGCCTTGGAGAGCTTGCAGAGAAGCTTCAGGGAGCACGGCGGCGCTTCCAGCTATGGAAGATATCAGCCTGCCGTCAAGGCGCTAGGGAGGCCGGGGCCATGGTGAAGACGCGGTACACGAAGGCTGACCCAAACCACATGGCCGAGGTCAGACCTGTTGGGCCCGATGGGAAGGAGATCCCTGTGAGCTTAGTGTACGGCCAAGTAGAGTTGGCCGCAAAGTATTCCCAGAGAGACTGTAAACTATACAGCCTGTTAGATGGTATTGAAGAGGAATACAATCAGTCAATTTGACTATGTAATTTAAAATGACATGTAAAATGCCTTCTAGCCGGATTGTAGATCGTTTGTCGTAGCGGACCTTTTCGCTTCAACCTCGGGACCCGACAGTCCGGAGTGTGTACGAATACCCTCACGGTAATGTAAGAACCGGGGCATGCGTGGAGACCAGGCATAGGGATCATTAGTGTTGTATCAGACAAGTGCCCAACTAGTTATGTTATATTACATGGTTAGTAAGAAACATCTTCCAGGGAGAATAGTTCCGTTAGGGGTTCCTTTCCCTGGGAGGCATGCCCTAAAGTGCATGTCCGGACTGCGAAAAAAGCAGAAAAACATCTGGGGGCAGATAAATGAATAAGTGAGAATTTGTCTTTTAGTTCACCGACCGAATATTCCCTTAAGAACGCTAGCTTTCGGCTTCACCCAGTCTGAGGTACACATCTGGCTGACCCAGCAGTAACAATCGTAGAGGTGCTCCCATTACCACCTAGCCGAACAATCGGGAACATAGGGGTAAGCATAGGAGCCAGGAAACCCAGCTTGGCCAAAACTTAAGTCATATCGATGCATATAATGGTGAATAAAAGGTACATGCGGAAGTGTGACACATGTGTTGGGCATAAAGCCTGTATAAATAAGCTTCTGTTAAAGAAGCCCCCAGGTATAATGAGCGCGGGTAGCGCGTCAAGTGTGTGCGAACAATGCGCAAACGAGCCTACAAAGGCTTTAAGAAAAAGGAGGGAGAAGGAGAGAAATAAAGGACAGTTAAAGTATAAAATATAGACGGAGGAAGGAGACGAACTCAGAGTCCGGCGCTAGGCGTAGAATCTTCGGAAACGGGTTGCGTTCCACGGGTTCGGCTCAAGTCGGTTATCCGATTCGTTCCCCAGACGGTATGCTCCGCCGGTCAGGACTTGGTCGATGATGAAGGGACCCTCCCATTTGGGCTTGAGTTTGTCCTTTTTCTTGTCCGGCAGGTGTAGAACTAATTCGCCAACATTGTAAGCTTTGGCCCATACTTCTCTGCTTTGGTATCTTCGAGCCTGCTATTGATAGAATGCGAAACGAGCTTTTTCCACGTCGCGCTCCTCCTCCAAGGCGTCCAAACTGTCCTGCCGATCGAACTTGGCCTCTCTTTCTTCGTACATGCGCACGCGAGGTGAGTCATGAATTATGTCGCAGGGCAAAACTTCCTCTGCGCCATACACCATAAAAAATGGTGTGAACCCGGTAGTGCGATTCGGCGTGGTCCGCAGCCCCTAGAGTACGGAGTCGAGCTCCTCTACCCAGTGCATGTTAGATTCCTTGAGGGACCGCACTAGTCTGGGTTTAATGCCGCTCATGATTAGACCATTTGCTCATTCGACTTGACCATTAGTTTAAGGGAGATATACTGAAGCGTAGTCGAGCTTGATGCCCATGTTTTTGCACCAGAGTTTAACCTCGTCGACCGTGAAGTTCGTGCCGTTATCAGTGATGTGTCTATGGGGGACGCCGTAAGGGTGTACTACCCCTGATATGAAGTCTATCACGGGTCCGGATTCGGCTGTCTTAACTAGCTTGGCCTCTATCCATTTGGCGAATTTATCTACCATGACCAATAGGTATTTTTGCTTGTGGGTTCCTCCTTTAAGGGGTCCAACCATGTCAAGCCCCTAGACCGCGAACGTCCAGGTGATGGGTATAGTTTTTGAGGGCAATGGGTGGCATGAGGCTTTGATTAGCAAAGAGCTGGTGAGGGAGTCCTGGACTAGGGGGTGTCCGGACAGCCGGACTATCATCGTCCGCCGGACTCCAAGACTACGAAGATACAAGATTGAAGACTCCGTCCCGTGTCCGGATGGGACTTTCCTTGGCGTGGAAGGCAAGCTTGGCGATACGGATATGTAGATCTCCTACCATTGTAACCGACTCTGTGTAACCCTATCCCCCTCCGGTGTCTATATAAACCGGAGGGCTTTAGTCCGTAGGACACAACATACATTACAACAATCATACCATAGGCTAGCTTTAGGGTTTAGCCTCCTTGATCTCGTGGTAGATCCACTCTTGTACTACCCATATCATCAATATTAATCAAGCAGGACGTAGGGTTTTACCTCCATCGAGAGGGCCCGAACCTGGGTAAAACATCGTGTCCCTCGTCTCCTGTTACCATCCGCCTAGACGCACAGTTCGGGACCCCCTACCCGAGATCCGCCGGTTTTGACACCGACATTGGTGCTTCCATTGAGAGTTCCTCTGTGTCGTCACCAATAGGCTTGATGGCATCTTCAGTCAATGACGCTGTCCAGGGTGAGACTTTTTTCCCCGGACAGATCTTCGTATTCGGCGGCTTTGCACTGCGGGCTAATTCCCTTGGCCATCTGGAGCAGATCGAAAGCTACGCCCCTGGCCATCAGGTCAGATTCGGAAGCCTAAACTTCACGGCCGACATCCGCAGGGACTTGATCTTCGACGGGCTCGAGCCAAAGCCAAGCGTGCCGCACTGTTACGATGGGCATGATCTAGCTCTGCCGCCGAACAGTGCCTTGGTGGCCGCACATGAATCCGCTTCGGCCTTTAGTCCAGAGCCGATCGCCCAGATCGAGGATCGGTGGATGGACACCAGCTCGGGGGCTTCAACTTCCACGGCGATGGAGCCGAATGCTAATCTTGTCCCTCGCGAAACTCGTGATTCCGAGGTGCCGGACTCCGGACCTTCCACGCCCCTACCAATCGAATCGGATTGGGCGCCGGTTATGGAATTCACCGCCGCAGAAATCTTCCAATACTCGCCCTTTGGCGACATCCTAAATTCGCTAAAGCATCTCTCATTATCGGGAGAGTCCTGGCCGAACTATGGTCAGGATGGTTGGGATACGGACGACAAAGAAATTCAGCGCCCACCCACCACCCACTTCGTAGCCACTGTCGACGATCTAACCGACATGATAGACTATGACTCCGAAGACATCGACGGTGCAGACGACGACGCCGGAGACGAACAAGAACCAGCGCCTACAGGGCACGGGAGGACCACCTCTTCATATGACGTATATATGGTGGATACCCCAAAAGAAAGCGATAACGAGGACCAACGGGCCGCGGCAGAAGATAACCCAGCTGACAAACAACCTAAACGGTGGCGCAGACGCCGCCCTAAGTCCCGCCTCGACAACAACAACGCTCCTAAGGACCCTGCAATACAGCAGGGCACACAAGTGGACGGCGAACATGCAGATAAGCAACCGTCCGAACAGGACGAGTCAGATAATCAGTCCAAGCCCGGCGAAAACGACAGTCCGGACGATCTCATGCCGGACATGCCGCCAGATAGCAAAAACCTTCAGAAAAGACTCGTCAACACTGCAAGAAGCTTGAAGAAGGAAAAACGGAAGCTCAAAACAGCGGAAGACACACTCAGGATGAGGTGGAGCAAAGTGCTCAAAATCGCGGATAGATACGGCAATAGCCACCAATCCAAGAGCTACCCGAAGCGCAAGCTGTTACCAGAATTTGACGAGGAGGCCATAGAGCCCCCACAGTCAAAACATGAAAAGGCCACCTGGTTGGATAGACGACCAGATGATAGGCCAAATTCTGAAAGCGGCGCCGCACATAAACCGACTAATAAACCTGGAAAGACAGATGGCCCAGTCAAGTCCATCTACGGGCCAAAGAATAAGGCCCCAGGAAGCAATACAACACGTCAAGTGTCCGAAGATAGTGGCACACCTAAACACAGGGGCGCCGCACACCCACTATATTTCACCAATGAGGTGCTGGACCATGAATTCCCAGCAGGATTTAAACCCATAAACATAGATGCCTACGACGGAACAACAGACCCGGGAGTCTGGATAGAAGATTATATACTACACATACACATGGCCAGAGGAGATGATCTCCACGCCATAAAATACCTACCCCTCAAGCTCAAAGGGCCAGCCCGTCATTGGCTTAAAAGCCTCCCAGAAAACACTGTTGGAAGTTGGGAAGAGCTCGAGGACGCGTTTAGAGCAAATTTTCACGGGACTTATGTCCGCCCTCCGGATGCAGATGATCTAAGTCACATAACTCAATAGCCCGGAGAGTCAGCGCGCAAATTCTGGAACAGGTTCCTCACCAAAAAGAACCAAATAGTCGACTGTCCGGATGCTGAAGCCTTAGCAGCTTTTAAACACAACGTCCGAGACGAATGGCTTGCCAGACACCTCGGCCAAGAGAAACCGAGGACAATGTCCGCGCTAACAAGCCTCATGACCCACTTCTGTGCGGGAGAGGATAGCTGGCTAGCAAGATGCAGCACCAGCGACCCAAGTACATCCGAGATAAGAGATGGAAACGGAAAATCACGGCGCAGAAAAGAGCAGCGCCGGAACAAAGAGAAAAGCCCATAGAGCACGGCAGTCAATGTCGGATTCAAAAGCTCGCGGCCAAACAACAAAACACCGCCTCTTAAGGATGACAGCGACGAGCTATCCAACTTAAACAAGATTTTGGGTCGGATATGTCAAATCCACAGTACCCCCGGAAGGCCTGCAAACCACACCCATCGAGATTGCTGGGTTTTCAAACAGTCCGGCCGACTAAACGCCGAACACAAGGGGCTCGACGCGTCAAGCGAAGACGATAAACACCACCAGCAGAGCACCGGAAAGCAAAAAACTTTCCCACAAGAGGTCAAAGCAGTAAACTCACTTCATGTGATAATACGGAAAAATAGCGCGGCACCCTCTAAAAAGAGCCTCGCACAGTCCAATCCAGCAGACCATAGAGGTTGGATATCAAAACCAATAACTTTCGGCCACCTGGATTATTCCAGAAGCGTTCGAAATGCAGGACGTACTGCCCTGATATTGGATCCTATAATCGACGGACTACAATTTACTCAAGTCCTGATGGACGGAGGCAGCGACTTAAACCTGTTGTATCCAAATACAATCCGCAAGTTGGGGATAGACCCTACTAAAATTCGACACAGCCGCACTTCCTATAAAGGAGTGACGCCAGGCCCTTACGCCAAGTGCACGGGCTCCCTATTACTAGAAGTTGTGTTCGGATCACCGAACAACTTCCGACACGAAAAAATAATCTTTCATATCGTCCCATTTAAAAGTGGATATCAAGCACTCTTGGGACAAGAGGCTTTTGTCCGTTTCAACGCCATACCACATTACGCGTCTCTTACACTCAAGATGCCCGGTCCACGCGGCATCATTTCAGTGCGAGGGTCACCTAAAGACCCCGGACACGGATAGACGAGTCCGGCATAAGTAGGCTAGGGGCTCCCTAGCCGCACATCCCTTCGCAAGGGGCTGCGCGCACAAACAAACAGCGAGTCCATGCAGACCCCGCTTTACTTATTTATATTTCTTCTTTCACATATACCTTTTTTCGCACGAGTTCTTTTCAAACTAAGTTCCTCTCTTTTTACAGATGAACGATGTGCACACCCATCCAGGATAACAGCACAACGGAGACACAGGCGCAGACATGCAGTAGGGACCCGTTGCGAGGATTCTTTTCAGATTAAGACCCTGCGTAAACCTTTTTTACTGTCTCTTGTTGTTATTCTCCCTTGGTTTCTTCTTATAACCAAAGCAGAGCCTGACGTTTTGGCATCGGCCGCGTCAGAGGACCATGCCCGTACCTGGACACTAGGGGCTTAGGGCATTGTTCTGCCCATTATTATAAAGTCCGAACACCTTAGGGAGTGTTCGGCGTCTCGAGTTAGGCATTATATGCATCAGCTCCGAATCATGTCTTTGGTCAAATGTTGGGTTTGCCCGGCTCCTGTGTTTTGCTGCCTTATGTTCCGTATCATCGGCTAACGCGGCACCAGGAGAACTACTGCGATTGTGCCCTAGTTCAGCTGGGCGAGCACCTCAGTAGAGAAAGCCGAAAACTGACTGTCATGATATAGCGAGAGACTGGTCAACCACTCGATCGACTACCAGAATGTTTAGAATTCCCCGCTTTGACGAAGGACCGTTTCCCAGTAAGGCACACACGCGCCCCGAACTCGGCGAAGCGCGGTGCCCCAAGGGGTTATATCGTAGCCCCACCCTCGAACTCCACTGGCTAAGTGAAAGTGATAAAGCATTATAGTCCGGATTGCCTCGTTTGCTACACTACCACCTCCTTAACAGGACCGAGACGTCGGATTAAGTGTGAAAACGCGCTATTTTTGCGAACACCCCCGCACCTTGTGCGTGGGGGCTGAAGCCGAAGACTGCAATCTTTCAGGTTATACAAATGTATACGTAAACGGCCGCATAGGAGATATTTTACTACTTGGGACGCACAAGTATAAAAAGCAGTTATAGCATAATCATTGTTTTACAAGCTAAAACGTTCATTTGAACGTGACATTTTTTGAGCACTGCGACTCTATTACACGAGCGCCACGCATAACTTCCCCAAAATAGTGCTCGGCGGGTAACCGGCTTTCGTCCGAACCCTGGGCGGCAATAGCGGTGGCACCCATCTCTGTCCAATGTGTCTTCACACGGGCAAGAGCCATCCGCGCGCCTTCGATGCAGGCCGACCGCTTCATCTCCTTGATATGCGGCACCGCTCCAAGAAATTGCTGCAATAAGCCGAAATAGCTCGTCGCCTTGGGCCTCTCTGGCCAGACATGAGCCACAACGTAAGTCATGGCAAGTCCGGACAATCTATTTAGCTCGGCCCATTCGGCCAACCGATCGGTCAACGGCAGTGAACGATCCGGACTATGGAATTGAGACCAAAATTGCTCTTCCGTCTTGTGATCCTTCTGGCTCCGAAAGTGCTCAACGGCATCAGCCGCACTTGCTGCTAAGTCCATATACGGATCCTCTGGACCCCACAGCTGGCCAAGTTGAGCATACTTTTGATCCGTAAACCAGTGACGCAACAGAAAAGGCTTGCCAGCCACAATATCTCCGGCCTGGCACAGCTCCTCCTTCATAGCCCGCATTGCAGAACGGGCATCCTTGGCCTCGGCGGTGGCCTTCCCCAGGTCTTCCCGCTCCGATAAGAGCTCCTTTTCAAGAGCCTCATTGTGGTCGGCAACATCTCTTAATTTCACGGCCAATTCGGCCACCTTTCCCTGCTTAGGCAGTGTGCAGCCTTTTCGGCTTTCAACTCCTCGGCCACCCTCGAGGCAGCCGCATCACTCCTTCGGGCTTGCTCCTTAGCTTGAGCAAGTTCGGCCCGAAGGCTCTCCACAGCAGCAGCACCGTATGTATCACATCATATAATTTATCAGAGGAGGGCTTTGACCCCCTTAAATAAAGCGACATTGGAGAACTCATTTACCTTGCGACTCGTCAAGTCGCCGGTTGACAAGTGCGATGTCCGCATCCGCCACGTCAAGTTGCCGCATTAACTCGGCAACTCCACTAGTCCGGCTAGCCCTCGGACTATCCGCCACCTGCATAGAAACGGCGACATTCATTACTTGTGATTTTGATCCTCGGCACGCTGTCGTTTTCGACAACCTACCGAGTCTCAGGGGCTACTATCTATACAGGGCGCACTTTTATGTGCAAAACTGTCAAAAAAAAGGTGCGTCATTCTTGCGTACCTCAAATCCCGCCAGCAAACTCATAGCGGCATTACGCAATCCGCTCTCGGCGGAAGAAATCCTTCCAATCACCATACGCATCAAAGCACGGTGATCTTCTGAGATGGACACCCTCTCAAGCAGATTCTTCAGTTCTCCCGGCCGGATACTAGTGGGCACCGAACTCTCCGGCCCCTCCGGACTCGGGGATACCCTCCGTGACAATACTTCAGGCTCGCCTGCCCTATCTGATGGCGCAGCAGACGGAGGCGTTTCGCTCTCCATCATCTCCGGAAGAAGGTCCCCCGAAGACGAACTCATCTGAGAAGGCTGCAAATCCGAACTGCAAGATAGAAGTTTCGGTTACCCACAGAAGCACAAATGAAGGTATTTTCTTAACTAATGAACTCTCCTTTTCCTACTCACGGCTCGCTGGAGGGCTGATCCTTTAGCGACGATTGTACGTCCGGATTCTCCCCGGACGCCGGACCCCTCGGTGAAGATCTCTTCCCCCGTTTAGGGGCTTTGGCCTCCGGATCTTCGGAGGCGGTCCTCTTCTCCCCCTGGAAGGAGGGGTTTTTGATTCCCCCCTCTTCAGACGCCCCTTTAGGCGAAATAATAGCTCCTCTATTTTCCCCATCGCTCCCTTCTACGGGCGCGACCTCCAACATTCTGACCAGCACGGGCTCCAGTGCGGTCTCTGGGAGGGGAGCTGGACACCTTATCAGCTTCGGTCGCGCTACCCACTCCTGTGAAGAGTAATGGGTCAGGAGGCGAACTCTATAAAAGCAGATAAACAAAACGTCCGGACTCTGAGCTATTTACCTGAGTATCCGGGCGATTGCAGCTTAGGCCTGCGTCCTCGGTCAATTCCGGACACGCTACCTGTGGTCCGAAGAACAACTTGTACATCTCCACGGGTGTCGCACCCATGAAGTGTTGGAGAATTCGAGGTCCCTCCGGATTGAACTCCCATAGACGGAGAGGACGGCGTTTGCAGGGCAGAAGACGCCTGATTAGCATAACCTGCATCACCACGACCAGATTGATCTCCCTCGCCTGGAGGTCTCGAATCCGGCCCTGCAATGAGGGCACGTCTTCGAACGGCCCCCAATTGAGCCCTTGGTTGACCCACGACATCAGTCGGCGTGGAGGTCCCGGGCGGAATGGAGGCGGCAGTTTTGCTTGCTGCCCTTCGGAGCGGTGATATAGAACCAATCCTGCTGCCACAGTCCGAGTTCCTCTTGGAAGGAACCCTCGGGCCATGGGGCATCGACCCTTTTGCTTATGGCCGCCCCGCCGCACTCCGCTTGACGCCCCCCGATCATTTTTGGCTCCACATTAAAGGTCTTCAGCCACAGGCCGAAGTGGGGAGTGACGTGGAGGAAGGCTTTGCAGACGATAATGAATGCGGAGATATGGAGGATGGACTCCAGAGCCAAGTCGTGAAAATCCAGCCCGTAGTAGAACATGAGCCCTCTCACGAAGGGGTCCGTCGGGAAGCCTAAACCCCGACGGAGGTGGGATACGAGGACAACGTACTCACCGGGCTCGAGGGCGGGCACGGCCTGCCCTTGGGCAGGCAACCTGTGCGAAATCTCGTAGGACAGGTACTTGGCCTCACGCAGCTTTAACACGTCCTCCTCCGTGACGGAGGAGGGCATCCACCGACCCTAGAGGTCGGAGCCGGACATGGTTGAGAATCCGAAGCGCTCGAATCTGGGGCTCTGGGTGTTGGAACTAGGAGCGAGGAGGAGATTTGATGCGAGGTTGAAAAAAAGGAACGAGCCTTGGTCCTCTTATAAAGGGGGAAAATACCAAGAGTCGTCTCCGTGACCGTTCGGGATTCACCTTCGATAGAGGAGGCATGGCGACGGGCACGCTTAGGTTACCCACGCACATATTGATGAGAATCCCGGAATAAGGGGAACACGATCTCTGCCTCGATAAGACGTGCCAAGGAAACCGCTTCGCTAAACGTGCTGAGGTGGTATAATAAAAAACGATTCAAGTAAAAACCTGGTAGCGGTGTGATGCCATGCTGCATAATACGTCAGCAGATTGGACTTGTGTGCATTTTATTCTCTCTACGGTGGAATGTGGAATTTATTTTGCCGAGCCGGACACTATCCTGGTGTTCGTGATCTTCTCTGGATTATTCAAGGGAGGAACCCGCCTTGCAATGCCGAACATTATGCGCGCCGGACTTATCGTCATTGAAGCCTGGTTCAGGGGCTATTGAGGGAGTCCTGGACTAGGGGGTGTCTGGACAGCCGGACTATCATCATCCGCCGGACTCCAAGACTACGAAGATACAAGATTGAAGACTCCGTCCCATGTCCGGATGGGACTTTCCTTGCCGTGGAAGGCAAGCTTGGCGATACGGATATGTAGATCTCCTACCATTGTAACCGACTCTGTGTAACCCTAGCCCCCTCCGGTGTCTATATAAACCGGAGGGATTTAGTCCATAGGACACAACATACATTACAACAATCATACCATAGGCTAGCTTTAGGGTTTAGCCTCCTTGATCTCGTGGTAGATCCACTCTTGTACTACCCATATCATCAATAATTATCAAGCAGGACGTAGGGTTTTACCTCCATCGAGAGGGCCCGAACCTGGGTAAAACATCGTGTCCCTCGTCTCCTGTTACCATCCGCCTAGACGCACTGTTCGGGACCCCCTACCCGAGATCCGCCGGTTTTGACACCGACAGCTGGCAACCGACGCATCGTTGGACTAAGTCCTGAGCATCTGCCCAGGCCGTTGGCCAATAAAATCCTGTACAGAAGGCCTTGCCTACAAGGGCCCGGGCTGCGGTGTGGTGTCCACCGAGTCCGGCGTGAATTTCAGCCAGAAGATTTCGCCCTTCCTCTTTAGAGATACACCTTTGAAGGACTCCAGTTGTGCTTTTCTTATAAAGCTCTCCCTCATGGACCTTATAGGCTTTAGATCGCCGTACTATGCAGCGGGCCTCGTTTTGGTCCTCGGGAAGTTCCTGCCTAGTTAATTAGGCTAGGAATGGTTCCGTCCATGGGGCAATGATTGCCATTATTTCGTGGGCTGAATGTGTTATTTCATTGGCAGAACCGCCGATTGTGTCAGAATGTTTGGTGTGGGGTGGTGCGGTTGTGTCCGGATTGTTGTTTCCGGACTCCCCTTCCCATAGTACGTATGGCTTGGACAGCCGCTCTACGAAGATATTGGGAGGGATGGCATCGCGCTTTGCGCCTATGCGTGCCAATACGTCCGCCGCCTGGTTATTATCCCGGGCTATATGGTGAAATTCAAGCCCTTCAAAACGAGCTGACATTTTTAGGACGGCGTTATGGTAAGCTGCCATTTTTGGATCCTTGGTGTCGAAGTCCCCATTTATTTGGGATATCGCGAGGTTCGAATCCCCGCGCACCTCTAGGCGTTTTATGCCCATGGAGACCGCCATCCGGAGGCCACGTAGAAGGGCCTCGTATTCGGCTGCATTGTTGGAGTCCGTGTACATTATCTGGAGTACGTATTGAACTGTGTCTCCGGTTGGGGATGTCAGGATGATGCCAGCCCCCAGGCCGGCCAATATTTTGGAGCCGTCGAAGTGCATGATCCAATTGGAGTATGCGCCGTACTCTTTAGGGAGTTCGGCTTCAGTCCATTCGGCGACGAAGTCAGCCAAAACTTGCGACTTAATAGCTCGTCGTGGCTTGTAGGTTATGTCGAACGGGAGGAGCTCGATGGCCCATTTTGCAATCCGGCCAGTCGCGTCACGGTTGTTTATAATGTCATTAAGAGGTACTTCGGAGGCTACAGTTATCGAACACTCTTGAAATTAGTGTCGCAGCTTCCGGGATGCCATGAACACCGCGTATGCTATCTTTTGATAATGTGGGTACCGGGACTTGCATGGAGTTAGGACAGTGGACACGTAGTAAACTGGTTTTTGAAGAGGGAACCTGTGTCCGTTCGTTTCTCGTTCGATGACGAGCACCGCGCTTACATCTTGATGTGTTGCCGTGATATATAATAGCATTGGTTCGCCCATATTGGGCGCGACCAGGACCGGATTTGTTGCCAATATGGCTTTTATTTCTTCGAGTCCGGCCGTGGCAACATCCGTCCACTCGAAGTGTTCGGTGCGCCAAAGGAGGCGATAAAGGGGTAATGCCTTTTCTCCTAAGCGGGAGATAAAGCGGCTTAGAGCCGCCACGCATCCAGTCAATTTTTGTATTTGTTTGAGGTCTTTTGGGATATCCAATTGTGACAGAGCTCGGATCTTGGCTGGGTTTGCTTCAATTCCTCTACTGGATAGAATGAAGCCCAAGATCTTTCCGCCTGGTACGCCGAAAACGCATTTTTCTGGGTTGAGCTTAATGTCATATGCTCGGAGATTGTCGAATGTGAGCCTCAAGTCGTCTACTAGAGTTTCAACATGCTTGGATTTGACGACCACATCTTCTATGTATGCCTCCACTGTTTTGCCGATCTGGTTTGCCAGACATGTCTGAATCATGCGCTGATATGTTGCGCCGGTGTTTTTGAGCCCGAAGGGCATTATGTTGAAGCAGAATGGGCCGTATGGAGTGATGAATGCCGTTGCGACTTGGAGTGGCTCCACCATCTTGATTTGGTGGTAGCCGGAGTATGCGTTTAGGAAGCACAATGAATCGTGCCCTGCGGTAGCGTTGATAATTTGATCGATGCAGGGGAGGGGGAATGGATCCTTTGGGCAAGCCTTGTTAAGGTCCTTGAAGTCGACACATAGGCGCAAGGATTTATCCTTCTTTGGTACCATCACTAGGTTTGCTAGCCAGTCCGGATGTTTTATATCTCTGATGAATCCGGCTTCCAATAGTTTGGCTAGCTCCTCTCCCATTGCCTGTCTCTTGGGTTCGGAAAATCGCCGAAGAGCCTGTTTGACTGGCTTGAATCCTTTTAGGATATTTAGGCTGTGCTCGGCCAGCCGGCGTGGGATTCCTGGCATTTCTGAAGGGTGCCAGGCAAAAATGTCCCAATTTTCCCGTAGGAATTCTCGTTGTGCGGCGTCTACATCAGGGTTTAACTATGCCCCAATGGAGGCCGTCTTTGTAGGGTCCGTTGGATGGACTTGGAATTTGACTATTTCGTCTGCTGGCTTGAAAGAGGTGGACTTGGATCTCTTATCGAGTATCACATCGTCCCTGTTTACCGTGGAGCGCAGCGCAGTGAGTTCCTCGGCCGCTAGGGCTTCGGATAGTGCCTCGAGGGCTAGTGCAGCTGTCTTATTTTCGGCGCGGAGTGCTATGTCCGGATCACTGGCAAGAGTGATGATTCCGTTGGGCCCGGGCATTTTGAGCTTCATGTACCCGTAATGGGGTATAGCTTGAAAAATTGTGAATGCCTCTCGCCCTAATAAAGCGTGATATCCGCTGCTGAACGGGGCCACTTGGAACGTGACCTCCTCGGACCTGTAATTGTTCGGCGAGCCGAACACCACATCAAGTGTGATTTTCCTGTGCAGCATGCTTCCCGACTAGGGATTATTCCTCTAAAGGTTGTGCTGCTTCACTCAATGCGGCTCCAGTCTATTTCCATTTTTCGAAGGGTTTCCTCGTATATGAGGTTTAATCCGCTGCCGCCGTCCATGAGTACCTTGGTAAGGTGAAAGCCGTCCACTATTGGACTGTGGACCAATGCGGCTGGTGCTCGGGCTGTTCAGAATTTAGGTTTGTCACTGGCATTAAAGGTAATAGCCGTGTCACTCCATGGGTTTATTGTTGCTACTTGGTAGACTTCGGCAAGGCTGCGGAGTGTTCGTTTCCGCGTATTATTTGATGCGAAAGTCTCGAAGACTGTTAATACTGTACTGGTGTTGCTGGGCTGGTTTTCTGGAGCTAGGAGCTCTTCGCCACTTTTGTCCACCTGCCGTAGTATCCAACATGCTCGAAGGCTATGAGTTGGAGTGGCGCCCTCTATATTATGAATTTTGCAGGGTCCATTGAGCCATCCCTCCAGTACGGTTCCGTGCCCTTTAGGGGGTCTTTGTTTTTTGGTATTTAACCCAGGTGCCTGGCGATGATGCACCCTTTTATTTTGGACTAGGGTTGTATTCGGGGCCGGATTATCCCAAAATTTGGTTTCGGTTTTCCATGCGCTCTCCATCGCACAATACTTTTGTAGTATGGACGCCAAGTCGACAAAGCGTGTAATTTCACGATGACTTATGGCGTTTAGGATTCCCTTGTCCGTGCAATTATTGCAGAAAATTGAAATTGCGTCTTCCTCGTGGCAGTCCTTTATCCTGTCCATAACCAGGAGGAATCTGGCCCAATAATGGTGTACTGTTTCAGCGGGCTCTTACTGGATTCGGGATAGATCGCTTATGTTTGGGTGGGCGGGTGGAATTAAATTCAGAATCCCGTCCAATCTAAGACTCAAGGGCCGAAAAGTTTCCGAACTTGGAAGCTTGGGTTTTTGGATATTGTCCAATGAGTCCAGCCCGCTGCCTGACTTTAGGTTCAGGACTTCATCGACGTCCATCCCTCCGCGGGAATCCGGCATGGAGGGGTCGGGAATCCGGACATAACTAGTCCTTAATATAGAAGAAGGGTCGCCGTACTATTCCTCCACCACAGCCACGTGGTGGGTAGCCTGAGGAGAGTTGATCTCTCTCAGATCGGTTTTAGGCCCAATCTGATCGTAGTCTGTGGTGACTCCCAGGGCGGCGATGCGATCCAAGAGCTCATTTAAGGAGGAGAGCTCCATCGGATCTAGCTGCTCGGTAAGTTCCTAGTTGACGTGAAGATTTCTTTTGATGACCCAAGAAGTCATCGTCGGGGCGGCGGCCGAACAGGCGGTCATAAGAAAACCGCCTAGCCGGAGAGTTTGGCCGATGGCCAAAGCTCCTTTAGCAACAGCATCGTCTTTAAAGACGGGACGAGGCATCCTTCCTGATGGCGACGACATAGAGGAACTCTCAATGAAAGCACCAATGTCGGTGTCAAAACCGGCGGATCTCGGGTAGGGGGTCCCGAACTGTGTGTCTAGGCGGATGGTAACAGGAGACAAGGGACACGATGTTTTTACCCAGGTTTGGGCCCTCTCGATGGAGGTAAAACCCTACTACTACTTGATTAATATTGATGATATGGGTAGTACAAGAGTAGATCTACCACGAGATCAGAGAGGCTAAACCCTAAAAGCTAGCCTATGGTATGATTGTTGTTCGTCCTACGGACTAAAACCCTCCGGTTTATATAGACACCGGAGAGGGCTAGGGTTACACAGAGTCGGTTACAATGGTAGGAGATCTATATATCCGTATCGCCAAGCTTGCCTTCCACGTCAAGGAAAGTCCCATCCGGAGACGGGACGGAGTCTTCAATCTTGTATCTTCATAGTCTTGGAGTCCAGCGGACGATGATAGTCTGGCTGTCCGGACACCCCCTAATACGGGAATACGTCAATCACCTTGGGATAGACACGAGCCCAGGCCTTCTCAATAAGAAGCATGATGAACGGACCATAAATCGGGCACTTGCGCTCGGAGATAGCAGATAACAGCTCAGACCACATAACATGAGAGATATCCAGGGACTCTCCGGTGTTCTGTTCCATCTGACGCTAGCAGAAGAGAAGCATGTCCACGAGATAAGAATGAACCATATCCAGATTCCTGATACGAGGGAAAAGAGTCTCTCAGAAGACACGGTGAAGAATATCCAGAAAGGCAGGCAGCTCATAAGTTTCCTTCTTTGTCTCAGGGTTGATCTTCAAAGTGCAGTAGGGCCATAGAGCTTGCTTGTGAGTGGAGTTGGTGTTGCGGTACGGGCGAAAGCCAAAAGGAGACTCAAGTCCTTGATCTTCCATCCCAATCAACTCCATGAATGCTTTCCACTTGACTGAAAGCAACTTGCCATTGGTCATCCAAGTCAGTGTCCTGTCCTCATCAGTCCCGAGATGAACCGTGGCATAGAATTGGGCCACAATATCAGCATCATAATCTTTGTTGAATTGCATGACCCCAAGAATGTTCAGTTGAGTGCACATTTGAAGAGCTTCACCAAAGTATTCAGGATCCTTCTCCATATGGTCGGTGTCGATGGAGTGCACGTTGACAAAGAGGTTCTTCTTGACTTTGAGAACATCAAAGAAGATGGCAAACTGAATCCTGTTCCAGAACGGACGGTTGACCAAAGTGGGATCTTGGTCTGCCTCATATGGGTTGCGGCGACGCCTTGCCCAGAACTCCTTGGGTTGCATTTCTGGCACGGTTTTGCCAGCGGTCTTCGACTTGACACCAGACGTCTTCTTGAGTTGAGTTGGAGGTGGGGCACTTGAGGAACCTCCTGCAGACTCAGTTGTGCAGTAACACTTGGACATGGCACGACCGGGGTTGATACACTGAGCCTGATGCTCAGGAACCTCATCACCTGGAACCGCACACAAGAACACGCAAACAACTAGAAAGAACGAGCATAAGCCACAAAATACAACCAAAAAGATCACTGAGAGGTGAGAGCATGGTGGAACCTGGTAGAGGGCAGTAGTACCGCGACCTGCGAGTGGTAGTACCGCCCCAAGCGGTAGTACCGCTCCACAGAGAGCGGTAGTACCGCTCCAAGCGTTAGTACCGCTCCGGAGAGAGCAGTAGTACCGCTCGAGACGGGGAAACAACAGTTTCCTACTGTCGTGGTCAAATCCGGCACTACCTTCCTACCAAATTCAAAAATACTCCAACCAAGCACCAATCAAAACTGCCTAGAAGCTTTCTCCATCCTACTCAAGCCTAGATTTGGCCAAAAATCTGGAGATGCAACTGCTATTGCCCATAAGATGCTAGATTGGAAATCTAGACATGAAGAGAAAGGGAACGGGGGCAATACCGGCATCCATGGCAAGAGGACAAGGTGGGGATCGTCTCCACCGAAGGAAATGGAGAGGAACGCCCCGAAGAGGGAGATCCGCCGGAGCCCTCCCGCGGCGCCGGTTGTTGGAGAGATGAACAGAACGAGGGGGCATGAGAATGGGTATGGGGGAGAAGAAAACTCCCCCTGCCCCTGATATAACCCCCTGCCCCCGCCTCGCAGCAGTAGTACCGCGTTGGAGGGCGGTAGTACCGCTCGGAGCGGTAGTACCGCTCGCCACCAGCGGTAGTACTACTTAGCAACCAAATGGCCTCTAGACAAACGACTAAAGCACAAAAAGAGACGAGAAAGCAAGGCCAAGAAAAAGGAAAGACCAACAAGGCAACACATACACTAACAATGGTCCAGAACCCACTCCTTCAAAACAACCACACGAGAGTAGAGCGAGCTCTGGCCTCTCTCAAGAGAGGGCGGTGGCCGGAGCCACCTATGTTTGAGTCAATTGGTATGGCACCACGAAGAATTATCCTTGGGCCCATGACCAAAATTCGTCTTTGAAGCACAAGTACCATCGAAAATGGCTAATGTGAAAGAGTTGATCGTTTTATGCATAATGGGGGGAGGGAGAGTTCATTGAGAGAACAACACTCCCTCTATGTCCATGCCTACATCTAAACTAGCCACCACGTTGACTGAGGTGGGGTGTGCAAGGGTTCAAGTCACATTGCTCGAATCAATGATATTTAGCTCATGCCTTAACTCGCGAAATCTTACTTCATCCAAGGGCTTCGTGAAAATATCTACAAGGTTATCATGAGTGTTGACATACTTGAGCTCGATCTCCCCTCGCCTAATGTGATCCCGGATGAAATGATACCGAATCTCAATGTGCTTCATCTTGAAGTGTTGCACCGGGTTGAGAGAAATCTTGATGGCACTTTCGTTGTCACACCAAAGGGGCACTTTGTCACAAATGACACCGTATTCCTTTAAAGTTTGTCTCATCCATAAGAGTTGTGCACAACAACTACCGGCCGCCACATATTCCGCTTCGGTGGACGAGAGAGACACACAACTTTGCTTCTTGGAAGACCAACTCACCAAAGAGCACCCAAGAAACTGGCACCCTACGGAAGTGGACTTCCTATCCACTTTGTCTCCCGCCCAATCGGAATCCGTAAATCCTTCAAGCTTGAAGTTTGCCCCTCTTGGGTACCATAAGCCAAAGTTTGGGGTATGAGACAAATATCGAAAGATTCGCTTGACCGCCACATAGTGACTTTCCTTCGGTGCGGCTTGAAACCGTGCACACATCCCCACACTCAACATGATATCCGGTCTAGATGCACAAAGGTAAAGCAAGGAGCCAATCATGGAGCGATATACCTTTTGATCCACCGCTTTACCAGTGGGATCAATGTCAAGTTGGCACTTGGTGGGCATTGGTGTAGAAGCCGGCTTGACATCACTTAGCTTGAATCTTTTTAGCATGTCTTGAGTGTATTTGGCTTGGTTGATGAAGGTTCCTTCTCTTCTTTGTTTGATATCAAAACAAAGGAAGAACTTCAACTCTCCCATCGAAGACATCTTGAACTTGGAGGTCATGAGAGCGGCAAATTCCTCATTGAAAGCTTTGTTAGGGGAACCAAAGATAATATCACCATATAGTTGGCATACAAACAACTCCCCTTTGACCTTCTTAGTAAAAAGAGTGGGATCAAATAGTCCCACCTCAAATCCACGATCTTGTAACAACTCGGTAAGGTGGTCATACCACGCACGTGGGGCTTGTTTAAGGCCATAGAGTGCCTTATCGAGTTGATACACATAATCCGGGAAGTAGGGATCCTCGAACCTGGGGGGTTGCTTGACATAGACCAACTCATTAATAGGACCATTAAGAAAAGCACTTTTCACGTCCATTTGTTGCAACTTAAAGTTGTGATGGGAAGCATAAGCAATCAACAAACGTATGGATTCAAGATGAGCAACGGGAGCAAAGGTTTCACCATAGTCGATACCCTCGACTTGGGAGTAGCCTTGTGCTACCAATCTTGCCTTGTTGCGAACAATGTTCCCATGAGAATCTTGCTTGTTCTTGAAGATCCACTTGGTTCCAATGACGTTGTGGTCCCCCGATGGACTTGGCACCAATCTCCACACCTTGTTGTACTCGAAGTTGTTGAGTTCTTCATGCATGGCATTGAGCCAATCCGAGTCTTCGAGCGCCTCATAGACCTTTTGGGGTTCAACACAAGAGACAAACGCGTGATGTTCACAATAGTTTGCTAATTGCCTACGAGTGCTTACCCCCTTTCTTAGGCTTCCAACCACATTTTCCATGAGATGGCCTTGGGTGGTGAGCTTGGAAGCAATCTTCGCGGCACGACGCTCTAATTCCTCCTCAGGTGTGGAAGGAGGAGGGTTAGCTTGATTATCTTGAGCGCCATCTTGAGCTTGTTCTTGATCTTGAGCTTTCTCATGATCTTGAACTTGCTCGAGGGGAGAACTTGACCTTGGGCATCATTTAGAGGTTCACCACCATCTTGAGGTTGATCTTGCCCTTGGTCTTGTTCACGAGGTTGAGGGCCTTCACTTTGTTCTTCGGAAGCGTGTGGGTCTTGGGGAGGTGATGGCTCCACTTGAGTGGAGCATTGTCCTTCTCCTTCGGCCACAAGGGGTTCCTCAATGGGTAGAATATGACCAATACCCATTCTTCTTATGGGTTGGGGAGGAATTTCATCACCTACATCACAAGTACCACTTTGCTCCACTTGGGAGCTGTTATTTTCGTCAAACTCCACGTTACACGTCTCCTCAATGAGTCTGGTGGACTTGTTTGAGGACACGGTAAGCATGAGAGTTTGTAGCATAACCAACAAATATGCCCTCATGAGCTCTAGCCTCAAATTTAGACAAACAAACACCTTTCTTGAGAATGAAACACTTACAACCGAACACCCGAAAGTATTTGAGGTTGGGCTTGTTGCCGGTGAGTATCTCATAAGGAGTCTTGTTCAAGCCCTTGCGGAGATAGAGCCGATTGGATGCATGACATGCGGTGTTGATGGCTTCGGCCCAAAAGTTGTATGGAGACTTGAACTCCGCCATCATGGTCCTTGCCGCATCCATCAACGTCCGGTTCTTCCTCTCTGCAACACCATTTTGTTGAGGGGTATATGGAGCAGCATATTGGTGCTTGATCCCCTCATCACTAAGAAACTCATCCAGGGTGTAGTTCTTGAACTCGGTGCCGTTGTCACTTCTGATTTTCAAGATCTTTGCATTATGTTGACATTGAGTTTCATTTGCAAAGTCGATGACGGTTTGTTGAGTCTCACTCTTCCTCTTGAAGAAGTATACCCAAGTGTATCTTGAATAATCATCCACAACACCAAGCAATACTTTCTACCTCCAAGACTATCAAAAGATGGAGGCCCAAAGAGATCCATGTGAAGGAGCTCCAAGGGTCTCTTCGAGTAGATGATGGTCGTGGGAGGGTGAGCCTTCTCATGAAGCTTTCCTTCAATACAAGCACTGCAAGCACGATCTTTGGCAAAACTAACATTTGTTAGTCCACGGACATGGTCCCCCTTGAGAAGACTTTGGAAAGATCTCATATTGACGTGGGCCAAATGGCAAAGCCAAAGCCATCCCACGTCAACTTTAGCCATTAGGCATGTCGCGGTCTTAGCGGGTCGCTCCGAAAAGTTAATCACATAGAGACCATTCTCTACATGCCCAACAAAGGCTACTTTAAGAGTCTTGCTCCACAAGAGGGCCATGGTATCAATGTCAAAGAAGGTAGCAAAACCCATGAGTGCAAGTTGACGAACGAAAAGCAAATTGTATGCAAGGGACTCAACAAGCATGACTTTCTCGATCGTTAGATCATGAGAAATGACAACCTTGCCAAGTCCCAATACCTTAGAATGTGAGTCATCACCCCACTCAACATTGGTGGGCATAGATGGAATCTTTTGCACGTCCACCACCAAGTCCTTGCTTCCGGTCATATGATTTGTTGCTCCACTATCGAGCAACCATGATCCCCCACCGGAAGCAAACACCTACAAGAGATCAATGCTTGGTTTTAGGTACCCCTTTAGTAATGGGTCCTTTGATGTTAGTAACAAGGGTCTTAGGAACCCAAATAGACCATTCAATGTACTCATAAGGAGAACCAACGAATTTAGCATAAACATGTCCATCACTAGCACGGCACAACACATATGACGGGTTAAAGTCGCCGGCTTTGTTGGAGGAAATGCTTTTGCCCTTTTGGACGTCAACTCCCTTCACTCTTTCTTTCTTCTCCTTAGGAGCACCCTCTCCCTCTTTCACAAAAGTTTGCTTGAGAGGAGGAGGACGTTTGGTCTTGTCATTCTTCTTCTTATTGCTCTTAGACTTGGGTGCAAACCCAATTCCTTCCTTGGCCACAACTTCCTTTTGATTGCTCAAAAGGTCGGTCAGGTTCTTCTCACCTTGAATGCATGTCACAAGGCCTTTCTCAAGTTGATCCTTCAATTTGGCATTCTCCAACACAAGATGCACATGCTCACAACACGGGTTAGTAGCACATGCATTATCAATTAATATCATGTGTGGGAAGGTGGCCTTTTCCTTGGTTAGCTTAACTTGGAGTTGAGCATGAGACTCCTTGAGGTTAGCGTGAGCACCCTTCAAGACCTCGTGGGCCTTGTCAAGTATCTCAAACTCCTCTTTGAGTCTAGCATGATCAACCCCAAGTTTAGCCTTCCCGGAAGTTAGCACACGAGACACAACAAGAGCATGATCAAGATCTTTCTTTAACTTAGCATGGTCATCGTTGTGTGACTCCTCAAAAGTCAAACGATGCACACACTCTTCCTCAAGAGCATTAGAGAGATCCAATATCTCATAGGCATAGTCACGACTAGGACCTTCCATCTTAGAGATGGTTTCTTCGTGAGCCTCGATCATGTCATTGGCCTCACCAAGTTGTTCCAAGAGAGCAACAAAATGCTTCTTGGACTTGCCCTTGAGCTTACTCATAAAAGACTCCAATTCATTCACTTCATCATTAGACTCATCATGTTCATCAATGCAATCCTCCAAGGAGGGATTAGTAATGATGGTGGTTGTGATGTTGGGGGTTACCTTGTTTGAAGCTTTAGCCATGAGGCACTTGGCGGTGACGTTTTCGTTGGGTGAATCAAGGAGAGACACCCAGGGAGTAGTAGCAATGGCAACGGATGCCATGGCCATTGCTTCTCCATTTTCATCATCATCGTCATCCTCTTGGTATTCTTCTTGAACCACCAACCCACGAGTGGGAGTATTCTTGGCGAAGTTGTTCTTGTTGGGGAAGGACTTGGCTTTGTCTTTTCGGATGAACTTGCCACCATTGTCTTCCCGCTTCTCGTAAGGACAATCCGCAACGAAATGGCTCACATTGCCACACTTGAAGCAAGTTCTAACTCGTTGCTTGCCCTTGACGCCACTTGAGTTGTTCTTGTTGAAGTTGGGTCTTGTATTCTTATTGCTCCAAAATTGTCTTGAAGCAAGGGCCATGTGCTCATGATAATCATACTTGGTGTCTTGGGGGTTGCTCTCCTCATATTCCACTTCTTCCTCTTCTTCCATAATAACCTTGGCCTCCAAAGCAAGGTTGGGCTTCTTAGCCCTTTGAGAACGGAGCACCACATTGTTGGCGGTCTTGTCCAAGATGCTCATAGCAACGAACTCATCCAACACTTCACTTGAGGTCATGGAGTGGAAGTCCGGTCTTTGACGAATGACGGAGGACATGGCCTTGTTGTAGGGCATCATGGCCTTGAGGAATTTGCGCTTGATCCAATTGTCATCCGTGTCCTTGCTTCCATGATCTCGGAGTGAGACCACGAGTTTGGTCACTCTTCGAAAGAGCTCACGAGGTTCTTCATCTTCTTTCATTGCAAACTCATCGGCTTCATCTTGCACCACTTCATAGTTGGAACGTTGAATGCTAGCACTTCCTCGATAGAGAGACACAACACATTTCCATGCATCCTTAGCCATGGCATGAGGTCGAAGATGAGGGATATCTTCGGGAAGGATTGCATCTTGGATGAAGAAGAGAGCACTCTCATTAAATTGATTATCCATGGCTTCTCGAGGGGTGAAGTTGCTTGGGTCATGAGGATAGAAACCTTCTTCAATGATTCTCCAAAGGTTAGTATTCACATGTTTTAAATGATGCTTGAAGCGATAAACCCAAGAATCAAAATCTTCATGTTTCTCATACTTAGGAGGAGGACCGGCATGATTTAAATGAGTAGAGGGAATTGGCCCTCCATAAATTGGAGGTTCCACATGGGCAAAGATGCCGGTGCCATTTCTACCACTAGTAGAAGGACTCTTTTCACTGTGGGCTTCCTCCTTGTCAGAGGTAGCATCCGTCACCTTGTTAGTGGGATCACCCACTTTCATAGGCGAGGTGGACGGTTTGAGTCCTTCAAGAAATTTAGTAAGAATGCTTTCAACCTTGGTCATCATGGAGTCTCTCAATGTGTCTAGAGCCACATTGAGATCCTCACGAGAGACCAAGGTTCCCCCATCGGCCGTAGACGAGATAGGATTCACATCGGAGTGCTCCTCCGCACCGTCTGTGGTGTCAACCGTCTGTGCTAGACCGAGGCAAAATCCTTAATAAAGAGACGAGGCTCTGATACCAATTGAAAGAATCGATATGGTTGACTAGAGGGGGGTGAATAGGCAACTAACAATTTTTAAGCTTTTCTTTACCAATTTAAACTTTGCACCAAAAAGGTTGTCTAGATATGCAACTATGTGAGCAACCTATATGATGCAATAACAACTAGCACATAAGCAAGCAAGGGATACAACACAAGTAGGCTTGCAAAAGTAAAGGCACGAAATAACCAAGAGTGGAGCCGGTGGTGACGAGGATGTGTTACCGAAGTTCCTTCCTTTTAAGGGGAAGTACCTCTCCGTTAGGGAGGTGTGGAGGAACAATGCTCCCCAAGAAGCCACTAGGGCCACCGTATTCTCCTCATGCCCTCACACAATGTGAGATGCCGTGATTCCACTATTGGTGCCCTTGAAGGCGGTGACCGAACCTTTACAAACAAGGTTGGGGCAATCTCCACAACAATTGGAGGCTCCCAACAACACCACGAAGCTTCACCACAATGGAGTATGGCTTCGAGGTGACCTCAACTGTCTAGGGTGCTCAAACACCCAAGAGTAACAAGATCCGCTAAGGATAAGAGAGGGAATCAAATTCTCTTGGTGGAAGTGTAGATCGGGGCCTTCTCAACCAATCCCGAGAAAATCAACAAGTTTGATTGGCTAGGAAGAGAGATCGGGCGAAAATGGAGCTTGGAGCAACAATGGAGCTTTGGGGGAAAGAGGTAGATCAACTTTGGAGAAGAAGACACCTTTATATAGTGGGGGAAACAATCCAACCGTTACCCCACTGAACAGCCACGCACAGAGCGGTACTACCGCTTGGGCAGGGCGGTACTACCGCTGAGAGCGGTACTACCACTCCCACCCAGCGGTACTACCGCGCTGACGAGGAAGGCAGGGTCCTGTCCCCAGAGAGGTACTACCACGGGAGTAAGAGCGGTACTATCGCTTGGAGCGGTACTACCGCCACTACTACCGCTCCTAGTACCGTAAAACCCGACACGAAAAACACCGGGCTCGAGTCGAGGCGGTAGTAGCGCGGAACCACTGTGGTACTACGGCCGAAGACCACAAGCGGTACTACCGCTCTGGGAGTGGTACTATCGCTGGGAGCGGTAATACCGCTCGGGGAGCGGTACTACCGCTAGATGAGCTTCGGCGGTACTACCGCTGAGGACCGCGGTACTACCGCTGGGACAGGATGGAGCAGGTACGGAGGGAAAGGCATCTCCAATGAAGCGGAAGGAAAACATCGGGTGTGATACGGATGTGTACGTGTTGATTTCACCCTAGCCTTACCAAAGCGGATCCCCTCTTGATAGTACGGTGACTCCTACGAAACAAGTCCACCAACAGAGAAACGAATGAGCTACACCGTCTTGAATAAAATACCGAGGGGAGGTAATCGTCTCGTGCCAATGAATGAATCTCTGAAAGAACTTAACGCACACGATTAGTCCACAAAAGCATTGTCATCAATCACCAAAACATCTTGGGGATAAATATGCCCTTACAGCAGAGAAGTGCGGGCCAAAACTTACAATATTGGCGAACTCGTTCTACGCCTACCGGAGAAGAAGAAGGACAAGCTCAAACCTAAGTGGGAGGGTCCCTTCACTATTGATAAAGTTCTCACCGGAGGAGCGTACCGCCTGCGTAATGCATCCGATAACAGACTCGAGCCGAACCCATGGAACGCGGCCAGACTCCGGAGATTCTACGCCTAGTACCGAACTCAGTGTTTGTCTCCTTACCCACACTCTTTTAATTATGTTCCCCCTTTTTTTCCTTTCTCGCCCTTTTTCCCTCCTTCACACAAAGTATTCAATATAGTGCGGACGTTCGGATCACTCCGGACGCACTATGTGTGTTCACCATACCTGGGGGCTTCCTATACGGAAGCTAAATATAATTACGTTCACGGCTTCCTGCCTAACACATATGCGTTCTTTTTCCATATGTGCCTTTTCTTCACCATTATATGCATCGATATGACTTAAGAAGTGGCCATGATGGTTGCTTGGCTCTTGTGTTTATGCCCTACGTTCCCGTTAATTCGGCTAGGGAATAAGGGGAGCACCTCTGCGATTGTTACTGCCGGTTCAGCCGGATGTTTACCTCAGACTGGGTGAAGCCGAAAGCTAGCGTTCTTAAGGGAATATTTGGTCGGTGAACAAAAGATGTTTCTTTCGTTTATTACAACGTGAATCCCCAGAAGTTTTGTATCCTGCGTTTTTGTTCGCAGTTTGTACATGTACATCGATGCATGCGTACCCAGGGAAAGAAACCCCTAATGGAACTATTCTCCCTGGAAGATGTTTCTTACTACCCATGTAATATAACATAACTAGTTGGGTACTTGTCTGTTCAAGCACTTATGACCCCTACGCCTGGTTTCCACGCATACCCCAGTTTTGCATAACTGAGCAGGTATTCGGATACACCCCGGACTGTCGAATCCGGGGGCTGAAGCGAAAAGGTCCGCCGTGACAAAAGATTTTTAATCCGGCTAGGGACTACATATGTTCATTGAATTACATAGTCACTTGGACTGACTATATTCTTCCTCTATACGATCCAACAGGCTGTCTAGCTTGCAATCAAGTTGGGAATACTTTGCGGCTAATGCTACCTGGTCATACACCAGACTCACGGGAATCTCTTGCCCATTCGGCCCCGCCGGTCCGACTTCAGCCATATGGTTCGGGTCAAGCTTGGTGTAGCGCGTCTTCACCATGGCCCAGGCTTCCCTTGCACCTTGTCAGCAGGCTGACACCTTCCACAAACCGGAAGCGCCGCCATGCCCCCTGAAGCATATCCACAAGCTCCCCCAGGCCTCCTGGCAGGGAAGCGGATGACCACAAGGCCTGGGCAATACCCTGCATCACCTGCTGAACTCGTTCGTGAAGTTGTGAGAGATCTTGCAGTAAATTGCCTGCGGACCTGGGCATCTCCTCTTCAGGACGGCCCATAAACATACCTACAGACATAAACTCTTTTAATATGCTACCTCGCCGAACTGTACTGCAGTCCGTTTAGGCACTTACCATAAATGCCGCGATGAAGCCTCTTGTTCTCCTTCACGTAGTCCGCCAGCTGAGCTCGAACATCTGACAATTTGATGCCCAGCCGGACGTTGGCATCTTGGAGATTGTTTTTCTCCTGCCTAACCTGCGTAAGCACAAGCTCGCCAGCCTTTAGCTATCTTTGGAGATACGACTCACTATCTCTTATGATCTTCGGATTCGTCCCGGGATTGTCTGCAGAATTTTCTGTTAGACTTATAAAGCAAGCCAATTACTAACTGGTATATTTCTTTAAGATTTCTCTATTGATACAAATATTACCAGAAGGGGCCTTCTGGGATCCCCGTAGTTTGGCAACCGTGGCCCTCAGCTGGGTCATGCACTCCTCCAGCTCTTGAGACAATTGGGTATTCTTCGCTACAAGGACCTGTGCATAAAATCATCCTTAAATCAGTTGTTCCAACCGTTTCAAGTCTCAGGGGCTACTGCTATACATGCTTATCAAATTTCCTTTCCCGTATATCTTTTGCATACTGGTCCGTCGCTCGGGCGAGCCCGCCTTGAGCAGCTCGGATGTATGTGTCTCCCGAATTGAAGGCATTAAATGTCTCTTCGGAAAAGATGCTATTGCAAAGTACGGCCCGTCAGCACCGGTGATTCATGGCACTCTCTACTTTGGAATCTGTAGTGGAGAGCATATCCGCATCTTCTATCGGAGGACAATTCGGCATCGGCCCCACATCGGCCTCCTCTCTCGAAGCCGGTTCTGGAATCCGGCTGGTAGAGGCATGACCGACAGGATCTCTGGATATAGTCCGGCGACTCCTCTTTCTGCCAGAACAGGAAGAATGCTGTTACATTTCAAACACGATAATCACAGAGCAAGTTTTTACCATACCTCTGTAACGGTGTTTCGGCCCTAACCGCTTTCCTCTTAAGCCTACCTGACCCGGATGCCTTTGCCGACGAGCCCCCAGGGGCTCGGCGCCGCGTTCCGATGGTCGTCTCTATAAAAATACGATATTTTATGCATAAGGCGTGATATAAGAAAGGAGTCCTCTTTAGAGGATAAGGTTTGGGCTTTGCTTACACGCGACGCAGGTAGCAGTCCGGGATAGTCGGCGATAATAGCCACTGAGGCGCCATCGCAGCTGGCCTGATAAAACGTCCCATTGACAAGCTCCACAGATATATCCGGATCTTCTTCAAGTCCTAGATCGAAGGCCCTTCCGGGGTCCTCTGGCTGCGCGGAGGGGCTGTTGAACCCTTGCACGACTCTCCCCAGTTTCTGCTCAGAAATATCGAGGTAAATGATTGTGATGAAGGGCGCTAGAATGAATAGAGTGGGGGAAAGAGTGACGACTTACCCAGCTTCGGGGGTTGTACATGGAAAATCCATCCCGCGGTTTAATATGAAGGAATTCTTCTTCTTCTCCTTTATACAAATTGGACAGTATTCTTGCCAGAGCAGTGGCGGAGTCCGGACCTTTACGACCATAGCGGGTGGCATCATCTTCCCTATTGAAGTGCCACATGGGCTTCCCCCGATATTGAAGTGGCTGCACCCCCCGCATTATGCATATTGCTATAACCTCGACTATTGTCAGCCCTGATTTGGCCAGTGTCTTGATCTTGCTCATCAGGAAGTGGACTTCTCTGGTATCTTCCTCTTGGGGGCCCCGAGGGCGCCAACTTCGGCGTGTCTTCGGGGGAGCGTTATTGAAATCAGGGAGGCCCGTCGGGATT
Source organism: Triticum timopheevii (assembly GCA_963921465.1). Taxonomy (NCBI): domain Eukaryota; kingdom Viridiplantae; phylum Streptophyta; class Magnoliopsida; order Poales; family Poaceae; genus Triticum; species Triticum timopheevii. The sequence goes on from OY997272.1 coordinate 423,514,992, forward strand.
GGATCCGGAAGGGGAACATCATCAACATAAAACCACTCCGAGGGCCAGTTTTCATATGCCTTCTTGGGAGTACCGGACAGATATCCGGTCTCGGCGACGCGCCATATTTCGGCTCCGCCCACTTGACATATGGATTCCCCCTAGTTGCGAGGGACGAGGCAGAACAACTTCTTCCATAAACCGAAGTGAGCCTCGCAGCTCAGGAATAATTCACAAAGGGCGACGTATCCTGTGATGTGCAGCATGGAGGCGGGGGTGAAGTTGTGCAATGGGAGGCCGTAGAACTCTAGGAGCCCGCGAAGGAATGGGTGGATTACAAACCCGACGCCCCTTAGCAGATACGGGATAAGGCATATTCGCTCCCCCTGTGATGGATTAGGAGATCTCTCCGCTTGCTCCCCGCCATTATAGGTGGCTAGTCCGGCTCGGACGGGGACCATGAACGCCGGTGGAAGAAACCCTTGGGTCTGCAACTCTACTAAATGGCTATGGGGAACAAAACATTCTTCCCAATCACCTGGCCTAGAGCTAAGGGAGCGAGAAGAGGAGTCGCGGCAGCCGGCCATGCTGGGATGATTTTTTCCGGATGCGCTCTGTTGATGCTTGCTCAATTGAAGAAGGTGAGATTTGGGTCTAAGGATCCCTGTCTCTTCAAATAGACGATTTGTCTGCAGTACTGGGGTGGCAAATGTAAAAATGCTCTGGCTCCTCATATTCGCTCGACACGTGGAGATGGCCATTATTGAAGCACAGAAACCGAGGAGTACAACATTGATGGGAAGTCATACACTACTTGTTACAACGGGTACTTTGGAGTATTCGGAGATGGAACCCACCTTGCAATGCCGAAGACAATTTGCACGCTGGACTCATCGTCATTGAAGTCTGGTTCAGGGGCTATTGAGGGATTCCTAGATTAGGGGGTATCCGGACAGCCGGACTATATACTTTGGTCGGACTGTTGGACCGTGAAGATACAAGACTCAAGACTTCGTCCCGTGTCCAGATGGGACTCTCCTTTGCGTGGAAGACAAGCTTGGCGATCCCGATATTAGATCTCCTTCTTTGTAACCGACTCTGGGTAAACCCTAGCCTCCTCCGGTGTCTATATAAATCGGAGGAGTTAGTCCATAGGGGACAATCATAATCATCATAGGCTAGCTTCTAGGGTTTAGCCTCTACGATCTCATGGTAGATCAACTCTTGTAATAATCATATCGTCAAGATCAATCAAGTAGGAAGTAGGGTTTTACCTCCATCGAGAGGGCCCGAACCTGGGTAAAACATCGTGTCCCTTGCCTCCTGTTACCATTAGCCTTAGACGCATAGATCGGGACCCCCTACCCGAGATCCGCTGGTTTTGACACCGACAATAAGCCCCTATCTTTCTATGTGTCCGGTTGAAATGTTTTCCTCATGTGTATGCGGTGAGTGTAAGCAACCATGGAATACTATATGATGGTTGAATATGTGGAGCACTTACTTAAACTATGTTGAATAAGTTGAATTGCAATTGCTTGATGACTGAGAACATAGGCTGTTCAGTTTCAAGAGAGTTCATTGTTTGAACCTTAACATGTGAATTGGTTGCTACTATAACATGAGAAGTTTTATAAGAAAGAATTGTTGTTATAATGCTAGAAAAAGTGATTGAAATTATCATTGATCAAACTTATGCACTTTGCTAGTATTCACACTTCATAATTTATTTCTTTTATCATTTACCTACTCGAGGACGAGTAGGAATTAAGCTTGGGGATGCTGATACGTCTCCAACATATCTATAATATATGAAGTTTTCATGCTAATATATTATCATCTAGGGTATTTTACAATAATTTTATAGCAATTTTATATCATTTTTTGGGACTAAACTATTGACCCAGTGCCCAGTGCTAGTTGGGGAATTTTGCTTGTTTTTTACATCGCAGGAATTCAATATCAAATGGAGTCCAAACATCGCGTAACTTTGTGGAGATCTTTTTTGGACCAGAAGGAACCCAATGGACCTGAGCTGCACCTGGTGAGTGCCTCGAGGGGGGTACAACCCACCACGGTGCGCCGTGGCCCCCTGGCGCGCCCAGGTGGGCTGTGCTCACCTCGGTGGCCTCCTGCACCCCCTCTTTGCACTATAAATTCCCAAATATTCCGAAACCCTTCGGGGTAGCCCTAGATCAGAAGTTCCACCGTAGCAAGGTCTCTATATGAGTGAAAACCAATCTAGACCCCATTTCGGCACCCTGCCGGAGGGGGGAATCATCACCGGTGGCCATCTTCATCATCTTGGCGGCCACCACGATGAGGAGGGAGTAGTCCACCCTCGGGGCTGAGGGTTTGTACCAGTACTTGTGTGTTTGATCTCTCTCTCTCTCTCTCTCGTGATCTATATCATGGGCTTTGTTAATATAGTCGGATCATATGATGTTTCTCCCCTCTATACTCTTGTGATGATGAATTGAATCTTTACCCTTCAAAGTTTTGTCTTGTCGGATTGAATATTCAGAGATGAGAACACATGATATATGTCTTGCAGTATGAATACTTGAGGTGACAATGAGGTATCTTATTGATTCACTTGATATGTGTTATGGCATTCAACTCGCGGATTCCCGCGGTGATACTGGGGTAATCTATGCATAGGGGTTGATGCACGTTTTTCTCTGACGGAAACTTTGGGGTCTCTTTATAGTTCTTTGTGTGGATTGAGTATTATGAATATGAATTTGCTTTTGTGTTATTCTAGTACGAACTCTAGGTTAGATCGAACAGAAAAACAACTTTGTGTTATTTTAGTACGAACTCTTGAATAGAACGAATGGAAAGAATAGCTTTGAGGTGGTTTCGTGACCTACAAACAATTCCTATCGTTTGTTCTACGCTAATAGGAACTCGTGAGTGATTCTTTATTGCACTTTGAGGGATAATCATATGATCCAACTATGTTAGCATTGTTGAGAGGTTGCACTAGCGAAAGTATGGATCCTATGCCTCATTTTTAAGCATTGCAACACCGTTTTTGTGCTCGTTTACTATTTGCTACCTTGCTGTTATATATATATATATATTTAGATTATAAAAATATATTTTGACCATCCATATTACACTTTTATCACTATCTCTTCGCCCTAGTGCACCTACACATTTTGCCACTGTATTGGGTGTGTTGGGGACACAAGAGATTTCTTGTATTTGGTTGCAGGATTGTTCGAGAGAGACCATCTTCATCGTGCACCTCCCATGGATTGATAAACCTTAGGTCATCCACTTGAGGGAAAATTGCTACTGTCCTACAAAACACTACGCTTGGAGGCCCAACGCGAGTCTACAAGAATAAAGTTGCGTAGTAGACATCAAGCTCTTTTCTAGCGCCCTTGTCGGGGAGGTGAGGAAACTGGCACTCACACTCCGGCAACGAAGCTCTTTTCTGGCATCGTTGCTGGGGATATGAGTGCTTGAAGGTATATCTTTAGATCTTGCAATTGAATCTTTTAGTTTCTTGTTTATTACTAGTTTGGTTCATAAAAGAAAACTACATAAAAAATGGAATTGAGGTTGCATCATATTATTGATCATCTTTATATATCTTTCTTGAAAGTGATGGTTTGGAAAATTGTGCTCATTTGATAGAAGAAGAATTTAATAAAATGATTGGCATGAATGATGAGCATGATTGCAATGTTGTTGGCATGAATTCTTTGAATATCCATGATGCTAATGATATGCAAAGCCATAAGCTTGGGGATGCTATGTTTGATGAAGATGATATTTTTAGTTCCCCAAGTTTTGATGAGAAAGTTTATTACGATGATAGCATGCCTCCCATTTATGATGATTATGGTGATGACATGTATGCTCTAAAGAATAATGATAACCATGAAACTTCTCATGATGATTTTAATTTTCAGTCCCATGATAGTTATTTTGTTTAGTTCAACGGAAAAATATAGAAATAGGGAATTTTCCTATGGCGTTCTACTATTCAGTTATTCATGCATTTTATTGAAAGGAATGGAGCAAAACATCCACCTGGACCTACTTTTCAAAATCCTATGCATGAAAACAAGACCAAGTGCATTAGTGGAAGAATAATAGTCTAACTGTACACGCATTCATATGTTTCACTTTAATTTTGTCGGTGTACTAGAGTAGGGGTACCCTAGTATCCCGAACTTGTGCACGGGCAGTCGCAGCACCCCGCGGCAGGGCTTGCCGGGTGACTGCCAAGGTCCTCCGTGGTTCCTTTGGAGCCATTCAAGAACAAAGTATTCAAGCCAAGGAGACAAGGCCCCGGCAAGAGGAGCTTGCCGGGAAGGCCAACCAAGGCATCTCAAGGAACTTGCCGCGACGCGCCACGCATCCCGGCAAGGCCCGGTGAGCGACAAGCTTCCGGATGCGACAAGACAACGACCGCGGCAAGGCGCTTGCCGCGGCAAGCTACCACTCTGTACCCACGCTCCAGCACATCCACCAATGTGTCGCCCTGGGACCTTTCCAAGCGCGCGTGGCAAGAGGTTGTGCAGCCAGCGGTGCGCGGTGGCAAGCGACGCTGACAAGATCGCCATCGTGGCAGGCGGTGGCGCCCCTGACGGTCCCTTTCTACACTATTTGGGCGACGCAGATGGGCATTTAATGCCTTTGTCCCCTGCCGTTAGGGTTAGGTATGATACACTGTATAGGTAGTTGTACCAACCGCAACACCTTTCCATTTTTACCCTTGTCTACGTTGCCACCTGTCGGTGACCCCTTGAGCATATAAAAGGAGGCCCATGCGCAACGTAGGGGGGGTGGTGGCCAGAAAACACTCACGCTCGGTCTCGTTAGTAGCTAGTGTGTACTGCAGCACTCATCGCTCCCGAGCAAGAACTCAATACACTCAGACATGCAGTAGTAGTAGTATTATCTCTCCGGAGAGCTCCGAAGCTGGGTAAGCCGCTCATGTGCTTCGCCTCGATCCGCTCTTCGCGCGACCTCCGCCCCCCACTGAACCGAAAGGGGCTCGGTCCGCCGGTCCCATAGGTGCCCGTGGGTCAGTTTCCCCGGCATCTTTGGCGCGCCAGGTAGGGGGGGGGGGGGTTGGAGGCCAGAAAACACTCACGCTCGATCTCGTTAGCAGCTAGTGTGTACTGCAGCACTCATCGCTCCCGAGCAAGAACTCCATACACTCAGACATGCAGCAATAGGAGTATTATCTCTCCGGAGAGCTCCGAAGCTGGGTAAACCGCTCGTGTGCTTTTCCTTGATCCGCTCTTCGCGCGACCTCTGCCACCCGCCGAACCGAAAGGGGCTCGGTCCGCCGGTCCCATAGGTGCCCGTGGGTCAGTTTCCCCGGCATCTTTGGCGCGCCAGGTAGGGGGCGTCGAGGTTGTGTGAACCTGATCCGGCGTTCACACGAGCTAGATCTTCATCTTCTTCATCGACATGCCACCGAAGAAGAAGGCTTCAAAGGTGGCTGCTCCGTCCGCGTCGATCCCACCACCACCGGAGCAAACGGGTGGTGGGGTAGACGCTGACGAAAGAACGGGCATCGACGAGGGAGCTCACGGTGCCGCCAGGTCCAAGGACAAGGCTGGGCAGACCTCGACGTCCGTACATTCACCGCGCCCATCCCAGGAGGCGCGGGACCAACAGCGTCATGGTACTCGTGGTACCATACGTTCGTTGGATCAAGATCGAGCTGGTGGATCTCGGGACGCTCAAGACCAGCATGCACGCCAACATGCTGGCACGAGCAAGACACGGTCGCCTGGATGGGATACTGCTCCTTCTAACATAGTTAGAAGTCCGAGCATATCCCGCTCCTCGCACCATTCGCCACTGCCACCCACCACTCCAGCAGAAGCTTTAGCGCGAGCTCAACTGCTCTTGGATTACCCTCCAACGGCAGACAAGATCGACGAATGGAGGGCCACCATTCAGAGTCTCATCGGCTTCGCCAACGGCAACACTCCACGGCAGCCGAGTACATCGCAGCCGGGGCAAGACTGCCAGGCACGAGCCGATGGCGACAAAACCGGTGGGGGTACAACCACCGTGCACTCTCCACCCCGAAGGCCAAGATCGCCGACTCGCCGGGTCTACCTCGACAACGACTCCACCGCGTCATCAGATCCACGAGCTCGTCGCGATCAGCGCCAAGTTCTTCACGAACGACAGCAAGAAGACACTCGTACTCGCATCGAGCGTCGAAGAGAAGCGCGGCGTCAATCGGACCAGCGCGCTGGGCCCTCTGTCGACATGCATGCGCCAGGGGAACCAGGCGACTTGCCGTACGCGGTAGGTTGCCCTGCGTTCACTCGTGAGCTGCGGCAAGTCCAGTGGCCTAGCACGAAGAATTTCAAGCCAGACGTACCAGAGAAGCACGACGACAAGTCGCATCCGTCGGAGTTCCTCAGCATATACACCATCGCGGCGCAAGCTGCCGGGGGGCGGGACGACAAGATCCTTGCCAACTACTTCCCGCTGGTGCTCAAGCCTAATGTTAGGTCCTGGCTCATGCACTTGCCGGACAACTCCATATCCTCCTGGGCAGACCTATGCCACCAGTTTATCGGCACCTTTACAGGCGGCCACAAACCTCATGGACAAGAGAGTGACCTTCATCTGCTCGCCCAGAAGGAAGGAGAGCCCCTGCGCAAGTACATTCAGAGATTCAGCCGTGTACATCACAACATCCCAGATGTCCACCCTGCCGCTGTCATGAGCGCGTTCCATCAGAACGTGCGTAACCGCAGGATGTGCTAGTCGTTGAGCAGTCCAGCAACGGAGGTGGCGCCAAGAAAGCCGAAGCTGTGGCGGTCGCCGACAAGCAGGACGGCACCGACAAGCAGTACTGCAAGATCCACCGCACCAAGGGCCATGACCTCCAGAGCTGCAAGAAGGTCGAGCAGCTTGTCGAGCAGCAAAAGGCTGAATACGAGTGACGCGACAAGGAGAAGGCCCAAGAAGGTACTAGAGGATCCGGCAAGAAACGCCCCGGCCGAGGAGGACGCCGCGGCAAGGCCAAGCAGCGGCAAGGAGACAGACCTCCCCGCGGCCGCGACAAGGATGAAGACGACGATGACGATGAAGATATGGATGATGACGAGACCGGTGAGCAGGAGTTCCAAAAAGCCACAGAGGTCCTGTGCGTTGACGGCGGTGCTTCTCTGCATACTTCACACTGCCAGCTCAAGCAGTGGGTGCAGGAAGTCAATGCGGCAGAACCACCCGTCGAGTCACGCAAGCCTCTGAAATGGTCCAGCACGCCTATCATCTTTGATATTGAGGACCACCCTGATCGCATAACTGCGGTCGGGTGCTTGCCGATGTTGGTTTCACCAACTATCCGCAACCTCAAGGTCACTAAGATGCTAGTTGACGGCGGGGCCGGCTTGAATCTGATCTCCTCCGCGGTACTCCAGAAACTCTAGATCCCTGACAGCGAGCTCGAAGAAACCGGCACATTCCAAGGAATCAATCCGGGAAGGAGCAAGCCGAAGGGAAAGATCACGTTGCCGGTGACATTTGGCAGCGAGTTGAACTTCAGGACTGAGAAGGTCACTTTTGACGTTGCTGATTTTCCATTGCCTTACAATGGGATACTCGGCCGTCCAGCACTCGACAAATTCATGGCAGCCTCTCACTGTGCATACAACGTGCTAAAGATGCCAGGCCCGATAAGTGTCAGTTCTTTCCCTGGCGACAAGAAGGATGCCCTTATTTGCGCCGACAAGATCTACTGGGAAGCAGCAGCCGCGACAGATCGCAAGTCACTTGCCGTTGAAGCTCCCGGGGGGAAGAAGAAGACCAAGTCCGGCAAGAGTTCTGATGCCCACTCCGGCAAGCGCACCTCTTCGGAGTGATGCGCTACCATCGAGGATGCACCATCGAGCTCCACCGGCAAGTGTAAGAAGACAATGGAAGCTCCACCAGAGACCAAGAAGGTGTCCGCCAAGGAGGACGGCACTGGTGGTACCTTCACCATCAGTGCCACTCTCGACCCTAAATAGGAAAACGCGCTCGTTGCTTTCCTGCGGGCGAATGTCGACGTGTTTGCGTGGCAACCGTCTGACATCCCCGGTGTTCCCAGGAAAGTAATCGAGCACCATCTTGCCGTCTGTCCTCATGCGCGGCCCGTCAAGCAGAAGGTCAGGAAACAAGAAGTGGAGCGCCAAGAATTCATCGCATAAGAAATCAAGAAGTTGGAAGCAGCAGGCCTTGTCAGAGGAGTGCTCCATCCTACGTGGTTGGCCAATCCTGTAGTCGTGCGCAAGGCAAACGGGAAATGGAGGCTTTGTATCGACTTTACCGATGTCAATAAAGCTGGTCCCAAAGACCCATTTCCCTTGCCGCGCATCGACCAGATTGTTGACTCCACGGCCGGTTGTGACTTGCTTTCATTTCTTGACGCATACTCAGGATACCATCAGATCTTCATGGCAGAAGAGGATGAGGAGAAGACCGCATTCATCACTCCATGTGGCACATACTGTTTCGTACGGATGCCTTTCGGTTTAAAGAATGCTAGTTCAACATTTGCAAGGGTAGTCCATGACGCTTTTGAGCCACAAATGCACAGAAATGTGGAAGCCTACATGGATGACATAGTGGTCAAGAGCAAGGACAAGGCAACTCTGATTCAGGATTTAGACGAAACCTTTGCAAATCTGCGCAAGATCAACCTCAAGCTTAACCCGAGAAGTGTGTGTTTGGAGTCCCCTCCGGCAAGCTTCTCGGGTTCTTCGTGTCTCGGCGGGAAATTGAAGCCAATCCCGACAAGATCAAGGCCATTGAGCAGATTGAAGCACCAAAGCGCGTCAAGGATGTACGAAGACTTGCCGGTTGCGTGGCTGCTCTCAGCAGGTTTATCTCTAGGTCTGCTGAGCGCGCCCTGCCATTTTTTAAAATATTGAAAAAGGCAGGTCCAATGAAATGGACTCCGGAAGCGGAGGCTGCGCTGCAGGACTTGAAGAGGTACCTGTCCTCCACTCCAACATTTGTCGCACCTAAGCCACAAGAGAAGTTGCTGCTGTATATAGCGGCAACCAATCAAGTGGTTAGTGCTGCGTTAGTAGCGGAGAGGGAGGCGGATGATGAGATAGCAGCCACGGCAGATGCATCCGGCGACAAGCAGGGGACTTCACCGACAAGCTCTGGTCTCGACAAAGATGGATCTATGCAGGCGCGTGAGGAGATGCAGAAGAGAATGGTGTAGCGCCCAGTTTACTTTGTCAGTTCCCTTCTGCAGGGGGCTAGGTCAAGGTATTCCGTTGTGCAGAAATTGCTTTTCGGCCTTCTCATGGCCTCGACAAAGCTGCGCCATTACTTCCAGGCACATGAGATCATAGTTGTCACTCGTTTTCCGCCGAAGAGGATACTGCAGAATCCAGAAGCAACAGGCAGGATTGTCGAGTGGGCACTGGAACTGTCAAGCTTTGGCCTCAAGTTTGAGAGCACTTCAACTATCCAGAGCAGAGCATTGGCAGAATTCATAGCAGAGTGGACGCCAACACCAGATGAAGAAATTCCAGAAACGAACATTCCCGTCAAGGAAGAAAGCAAAGAGTGGCTGATGTACTTTGATGGTGCCTTCTCGCTGCAAGGCGCCGGTGCGGGCGTGCTACTTGTTGCGCCCACCAGAGAGCACCTCAAGTACGTAGTCCAGATGCACTTTCCCAAGGAGCAAGCAACGAACAATACCACAGAGTATGAAGGTTTGCTTGCCGGTCTCATGATCGCAGCAGACCTTGGGATCAAGAAGCTCATTGTCAGGGGTGACTCACAGCTTGTCGTCCGCCAAGTGAACAAGAATTATCAGAGTCCGTTAATGGAAGCTTACATTGATGAAGTGAGAAAGTTAGAAGAGCACTTTGACGGCCTACAGATGGAACATGTTCCAAGAGCTTAGAACGACATTGCCAATGGCCTGTCAAAGTGCGCCGCACTTAAGTTACCTGTGGAACCATGGACCTTTGTGCTCAAACTGACTCAACCATCTGTGACGCCATCAACTGGATAGAGCAAGAAGAGGAAGTTGATTTCTGGTGACTATTTTCCGGCAGATCTCCCTGAAGCCGCCGCCAAGAAGGTCTCCAAGATCAACACCAAAGGTGCTGAGGAGCAGTCTGCTCCGGCAACCTTTCCGGGGAACGTCAAGCTCCGGCTGAGCCGCAGGTTCTCGCCGTAGAAGCGGATGTTCCCGTAGCAGCGTATGTGCCTTTAGTCCTTGTCGTCGAGCCGCAAGCTCCAGCATGGGCACAGCAGATTGTCCGTTTCCTTCAGACAGGAGAACTTCCCGAAGAGCAAGAAGAAGCGGAAAGAGTAGCCCGGTAGTCAAGTATGTACCAGTTTGTCGACAACACACTGTACATAAGAAGACTCAACAGTGTGAAATTGAAGTGTATTCACCGGGAAGATGGACAAAAGCTGTTGGCAGAGATACATGGAGGCATATGTGGTCACCACATTGGCGCAAGAGCGCTTGCCGGCAAAGCATTCCGGTAAGGTTTCTTTTGGCCGACAGCCCTCCAGGATGCAACTGCACAAGTAACCAAGTGTGAAGCGTGCCAGTTCCATTCCAAGAAGATACAACAGCCAGCTCAAGCTCTCCAGACGATCCCTTTATCCTGGACATTTTCGGTCTGGGGGCTCGACATCCTCGGCCCCTTTCCCTGAGCTGTCGGTGGCTTTGAATACTTGTACGTTGCAATCGACAAGTTCACAAAGTGGCCGGAAGTGGAAGCAGTGAGGAAGGTGACAGCACAGTCAGCAGTCAAGTACTTCAGGTTGATTGTTTGCTGCTTCGGGATCCCTAACAGGATCATCACCGACAACGGCACGCAATTCACGAGCCGCACCTTCATGCAGTACATCCAAGATCTTGGCGCCAAGGTCTGTTTCGCTTCTGTTGCTCCCGAGAAGCAACGGTCAAGCGGAGAGGGAAAATGCTGAAGTGCTGCGCGGGCTCAAGACCAGGACTTTCGACAGGCTGCACAAGTGCAGAAAGAACTGGATTGAGGAGCTGCCGGTGGTTCTTTGGTCGATCAGGACGACGCCAAATCAAGCCACTGGCCAGACACCTTTCGCTCTAGTCTATGGAGCAGAGGCAGTTCTCCCCATGGAACTCGTATACGGGTCGCCTCAAGTGCTCTCTTATGACGAGCTTGAGCAAGAGCAGCTGCGACAAGATGACGCGCTGCTCCTTGAGGAAGACCGTCTTCAGGCTGCTGTACGAGCTGCTCGATACCAGCAAGCTTTGCGCCGCTACCATAGCCGCAAAGTTAATGCCAGAAGTCTCGAGGAAGGCGACCTTGTTCTTCTGCGCGTTCAGTCCGCCAAGAATTCCAACAAGTTGACGCCAAAGTGGGAAGGCCCTTACCGGGTGAAACGAGTCACTAGGCCTAGCGCTGTCCACCTTGAGACCGAAGATGGCACTCCGGTGAGCAACTCCTGGAACATTGAGCATCTTCGTAAGTTTTACCCGTAAGGCGCGGTTGCCAGAACCTGTTCCGGCAACCACCTTTTGTACAAGTCTTGCCGCTATTGCATGTAATCCTTTGTACAAAGCCGGCCGCAGACCCTGTGCATAAGTAAAGATCATGTGCTCTGCATATCTTGTCGATTTCATGCTTTCTATTTTTTTTTTGCATGTGTTATCTGACACTTTGTGCAGCAGCTACCCCCGGTAAGCAATAACGAGCCGTAAGGCTCCATATCTTTATTTTCTCTTCTTTCTCTTTCTCAAAGAGAGGAAGGTTCCCCCGCCCACAAGTTTGCCGGGGGGAAAGGACAAGATAATGGTGTGGACCAGGCGTCGTTCAAGAAAGTTTCGCCTTACCGGGAAGCAAACGACAGAAAAGCTAAGTTGCCAAAGCTTGAGCAATCAGTTTTAAAATTTTTAAGTTATCTTCCTCGAACGACCGTGCTTTGTATGGAAAACCTGTGCACGGAGGAACCAACTCGTAGCTAGTTGCGCCCTTACTTTGTTTCGAGTCCGCTCAACAACTTAAGTGAGCTCCGACTAGCTGCGACAAGGTTTCTTGTCGGTAGCGGCACTGCCAGCAGGCTGCTGACGTCCCGCACTCAACGCTCGCGGCTAAAGGCGCCTGCACCGGCAAGTTCCCTAAAAGCGTAGGGCAAAAACATACAAAGGAAGGAATCAAGTAAAGGAAATAACATAGCAATCGCTACCCAAAATAGAGTTATATTACAAGATAGCTTGTCGCAGCTTTAACAGATTGTTTTCATAACATGACCAGCAACGACAAGAAAAGGAGAAAATGGGCGGTCTAGTCTACGCGATCGCCATCAACCCTCTTGATCTCGCCCACCTTGTCCACAATGGGTGCGACAAGGGTCTTGAGCGCTTCCAGATCAGCATCCGGCGGCAGGGTCTTGAGGACGTTGGTGAGGTTGAGGCCTGGGTTGCGGAAGGCCACCTTCACCAACACCTTTTGAAGAGCTCCTGCGCAGATCTTGCGCGACTCGTCGGCCAACTGCTGTGGGATCTTCTCCCGGAGTCGCTGGAGGGCCGTCGCCACGCCTTTGAAGAACAAGCTGAGCTTGGCGCTGGGTTGGAGGTTCTCATCGGAGGGATACCCGAAATCCTCCATCCCCAGCTGCGCCAGCTCCCTGTCGATTGCTGCGGCAACATCCACGAGACCCTCCGTCCAGTGCTCCACATTCTCCCTAAAAGTGTTCTGGGTGGCAGCAGCACTCGCCAGCAGCGCCTCGTCGGCCTTGATCTGCTTCTTCAAGGCCACCTCCTACTCCCTGGCGCCATCCAGCGTCTTGGTCAAAGTAGTCAGCTTCAACTCAAGATCTGCGTTGGAGTTCTTGGCGGCGCTGAGCTCCTTGCCCTTCTCGGCGAGACTACCCTGCAGCTTGCCAAGGGTGTAGGCATCCTTCTCGCGCTCACACTTGAGCGCGGCGAGCTCATCACCGCTCGCCTTGAGATCGGCCTCCAGCTGCGCCACCTTCGTCTCCAGCTCCTTCTTGGCGGCCTCGACAGCTGCGGCAGCATCCTCTGCTTCCTTGAGAGCCCCGCCGAATGTTTGCTCATGCGCAGCAAGCTCCTCCTCGTGGTTGTCAAGGTTAACCTTCCGCTGCGCCAACTCGCCTTCCCGCGCAAATAGCTCCTTGGCGACAAGCCGCTGTTGTTCTTCAGCTTCAGCCTTCTCGAGGAGGAAGGCTTTCCGCGCCTCGGCAAGTTGCTCCCGCTCCTCTGCCAGGGACTGGAGAGCTTCCTGGTTGCGACCCCGGAGTTCATCCGCATGCTTCTCGATGTCCACTCCCGCCTTCGCGACAAGCGCTTCTCGGGATTCCAGCTTGGCCTGCCGAGCGTGGTAGAGCGACACTAGCTTCCACAGCAGCCGCTCCTCCTCAGACTCGTCGCTGCTGCTGCTCGACGCTTCAACCAGCGTCAGCCCAGCGGAGGCGAGCACCTCTCCATCAAAGGTTTCTCCTTCGCCCGGCACCCTGGAGCTTGACGCCCAGGGGAGCTTGATGAAGACGCCATCGCCGGCCTTCAAATAGGTGCCAGGCTGGGGCTCTTCGGATCCTGACGCTGCGGCAGCGGCGGGGGGATCGGCGGTCGGTGTAGCGCCTGACGCTCCTGCGGCCTCGGGGCCGTCAGTATGATCGCCAGACCCCTCGCCAGCTTTTGCGGCAGCGGCTTTGGCGGCCTCTTCGCCGGCGGGATCTTCAGCACCAACTACTTCTTCGGTGGCAGCGGCGTCGTCGGTGTTGCCGCGCGCGTTCTCCTCGCCGGCGACCTCAGTCTCCATCGGCTCCGTGGAAGAAGGATCTGACGGCCGGAAAAGGGGGAAAAGTCAAGCAAATATCCAAAAAGAAAATCAGAAGAAGAAGAGCCCAAGGGAAGTTTCCAAGCAAGGGGATTACCTGCACTGGGTTCTACAGTCACGGTCTCCGCCACCAGGGGGTCGCTGGTACTGTCCCTTGCCGGAGAACTCTCCCTTGCCGGAGACTTCTCCCTTGCCAGAGAATGCTCCCTTGCCGGGGAATCCTCCCTTGGCGGTGTAGTCGAAGCAGATGGTTGTCGAGGGCGGCTTCCGGGCGCTCCTGGTGAGGCTGCTCTGCTCCTACACAAACCAATAGTCAGATGCCAGCAAAGAAAGAGCACCCATGCGTGCCTAACAGCGGGAAGTAAACCATATACTTACGCTGGGGGCTGCGCTGGGGGCTGCTTTGGGGAATAGTTGCCGGGTCCGGCAAGATGGTCTCGGACACACCCCCCGTTGTCACGGTGGGTTCGTCCTCGATGACAATCACCGGGACCTTGGCTCTCTTCGCTGCTCTCTGGGCCAGAGTCCTGAAAAGGAATGAGTTCGGAGTAAAGCAAATCAGATACAAGACAAAACAGCAAGAATTGAAGAACTACAAATACAGCAAAGAATCTTACTCTTCTTCTTCCTCGTCGGAGCTGAGCGCGGAGAGGTCGAAGTCCGGCCCACCTTCGGCGTGACGAGGCAGAGGAGTGGGTTCCCTTAACCGCTTGGCGGGGGCAGCGGCAGGAGCAGAAGCGGTGGTCCGGGAGGACCCCGCTCCAGTTGCCGCAGCGGCGTGAGGCGCTCCCGCAGCAACAGTGCTTGCCACGGTGGAGCGTGTCGCGCGGTGCGGCGGCTGTTGACTCCTCTGCCGCCCCGGTACGTCCCCGGCCTTGCGGAGACGCCTTCTTGGTGGAGCTGGGGGCTCTGCTTGCGGCGAGCTATCTAAAGATGAGGAGGAAGAGGAGTCGGTCTTCGACGAGCCACTCGCACCCTCGGCGGGCTCGCTCGACTCGACATCAGGCCCGGCAAGCTCTCCCTTGCCGGCAAACTCCTCTCGCTCAGCAAGGCTTGCCGCCTCTGCTGCCTCTGCCTCCTCCACGGTGAATCCAAACTCGCCCGCAGCAGTGGCTGCCGCCGCCTCTTCCGCCCTAGTGGTGATGCGCTGCATCTCTGCATCGGTGGTGTCGCGGGTGAGGCTCTTCTGTTCATCAGATAGAACCGGCACTTCTACCAAGCCGTTAAAGAACTCCTGCACAACATCGTCTGCAGGCTCTTGCCAAGTTGGGACAATTCCATGCGAATCGCACAGCGGCATCATTGCACGGATGCGGTCGAGCGAAGAGTTGTTGCATAGTGGAACGACACCCTTCGGCAACCTGAACCATTCGGGATGTTGAGGGTCATGCTTGAACAATTCCTTGAGCATCACGTCCAGTTCCAGGACAGTGAAGTTGAAGTTGAGGCCCGGGCGCAGCCTCATGATGTCCGCCACACCCCCGAACTCCCAGGCGGGTCTCCTCCTCTCCTGCAGGGGGGCGATGCAGCGGCGAAGGAAATCTGCGCCAACGGCGCCTACAGTAAGCCCGGCAAGCCTGAGGCGTAGGATCCGGGTGACAGCAATCTTAAGCCTATCGTCTTCCAGGGCCACGTTGCTCCAATCGTTGTCGCGCGCTACTGGGGCTTGGCGCTGGGTGGTAAATGGCTGCGGGTTCTCCTCAACAATCCAGCACCAATCTGCTCTCCATTCCTCCCACTTGCCGCGGAGCTCTCCCTCCAGATAAGCTTCCTTCTTGCCGGCTCTCGAGATCCAGGCGATTCCGCCGGATAAAGGCTCCCCTCTCTCAACTCGGGGCATAAAGAAGTGGCGGAAAAGAGCTACATTTGGATGGACTCCGACAAAGTTCTCGCAGAGATGTGCGAAAACTACCATGGTCAGAACGGCATTGGGGGTGAAGTCAAGGAGGTGGAACCCGTAGGTGTTCATAATGTCACAGAAAAATTCAGAGAAAGGCGGGCAGAGCCCGCAGTAGAATAACAACGCGAAGAACGGATATCCATTCGGAACCCGTTCCGAAGCGGCGGCGGAGAGTACCTTCGTGCGCGGATGCGCTCGCGTCTCCGTCGACCAGAAGAGGTAGTAGTACTCCATCAGCTCCTTTGCGGCGAGCTTGGGGGGGAAGGTTGTCCGCTCCTTTCGCAGCGCCGCGAGCCGTTGCGCCTCGGTCGACTTCATGGCCTTCCCCTTGCCGGCTTTCGGAGCCATGGCAGAGGTGGTGGGGGAGATCGACGGTGTTGGTGGTGCTGGTGGCGATGGGGGGCGGAGCGCTGCTCTCTTTCAGCTTTGGGAAGAAAAGGGGGAGCGGCGGAGGATTTCTGAGATTGGAACAGCAACTGGCGAGATGGGCGATCTGCCCCTGTTTCCCCTGCTTATAAAGAGGGAGGGGGCGGATGTTCCGCTTTCCGAATAAAGAAACCACCCACGATCTCTCCCACGATGCTGCATTCAACGCGTGCCGTTCGGGGAGGGCGCGGTGGATACGGAGTAAGATACGGCGTAACCCCGGCCGCGCGTGCCCGTGCCCTGTTTTGGGCCTGGCCCAACAGCGCTCAGCACCGTGTGTGGCCCAGGCCCGGGGGCTCCTGTCAGTGTACTAGAGTAGGGGTACCCTAGTATCCCGAACTTGTGCACGGGCAGTCGCAGCACCCCGCGGCAGGGCTTGCCGGGTGACTGCCAAGGTCCTCCGTGGTTCCTTTGGAGCCATTCAAGAACAAAGTATTCAAGCCAAGGAGACAAGGCCCCGGCAAGAGGAGCTTGCCGGGAAGGCCAACCAAGGCATCTCAAGGAACTTGCCGCGATGCGCCACGCGTCCCGGCAAGGCCCAGTGAGCGACAAGCTTCCGGACGCGACAAGACAACGACCGCGGCAAGGCGCTTGCCGTGGCAAGCTACCACTCTGTACCCACGCTCCAGCACATCCACCAACGTGTCGCCCTGGGACCTTTCCAGGCGCGCGTGGCAAGAGGCTGTGCAGCCAGCGGTGCGTGGTGGCAAGCGACACTGACAAGATCGCCATCGTGGCAGGCGGTGGCGCCCCTGACGGTCCCTTTCTGCACTGTTTGGGCGACGCAGACGGGCATTTAATGCCTTTGTCCCCTACCGTCAGGGTTAGGTATGATACACTGTACAGGTAGTTGTACCAACCGCAACACCTTTCCATTTTTACCCTTGTCTACGTTGCCACCTGTTGGTGACCCCTTGAGCATATAAAAGGAGGCCCATGCGCAACGTAGGGGGGGGGGGGTTGGAGGCCAGAAAACACTCACGCTCGGTCTCGTTAGCAGCTAGTGTGTACTGCAGCACTCATCGCTCCCGAGCAAGAACTCAATACACTCAGACATGCAGCAGTAGGAGTATTATCTCTCCGGAGAGCTCCGAAGCTGGGTAAACCGCTCGTGTGCTTCACCTCGATCCGCTCTTCGCGCGACCTCCGCCCCCCGCCGAACCGAAAGGGGCTCGGTCCGCCGGTCCCATAGGTCCCCGTGGGTCAGTTTCCCCGTCAAATTTGGCCATGGTTCTTTCCATTCCTCTGCTCTTCCAATTCATGTGAACCAAGCACCCAAGTTGACAGAAATCCTATGTTTACAAATGCTCTAGTTTCCCACGTGCATTCCTATTCTATTCTGGTGTTTTTCCTATCCCTATATTTTTAGAATGCTGCAAGCCAAAGGAGCCCTTATACAATTACTTCAGTTACAGGTAGGTGTCGAAGAAAACATTGTGTGGTTTGTCCTGCTCCTGCCGCGATGTCATCCACCTCATCTGAGCTGCTCCATCGATAGAAGCATCCACCAAACCAGACATCATGACTCCTGACCATCCTTCGCCGCCTTAGATCTCCTTCCCTGCCACCGGCACCCACCGCAACGGCATCACCATCATCAACTGAGTAGATGAACCTCAGGGGTACACGGGTCTACAAGATAGGTCGCACTCTTTAGTTACTTCTTATGTTATGCATTGCTTAATATTACCTGCTACTTTATCATCCTGTTCACCTCTTAGACTCCAAGTCAGGTCCAAATTAATGTTCAAACTTAAGTTTTAAAATTAGTTGTGGGGCACATATCGAGGCAGCAATGAATAGTATCTCTATCTATTATCTGGTTCACCTAGGGTATGCCTATGTTGTTCATCTTGGGTGGGAAACAAATAGTAAAGCAATCATCATCTGTCTTTTTATATTAAATTAAAGCTATCATTAGCCTGCTATCATCATTTTTGGATTCATCCACTGGTTTTTACCATCACTCTAGATTTCTGCATGCTCTCCTTACATAATCCCACTATATTTTTTTGTATGCATGTCAGATATTGTACACAGTCATGCCGAACATGTAGATAAAAAGAGAAGAGTTTTGCGCGGCAATACAATGTCATGCAGACATCGCTCCATGGTGGATTCAATGGCAAACCCTACCCCCTCTCCAGACTGTAATCTAGAGGAAGATATCTATTCCGAGGCGGATTCCGACGCAACTGACCACTCCTATTTACCCCCCAAGGTGTTTGCACTAACTTGGCATGATGATGTTAGTCATATCATGCATATGTTGCCTTGAAGTGCCTACTTTCCACATCATATATGTTATCTGCTTAGCTTAGACATGTTCTGTAGTGCCACCTATTTAGTTTCTATATCATATATGGGATTTATGCAGTCTCATCTCTTTTAGCCAGCCATAATACATGTGAAATATGCAATGCCATCCTGTTTAACCAGGCATCATATATTTGAATGATATCTTGCACATCTTTTTCTTCATTACATTTCCATTTGTCGGTAATGTTTGTACATTAAACTACTCTTCCTATGAGTCAACCATTTGAGTGGGTGATGGGAAAATCTGGAGTGAAAACAAGGTCTTCAGAGCAAACAGTGCTACCCATCGAAGCAGATCTCTTGCTGGGTCCCGATAGCTCCTCAGAGATGGATTCAGAGACAAATGACCATTCCTATTCCCCCACCGAGGTGTATGCTCTAACTTGGCACGGTTATACTACTCATTTCAAGCATATGGTGTCTTGCATTGCATAGTTTAGACATCATATACACAATATTCAACACCATGTTCTTAGTTCAGACATCATATATGCGAATGCCCTCTGCTTAGCATATAAATCACATATGTGAATTAAATCATGCGATCCTGATTACTTATATAACATGTATGTGAATTATGTCATGCGGACCTGTTTACTAAAGACATCATATAATTATCTCATGCCATCATGTTAAGTTAGTCATCATATCTTTGAATTATGTCATGCTATGCTATCTTGATTAGTTAGACATCATATATGTGAAATTATGTCATGCTATCCTTTTTAGTTAAACAATATATGTCAACTATTTCATGCCCTCTTTTTTCCACACTATGTATTGCATCTGTCTCTCATACAATGTTTGTACATTCAACCATGTTTCCTCTTGAATTGGAGCAGGTGATGGCAGTATCTAGCGGAGTAAAAACACGGTCTTCAAATAAAACAGTGATACCTCTTGGTGGAGATAGCACCTGGTTGTACATGCACGAGAACCAACCCTACCACACATAACCCAGACTCTCGCAGATTGTACCCCTACTGCGATGGACAGAGAACTACCTTCACCCAATCTAACCCAAACCCCAGCAGATAGTAACCCAGTTCCTGTTGACACAGCAGCATCTCCACCACAAAGCTCAAACAAGAGCAGCTAGTAAGGCAACTCCAGTGCCCAAAGCGCCAGTACTACCACGGCGAACCCCAACTCCATCAGTTAGTACACCTATTCCTGTGGAGGAAGCACAACTAGCCATTCGTAGTTTAGCATCTATCACATTTGATGTTGTTAAATCCTATGTGCATCTCTTCCCATCATGGAAATATTATACTAAAGATGAAGGAAAATGCCAGTCACAGGTGTTTACCCAGGAGTTATGTGTAAGTGATGTCATTCATGGCAATTACTTTGCTTTGTCCCATACATTCTACCTCCATGATGATTATAATACAGCAAATTTTCCCATTTTTCTCTATAGAGAAGGACCAATTTGGAAACTCAACATGAGGTAACATGTGCTAATACCTCTGCTATTTTCAAGAATGCTTGGTAGCAATATCGGAATTACCTGAAGAAAACGTACTTCACTGGCAAAGAAACTCATCAAATTCCCTTACGTTCTCCTGAGACACATTTACTGGATGATGACTGGGAACGCCTTGATCTGCACTGGTCCCAAACCAACACCTATGGGGCAGGGCTCAGTGTCTGGTGATGTTCCTGTCGTGGGAAACGAACACCTATGGGGCAGGGCCCCTTTCGATCCGGCAGGGAGCGGAGGCCGCACGAAGAGCGGATCGAGGCGAGGCACGCGAGCGATTTTACCCAGCTTCGGAGCTCTCCGGATAGATAATACTCCTACTGCTGCTTTGTGGTTGTATTATGTTCTTGCTTGAGAGCGTGGGAGTGTTCTGGTTTTGAATGAGTCGAACCCCCTCTATGTTGCGCATGGGCCTCCTTTTATAGGCTCAAGGGGTCACTGACAGGTGGCAACGCATGCAGGGGTAAAAGTGTAAAAGGTGTGGTTGGTACAACTACTTCTATAGTGGATCCTACCTAACTCTGACGGCAGGGGACAAAGGCATTAAATGCCCGTCCGCGTCGCCCAAACAGTGCAGAAAAGCGACCGTTCGGGGCGCCACCGTTCGCCACGATGGCCATCTCGTCATCTCCACTTGCCACCTCGCACCGCTTGGCTGCACAGCTTCTCGCCACGTGCGCCTGGAATGGTTCTGTGGCGACACGTTGACGGATGTGCTGGAGCGTGGGCACAGAGTGGTGGCTTCGCCGCGGCAAGCGCCTTGCCGCGGTCGTTGTCTTGTCGCGCCCGGAAGCTTGTCGCTCGCCGGGTCTTGCCGGGACGCGCGGCGCATCGTGGCAAGTTCCTTGAAATGCCTTGGTTGGCCTTCCCGGCAAGCTCCTCTTGCCGGGGCCTTGTCCTTCCCGGCAAGCTCCTCTTGCCGGGGCCTTGTTTTCTCAGTTAAAACACTTTGTTCTTGAATGGCTCCAATAGGAACTACGGAGGATCTTGGAGGGCACCCGGCAAGCCTTGCCGCGGGGCGCTGCGACTGCCCGTGCACAAGTTCGGGATACTAAGGTACCCCTAATTTAGTACACCGACAGGAGCCCCGGGGCCTGGGCCGCACACGGTGCCAAGCACTGTTGGGCCAGGCCCAAAGCAGGGCACGGGCACACGTGGCCTGGGTCCACACCGTATCTAACTCCGTATCCACCGCGCCCTCCCGTAACGGCACGCGTCGAACGCGGCGTCGTGGGAGAGATCGTGGGTGATTCTTTATTCGGAAAAAGCGTAACGTTCGCCTCCTCCTCTTTATAAGCAGGGGAAATAGGGGCGGTTCCCTCACCTTCGCCACTTGTGGTTCCAATCTCGGAAATCTCCGCCGCTCCCCTCCGCTTCCCGAGCCGAAAGAGATCAGCGCTCTGCCCCCCATCGCCGCCAACGCCCTCGATCTCCCCCGCCGCCTCCGCCATGGCTCCGAAGACCGGGAAGGGTACAAAGTCGGCCGAGGCGCTGCGGCTTGAGGCACTGCGAAAGGAGCGGGCACTTTCCCACCCCCCCCCCCCCCCCCCCGAGCTCTCCACGAAGGAGCTGAGGGAATGGTTCTATCTCTTCTGGTCGACGGAGACGCGAGCGCATCCGCGCACGCAGGTACTTTCTGCCACCGCTTCCACTTTGAAACGGGCTCCAAAAGGATACCCCTTCTTCGCGCTGTTTTTTTATTACGGATTCTGCCCGCCCTTCTCCGATTTCTTCTGTGATATCATGAACACCTACGGGTTCCATCTCCTTGATTTCACCCCCAACGCCGTTCTGACCATGGCGGTTTTCGCACATCTCTGCGAGAACTTTGTCGGAATCCACCCAAACGTAGCCCTTTTCTGCCACTACTTCATGCCCCGGGTCGAGAGAGGAGAGCCCTTAGCTGGCGGGATCGCCTGGATCTCGAGAGCCGGCATGAAGAAGGTCTATCTGGAGGGGGAGCTTCATAGCAAATGGGAGGAGTGGAGAGCGGAATGGTGTTGGATTGTTGATGAGAACCCACAGCCGTTCACTGCCCTGCGCCAAACTCCAGCAGTGCACGACAACGATTGGAGTGCCCTGACGGCGGACGATGCTAGACTGAAGATCACCACCACCCGGATCTTGTGACTCAGGCTTGCCGGGCTCACTGTAGGCGCTGTTGGCACGGACTTTCTTCGCCGCCGCATCGCCCCTCTGCAGGAGAGGGGGAGACCCGCCTGGCTGTTCTGGGGTCCGGCGGATATCATGAGGCTGCGCCCGGGCCTCAACTTCAATTTCACTGTCTTGGAGTTGGATGGGACGCTCAAGGAGCTGTTCAAGCATGACCCCAATCATCCCGAGTGGTTCAGGCTGCCGCAGGGCGTCGTCCCGTTGTGCAATAACTCCTCGCTCGATCGCATCCGCGCAATGATGCCGGAGTGCGACTCGCATGGAATCATTCCAACTTGGCAGGAGCCCGCCGACGACGTAGTGCAGCAGTTCTTCGATAGCTTGGTGGAGGTGGCGGTCCGCGCCGATGAGCAGAGGATTCTCACCCGTGATACCACCTACGATGAGATGCGGCGCATTGCCACCAGGGCGGAAGAGGCGGCGGCGGCCGCCGCCGCGGGCGAATTTGGGTTTACTGTGGAAGAGGCAGAGGCAGCCGAGGCGGCAAGCCTTGCCGATCGAGACGAGCTTGTCGGGGAGGTCGTCAGCGAGGGAGGGCCCGAAGCCGAATCGAACGAGCCCGCCGAGCGCGCAAGTGGCCAGCCGTCTTCAAGCAACTTGCCGCAAGCGGAGCCCCCAGTGTAGCCCCCAGCTCCACCAAGAAGGCGCCTCCGCAGGACCGGAGACATAGTAGGGCGGCAGACGGGCCAACAGCCGCCGCGCCGCGGAACACGCTCTACTGCGACAAGCACCGTTGCCGCGGGAGCATCTCACGCCGCGCCGGCAACTGGAGCGGGGTCTTCTCGGGCCGCCGCTTCTGATCCTGCCGCAGCTCCCGCCAAGCGGCCAAGGGAGCCTACTCCTCCGCCTCATCGCGCTGAAAGAGTACCGGACTTCGACCTCTCCGCGCTCAGTTCTGACGAGGAAGAAGAGGAGGAAGAAGAGTAAGACTTTTTTTGTTGCACTTATATTTCTTTGATTCTTGCTATTTCTTGTCTTGTATCTGATCTGCTTTCTTCTGAACCTTGTTCCTTTCCAGGACTCTGGCCCAGAGAGCGGCGAAGAGGGCCAAGGTCCCCGTGGTTGTCGTCGAGGACGATCCTGCTATGACAACAGAGGGCGCGTCCGAGACCAACTTGTCGGACCCGGCAACTACTCCCCAAACAGCCCCCAGCGCAGCCCCCAGCGTAAGTATATAATTTTACTTCCCGCTGTCAGGCGCGCATGGGTGTTCTTTCCTTGCTGATATCTTGATTGTTAGTTTGCTTGCGTAGGAGCAGAGCAGGCTCACCAGGCGCAACCAGAAGCCGCCCCTGAGGTGCTATCTGCTTCGACTACGCCGCCAAGGGAGGATTCCCCGGCAAGGGAGCGCTCTCCGGCAAGGGAGAGGTCCCCGGCAAGAGGCAGTTCTCCGGCAAGGGACGGGACCAGTGATATCCCGGTGGTGGAGCCCATGACTACAGAGCCCAGCACAGGTAATCCTTCTTGCCAGAAAACTTCCCTTGGGTTCTTCTTCTTCTGATCTTCTTTTTGGATATTTGCTTGACTTTTTCTCCCTCTTCCTGTCTTCAGACCCACCTTCCTCGGAGCCAATGGAGACTGAAGCCACCGGCAAGGAGAACGCGCGGGGCAACACTGATGACGCCGCCGCTACCGAGGAGGAGGCCGGCGCTGATGATCCTGCCGGCGAAGAGGCCGCCAAGGCTGCTGGCGCAGGAGCTGGCGAGGGGTCCGGTGATCGCACTAACGACCCTGGGGCCGCAGGAGCGCAAGGCGCTACGCCGACCGCTGATCCCTCCGCCGCTGACGCAGCGCCAGACTCCGAGGATCCCCAGCCCGGCGCCTACTTAAAGCCGGCGATGGTGTCTTCATCAAGCTCCCCTGGGCGTCAAGCTCCAGGGCGCCGGTCGAGGGAGAAGCTTTCGACGGAGAAGTGCTCGCCTCCGTTGGGCTGACAGTGGTTGACGCGCCAAGTAGCAGCAGCGGCGAGTCTGAGGAGGAGCAGCTGCTCTGGAAGCTGGTGTCGCTCTACCGCGCCCGACAAGCCAAAGTGGAATCCCGGGAAGCTCTTGTCGCGCAGGCGGGAGCAGGTATTGAGAAGCGTGCGGAGGAGCTCCGAGAACGCAATCAGGAAGCTCTCCGGTCAATTGCAGAGGAGCGGGTGCAGCTCGTCGAGGCGCGGAAAGCCTTCCTTCTCGAGAAGGCTGAAGCTGAAGAGCAACAGCGGCTTGCCGCCGAGGAGCAGTCCACGCGAGAAGGTGAGCTGACACAGCGTAAAGTCAATCTGGACAGCTATGAGGAGGAGCTGGCTGCGCGCGAGAAAGCACTTGGCGGGGCTCTCAAGGAGGCAAAGGATGCTGCCGCAGCTGCTGAGGCCGCCAAGAAGGAGCTGGAAGTGAAGGTGACGCAGCTAGAAGCCACTCTCAAGGCGAAGAATGAAGAGCTTGCCGCGCTCCAGCGCAAGCGCGAGAAGGACGCCCTTGCCCATGGTGAGCTGCAGGGTCGTCTCCTCGAGAGGGGCAAAGAGCTGAGCGCCGCCAAAGATTCAAATGCTGATCTGGAGCTAAAGCTGGCCACGCTGACTGAGACACTGGACGGCGCCAAGAAGCAGCAAGAGGACTTGAAGGAGGAGATCAAAGCCAACGAGGCGCTGCTGACGAGGGCCGCCGAGACCCAAAACACCTTCAGGGACACTGTGGAGCTCTGGACGGAGGGCCTCGTGAACATCGCCGCGGTCATTGACGAGGAGCTGACGCAACTGGAAATGGAGGGCTTCGGGTACTCCTCCGACGAGAACCTCCAGCCCAGCGCCAAGCTCACTCTGTTCTTCAAGGGCATGGCGACGACTCTCCAGCAACTCCGGGAAAGGATCCCAAAGCAGCTGGCCGACGAGTCGCGCACGATATGCGCCAGAGTCTTGGAGAAGGTGCTGGTGAAGGTGGTCTTCCGCAACCTAGGCCTCAACCTCACCAACGTCCTCAAGAAGCTGCCGGCGGGTGCTGATCTTGAAGAACTCAAGGCCCTTGTCGCACCCATTGTGGACAAGGTGAATGAAGTCAAGAGGGTTGACGGCGATCGCGTAGATTAGGCCGCGTGTTTTCTCCTTTCCTTGTTGCTGCCATTTATGTTGCAAGAACAATTCAGTCAGTGCTGCGACAAGTTATCTTTGTAATATAACTTCATCGTGGGCAGTATTTGCTATGTTATTCCCTTTACTTGATTCCTTCCTTTGTATGTTTTTACCCTACGCTTCCAGGGAACTTGCCGGCACAGGCACCCTTGCGGAACATCAGCAGCCTGCTGGCGGTGCTGCTTCCGGCAAGAAACCTTGTCGCAACTAGTCGCAGCACACTTAAGTTGTTGAGCGGACTCGAAACAAAGTAAGGGCGCAACTAGCTACGAGTTGGTTCCTCCGTGCACAGGTTTTCCATACAAAGCATGGTCGTTCAAGGAAGATAACTTAAAAAATTTTAAAACTGATTGTGCTCAAACTTTGGCAACTTAGCTTTTCTATTGTTTGCGTCCCGGCAAGGCGATACTTTCTTGAACGGCGCCTGGTCCACACCATTATCATCTCCTCCCCCCCCCCCCCCGGTGAACTTGTGGGCGAGGGAACCTTCCTTTTGGGAAAAAGAAAGAAGAGAAAATAAAGGAATGGAGCCTTAAGGCTCGTTATTACTTACCGGGGGCAAGTTCTACACAGTGTCAGATACTACATGCAAAAATAGAAAGCATGAAATTTGACAAGATGTGCGGAGCACATGAGCTTTATTTACGCACGGGATCTGCACCCGGCTTTGTACAAAGGGTTACATGCAACAGCGGCAAGGCTTGTACAAAAGGTGGTTGCCGGATCAGGGTCCGGCAACCGCGCCTTATGGGTAGAACTTACGAAGATGCTCAATGTTCCAGGAGTTGCTCACCGGAGAACCATCTTCGGTCTCAAGGCGGACAACGCCAGGCCTAGTGACTCGTTTTACCCGATAAGGGCCTTCCCACTTCGGCGTCAACTTGTTGGAATTCTTGGCGGATTGAACGCGCCGAAGAACAAGGTCGCCTTCCTCGAGACTTCTGGCATTAACTTTGCGGCTATGGTAGCGGCGCAAAGCTTGCTGGTATCGAGCAGCTCGTACAGCAGCCTGAAGACGATCTTCCTCAAGGAGCAGCGCGTCATCTTGTCGCAGCTGCTCTTGCTCAAGCTCATCATAAGCGAGCACTCAAGGCGATCCGTATACGAGTTCCGTGGGGAGAACTGCCTCTGCTCCATAGACTAGAGCGAAAGGTGCCTGGCCAGTGGCTCGATTTGGCGTCGTCCTGATCGACCAAAGAACCACCGGCAGCTCCTCAATCCAGTTCTTTCCGCACTTGTGTAGCCTGTCAAAAGTCCTAGTCTTGAGCCCGCGCAGCACTTCAGCGTTTGCCCTCTCCGCTTGACCGTTGCTTCTCGGGTGAGCAACAGAAGCGAAGCAGACCTTAGCGCCAAGATCTTGGACATACTGCATGAAGGTGCGGCTCGTGAATTGTGTGCCATTGTCGGTGATGATCCTGTTAGGGACTCCGAAACGGCAAACAATCGACCTGAAGAACTTGACTGCTGACTGTGCTGTCACCTTCCTCACTGCTTCCACTTCCGGCCACTTTGTGAACTTGTCGATTGCAACATACAAGTACTCAAAGCCCCCGACAGCTCGGGGAAAGGGGCCGAGGATGTCGAGCCCCCAGACCGAAAATGGCCAGGATAAAGGGATCGTCTGGAGAGCTTGAGCTGGCTGGTGTATCTGCTTGGAGTGGAACTGGCACGCTTCACACTTGGTTACTTGTGCAGTTGCATCCTGGAGAGCTGTCGGCCAAAAGAAACCTTGCCGGAATGCTTTGCCGGCAAGTGCTCTTGCGCCGATGTGATGACCACATATGCCTCCATGTATCTCCGCCAACAGCTTCTGTCCATCTTCCCGGGGAATGCACTTCAATTTCACTCCGTTGAATCTTCTTCTGTACAGTATGTCGTCGACAAACTGGTACATACTTGATTGCCGGGCTACTCTCTCCGCTTCTTCTTGCTCTTCGGGAAGTTCTCCTGTCTGAAGGAAACGGACAATCTGCTGTGCCCATGCCGGAGCTTGGGGCTCGACAACAAGGACTAAAGGCACAAATGCTGCTGCGGGAACATCTGCTTCTACGGCAAGAACCTGCGGCTCAGCCGGAGCTTGATGTTCCCCGACAAGCTTGCCGGAGCAAAACTTGTCGGGAGCGTCTGCTTCAACGGAACAAACCCTAGAGCTTGTCGGAGCAGACTGCTCCTCAGCACCCTTGGTGTTGATCCTGGGGACCTTCTTGGCGGCGGCTTCGGGAAGCTCTGCCGGAAAATAATCACCAGAAACCAACTTCCTCTTCTTGCTCTGTCTAGATGATGGTGTTACAGATGGTTGAGTCAGCTGAGCACAAAGATCCCAGGTTCCACAGGTAACTTTAGTGCAGCGCATTTTGACAGGCCATCGGCAACGTCGTTCTGGGTTCTCGGAACATGTTCCATCTGCAGGCCTTCAAAATGCTCTTCCAACTTTCTCACTTCATCAATGTAAGCTTCCATCAACGGACTCTGATAATCTTTGTTTACTTGGCGGACGACAAGCTGCGAGTCACCCCTAACAATAAGCTTCTTGATCCCAAGGTCTGCCGCGATCCTGAGTCCGGCAAGCAAACCTTCATACTCTGCAGTATTGTTTGTCGCTTGCTCCTTGGGAAAGTGCATCTGGACCACGTACTTGAGGTGCTCTCCGGTGGGTGCGACAAGTAACACGCCCGCACCGGCGCCTTGCAGCGAGAAGGCACCATCAAAGTACATGATCCATTCTTTGCTTGCTTCCTTGACGGGGATGCTCGTCTCTGGAGTTTCTTCATCAGGTGTTGGCGTCCATTCTGCTATGAATTCTGCCAATGCTCGACTCTGCATAGTTGAAGTACTCTCAAACTTGAGGCCAAAGCTTGACAATTCCAGTGCCCACTCGACAATCCTGCCTGTTGCTTCTGGATTCTGCAATATCCTCTTCAACGGAAAGCGAGTGACAACTGTGATCTCATGTGCTTGAAAGTAATGGCGCAGCTTTCTCGAGGCCATGAGAAGGCCGAAAAGCAATTTCTGCACACCAGAGTACCTTGATCTAGCCCCCTACAGAAGGGAACTGACAAGGTAAACTGGGCGCTGCACCATTTTCTTCTGCTTCTCTTCTTGTGGCTGCACAGATCCATCCTTGTCGGGACCAGAGCTTGTCGGGGAAGCCCCCTGCTTGTCGCTGGACGCGCTTGCTGTGGTTACTGGCTCATCATCCGCCTCCCTTTCCGCTACTAACGCAGCACTAACCACTTGATTGGTTGCCGCTAGGTATAGCAGCAACTTCTCTTGCGGCTTAGGTGCGACAAGTATTGGAGTGGAGGACAGGTATCTCTTCAAGTCCTGCAGCGCAGCCTCCGCTTCCGGAGTCCATTTCATTGGACCTGCCTTTTTCAATATTTTGAAAAATGGCAGGGTGCGCTCAGCAGACTTAGAGATAAACCTGGTAAGAGCAGCCACGCAGCCGGCAAGCCTTCGTACGTCCTTGACGCGCTTCGGTGCTTCAATCTGCTGAATGGCCTTAATCTTGTCGGGGTTGGCTTCAATTCCCCGCTGAGACACAAAGAATCCGAGAAGCTTGCCGGAGGGGACTCCAAACACGCACTTCTCGGGGTTGAGCTTGAGGTTGATCTTGCACAGATTTGCAAAGGTCTCGTCCAAATCTTGGATCAGAGTTTCTCTGTCTTTGCTCTTGACCACTATGTCATCCACGTAAGCTTCTACATTTCTGTGCAACTGTGGCTCGAAAGCTTCGTGAACTACCCTTGCAAATGTTGAACCAGCATTCTTTAGTCCGAAAGGCATCCATACAAAGCAGTATGTGCCACATGGAGTAATGAATGCGGTTTTCTCCTCATCCTCTTCTGCCATGAAGATCTGATGATATCCTGAATATGCATCAAGAAATGATAGCAAATCACATCCTGCCGTGGAGTCGACAATCTGGTCAATGCGCGGCAAGGGAAATGGATCTTTGGGACAAGCTTTATTAACATCAGTGAAGTCAATGCAAAGCCTCCATTTTCCGTTCGCCTTGCGCACGACTACAGGATTGGCCAGCCACGTAGGATGGAGCACTCCTCTGACAAGGCCTGCTGCTTCCAACTTCTTGATCTCTTCTGCGATGAATTCTCGGCGCTCCACTGCTTGCTTTCTGACTTTCTGCTTGACGGGCCGCGCGTGAGGACAGACGGCAAGGTGGTGCTCAATAACTTTCCTGGGAACACCGGGGATGTCAGATGGTTGCCATGCAAACACATCGACATTCGCCCGCAGGAAAGCAACGAGCGCGCTTTCCTATTTAGGGTCAAGCGTCGCACTGATGGTGAAAGTACCACCAGTGCCGTCCTCCTTGGTGGATCACTTCTTGGTTTCTGGCGGACCTGCCTTCGCCTTCTTACACTTGCCGGTGGAGCTCGATGGTGCGTCCTCGACGGTAGCGCAGCACTCCGAAGAGGTGCGTTTGCCGGAGTGGGCATCAGAGCTCTTGCCGGACTTGGTTTCTGGCGGAGCTGCCTCCGCCTTCTTACACTTGCCGATGGAGCTCGATGGTGCGTCCTCGACGGTAGCGCAGCACTCCGAAGAGGTGCGCTTGCCGGAGTGGGCATCAGAGCTCTTGCCGGACTTGCTCTTCTTCTTTCCCCCGGGAGCTTCAGCGGCAAGTGTCTTGCGATCTGCTACGGCTGCTGCTTCCCGGTAGATCTTGTCGGTGCAGATAAGGGCATCTTTATTGTCGCCAGGGACAGAGATGACACTTATCGGACCTGGCATCTTGAGCACGTTGTAGGCATAGTGAGAGGCTGCCATGAATTTGGCGAGCGCTGGACGGCCGAGTATTCCATTGTAAGGTAATGGAAAATCTGCAACGTCAAAAGTGACCCTCTCAGTCCTGAAGTTTAGCTCACTGCCAAATGTCACTGGCAACGTGATCTTCCCCTTCGGCTTGCTCCTTCCGGATTGATTCCTTGGAATGTGCCGGTCTCTTCGAGCTCGCTGTTGGGGATCTGGAGCTTCTTGAGTACCATGGAGGAGATCAGATTCAAGCCGGCCCCGCCGTCAACCAGCATCTTTGTGACCTTGAGGTTGCAGATAGTTGGTGAAACCAACATCGGCAAGCACCCGACCGCAGTTATGCGATCAGGGTGGTCCTCAATCTCAAAGATGATAGGCGTGCTGGACCACTTCAGAGGCTTGCGTGACTCAACTGGTGGTTCTGCTGCATTAACTTCCCGCACCCACTGTTTGAGCTGGCGGTGCGAAGTATGCAGAGAAGCACCACCGTCAACACACAGAACCTCTTTTGCTTTCTGAAACTCCTGCTCCTCGGCCTCGTCATCATCCATATCCTCATCTTCGTCTTCATCTTCATCTTTGTCGCGGCCGCGGGGAGGTCTGTCTCCTTGCCACTGCTTGGCCTTGCCGCGGTGCCCTCCCCGGCCGGGGCGCTTCTTGCCGGATCCGCCAGTACCTTCCTGGGCCTTCTCCTTGTCGCGTTGCTCATACTCAGCTTTCTGCTGCTCGACAAGCTGCTCAACTTTCTTGCAACTTTGGAGATCATGGCCCTTGGTACGGTGGATCTTGCAGTATTGCTTGTCGGAGCCGCCCTGCTTGTCGGCGGCTGCCACAGGTTCTGCTTCCTTGGCGCCACCTCCGTTGCCGGACTGCTCGACAGCCACCACATCTTTCCCTTTCCTTCTCCTGTTGTTCCGCCGCCGGTTTTTCTTTGCCGGGGCGACATCCTCACTGTCGGATCCTCCTGCTCCTGTGTTCTCTCTGGGGAGTTTCCTCCCTTCTTCAGCACGTGCACACTTGTCGGCCAGGGCGTAGAGCTCACTGACGTCCCTTATCTTGCACATCGCCATCTCCTCCCGCATCCTGCGGTTATGCACGTTCTGATGGAACGCGCTGATGACCGCGGCAGGGTGGACATCTGGGATGTTGCGCTGCACTTGGCTGAATCTCTGAATGTACTTGCGCAGGGGCTCTCCTTCCTTCTGGGCGAGCAGATGAAGGTCGCTCTCCTGGCCATGGGGCTTGTGGCCACCTGTGAAGGCGCCGACAAACTGATGGCACAGATCCGCCCATGAGGAGATGGAGTTGTCCGGCAAGTGCATGAGCCAGGATCTGACATTAGGCTTGAGCACCTGTGGGAAGTAGTTGGCAAGGATCTTGTCGTCGCGTCCCCCGGCAGCCTGCACCACGATGGTGTAGATGCTGAGGAACTCCGACGGGTGCAACCTGCCATCATACTTCTCTGGTACATCTGGCTTGAAGTTCTTGGTACTGGGCCACTAGACTTGCCGCAGCTCACGAGTGAACGCAGGGCAACCTACCGCGTACGGCAAGTCGCCTGGTTCCCCTGGCGCATGCATATCGATAGTGGGCCCAGCGCGCTGGTCTGATTGACGCCGCGCTTCTCTTCGACGCTCGATGTGTGTACGAGCATCTTCCTGCTGTCATTCTTGAAGAACTTGGCGCTGATCGCGGCGAGCTCGTGGATCTAATGACGCCGTGGAGTCGGTGTCGAGGTTGACCCGACGAGTCGGTGATCTTGGCCTTTGGGGCAGGGAGTGCAAGGTGGTTGCACCCCCACCGGTCTTGTCGCCATCGGCTCGCGCCTGGACGTCTTGTCGCGGCTTTGATGTGCTCGGTTGCCGGGGAGTGTCGCCGTTGGCGAAGCTGATGAGACTCTAATTGGTAGCCCTCCAACCGTCGATCTTGTCCGCCGTCGGAGGGTAATCCAGGAGCAGTTGGGCTCAGGCCAACGCTTCTTCTGGAGTCTTTGGTGGCGGTGGCGAACGGTGCGAAGAGCGGGATATGCTTGGACTTCTAACTATGTTAGAAGGAGCAGGATCCCGTCCAGGCGACCGTGTTTTGCTCGTGCCAGTAGGTTGGCGTGCATGCTGGTCTTGAGCATCTCGAGATCCACCAACTCAACCTTGGTCCAACGAGCGTATGGTACTGCGAGTACCATGACGCTATCGGTCTCGCGCCTCCTGAGATGGGCGCGGTGCGTGTACGGACGCCGAAGTTTGCGCGGCCTTGTCCTTGGACCTGGCGGCAGCTTGAGCTTCTTCGTCAGCGCCCGTTCGTCCACCGGCGTCTATCCCACCACCTGTTTGCTCCGGTGGCGGTGGAATCGACGCGGACGGAGCAGCCACCTCCGAAGCCTTCTTCTTCGGTGGCATGTCGATGAAGATGATGAAACAGATGAAGATCTGGCCCGCGTGAATGCCAGATCGGGTTCACACAACCTCGACGCCCCCTACCTGGCGCGCCAAAGATGTCGTGGGAAACGAACACCTATGGGGCAGGGCCCCTTTCGGTCCGGCAGGGAGCGGAGGCCGCATGAAGAGCGGATCGAGGCGAGGCACGCGAGTGATTTTACCCAGCTTCGGAGCTCTCCGGAGAGATAATACTCCTACTGCTGCTTTGTGGTTGTATTATGTTCTTGCTCGAGAGCGTGGAAGTGTTCTGGTTTCGAATGAGTCGAACCCCTCTACGTTGCGCATGGGCCTCCTTTTATAGGCTCAAGGGGTCACCGACAGGTGGCAACGCATGTAGGGGTAAAGTGTAAAAGGTGTGGTTCGTACAACTGCTTATACAGTGGATCCTACCTAACTCTAACGGCAGGGGACAAAGGCATTAAATGCCCGTCCGCGTCGCCCAAACAGTGCAGAAAAGCGACCGTTAGGGGCGCCACCGTTCGCCATGATGGCCATCTCGTCATCTCCACTTGCCACCTCGCACCGCTTGGCTGCACAGCTTCTCACCACGTGCGCCTGGAACGGTCTTGTGGCGACACATTGACGGATGTGCTGGAGCGTGGGCACAGAGTGGTGGCTTCGCCGCGGCAAGCGCCTTGCCGCGGTCGTTGTCTTGTCGCGCCGGGAAGCTTGTCGCTCGCCGGGTCTTGCTGGGACACGCGGCGAATCGCGGCAAGTTCCTTGAAATGCCTTGGTTGGCCTTCCCGGCAAGCTCCTCTTGCCGGGGCCTTGTCCTTCCCGGCAAGCTCCTCTTGTCGGGGCCTTGTTTTCTCAGTTAAAACACTTTGTTCTTGAATGGCTCCAATAGGAACTACGGAGGATCTTGGCGGGCACCCGGCAAGCCTTGCCGCGGGGCACTGCGACTGCCCGTGCACAAGTTCGGGATACTAAGGTACCCCTACTTTAGTACACCGACAGTTCCGGATCGAACTCCCACAGATTGAATGCCCGTTCTTGGCATGGGAGGATCCGGCGGACGAGCATGACTTGGACCACATCGACGAGCCTGAGCTTCTTGTTCACCAGCTTCTGGATACAGGCTCGGAGTCCTGTCAGCTCCGTTGAATTACCCCACAGCAAGCCCTTCTCTTTCCAGGAGGTGAGCTGCGTGGGGATACCAGATCTAAACTCGGGGGCCGCCGCCCACGTAGGGTCACGCCGCTCAGTGATGTAGAACCACCCCGATTGCCACCCCTTGACGGAGTCCACGAAGGCCCCTTCGAACCAGAGGACGTTGGGCATCTTACCCAACATGGAGCCTCCGCACTCCGCCTGCGTTCCCTTCACTACCTTCGGCTTGACGTTGAAGGTCTTGAGCCACAAGCCAAAGTGGGGCCGGATGCAGACGAGGGCCTCGCACATGACGATAAACGCCAAGATGTTGAGGATGAAGTTCGGCGCCAGATCGTGGAAATCCAGGCCGTAGTAGAACATGAGCCCCCGGACAAAGGGGTGAAGTGGAAAGCCCAGTCCGCAGAGGAAGTGGGGAAGGAAAACGACCCTCTCATGAGGCCCGGGGTTAGGGATGAGCTGCCCCTCGTCGGGCAGCCGGTGCGCGATGTCGCCGGAAAGGTATCCGGCGCTGCGCAGCTTTGTGATATGCTCCTCCTTAACGGTGGAAGCCAACCATTTGCCTCCCCCTCCGGACATGGTCGGAGAAGGTTGAGATGAGATGCGCGAACTTGGGCACTGGAGCTTGAGTGCGCGGAAGTGGATAAGCAAAGGAGGAAGAAGGCGTGGGTGAAAGGGTGAATCCTTATCCCTTATATCGAAGCGGGCGAAAACTATGCGTCCCCCACCAGCCTGGTAAAACTCGCTTATCTCCCAAGCACCACCATCAATGGCGCGGTTGGGTTACCCACGTCCGTATTGATGAGAATCCCGGAATAAGGGGAACACGATCTCTGCTTCGACAAGACGTGCCAACGAAACCGCTTCACGTGCTGAGGTGGTATAATAAAAAACGATTCAAGTAAAGGCTTGGTAGTGGTGTGACGTCATGCCGCAAAATACGTCAGCAGATTGAGCTTGTGTACATTTTATTCTCTCTACGGTGGAATGTGGAATTTATTTTGCAAAGCCGGACACTATCCTGGTGTTCATGATCTTCTCTGGATTATTCAAAAGAGGAACCCGCCTTGCAATGCCGAACATTATGCGCGCCGGACTTATCGTCATTGAAGCCTGGTTCAGGGGCTACTGAGGGAGTCCTGGACTAGGGGGTGTCCGGACAGCCGGACTATCATCATCCGTCGGACTCCAAGACTACGAAGATACAAGATTGAAGACTCCGTCCCGTGTCCGGATGGGACTTTCCTTGGCGTGGAAGGCAAGCTTGGCGATACGGATATGTAGATCTCCTGCCATTGTAACCGACTCTGTGTAACCCTAGCCCTCTCCAGTGCCTATATAAACCGGAGGGTTTTAGTCCGTAGGACACAACATACATTACAACAATCATACCATAGGCTAGCTTCTAGCGTTTAGCCTCCTTGATCTCGTGGTAGATCCACTCTTGTACTACCCATATCATCAATATTAATCAAGTAGGACGTAGGGTTTTACCTCCATCAAGAGGGCCCGAACCTGGGTAAAACATCGTGTCCCTTGTCTCCTGTTACCATCCGCCTAGACGCATAGTTCGGGACCCCCTACCCGAGATCCGCCGGTTTTGACACCGACAGTTGCTTTGTCTTGAACTGATATGATTTGAACCATGTCTCTATTTTGATTTGGCAAGACAATGCAGTGACCATAGGACATAGATATATGTTTGTTTGATGCTTTTATTATGTACTACTTAGGAATAGAAGACTGGGTAGTTTAATCCTGTCCACCTTACTAATGAATTGGTTCACGGAAATGAGTTTCATATACTAGTACACTAAAGCTGTCATGTTTCTGCTTGTTTCTTTTTTTAGAATGCTGACAGAATATTGGGGAAGAGTGCCTTATTAAGCAATAGTAAAGGAAGTAATGCAGATAAGGTTCAGGATAGTGAGACATCCTTGTTGGTCTGCAACAAAGCTGATAAAACAGCTAAGGAAAACTATCTTGAAGACAGTGAGACAACCCTAAAGTCCTGTCTTGGTTTAGTGTTCGAGTTACTGGCCACTACCGTTGGCACAAGCTATTCAAACACACTGTCTGAATCAGTTCAGTTTCTTGAGTCTCAACTACAAGCTGAAAGACATCAATCAGCTGTGATGTGACAAGAAGCTGAAGGACTGTGGAAGTCCCTAGAGCATTCATATGCATACTTTCAGGTGCAATAGCAAGCGTTGAAGTCTATGCAGTTCTTTTTCCCTGTTTTTCTAGTGGACAGAATAACCTATTTTTATAACTAGGCCACAATAACCATGGCAACACGTGGACTGTTGTAACCATGGTCCTGCTACCTGCTGTAGTGACCATGCCCACCACGGGTCGTACGATCCATGGGCTTCTACATGACGTAGGATCCATGGTCTTCTACGGGCGGTAGGATCCATGGGCCTTCTACGGGTCGTCTAATCTATGGGCCTTCTAAGGGCCGTATAATCATTTTGCCAAACATGGGTCGTACTACTCGTGGACCAATGATGGTCCGCAAAATGGGCCGTAAACGAGCTAGAGTGGAAATCGTCTGTTTTATGGCCCGACCATAACGGGCCGTTAATAGGCCATATTTGATGAAACTATGGAAACAACCCAACGGGTTAACGGGCCACAAAACGGCCAACTGTAACCACGGGCTGAATTTGGCCCACAAGCAGAACAGTAACGGACCGTAAGTAATCGAATTCTGGAAATGAACCCAAGAATAAATAGGCCCATAGAAGGCTAGAAGTTAGCATGGGCTGGATACGGCCAATGGAATGGGTCGTTAATGGGTAAAAAGTGATACATTGTTCATTATGGGCCAGTTTCATCTCGGGCCTTTAATGGGCCCAGAGTTACAAAGGGCCTCCTATGGGCCGAAAGATGTCATGGGCCATACATGGGCCAGAAGTTACAACGGGCTGGAATAATATTGGACGGCCCAGATGACACTACTGGGCCAAATTCGGGTAGGTTGTAAAGGGTCGTGAGTTAGCAGGCTGTAAATGGGCTATATGCGAACAGGTCGTTCACATGCTTTCCGTGGGCCGGCCCGCTACCTTTTGACCAAGTCAAACGGGCTGGCCTTTTCACTAGAATGGGCCTTTGTTGGGTCGTGCCACGTGTTGACGTATCATAGGCGCCTTTGGTCCAATGATTGGATGACACCTGTCGCAACGATGAGCCGACACGTGGTTCCTCTGGCCATTGAGAATTTTACATGTGGAAAATCCCCATTGGTCCGTGCTATTAACGGGTTATCGGATCCAAACCAGAACCCAGTAGCTTAACGACGACCCGACGCGTAATTTATCGTCATTGAAGTGGACACTTTCGTGATGATAATTTTGGTAATGTCATGGAACACTTCTACGACAGCACAGGTACGACTATCGTGATTCTGCAATAAAATCGTCATGGATGTACATGCATGACAGAAAACGTGACCTACTGTGACAAACATGTATCATCACGAAAGTGTATTTTTTTGCAGTGAAGGGTGAGAGTGCGTATAATCCATGGACTCAACATTAGTCACAAAGAACTCACATACTTATTGAAAAAATTTAGAAGCTATCAAAACAAAGTACTACACGCATGCTCCTAGGGGGATAGATTGGTAGGAAAATACCACTGTTTGTCCCCGACCGCCACTCATAAGGAAGACAATCAACAAATAAATCATGCTCCGACATCATCACATAACGGTTCACCACACGTGCATGCTACGGGGATCACAAACTTTAACACAAGTATTTCTACCAATCTACAATTACTCACTAGCATGACTCTAATATCACCATCTTTATATCTCAAAACAATCATAAGGAATGAAACTTCTCATAGTATTCAACGATCTTTATATGATTTTTTTATTATATCCCTCTTGGATGCCCATCATATTAGGACTAAATTCAAAAAATTACCATGTTTGTTTAGAGATTCTCAAAATAATATAAGTGAAGCATGAGAGTTCAACAATTTCTATAAAATAAAGCCACCGTCGTGCTCTAAAAAGATATAAGTGAAGCACTAAGAGCAAATTGTCTAGCTCAAAAAAATATAGAGTATTCTAATAAATGACAATTCATGCGTGTCCCTCTCAAAATGTGTGTACAAAAAGGATGATTGTGGAAAACTAAAAAGAAAATACTCCTATCATCCAAGACGCTTCAAGCAAAATGCATATCATGTGGTGAATAAAAATGTAGCTTCAAGTAAATTTACCGATGGATTGAAGACGGAAGAGGGGATGCCATCCGGGGCATCCCCAAGCTTATGCTTGGTTGTCCTTGAATATTACCTTGGGGTTCCTTGGGCATCCCCAAGCTTAGTCTCTTTCCACTCCTTATTCATAGTCCATCAAATCTCTACCCAAATCTTGAAAACTTCACAACACAAAACTCAACAGAAAACTCATGAGATCCATTAGTATAAGAAAATAAATCACCACTTTTTGGTACTGTTGTGAACTCATGTTTATTTATATTGGTGTAATATCTAATTTATTCCAACTTCTCCATGGTTCATACCCCCCGATAATACCCATGGATTCATTAAAATAAGCAAACAACACATAGAAAACAGAATTTGTCAAAATCAGAATAGTCCGTAGGAATCTGTAAACTTCGTATACTTGTGTAACTACAAAAATTCTGAAAAATTAGGAAAACCTGGGAAATTTGTATATCAATCTTGTGTAAAACAGTTCAGATCAAAAGCATGCTTTTGTGATTTTTTAAAATTGTTTTACTGGGTGCAAAA
Organism: Triticum timopheevii; assembly: GCA_963921465.1. Taxonomy (NCBI): domain Eukaryota; kingdom Viridiplantae; phylum Streptophyta; class Magnoliopsida; order Poales; family Poaceae; genus Triticum; species Triticum timopheevii. The sequence continues at coordinate 423,553,273 of OY997272.1, forward strand.
GTTTCTGTTTTTCAGCAAGATCAAATCAACTATCACCGTAAACCATCCCATAGGTCTTACTTTGCTCAAACACTAATTAAAACACAAAAACACAATTACTACATAGTTAATAATTTGTATTTATTAACAAAATAGAACCAAAAACAAAAAACATAAAAATAAATTGGGTTGCCTCCCAACAAGCGCTATTGTTTAACGCCCCTAGCTAGGCATAAAACATAGATCTAGGTATTGTCATCTTTGGTATGCAATCCATAAGTAGCCCTCGTAATAGATTCATATGGCAATTTAAAAAAAAATCGTGGAAAGTGTTCCATGCCCTTCCTTAACGAAAATTGAAATATAATGTTTCCTTCTATCATATCAATAACTACACCAATCGTTCTAAGGAAAGGTCTAGCAAGAATAATAGAACATGTAGGATTGCAATCTATATCAAGCACAATGAAATCTACGTGCACATAATTCCTATTTGCAACAATAAGAACGTCATTAATCCTTCCCATAGGTTTCTTAATAGTGGAATCCGCCAGATGCAATTTTGAAGAAACAGTCATCAAATTTATGGAAACCTAGCACATCACATAAAGTTTTTGGAATTGTGGAAACGCTAGCACCCAAATCACACAAAGCATGGCACTCATAATATTTAATGTTAATCTTAATAGTAGGTTCCCACTCATCATAAAGCTTTCTAGGGATTGAAACTTCCAACTCAAGTTTTTCTTCAAAAGATTTAATCATAGCATCAACGATATATTTAGTAAAAGCTTTATTTTTATTATAAGCATGAGGAGAATTCAACATGGATTGCAACAAGGAACAATCTATCAAAGAACAATTATCATAACTAAAGTCCTTGAAATCCAAAAGAGTGGGTTCATCGCTTCTTAAAGTTTTGACCTCTCCAATCCCACTTTTATCAATTTTATCAAATTTTTCATTAAGATCTTTAAACTCTGAATCATTTGGATGCCTTCTAGCTAAAGTTGAATCATATCCAATCTCATCTTTATCAAGATTTATATTAGAAAACAAGGATTGAAAAGGAGTCACACTAATCACTTTAAGATCTTCATCATTATTATCACAAGAAATAGACGAACACGCCTTTACAAACCAATCTCGCTTAGCATGCATCCTAGCGGTTCCTTATTTACACTTAGCAATAGAAATTCTAATAGCTTTCAGAGATTCATTACTATCATGCTTGGGTGGCATAGATCTAATTTTCAAAAAATCAATCTGAAGAGAAATTCTATCAACGTTCCTAGCCAATCATCAATCTTGAGCAATTTTTCTTCAACCATAGCATTGAAAATCTTGTGGGAATTAATAAAATCTTTAATACTGTTCTAAAGATCAGAGGGCATCTTATTATAATTTCCATAAGAATTGTTATAGTAATTACCATAATTATTAGAGGAATTACTAGAAAACGGCCTAGGATTGAAATTACCTCTACAAGCGTTATTACCAAAAATGTTTCTACCAACAAAATTCACATCCATAGATTCATTATTGTTCTCAATCAAGGTAGAAAAGGCATATAATTAGGATCAATAGGAGCACTCTTACTAGCAAACAATTTCAGAAGTTCATCCATTTTTCCACTCAAAGTATTAATTTCTTCAATCGCATGCACTTTTTTACTAGTAGAAGATCTTTCGGTATGCCGTTGAGAGTAATTAGACATATTATTATCTAGGAGTTTAGTATCTTATCCTAATGTAATTTCCATAAAAGTACCTCTCGCAGCGGAATCTAAAAGACTTCTAGACGAAAATCCAATCTGGCATAAATTTTTTGTATGATCATCCATAAACTTAAACCATGAGTAGGGCAATTTCTTATCATCAATTTCATCCTATTCCAAGATTGTGCAACATGTTCATGATCAAGTTTCTTAAAATTCAATATATCATTCCTAAGGGAGATGATCTTAGTGGGAGGAAAGTACTTGGAAATAAAAGCATCTTTACACTTATTGCATGAATCAGTACTATATTTAGGCAAAGAAGAAAACCAAGTTTTAGCACGATCAGTAGAGAGAACGAAAATAGCTTCAATTTAACAATATCATTATCCACATCTTTTTTCTTTTGCATATCACACAATTCAACAAAAGTATTTAGATGAGATGCGGCATCTTCACTATGAAGGCCGGAAAATTGATCTTTCATAACAAGATTCAACAATGCAGCATTAATTTCATAAGATTCTGCACTAGTGGCGGGAGCAATCAGAGTACTAATAAAATCATTATTATTACTTTTGGAAAAATCACACAACTTGGTATTTTCTTGAGACATCGTGTCAAAGCAAGCAATCTAACACACAAGCAACCAAAAGGTCAACAAAAAGACGAACGGAAGAAGCGCGAATAAAAGCAAATCTTTTTATGTTTTTCTAAAAGCGTTTTAGAAGTGGGGGAGAGGAAAACGAGAGGCAAAGGACAAATAATGTAATGCAAGAGATGAAAGTTTATGGTGGTTACTTGGTAGGCTTGATGTTGAACCTCCGCGGCAACGGCGCCAGAAATTCTTCCTCCTACTTCTTGAGCTCGCGTTGGTTTTTTCCTTGAAGAGAAAAGGGTGATGCAAAAAAGTAGAGATAAGTATTTGCCTTAGTTTGAGAACCAGGGTATCAATCCAGTAGGAGGTACATGCAAGTCTCCAATCTATGCACCTGCACAAGCAATCAAGGACTTGCACCCAACGCGGTACAGGGGTTGTCAATCCGTTCACGGTCACTTATAAGGATGAGATATGATAGAGATAGATATAAAAGATAACTAAAATGTACAACAAATAAATTGCAGCAAGGTATTTTTGGGTTTTTTGGTTTATAGATCTGAAAATATTTGATGGAAAATAGACCCGGGGGCCATAGGTTTCACTAGAGGCTTCTCTCTTGAAAGAAAACATATAGTGGGTGGACAAATTACTATCGAGCAATTGATAGAAAAGCGCAAAGTTATGACGATATCCAAGGCAATGATTATGAATATAGGCATCACGTCCGTGTGAAGTAGACTGAAACGATTCTGCATCTACTACTATTACACCACACGTCGACCGCTATCCAGCATTCGTCTAAAGTATTAAGTTCAAAAGAAAGGAGTAACACCTTAAGTAAGATGACTTGATGTCGAGGGATAAACTCAAGAAATATGATGAAAGCTCCATCTTTTTACCCTTGATGGAAAAAATACAATATGTGCCTCGCTACCCCTACTAGGTCACAGGGAGAGGACACCGCAAGATTGAACCCAAAACTAAGCACCTCTCCCATTGCAAGAAGAACCAATCTAGTTGGCCAAACCAAACCGTTAATTTGAAGAGAAATACAAAGATATCAAATCATGCATATAATAATTCAGAGAAGATTCAAATATTATTCATAGATAATCTGATTATAAATCCACAATTCATCAGATTTCGACAAACACAATTCAAAAGAAGATTACATCGGATAGATCTCCAGGAACATCAAGGAGAAATTTGTATTGAAGATCAAAGACAGAGAAAAAGCCATCTAGCTACTAGCTATGGACCTGTAGGTCTGAGGTAAACTACTCATGCTTCAGTGGAAGGGCAATAGAGTTGATGTAGAAGCTGAGGGAGTCCTGGACTAGGGGGTGTCCGGACAGCCGGACTATCATTGTCCGCCGGACTCCAAGACTACGAAGATACAAGATTGAAGACTCCGGCTCGTGTCCGGATGGTACTTTCCCTGGCGTGGAAGGCAAGCTTGGCGATACGGATATGTAGATCTCCTACCATTGTAACCGACTCTGTGTAACCCTAGCCCTCTCCGGTATCTATATAAACCGGAGGGCTTTAGTCCGTAGGACAACATACATTACAACAATCATACCATAGGCTAGCTTCTAGGGTTTAGCCTCCTTGATCTCGTGGTAGATCTACTCTTGTACTACCCATATCATCAATATTAATCAAGCAGGACGTAGGGTTTTACCTCCATCGTGAGGGCCCGAACCTGGGTAAAAACATTGTGTCCCTCGTCTCCTGTTACCATCTGCCTAGACGCACAGTTCGGGACCCCCTACCCGAGATCCGCCGGTTTTGACACCGACATTGGTGCTTTCATTGAGAGTTCCTCTATGTTGTCACCGATAGGCTTGATGGCATCTTCAACCAACAACGCTATCCAGGGTGAGACTTTTCTCCCCGGACAGATCTTCGTATTCGGCGGCTTCGCCCTGTGGGCCAATTCACTTGGCCATCTGGAGCAGATCGAAAGCTACGCCCCTGGCCGTCAGGACAGATTTGGAAGCTTAAACTTCACGGCCGACATCCGCGGAGACTTGATCTTCGACGGACTCGAGCCACAGCCAAGCGCGCCGCACTGTGACGACGGGCATGATTCAGCTCTGCCACCGAACAGTGCCTTGGTGGCCACACACGGATCCGCTCCGGCCATTGACCCGGAGCCGATCGCCCAGATCGAGGGCCGGTGGATAGACGCCGCCCCGGGGGCTTCAGCATCCACGGCGATGGAGCCGAACACTAATCTTGTCCCCTGCGAAACTCGTGATTCCGAGGCGCCGGACTCCTCGCCGGACTCCGAACCTCCCGCGCCCCTACCAATCGATCCGGATTGGGCGCCGGTTATGGAATTCACTGCCACGGACATCTTCCAATGCTCGCCTTTCGGCGACATCTTGAATTCACTAAAGCATCTCTCGCTATCAGGAGAGTCCTGGCCGGATTATGGCCAGGATGGTTGGGATACAGTCGACGAAGAAATTCAGAGCCCACCCACCACCCACTTTATAGCCACTGTCGACGATCTAACCGACATGCTAGACTACGACTCCGAAGACATCGACGCTATGGACGACGATGCCGGAGACAAACAGGAACCAGCGCCCACAGGGCACTGGAAGGCCACCTCGTCATATGACGTATACATGATGGATACCCCAAAAAATGGGGACGGCGAAGAAACAGCGGAGGCAGATCCCTTAAAGAAACAGCCCAAGCGCCGGCGTCAGCGGCGCCGCTCTAAATCTCGCCACAGTAAGAATGGAGATTCCGGCACAGGAGATAATAATACTCCAGAGAATGCCGAAGACAATCCCCTCCAGCAAAACTCAGCGCAGGAGGATGCAGAAGCAAGCCCTCATGAGGGGGCGGCAGACGAAGAGGTTGAGGATCATAATTATATGCCTCCCTCCGAAGACGAAGCAAGCCTCAACGATGACGAATTCGTCGTACCCGAGGATCCCGTCGAACAAGAGCGCTTCAAGCGCAGGCTTATCGCCACAGCAAACAGCCTAAAGAAAAAGCAGCAGCAGCTTCAAGCTGATCAGGACCTGCTGGCCGATCGATGGACCGAGGTCCTCGCGGCCGAAGAGTATAAACTCGAACGTCCCTCCAAAAGTTATCCAAAACGCAAGCTGCTCCCCCGATTAGAGGAGGAAGCATACGTACCTCCGTCACCAGCGCACGATATGGCTGACCGACCACCCCGTGGTCGTGACAGAGAGGCATCCAGGCCCCCAGCCAAGACCATACCCCGGCATCGCTCCAAAAGTACGAAGCCAAGAGGGAACGCACCGGACTTGCGAGACATATTGGAGGACAAAGCAAGGCAATCCAGATCCATCTATGGATCACGTGGGCGCCCTACGACCCACGACGAATATCGTCGTGCCGGATACAATAACCCCGGCCGGGCCGAACACAGCAGACAGCGCTCTCTCGAGCTGCGTCGCGATATTGCTCAATACAGGGGCGCCGCACACCCACTATGTTTCACAGACGAGGTGCTGGACCATGAATTCCCAGCAGGATTTAAACCCATAAACATAGAAGCATACGATGGAACAATAGACCCTGGAGTCTGGATAGAAGATTATATACTACATATAAATATGGGCAGAGGAGATGATCTCCATGCCATAAAATACCTACCCCTCAAGCTCAAAGTGCCAGCCAGTCATTGGCTTAAAAGCCTCCCAGAAAATACTGTTGGAAGTTGGGAAGAGCTTGAGGACGCGTTTAGAGCAAATTTTCAAGGGACTTATGTCCGCCCTCCGGATGCAGATGACCTAATTTATATAACTCAACAGCCCGGAGAGTTAGCGCGGAAATTCTGGAACAGGTTCCTTACAAAAAAGAACCAAATAGTCGACTGTCTGGACGCCGAAGCCTTAGCAGCTTTCAAGCACAATGTCCGAGACGAATGGCTCGCCAGGCACCTCGGTCAAAAGAAACCGAGGACAATATCCGCACTAACAAGCCTCATGACCCGCTTCTGTGCGGGCGAGGATAGCTGGTTAGCACGATGTAGCACCAGCGACCCAAGTACATCAGAGACAAGAGATGGAAACGGAAAATCATGGCGCAGAAAAGAACAGCGCCGGAATAAAGAGAAAAGCTCAAAGAGCGCGGCAGTCAACGCCGGATTCAAAAGCTCGCGGCCCAATAATAAAACACAGCCTCTTAAGGATGACAGTAACGAATTGTCCAACTTAAACAAAATTTTGGGTCGGATACGCCAAATCCACAGTACCCCCGGAAGGCCTGCAAATCACACCCACAGGGATTGTTGGGTTTTTAAACAGTCCGGCCGACTAAATGCCGAACACAAGGGGCTCGACGCGTCAAGCGAAGAAGATAAACCCCACCAACAGAGCACCGGGAAACCAAAGACTTTCCCACGAGGGGTCAAAGCAGTAAACTCACTTCATGTGATACTACGAAAAAATAGTGCGGCACTTTCTAAAAAGAGCCTCACGCGGTCCAACCCAGCAGACCGTAGAGATTGGATATTAAAACCAATCACTTTCAACCACCTAGACTATTCCAGAAGCGTTCGAAATGCGGGACAGACTCCCCTGATATTGAATCCCATAATAGATGGATTGCAATTTACTAATGTCCTAATGGACGGAGGCAGTGACTTAAACCTGCTATATTCAAACACAATCCGTAGGATGGGGATAGACCCTACCAAAATTCGACACAGCCGCACTTCCTTCAAAGGAGTGACGCCAGGCCATTACGCCAAGTGCACAGGCTCCATATTACTAGAAGTCGTGTTTGGATCGCCGAACAATTTTCGACGCGAAAAATTAATTTTTCACATCGTCCCATTTGAAAGTGAATATCAAGCAGTCTTGGGACGAAAGGCTTTTGTCCGCTTCAACGCCATGCCGCATTACGCGTCTCTTACACTCAAGATGCCCGGACCGCGTGGCGTAATTTTAGTGCGAGGGTCACTTAAAGACCCCGGACTTGGACAGACGAATCCGGCGTTAGTGGGCTAGGGGCTCCCTAGCCGCATACCCCTTCACAGGGGGCTGCGCGCACAAATAACCGTGGGTTCATACAAACCCCGCTTTAATTATTTATATTTCTCATATTTTTCGCACAAACTGTTTTTAAAACTAAACGTTCCTCTCTTTTTACAGATGAACAACGTGCATACCCGTCCAGGATAACGGCGCAACGGAGACACAGGCGCAGACGTGCAGTAGGGACCCATTGTGAGGATTCTTTTCAGATTAAGACCCTGCGTAAACCTTTTTTACTGTCTCTTGTTGTTATTCTCCCTTGGTTTCTTCCTATAGCCAAAGCGGAGCCTGACGTTTTGGCATCAGCCGCGTCAGAAGACCATGCCCGTACCTGGACACTAGGGGCTTAGGGCGTCGTTCTGCCCATTATTATAAAGACCGAACACCTTAGGGAGTGTTCGGCGTCTCGAGTTAGGCATTATATGCATCAGCTCCGAATCATGTCTTTGGTCAAATTTTGGGTTTGCCCGGCTCCTGTGTTTTGCTGCCTTACGTTCCATATCATCGGCTAACGCGGCACCAGGAGAACTACTGCGATTGTGCCCCAGTTCGGTTGGGCGAGCACCTCAGTACAGAAAGCCGAAAACTGACTGTCATGATGCAGCGAGAGACTGGTCAACCACTCGATCGACTATCGGAATGTTTAGAATTCCCCGCTTTGACAAAGGACCGTTTCCCGGTCAGGCACATGCGCTCCGACTTCGGAGAAGGGCGATGCCACCAGGGGCTATATCGTAGCCCCACCCTCGAGCTCCACTGGCTAAGTGAAAGTGATAAAGAATTATAGTCCGGATTGCCTCGTTCGCTACGCTACCACCTCCTTTTAACAGGACCGAGACGTCGGATCAAGTGTGAAAACACGCTATTTTTGCGAACACCCCAGCACCTTGTGCGTGGGGGCTGAAGCCGAAGACTGTCATCTTTCAAGTTATACACAAGTATACGTAAACGGCCGCACAGGAGAAGTTTTACTACTTGGACGCACAAGTATAAAAAGCAGTTATAACATAATCATCGATTTACAAGCTAATGCGTTCATTTGAACGTTACATTCTTCGAGCACTGCGACTCTATTACACGAGCGCCAGGCGTAACTTCCCCGAAATAGTGCTCGGCAGGGAGCCGGTCTTCATCCGAACCCTGGGCAGCAACAGCGGTGGCGTCCATCTCTGGACAATGCGCCTTCACACGGGCAAGAGCCATCCGCGCGCCATCTATGCAGGCCGACCGCTTCATCTCCTTTATATGCGGCACCGCTCCAAGGAATTGCTGTAGTAAGCCAAAGTAGCTCATCGCCTTGGACCTGTCTGGCCAGACATGGGCCACGATGTCAGTCATGGCAAGTCCGGACAATCTATTTAGCTTGGCCCATTCGGCCAACCGGTCTGTCAATGGAAGTGGGCGATCCGGACTGTGGAATTGAGACCAATACAGCTCTTCCGTCTCGTGATCCTTCTGGCTCCGGAAATGCTTAATGGCATCGGCCGCACTTGCAGCTAAGTCCATATATGGATCCTTCGGACTCCACAGCCGCTCAAATTGAGCATACCTTCCATCCATAAACCGGCGACGCAGCAGAAAAGGCTTGCCAGCCACGATCTCTCTGGCCTGGCACAGTTCCTCCTTCATAGCCCGCATTGCAGAGCGGGCATCCTTGGCTTCGGCGGTGGCCTTCTTCAGGTCTTCCCGCTCCGATAAGCGCTCCTTTTCAAGAGCCTCATTGCGGTCGGCAGCATCCTTTACTTTCATGGCCAATTCGGCCACCTCGGCCCTGCTTAGGCAGTGCGCAGCCTTTTCGGCTTTCAACTCCTCGGCCGCCCTCGAGGCAGCCGCTTCACTCCTTCGGGCTTGCTCCTTAGCCCGAGCAAGTTCGACCCGAAGGCCCTCCACAGCAGCAGCACCGTCTGTACAAACATCATATAATTTATCAGAGGAGGGCTTCGACCCCCTTAATAAAGCGACTGCGGAGAATTCTTTTACCTTGCGACTCGTCAAGTCGCCTGTTGACAAGTGCGATGTCCGCATCTGCCAAGTCAAATTGCCGATTTAACTCGGCAAACTCATTAGTCCGGCTAGCCCCCGGACTATCCGCCACCTGTATAGGAACGACGGAATTCATTCCTTTAGATTTCGATCCTTGGTACGCTGTCGTTTCCGACAACCTACCGAGTCTCAGGGGCTACTATCTATACAGGGCGCATTTTTTATATGCAAAACTGTTAAAAGACAAAGGGGTGTGTCATTCTCGCATACCTCAAATCCCGCCAGCAAACTCATGGCGGCATTACGCAATTCGCTCTCAGCGTACGAAATCCTTCCAATCACCATATGCATTAACGCACGGTGATCTTCTGAAATGGAAGCCCTCTCAAGCAGATTCTTCAGTTCTCCCGGCCGGACACTGGTAGGTGCCGAACTCTCTGGCCCCTCCGGACTCGGGGATACCCTCCGTGATGACACTTCGGGTTCGCCTGCCTCATCTGGCGGCGCTGCGGACGGAGGCGTATCGCTCTCCATCATCTCCAGAAGAAGGTCCCCCGAAGATGAACTCATCTGAGAAGGCTGCAGATCCAAACTGCAATATAAATATTTTGGTTATCTACAGAAGCACAAATGAAGGTATTTCCTTACTAATTAACTCCCTCTTTCATACTCACGGCTCGCTGGAGGGCCGATCCTTTGATGATGACGGTGCGTCCGGATTCTTTCCGGGCGCCGGACCCCCCGGGGAAGATCTCTTCCCACGCTTAGGGGCTTTGGCCTCCGGATCTTTGGAGGCGGTCCTCTTCTCCCCCTGAAGGGAGGGGTTCTTGGTTCCCCCCTCTTCAGTCGCCCCTTTGGGCGAAATATTAGCTCTTCTATTTTCCCCGTTGCCCCCTTCTGTGGGCGCAACCTCCAACATTCTGACCAGCACGGGCTCCAGTGCGGTATCTGGGAGGGGGCCGGACACCTTATCAGCCTTGATCGCACCACCCATTCTTGTAAAGAACAAAGGGTCAGGAGGCGAACTCTGGAAAGGCACGTAAATAGAATGTCCGGACTCTGAGCTAGTTACCTGAGTATCCGGGCGATCGCGGCTTAGGCCTGCATCCTCGGCTAAATCCGGACACGCCACCTGCAGTCCGAAGAACAACTTGTACATCTCCACGGGTGTCGCACCCATGAAGTGTTGGAGAATCCGAGGTCCCTCCGGGTTGAACTCCCATAGACGGAGAGGATGGCGTTTGCAGGGCAGAAGATGCCTGATTAGCATAACCTGCATCACCTTGATCAGGTCGATCTCCCTCGCTTGGAGATCTCGAATCCGGCCCTGCAGTGAAGGCACGTCTTCGGACGGCCCCCAATTGAGCCCTTGGTTGACCCATGACATCAGTCGGCGTGGAGGTCCCGGGCGGAATAAGGGCAGCGGCTTTTGCCTGCTGCCCCTTGGAGCGGTGATATAGAATCACTCCTGCTGCCACGGTCCAGGTTCCTCTTGGAAGGAACCCTCGGGCCACAGGGCATCGACCTTTTTGCTTATGGTCGCCCCGCCGCACTCCGCTTGACGCCCCCCGATCATCTTCGGCTCCACCTTGAAGGTCTTCGGCCATAGGCCGAAGTGGGGAATGACGCGGAGGAAGGCTTCACAGACGATAATGAATGCGGAGATATGGAGGATGGACTCCGGAGCCAAGTCGTGAAAGTCCAGCCCATAGTAGAACAGGAGCCCCCTCACGAAGGGATCCGTCGGGAAGCCTAAACCCCGATGGAGGTGGGATACGAAAACGACGTATTCACCGGGCTCGGGGGCTGGCACAGCCTGCCCTTGGGCAGGCAACCTGTGCGAAACCTCGTAGGCCAGGTACTTGGCCTCATGCAACTTCAATATGTCCTCCTCCGTCACGCATCCACCGGCCCTGGAGGTCAGAGCCGGACATGATTGAGGATACGAAGCGCTCGAATCTGAGGCTCCGGGTGTTGGAACTAGGAGCGGGGAAGAGATTCGATGCGAGATTGAAGAACAATGGCGAGCCTTGGTCCTCTTATAAAGGGGAAGAAGTACCAAGGGCCGTCTCCGTGACCGTTTGGGATTCCCCTTCGATAGAGGAGGCGTGGCAACGGGAGCGGTTAGGTTACCCACGCACGTATTGATGAGAATCCCGGAATAAGGGGAACACGATCTCTGCTTCGACAAGACGTGCCAAGGAAACCGCTTCGCTAAACATGCTGAGGTGGTATAGTAATTCAAACAAAGGCTTGGTGGCGGTGTGATGTCACGCCACATAATACGTCAGCAGATTGAACTAAGTGTGCATTTTATTCTCTCTACGGTGGAATGTGGAATTTATTTTGCAGAACCGGACACTATCCTGGTGTTCATGATCTTCTCTGGATTATTCAAGGGAGGAACCCGCCTTGCAATGCCGAATATTATGCACGCCGGACTTATCGTCATTGAAGACTGGTTCAGGGGCTACTGAGGGAGTCCTGGACTAGGGGGTGTCCGGACAGCCGGACTATCATTGTCCGCCGGACTCCATGACTACGAAGATACAAGATTGAAGACTCCGGCTCGTGTCCGGATGGTACTTTCCTTGGCGTGGAAGGCAAGCTTGGCGATACGGATATGTAGATCTCCTACCATTGTAACCGACTCTGTGTAACCCTAGCCCTCTCCGGTATCTATATAAACCGGAGGGCTTTAGTCCGTAGGACAACATACATTACAACAATCATACCATAGGCTAGCTTCTAGGGTTTAGCCTCCTTGATCTCGTGGTAGATCTACTCTTGTACTACCCATATCATCAATATTAATCAAGCAGGACGTAGGGTTTTACCTCCATCGAGAGGGCCCGAACCTGGGTAAAAACATCGTGTCCCTCGTCTCCTGTTACCATCCGCCTAGACGCACAGTTTGGGACCCCCTACCCGAGATCCGCCGGTTTTGACACCGACAGAAGCCCTCCGCGATCGAATCCCCTCCATCAGGATGCCGAAAAAGGCTCCAAGATGGGATCTCACTGGTACAGAAGGTTACGGCGGGGGGAAAGTATTTTCGTGGACGCTTCTGGTCATTTGGGAATATTTCTGAATTTATAGGACGAGAATTAGGGTTGGAGGACTCCCAAGGGCCCACAAGCCAGGAGGCGCCCCCCTTGGGCACGCCCTGAGGGCTTCTGGAGCCCTCGGGACTCTACTGCCTTCCTCTCCAAGTCCTACGTGTGTCTTCTGGTCCAAGAAAAATCATCGCGAAAGTTTTATTCCGTTTGGACTCCATTTGATATTGCTATTTTATAAAACTCAAAAACATGGAAAAAATAAAAACTGGCACTAGGCTCTAGGTTAATAAGTTAGTCCCAAAAATAATATAAAATACATCCAAAACAGATAATATAATAGCATGGAACAATCAAAAATTATAGATACGTTGGAGACATATCAGTGGGAGGTGGGCCCAATGGGCCTCCCCTGTGGTGCTTCCTTGGTTCCCAAGTTGTCTTCTGGTCCAAAAAATTCTCCAAAAAGTTTTGCTGCATTTGGACTCCATTTGATATGGATATTCTGCGAAGTAAAAAATAGCAAAAAACAACAACTGGCACTTGGCACTATGTCAATAGGTTAGTCCCAAAAAAGATATAAAAGTTGCTACAAAATGAATATAAAACATCCAAGAATGATAATATAATAGCATGGAACAATAAAAAATTATAGATATGTTGGAGACGTATACCCTCTCACCAAGGAAGAGGTTGCCACTTTCAGCGAGCAAGTAAATGTCACCACTTCCACTGTACCGCCTGATCTTCAGACTCAAGTTGCTTATCAAGCTCCGCCGAAGAATATACATGCCCGAAAAAATCATACTACCACTGTCACGATGAAACAAAATGTCAACACCACTCCACATCCAGATGTTATAAACTTGAAGGATTTGGTGGTGGAAGTGATGATGATATAGACCTGGGGTAGGGTCATAGGCCTGACCTATACGTCCTACCCAAGGTCACTACCCTATAAGCAAAGAAGCTCAAGAGACAACAAGGAGTGCCCAATAAATGCGTCGAGTGCAATCCACTCGACCAATCAATCACTTGGGTACCCCTCCTTCCTGAAGTCACACGACCAGTAAATCACTCGACCATACAAGAAACCACTCGACCTACTGAAGACCAGGAGTCATCCAGAACAGCAACTGTCAAGCATTCACTCTGTAGTCTTTAAAGTCATTGAAGGCACTTATGGCTGGCGTTATCAGTAACGGCCCATCTTTATGTACATTGAACTCTTGGTAACGAGGGATGGTCGGGGTCCTGGCGCACTCTATATAAGCCACCCCCTCCTCTGGCACAAGGGTTCGCACCCCCTGTAACACACACCCTTATAATCCAGTCGACCACCTCCGGGCACCAAGACGTAGGGCTTTTACCCCCTCTGAGAGGGGCCTGAACTCGTAAACATTTGCGTACAATCTCACCGTAGCTAGGACCTTGCCTCCTCATTCGTACCCCCTATACTTATTGTCAGACTTAGAACCACGACAGTTGGCGCTCACCGTGGGGCAGAGCGTCTTCGCGACTTCCGGCGAGGTTGCATTTTCTTCAATATTCATCAGCATGGTTTCTGGCGGCGGTTTGGTCATGGGCCACGAGTTCCGACTCAGCGCGCTTAATTTTGTCGCCGACAATTCTGCCTGGCTCCAGGAGCCCCCCCTCGTTGTCGAGGCTCTACCGGCTCGTGGCTCAGCGCACTTCCGTGCGAGTTCCTTTGGTATCCTCCTCAGGCAGCCGTCTTCTCCGTACCAGTCGGTCATCGCGTCGTCGCCTCATTCCGCTCGATGCTGCTGCAAGCGGTCTGGCCGTTCGCGGCTCCAGCAATGGGTGAGACACGCGGTGGCTCGTCGGGAGTTCACCCCTCAAGTCGCGGCAATTGAGCCCATGTGTTTCCTTGCGGATTGGTCGACCAGTCGACTGATTTAGCAGATGCCTTCTCTGAGAGCGGGAGTTGTGACCCCGCGATGGAGGTCCTCATGGTCGACTCCCATCGCGGTCCGCCTGGCTTTCGTCGCAGCAGCGACGGCGGCAGAAGCACTGGCCCATCACTCGACCATGAAGAGTACTAGCCCCAACCTCTCAGCTCACAGCAGAGGGAGGAGCCGCATCGCCGCAATGTGGAGGCTCTCCAGACCCCCATCATAGGCAAAACTGCTGAGGCCCGGCCTTGGAGGCGGTGCGCCTGGCCACTCTGGCTGAGCACACTCGTTTGGAGAATCTCCAACATTCTCTCGACGAGCGTGCCCGTCGACTGATCCACGAGTCTAGTCGGTGTCCGCGACAATTGTTTCCACCAAAAACTCAGGTATTCAGTACACCAATTCAGAATTTGGCAGCCATTGCGCGTATTGCAGAGTCCATTCAGCCGTCTCGTTTGGAGGCTGGAAGAGACTTGGAACAGATCAGAACGCTGCTCCGAGCAGTGAGGGACCAGATCTACGTTGTGTCCCAGTCGCGGAACAGAATCGCTAGCAGATCGGTGAGTGCAGATACCGTTCAGTCGGCTCACAGTCCTAGGTCACCTTTGCGGCATGGAGGCCGTGATCACCGCGAGGATCGGTACCTGGGAAGAGCTCATGGAGAATATGATCGTGAATACGCCCGCGACAACTACCGTCGAGCGCCTTCGCCCCTTCCGAGGGATGGGTCGTACACGCCCCGGCTCAATGACGACAGGCGTCCGTATGTGAACGACCGCAGAGTTCCAGTCGACCCCAGAGAGCCCGGCTTTGACGCAAGGTCCGTCCTTGTGCAGGGTTTGGTCGACCGGAACACAACATACAGAGCAGGGCTGGATCAGGACAGACCCAGTAGAGGCAGAGTCCACGTTTTAGGCCCAGAGTGTTTTCGAAGAGCCATCAGAGCCGTTGAGATTCCCCATAACTTCAGGCTGGCGACTGGTGTCAATAAGTTCACAGGAGAGTCGAAGCCCGATACTTGGATTGAAGAGTACCGAGTGGCTGTGCACATTGGTGGCGGCAACAATGAGGTGGCCATGAAGCACCTTCCTCTGATGCTTGAGGGTTCTACCAGAGCTTGGCTGAATCAGTTGGCCCCTGGGAGCATTTTGAGTTGGGATGAGCTAGCCCGAGTGTTCAGCAGAACATTTGAGGGCACCTGCAAGAGACCTGCTGGTCTACCGGAGTTGCAGCATTGTGTGCAGAAACCGAATGAAACCTTGAGGGACTATATCCAGAGATGGATCACTCTGCACCACAGTGGAGAATGTGTTAGATCACCAAGTAGTCTGTGCCTTTAAGGAAGGCGTTCACTATAGACAGCTCAATCTGAAGTTCAGTCGGACTGGAGATATGTCTTTGACTCGGATGATGGAGATTGCCACCAAATATGCTAGCGTCAAAGAGGAGGACCGACTCAGGAGTGGCAAGCACAAAACAGTCGCCCAGGACACCAGAGGAGGAAATTCCAGTTGGAAGCAGAAGCGAAAGGCTGAGGCAGCGGGTCCTGCCGAGGCAGCAGTGTTGAATCAAGAAATTTCAAAGGGAAACCCAAAGGGCCTTGTACCCCCAATAAAGTGAAGGACCAGGAAGGAAATGATGTGATGGATTTGCCGTTTCATATTCACACCAAGAAGGATGAGGAGGGGAACCTGATTCTCCCCAAGCATACCACTCGACAATGTCGACTCCTAATCCAGAGCTTCCGAGAAAGTAAACCCAATGATAAAGAAAAAGAGCCTGAGAAAGAATAAGAGGATAAGGATGATGACGACGGTTACCCCAATGTCAATGCCACCTTGGTGAATTTTGCAGATATTGAGAGCAAAAGTCGATTGAAGATCATTAACAGAGAGGTGAGCATGGTTGCTCCGGCAACACCAAGGTATCTGAAGTGGTCAAAACCCCCCATTACATTCGACCAGTCCGACCACCCGGGACGCGTAGCTACGCCTGGGTGGAAGGCGCTGGTGGTCGACCCAGTCATGGGGGGCACCCGACTGACTAAGATCCTGATGGATGGTGGCAGTGGCCTGAAGATTCCATATGCTGAGGCCCTTAAAGGAATGGGCATTCCGATGTCCAAACACAGCGAGAGCAACATGCGATTCCATGGAATCATCCGAAGAAAGAAAGCCGAATCACTCGGCCAGATCACTCTCGACGTGGTTTTCGGTGATGAGAAGAATTTCTGCAAGGAGAAGTTGACGTTTGAGGTCGTGGATTTCCAGAGTGCATGTCATGCCATTCTGGGCAGACCTGCCTATGCTAGCTTTATGGCTCGACCGTGCTACATATATCTCAAGATGAAGATGCCTAGCCCCAGAGGCGTAATAACGGTTTCCGGTAACCGTCAGAGAGCAGAAGATTGTCTTCAAGATGGGTCAAAGATAGCAGATGAGCAGATGGCGGCAGTAGAGTTTCAAGAATACCAGAAGACCGCAGATCCGAGTGATTTGCTGCGTGCTAAGAGGCCTGCCTCGGAGTCTGCATTTCAGTCGGCCGGCGAGACCAAGTGCTACGTCTCGAGCTTGCATTGGTTTTCCCCGAAGAGGAGAGGATGATGCAGCACAGTAGCGTAAGTATTTCCTCAGTTTTTGAGAACCAAGGTATCAATCCAGTAGGAGGTCACGCACAAGTCCCTCGTACCTGCACAACACGATAGCAACTCGCAACCAACGCTTAGGGGTTGTCAATCCCTTCAGGTTACTTACGAGAATGAGATCTGTTAGAGATAATATTTATTTTTGATAGATAGATGCAAAGTAAAAAGTAAAGGCAAAGTAAAAACAAAGCAAGTAAATAAAGTGATATAGATTGATATGATGAGAATAGACCCGGGGGCCATAGGTTTCACTAGTGGCTTCTCTCAAGAGCATAAGTATTCTACGGTGGGTGAACAAATTACTGTTGAGCAATTGACAGAATTGAGCATAGTTATGAGTATATCTAGGCAATGATCATGTATATAGGCATCACGTCCGTGACAAGTAGATCGAAACGATTCTGCATCTACTACTATTACTCCACTCATCGACCGCTATCCAGCATGCATCTAGAGTATTAAGTTAAAAACAGAGTAACGCCTTAAGCAAGATGACATAATGTAGAGGGATAAATTCATGCAATACGATAAAAAACACATCTTGTTATCCTCGATGGCAGCAATACAATACGTGCCTTGCAACTCTTTCTGTCACTGAGTAAGGCACCGCAAGATTGAACCCAAAGTTAAGCACTTCTCCCATTGCAAGAACTACCAATCTAGTCGGCCAAACCAAATGGATAATTCGAAGAGACTTGCAAAGATAACTCAATCATACATAAAAGAATTCAGAGAAGAATCAAATATTTTCCATAGATAATACTGGATCATAAACCCACAATTCATCGGTCTCAACAAACACACCGCAAAAAGAAGATTACATCGAATAGATCTCCACGAGAGAGGGGGAGAACATTGTATTGAGATCCAAAAAGAGAGAAGAAGCCATCTAGCTTCTAGCTATGGACCCGAAGGTCTGAAGTAAATTACTCACACTTCATCGGAGGGGCTATGGTGATGATGTAGAAGCCCTCCGTGGTGGATGCCCCCTCCGGTGGAGCTCCGGAACAGGCCCCAAGATGGGATCTCGTGGATACAGAAGGTTGCGGCGGTGGAATTAGGTTTTTTGGCTCCCCCTTGATCATACGGGGATACGTAGGTATATATAGGAGGAAGGAGTGCGTCGGTGGAGCTCCGAGGGGCCCACGAGGTAGGGGGGCGCGCCCTCCACCCTCGTGACCTCCTCGGAAGCTTCTTGGAGTAGGGTCCAAGTCTCCTGGATCACGTTCGGTGAGAAGATCACGTTCCCGAAGGTTTCATTCTGTTTGGACTCCGTTTGATATTCCGTTTCTTTGAAACACTAAAATTGGCAAAAAACAGCAATTCTGGGTTGGGCCTCCGGTTAATAGGTTAGTCCCAAAAATAATATAAAAGTGGAAAACAAAGCCCAATATAGTCCAAAACAGTAGATAAAGTAGCATGGAGCAATCAAAAATTATAGATACGTTGGAGACGTATCAGGCATCCCCAAGCTTAATTCCTGCTCGTCCTCGAGTAGGTAAATGATAAAAAAGAATTTTTGATGCGGAGTGATACTTTGGCATAATTTCAATGTAAATCTTCTTAATCATGGTATGAATATTCAAACCCGAAAGATTCAAGACGAAAGTTCATATTGACATAAAAATAATAATACTTCAAGCATACTAATCAAGCAATCACGTCTTCTCAAAATAACATGGCCAAAGAAAGTACATCCCTACAAAATCATATAGTTAGGCTATGCTTCATTTTTGTCACACAAAGATGTTCCCAACTTCTATACCCCCGATGACAAGCCAAGCAATTGTTTCTTACTCAAATAATCTCAAACTTTTTCAACCTTCATGCAATACATGAGCGCGAGCCATGGATATAGCACTATGGGTGGAATAGAATATGATGATGGGGATTGTGTGGAGAAGACAAAAAAGGAGAAAGTCTCACATCAGCGAGGATAATCAAAGAGCTATGGAGATGCCCATCAATTGATGTTAATGCAAGGAGTAGGGATTGCCATGCAACGGATGCACTAGAGCTATGAATGCTCAACAAAAGAAAACTAGTGGGTGTGCATCCAACTTGCTTGCTCATGAAGACCTAGGGCATTTGAGGAAGCCCATCGTAGGAATATACAAGCCAAGTTCTATAATGAAAAATTCCCACTAGTATAAACAAGACAACTTATGAGACTCTCTATATGAAAAACATGGTGCTACTTTGAAGCACAAATATATGAGACTCACTTCATGAAGAACAAGGTGCTACTTTGAAGCACAAGTGTGGTAAAAGGATAGTAACATTGCCCCTTCTCTCTTTTTCTCTCATTTTTTATTTATATTTTTTTTATTTGGGCCTTTTCTCTTTTTTATGGCCTCTTTTTTTTATTTGGGCTTCTTTGGCCTCTTCTTTTTTCGTCCGGAGTCTCATCCCGACTTGTGGGGGAATCATAGTCTCCATCATCCTTTCCTCACTGGGGAAATGCTCTAATAATGATGATCATCGCACTTTTATTACAACAACTTGATATTACAACTCGAAACTCGTACAAGATATGACTCTATATGAATGCCTCCGGCGGTGTACCGGGATGGTGCACTGAATCAAGAGTGACAAGTATGAAAAATAATGCATGGTGGCTTTGCCACAAATACGATGTCAACTACAAGATCATGCAATGGCAATATGACAAAAGTAAAGTATGTCATGATGAACGAAACAATGGAAAGTTGCATGGCAATCTATCTCGGAATGGCTATGGAAATGCCATAATAGGTAGGTATGGTGGCTGTTTTGAGGAGGATATAAGGAGGTTTATGTGTGAAATAGCGTATCATATCACGGGGTTTGGATGCACCGGCGAAGTTTGCACCAACTCTCAATGTGAGAAAGGGCAATGCACGGTACCGAAGAGGCTAGCAAATGCGGAAAGGTAAAAGTGTGTATAATCCATGGACTCAACATTAGTCAAAAGAACTCATATACTTATTGCAAAAATTTAGAAGTCATCAAAAATCAAGTACTACGCACAATGCTCCTAGGGGGATAGATTGGTAGGAAAAGACCATCGCTCGTCCCTGACCGCCACTCATAAGGATGCACAAGCCAGGTACACTTCATGCTTCAAATTTGTTACACAACTTTACCCATACGTGCATGCTACGGGACTTACAAACTTCAACACAAGTATTTCTCAAATTCACAACTACTCAACTAGCACGACTTTGATATTATTACCTCCATATTTCAAAACGATTATTAAGCACTAAATTTAACTTAGTATTCAATTCACTCGAAAGAAAGTTTCACATATCTTGAACACCAAGTGTATTAACATTAAGCAAATTACCATGCTATTAATGACTCCCAAAATAATCTAAGTGAAGCATGATAGATCAAGTTTCTTTAAAACAAATCCACCACCATGCTCTAAAAGATCTAAGTGAAGCACTAGAGCAAAAACTATCATGCTCAAAAAGATATAAGTGAAGCACTATGAGCAAAACTATCAAGCTCAAAAGATATAAGTGAAGCACATAGAGTATTCTAACAAATTCCAATTCATGTATGGCTCTCTCAAAAGGTTTGTACAGAAAGGATGATTGTGGTAGACTAACAAACAAACACACAAATAATACAAGATGCTCCAAGCAAAACACATATCATGTTCGTGAACAAAAATATAGCTCCAAGTAAATTACCGATGGAAGTGGACGAAAGAGGGGATGCCTTCCGGGGCATCCCCCCCAAGCTTTGACTTTTTGGTGTCCTTGGATTATCTTGGGGGTACCATGGGCATCCCCAAGCTTAGGCTCTTGCCACTCCTTGTTCCATAATCCATCAAAAGAATTCACCCAAAACTTGAAAACTTCACAACACAAAACTCAACAGAAATCTCGTGAGCTCCGTTAGAGAAAGAAAACAAAAGACTACTTCAAGGTACTGTAATGAACTCATTCTTTATTTATATTGGTGTTAAACCTACTGTATTCCAACTTCTGTATGGTTTATAAACTAATTTACTAGCCATAGATTCATGAAAATAAGCAAACAACACACGAAAAACAGAATCTGTCAAAAACAGAACAATCTGTAGTAATCTGTAACTAACGCAAACTTCTGGAACTCTAAAAATTCAACCAAACTAGGAAGTCCCGGACAATTTGTTTATTGATCAGCAGCAAAACGAATCAATGCAAAAGCATTCTCCAGTAAAAAATGGCAGCTAATCTTGTGAGCGCTAAGGTTATCCTATAGGTCCTACTTGGCACAAACACTAATTAAATCATAAAACCACATCCAAACAGAAGGTTGATGTATTATTTATTGCTAAAAAGAAGCAAAAACAAAAAACACAAAATAAAATTGGGTTGCCTCCCAACAAGCGCTATCGTTTAACGCCCCTAGCTAGGCATAAAAGCAAGGATAGATCTAGGTGTTGCCATCTTTGGTAGGCAATCCATAAGTGGCTCTCATGATAGATTCATATGGTAATTTTATTTTGTTTCTAGGGAAGTGTTCCATACCCTTCTTTAAGGGAAATTGGAATCTAATGTTCCCTTCCTTCATATCAATAATTGCACCAATCGTTCTAAGGAAAGGTCTACCAAGAATAATAGGACATGACGGATTGCAATCTATATCAAGAACGATAAAATCTACGGGCACATAATTCCTATTTGCAACAATAAGAAAATCAGTAATTCTTCCCATAGGATTTTTAATAGTGGAATCCGCAAGATGCAAGTTTAGAGAGCAATCATCAAAATCACGGAAATCTAGCAAATCACATAAGGTTTTGGGAATAGTAGAGACACTAGCACCCAAATCACATAAAGCATGAAACTCAAAGTCTTTAATTTTAATTTTAATAGTAGGTTCCCACTCATCATAGAGTTTTCTAGGGATGGAAACTATCATCTCAAGTTTTTCTTCATAAGATTGCATCAAAGCATCAACAATGTGTTCGGTAAAGGCCTTATTTTGACTATAAGCATGAGGAGATTCTAGCATGGATTGCAACAAGGAAATACAACCAATCAAAGAGCAATTTTCATAATTAAATTCCTTGAGATCCAAAATAGTGGGTTTAGCAACATCACGGTTTTTATTTATTTCAATCTCACTTTCATCAATTTCATCAACAAGATCTAGAAACTCCGAATTCTTAGAACGCCTTCTAGGTAAAGGAAGATAATCTTCAGATTCATTAAGATTCATATTGCAAAACAAAGATTTAATGGGGGACGCATCAATAACTTTTAGATCTTCATCCTGATTTTCATAGGAATTCGGTTTAGCGGCCATCTTATTGACTAAGGTGGCTTGCATATCCGAAATTTCAGCGGTCAACTTTTCAAGACGAGCAATTTGGGCTCTTACGCCATCAAATTATTTGGACATATCATCGAGCTCTTTATTCATATAACTCATAAAACTCTTTTGTTCATTAAAATCGTTTCTAAAGAAATTATGCTCAAATTGCAAAACCATAAACTTCCTGACATTGTTTTTTATCTCCTCTAGCCTTTTAAGGTGAAGATCACCAAATTTAGGTAGGGCCATCACGACAACCAAACAAACTAACACATGAGCAAACAAAAGTCAAAGGGAAAAAGAGGAGGATATTGGGAAAGAGAAGGCAAATAAAACGGCAAGGGTGAAGTGTGAGATAGGAAAACGAGAGGCAAATGGCAAATAATGTAATGCCAGAGATAGGGATTGTGATGGGTACTTGGTATGTTGACTTTTGCGTAAGCCTCCCCGGCAACGGCGCCAGAAATTCTTCTTGCTACGTCTCGAGCTTGCGTTGGTTTTCCCCGAAGAGGAGAGGATGATGTAGCACAGTAGCATAAGTATTTCCCTCAGTTTTTGAGAACCAAGGTATCAATCCAGTAGGAGGTCACGTGCAAGTCCCTCGTACCTGCACAACACGATAGCAACTCGCAACCAACGCTTAGGGGTTGTCAATCCCTTCACGGTTACTTACAAGAGTGAGATCTGATAGAGATAATATTTTTGGTATTTTTGATAGATAGATGCAAAGTAAAAAGTAAAGGCAAAGTAAAAACAAAGCAAGTAAATAAAGTGATATAGATTTATATGATGAGAATAGACCTGGGGGCCATAGGTTTCACTAGTGGCTTCTCTCAAGAGCATAAGTATTCTACGGTGGGTGAACAAATTACTGTTGAGCAATTGACAGAATTGAGCATAGTTATGAGTATATTTAGGCAATGATCAAGTATATAGGCATCACGTCCGTGACAAGTAGATCGAGACGATTCTGCATCTACTACTACTACTGCACTCATCGACCGCTATCCAGCATGCATCTAGAGTATTAAGTTAAAAACAGAGTAACGCCTTAAGCAAGATGACATGATGTAGAGGGATAAATTCATGCAATATGATAAAAAACCCATCTTGTTATCCTCGATGGCAGCAATACAATACATGCCTTGCAACTCTTTCTGTCACTGAGTAAGGACACCGCAAGATTGAACCCAAAGCTAAGCACTTCTCCCATTGCAAGAACTACCAATCTAATCGGCCAAACCAAACGGATAATTCGAAGAGACTTGCAAAGATAACTCAATCATACATAAAAGAATTCAGAGAAGAATCAAATATTTTCCATAGATAATACTGGATCATAAACCCACAATTCATCGATCTCAACAAACACACCGCAAAAAGAAGATTACATCGAATAGATCTCCACGAGAGAGGGGGAGAACATTGTATTGAGATCCAAAAAGAGAGAAGAAGCCATCTAGCTACTAGCTATGGACCCGAAGTTCTGAAGTAAACTACTCACACTTCATCAGAGGGGCTATGGTGATGATGTAGAAGCCCTCCATGGTGGATGCCCCCTCCGGCGGAGCTCCGGAACAGGCCCCAAGATGGGATCTCGTGGATACAGAAGGTTGTGGCGGTGGAATTAGTTTTTTGGCTCCCCTTGATCATACGGGGACATATATATAGGAGGAAGGAGTACGTTGGTGGATCTCCGAGGGGCCCATGAGGTAGGGGGCGCGCCCAGGGGGGCGCGCCCTCCACCCTCGTGACCTCCTCGGAAGCTTCTTGGAGTAGGGTCCAAGTCTCCTGGATCACGTTCGGTGAGAAGATCATGTTCCCGAAGGTTTCATTCTGTTTGGACTCCGTTTGATATTCTGTTTCTTCGAAACACTGAAATAGGCAAAAAACAGCAATAATGGGCTGGGCCTCCGGTTAATAGGTTAGTCCCAAAAATAATAAAGAAGTTCAAAACAAACCCCAATATAGTCCAAAACAGTAGATAAAGTAGCATGGAGCAATCAAAAATTATAGATACGTTGGAGACGTATCAGCAAGCCAGTTCACGTTCACCCGACCGACCCCAATGCTGCTCCGACCCATATCTCGATGACACTCGACAGCAAATAGGAAGAAGCGCTCATCCAGTTCCTCCGTGAGAACTAGGACATCTTTGCATGGAAGCCATCTAACATGCCGGGTGTACCCAGGGAGCTGGCTGAGCACCGTTTGCGAGTCGACCCAAAAGTTAAACCTGTTAAGGAGCATCTCCATCGATCCTCCACGGAGAAGAGAAAGGCCATTAGCGAGGAGGTGGCTCGGCTCCTAGCGGCTGAGTTCATCCGCGAGATATACCACTCCAAGTGGCTTGCCAATGTTGTTATGGTTCCCAAGAAAGACAAATCACTTCGAATGTGTATTGACTTCAAGCACATCAATCGGGCTTGCCCGAAAGATCATTTTCCTCTGCCCCACATCGACCAGATTGTCGACTCTACTACGGGATGTGAGTGACTGTCCTTCCTGGACGCTTATTCCGGGTACCATCAGATCCGACTGTATGGACCCGATGAGATAAAAAACGGCTTTCATCACCCCGTTTGAGTGTTTTTGCTATGTCACTATGCCTTTCGGCCTCAAGAATGCTGGTGCCACATTCATGCGCATGATTCAGAAGTGCATGCTCACTCAAATCAGTCGTAATGTGGAAGCATACATGGATGACATACTGGTTAAGTCATGCAAAGGTTCCGCCCTGCTGACTGACCTTGCTGAAACATTTGCCAACCTGAGAAGGTATGATATCAAGCTTAATGCATCAAAGTGCACATTTGGAGGCCCAGGCGGAAAGTTACTCGGTTTTCTCGTTTCCGAACGAGGGATCAACGCAAACCTAGAGAAGATTGGCACAATCCTCCGAACGAAACGCCCAGTGCGTGTGCATGACATTCAGATGCTTACTGGTTGCTTGGCTGCTTTGAGCCGATTCATCTCACGCCTCGGTGAAAAGGCACTCCCTCTTTACCGACTCATGAAGAAATCTAACAAGTTCGAGTGTAATGACGAAGCCGAAGCAACGTTTGAAGATCTCAACGCCCTACTTTCCACCCAGCCGGTGCTTGCTGCTCCGGGTAGCAAGGAGCCTCTACTGCTTTACATTGCAGCCACAGGACAAGCTATCAGCACAGTGCTCACGGTCGAGCAGAAGGCAAGGCCTTCAAAGTTCAGCGCCCCATATATTACATTTCAGAATTCTTAACCCCATCCAAGCAGAGATATCCTCACTATCAGAAGCTTGTTTATGGGATTTACTAGACCACGAAGAAGGTTGCACATTATTTCTATGATCACTCAATTTCAGTCGTCAATGACGCTCCATTGTCACAGATTCTGAATAACAGGGATCACTACAAAAAAATACACTTCCGTGATGATACGTGTTTGTCACAGTAGGTCGCATTTTTTGTCATGCATGTACATCCATGACGATTTTATGACAGAATCAAGATAGTCATACCTGTGCTGTCGTAGAAGTGTTCCATGACATTACCAAAATTATCATCACAGACGTGTCCACTTCCATGATGATAAATTGCGCGTCACAGAAGTGCTTTCGGCAAGGGTGACCAACGCGTGGCATCCACCGTAACGGAACGCCGTTAAGCTATCGGGTCAGGTTTTGGATCCGATAACCCATTAATAGCCCCGACCAATGGGGATTTTCCACGTGTAAAATCATCATTGGCTAGAGGAAACATGTGTCAGCTCACCGTTGGGACAGATGTCATCCGCTCATTGGACCGAAGGCGCCTATGATATGGTGACACATGGCACGACCCAAGAGAGGCCCATTCCTGTGAAAAGGTCGGCCCGTTTGACTTGGTCAAAAGGTGGCGGGCCGGCCCACGGAAAGCCTGTTAACGGCTTGTTCGCATATAGCCCATTTACAGCCCGCTAACCCAGGGCCCGTTACGCCCTATCCGAATTAGGCCTAGTAGCGTCATCTGGGCCATCCAATATGATTCCAGCCCATTTTAACTTCTGGCCCATGTGTGGCCCATGACTTCTTTCAGCCCATATGAGGCCCTTTGTAACTCTTGGCCCATTAACGGCCCGTGGTGAAACTGGCCCATAATGAACAGTGTATCACTTTATACCCATTGACGGCTCGTTATTCCATTGGGCCGTTTCCAGCCCAAGTTATCTTTCGGCCTTCTCAGGGCCCATTGATTCTTGGGCTCATTTGCAGCATTCGGTTACATACGGCCCGTTACTGTCATTTTCTACCTGTGGGCCAAATTCAGCCCTCGTTACAGTCGGACCATTTGCGGACCGTTAATACGTTGGGCCGTTTTCATGTCAAAAAAAACCCATTGGGCTGTTTTCATAGAGTTACCAAATACGACCTATTAATGGCCCGTTATGGTCCACGAATAGTACAGCCCATGATTGGCGAAATGATGATATGCCCCGTAGAAGGCCCATGGATCCTACGGCCTGTATGAGGCCCATGGATAGTACGGCCCATAGAAGGCCCAAGGACCATACGGCCCATAGAAGGCTCATGGACCCTACGACCCGTAGAAGGCCCATGGACCCTAACGCCCGTATAGAAGGCCAATGGATCCTATGGCCCGTATAGAAGGCCAATGGATCCTACGGCCGGAAGAAGGCCCATGGATCATATGGCCTGTAGGAGGCTCATTGTTACAACAGTTCGTGTGTTGCCATGATTATTTTGGCCTAGTTACCAAAAATAGGCAATTGTGGCCACTAGAAAAACACAGAAAAATAACTGCAGTGACTACAAGCAAACAACTAAACAAGACAATAAGGAAATAAATAAGCAAGCAATTAATGCTAGCCTATTACCTCTATTACACATATTACATCCACTGGGCATCAAAGTTTGCCACCAGTGCAAATATAGGGAACAAATCAGCACATTACATACACTGGCCGTCAAAATTGTCCACCAGTGCAAATAAACGCGGCAGCAAAACAAGAGCATAACTCAAACAACTTCAGAAGAGCTCAAGAAACGTTATCTTGGGTATCCACCATGCTGGCAATAAGCTTAGCAAGTTGATTAGCTTTGTCCTGTTTGGCACTAAAATCCTCCAACGCTTGTTGTTGCACCAGAAAGTATGCATCTAAATGCTCCAGGGACTTCCACAGTCCTTCCGCTTCTTGTCGCAGCACAGCTGATCGATGTCTTTCAGCTTGTAGTTGAGACTCAAGAAACCAAACTGATTCAGACAGTGAGTTTGAATAGCTTGTGCAAGCGGTAGTGGCCAGTAACTCGAACACTAAACCAAGACAGGACTTTGGGGTTGTCTCACTGTCTTCAAGATAGTCTTCCTTAGTTGTTTTATCAGCTTTGTTGGAGACCAACAAGGATGTGTCACTATCCTTAACCTTATCTGCATTACTTCCTTTACCATTGCTTAATAAAACACTCTTCCCCTATATTCTCTCAGCATTCTAAAAGAAGAAACAAGCAGACACTTAAAGTTTAGCATGTACTAGTATATGAAACTCATTTCGGTGAACCAGTTCATTAGTAAGGTGGACAGGATTAAACTACCAAGTCTTATATTGCCAAGTACTAGTACATAATAAAAGCATCAAACAAACATATATCTATGTCCTATGGTCACTGCATTGTCTTGCCAAATCAAAATAGAGACACGGTTCAAATCATATCAGTTCAAGACAAAGGAGCAGTGAAAGAATACAAAACGTGGGAAACTACACGGCACAACAAGATTTCAGATGGGTACCACGGGTCTACATGTACAACAACACTATTGGCTCTGTTGTGATGCTAGTAATGTGCATGATATGAAAGTCAACTGTATACACAATTGAAATTGCAATCAACAGAGCTATTGATAAGAGCAAACCTATTAAAGAAACATGCGTGAACATACCTGCTATGCCATTGGAGTTTTGATTGGAAAATAAGTTTGTATGAGTAAATACAGTGATACAAGAGAAAAGCAATCATAGTTTAAAAAGGCGCGCCTAAGCGAGCACTTAAGCGCGCCTAGGCTCTTGGCGTTGGCAAAACGCATTGCACATAACTACACTTAATCTGTGCATAACTGCGCATAAGCATCCGCTTTGGTCAGTAAAGCGCAAGGCGGTGGCAAAATGCACAATTAATGCCTAGCACTTTTTTTAAGTATGATAGCAATGGAATCTTAAATTAGAATAGTTGTTCTTCAGGTTTAGGCACTTGTTCTACATGAACAGAGTACAGTAAGACGCAAGAATATAATACTTAAAAATAGAAAATGAGCTCATAGACCTTACCACATTCTTGGTTCGGGACCAGTACAGAACAAGGCGTTCCCAGTCATCGTCCAGTAAATGTGTCTCAGGAGAACGTAAGGGAATTTGATGAGTTTCTTTGCCAGTGAAGTACGTTTTCTTCAGGTAATTCCGATACTGCCACCAAGCATTCTTGAAGATAGCAGAGGTATTAGCACGGGTTACCTCATCCTGAGTTTCCAAATCTGACCTTCTCTATACAGAAAAATGGGAAAATTTGCTGTATTATAACCATCATGGAGGTAGGATGTATGGGACAAAGCAAAGTAATTGCCATGAATAACATTACTTACACATAACTCCTGGACAAACACCTGCAACTGGCATTTTCCTTCATCTTCAGTATAATACTTCCAAGATGGGAAGATACGCACATACGATTTAACAACATCAAATGCGATAGATGCTAAACTACGACTAGCTGGTTGTGCTTCCTCCACAGGAATAGGCGTACTAACTGGTGGAGTTGGGGTTCGCCGTGATAGTACTGGCCCTTTGGGCACTGGAGATGCCTTACTAACTGCTCTTGGTTGGGAGCTCTGTGGTGGAGATGGTGTTGTGTCAACATGAACTGGGTTACTATCGGCTGGGGTTGGGGTTAGATTGGGTGAAGCTGGTTCTCTGTCCATCGCAGTAGGGTTACAATCTGTGAGAATTTGGGTTATGTGTGGTAGGGCTGGTTCTTGTGCATGTACAACTGGGGTGCTATCTCCACCAAGAGGTAGCACTGTTTTATTTGAAGAACGTGTTTTTAGTCCGCTAGATACTGGCATCACCCGCTCCAATTCAAATGGCTGATAAACAGGAAACATAGTTGAATGTAGAGACATTGTATGAGAGACAGATGCAATAGATAGTGTGGAAAAAAGAGGGCATGAAATAGTTGACATGTATATTGTTTAACTAAAACGGATAGCATGACATAATTTCACATATATGATGTCTATCTAAACTGGATAGCATAGCATAACATAATTCAAAGATATGATGAATAACTAAACAGGATCGCATGATATAATTCACCTACATGTTATCTAAGTAATCAGGATCACATCATTTAATTCACATATGTGATTTATATGCTAAACAAAGGGCATTCGATATGATGTCTGAACTAAGAACATGGTGTTGAATATTGTGTATATGACGTCTAAACTATGCAATGCAAGACACCGTATGCATGATATGAGCAGTATAACCGTGCCAAGTTAGAGCATACACCTCAGTGGGGGAATAGGACTGGTCATCTATCTCTGAATCCATCTCTGAGGAGCTATCGAGACCCAACAAGAGATCTGCTTCGATAGGTAGCACTGTCAGTTCTGAAGGCCTTGTTTTCACTCCAGATTTTTCCATCTCCCACTCAAATGGCTGATTCACAGGAAGAGTAGTTTAATGTACAAACATTGTCGACAAATGGAAATGTAATGAAGAAAAGGATGGGCAAGATATCATTCAAATATATGATGCCTGGTTAAACAGGATGGCATTGCACATTTCACATATATTATGGCTGGCTAAAAGACATGAGACTGCATAATTCCCATATATGATATAGAAACTAAACAGGTGGCATTACAGAACATGTCTAAACTAAGCAGATGACATATATGATGTCAAAAGTAGGCACTGCAAGGCAACATATGCATGATATTATGACTAACATCATCATGCCAAGGTAGAGCAAACACCTTGGGGGGTAAATAGGAGTGGTCAGCGGTGTCTGAATCCGCCTCAGAACAGATATCTTCCTCTGGATTACAATCTGGAGACGGGTGGGGAGGGTTTTCCATTGAACCCACCATGGAGCAATGTCTACATGACATTGTATTGCCGCACAAAACTCTTCTCTTTTTCTCTACATGTTCAGCATGACTGTGTACAATATCTGACATGCATACGAAAAAAATATGGTGAGATTATGTAAGGAGAGCATGCAGAAATTTAGAGTGATGGTAACAACCAGTGGATCGACGTTTTTCCGTTGAACCAAAATAGCCCTAATGGATCGACGTGAATGTATAGTAATAAGTGATGCAACAAGTGTACAACCTCTTTGTCATAGCCGTGTCGACCTCAGCATCATTGGGTTGGTTGCTGAAGCAGTTGAGGCAGAGGTGGCCGTCGAAGGTGTGGAGGAAGATCTGAGGAATCTGTAGACGGCGTCCAGGGCACTGCTCTCTTGTGATGGATCGTTCTGTCATTGGAGCAGCTCCCGTGAGCCGTAAGACGTCAAGGCTGAAGCAGCACAAGACAGACATCGTCAATCTCAAGTGGGATTCTAATAGCATCTCCGATAGGTAATGTAAAATGGATGTAAAATTAACATCACCAAAAACCACCTGACTACAACAGATGAGGTAAAAACTGTTGACTCTGAACTTAACTATTGAAACTGAAATTTACTGTGGAATCTGAATGCTACTGTCGAAACTGAACGCAATGGTAGCAGAGAGGCACTTGACATGTAGTTTAGGAAGGGCCTGCAGTTCATCTTCAACCTGCACCCCCGTGAGCCGCCAGCCACCACCGGCCGAACCGACGGCCCCAGCGCTGCCTCGCCGCCCTGAAACAACTCCGGCGAGCCCCTGTCCCTACTGCGGGTGGTTCTTCCTTAACTCCGGCGAGCCCCCCCCCCCCCCCCCCCCAACCCCTGAAAATTGACTGACCCAAAAGTCGAATCAGTCGACTGAAGTGTGGCTTAATCGGAGCAGAGAAGCAACACGAGAAAGGGGGAGAGCAGCAGCAGCAGCTGGGAAAGCGAGCGATCGAGCGAGAGCCGGAGCAGCAGCAGCAGCGCGAGCGAGCGAGTGAGAGCCGGAGCAGCAACAGCAGATCCGGCTGGTATGGCCGCCGCTGCCGAAGGGGCCTCGCACTGGGGGAGAGCCATCATGGAGATGTCGCCCGCGGCGCCGGCTTCAAGGTAGCCGCTCCATGGGAGTGCGGGATGGAGCACCGTCGGCGACAGGAGGTCGAGTTAAGGAGAAGGTGTGATGCGATGAGTGTACAACCTCTTTGGTGACACCGAGTAGGCCTCGGCTTCGTCCGAGGAGTCGGTGAGGATGTTGTGGTTCTGGTGGAGCAGGTTAAGGCGGCGCTATGGGGATGGAGCAGCCGCGATAGACGAGGCGATCGTCGGAGCAGCTCCTTGGAGGTGGAGGACGGGGCGGCTGAACCGGCGGGACAGTGAGATGGACGACGGATCCTAATCTGGGGAGGTGGCCGAGGGACGTCGAGCTGTTGCGGTGGACGACGTCATCGGGGAAGAGGCTCCGGCTGGGCAGCGGTGACGTGGCGGACGGAGGAGGTTGGGGTTTCGCGGCTGGAGCGGAGAGGTTATGGCGGCCTGGGATTTCGAATGACGAAAAGGGGGCGATGGGAGGGGGTGAAGCATGACTTAGGGATGCGCTTGTCCAAAATGTAGGGTGTGTTACAAAAGTACCCCCCACCGATTTAAACTAGCGGCCCTTTCGCCTCAGGGTTAGAAGGGGGATTTCGCATGTCAGGATTTGGCAGCTGGAGGGAGTTTTCGCGCGTGTTGTAATTTCGGGATAGCAAGGTGCGGGTTGTGAAGGCGCCAGTTTCGGGAGAACGATATCTGAATTTTTGGGATATAACAAGACACGGGTTGAATTTTAGGGACAAGCTAACATGTAGTAATATTGTACTTGTACGTACCAAATCAATTCGCACTTCCCTCAACCAAAAAGAAAACGAAAAAATAAAACTATTCACACCACACAAAGAGAGAGTCTTGCCCCGTTTTACTATACAAATGCTATTCAAAGCTACTCCCTCCTTCCATCTATATAGGGCCTAATGCGTTTTTCGATGCTAACTTTGACCAAATATTAGAGCAATGATATATGACATGCAACTTACACAAAGCACACTGTTATATTCGTCTGTGAAAGGTTATTTCAATGATATAATTTTCACATTGTGCATGTCATGTACTATTAATCTTGTCAATAGTCAAAGGCGGTCTTAAAAATCTCATTACGCCCTATATAGATGGAAGGAGGGAGTATGAATCCATGTTTTCTCCGATTAAATTTTTTCGCTTGATGTATAATGCATGTAACCTACTGATACCAACATTTTAGTGCATTCCAAATGTCTATACTACCGCTGCAATTCGAACTAAATTTGAATTTGTTTCTCTATTTCGATAAGAATCTACAATCATGACTGTTGCCAACTTCAACCATCATAGTTTCCTTGCTATCCGCCAGATATAAATCGGACGTCCTATAATGCAGGATGGCAGACACACCATCATCAACAACTCCGTTTTTTTACAAGAGTAGAGATAAAATATATTAAATATAGTATAACATGTTCATAACCACACCATGTGTATCACCGTTATATATATTCACACATGCGTCGGTTTAAAACACTATGATAAATTCTTGAAATATCCGAATTCACTTTTTATAATGAAGTATATATGATCTCTATTCGTCTTTTACACCCACACAACCCTCTTATCTTTGTAGCTAGCGCTAACTTTCTCTTGTGCATGCACACGCCCGCATCCCTCTCGCCCTCCCTCAGCATTCTCTAGCTCCATCGCGCAAATTTGTCTTTTCACTTTAGGTTGTTCACCCATGGTGTGTGTAGGCCCCCCAGCTCCTTCTTTACGGCGCACATCGATTGATATGCCTCTGTAGCCATGTGTGCCTAGCACAAACACAAGCTTCCCCTCTTCTCTTGTCACCGTCCATGCCTCACTCCCACCACTCTTTTCATCGTTGTCGTACTCGCACACTCCTTCCCCCTCGATA
This sequence comes from Triticum timopheevii, assembly GCA_963921465.1. NCBI lineage: Eukaryota > Viridiplantae > Streptophyta > Magnoliopsida > Poales > Poaceae > Triticum > Triticum timopheevii. The sequence continues at coordinate 423,586,599 of OY997272.1, forward strand.
TAGTATGCCTCTCGTACCACCTCCTAGATGCATCCCTCTCTCTCTATCCTTCTCCTCGTGCCTCATTTGCTTCTAACACACACATGCATGTATACCGATCGATCTCCCAACATATACCTAGATCGACTTTAACTACCCCCCCATCGATCAACGTACCTCACAAGTTATGTCTCTCCTTTCTCTAACAAAGGGCGATTGATCTTCCTATGTAGTTACGTCTGCTTACCACATACACATTGTCCCCCCTCATCATTCGTGCATGCCTCCTGACCCGTCTCTCACACGCACGTGCATAGACAACAAGCAGCCATCTCCTCTCTTATTGATATTGCGGGCGTGCCCTCCGTTTGTCTAGCAAGCCTATCCCACCATTTGTTAGAAGCAACTCCACTACCACCCTCTCCAACACTCTAGCTCTATCTCTCTCCCAACCTTATTCCTCTCCTGCACATATGCATGGATGCCGATCGATCTCCCTTAATACATGAGGCAGATCGATCTCCTTAATACATGAGGTAGGCCTCTCTCCTCCTCCACACATATACCAGCCATTGTACCTCTATAGTTAATGGCCTCCCTCTTCCCCCACCACACACTGATAGTCGAGCGCTGCAGGTAGGTATCCATGCCACAGAGACAAACTGCACATGTCCCCTCTCATGTTCCAGTAGGCCAGCCACTCTATATCTTTGACGTGGGCACACACAAATCGATGGCACTCTTTATCGATCACGCGCGCACACACACACACATCATCCCTCTCTTTGATTCTATGGACACCTCAAGCCGATGATACCTCCACTCGCTTCTCGTGGATCACTCCCTCTATATATATGTTATATCCAGGACTCTATTTCACACACATTACATATGTTACATTTTTTGATTGACCCCCCCCCCCAAAAAAAACTCTCAAGAACCCACACACTATATCTCTCTAGGTTTGTATCTCTCTCACACAACCCCACGTAGGTGGCGTACGTATACAAGAAGAGAATAGGTGCATCGTGCACATACTCACGCTTCGTGCCCAGCCACACCCGCGCGGGTACATGGTGGAGCTCATTTCTTTACGAAATGGCAGCCCACGTGCTAATTTGAACGCCTGTAGCGGTTGTTTACCTAGGGAGGTCGTGTAACACACGTGCACGAAACAAAGTTTGACTTGAGGCATTGCTGCGTTATTTTTAAATAAAGTTATAGCGCTCAATGGTATGTACACAGAATATAAAATGATTTTTATGGAGAAAAAGGTAGTCCGCTCACTATATACAATGGAGCCTGCCGCCTGGTTTGTCCCTCTTCAGAGTATCTCACACAAGGCTGCGGTGGCCTCTCTCTCTCTCACCGTTGGTCACTAATCAGCCGCATCCCGTCCGCCGGGGGAAAAGGGAGTGCGGTGGCCTCTCTCTCTCACCGTTGGTCACTGATCCGGCCGCATCCCGTCCGCCGGGGGAAAGGGAGGAAGTGCATCGTTTCTTCGTCCGACGGTGCCGAGGCAGCACGTCCCGATCTGCGGTATACGTCGTTCTCTTTGACCAAGCTCCAGCGCGGTAGGGCCTACGACACCTGCTCGCAGATTCCGCCCGCCGCTGCTCACCTAGTTACATCTCGACGACCTCCAGGTATCCCCTCTGGCCTTGCTCCACGACCCGTCTTCCCACGTCGCTGCATGTGGATCTTCCATAGTTCTTTGCCCAAAACGTAGCTCATCTGGCGTACTTTCCATATTGCATTCTCGTCCTCACACCGTTTTAGACAAACACAACCGTGTTGTTATCTTCCCTTAGGACAAGGAATATGCTTCTTTTTTGTCGTCGCATGTGTCATCAACTGTTATTGGCCAGTAATTGTTTCCTTTCTACCTCTTTTTTGCAAACAGGGCTATGCATTTCACCTCGTTGCTATTGCGACCTTTGGGTGAACTGCACAAATCACTTTTTTCTTAAGAGTGTTTTGTGCAGTTCTACTAAAATGTCACACGGGCAACGTCTCTACATTTCAGTGCGACTGCACAAAGGAAGATTGGTTTTGCTCTATCCTCCTCATCCAACTCTGAGCCTAATCTTCTCCAACTAGTTAGTCTTAAGAGAGACCGCAAAGGTGACCGGCTTCTATTTGTGTGTTTATTGTTTCATCAGCAGTCCTCTATTATCGTAATCACACTTAATATCTTTGGAACAGGGACTCTCAGCTCTATTTTAGTGGAACTACACAAAATGATCGGAATGTTGCATGCTCCAGACAGCTACTTTTTTCCCCAACATGCCTTGTTGATTTAGACAGAGCTGGGGGGACGTTGCTGCCAATGAAAGCATGGATCAATTTTAATTTAACACCTTTTCACAACTCTGTCTTCAGTTGTGATGTAATCTAGATTCATCTCTTTTTATTCTTTTTGATGACAAGTATTTTCGGAAGGAGGGAGTAATTATTAGCTCTAATCTGCTAATAATTGACATGCATTAGCAAGGAAGTTAGTTTTTTATAGTTTCCGAAAGAGCATCGATGGCAAGACACGCGAAACAAAAGCTGAAAGCTCACACCATTGTACAATTTCATGTCGCTGGAAAATTATTTGTATAGTACCTCAATTATGTAAACAAATGATGGAAGCTTGATAGCATTGCCAGAAGCCTCTTCATCATCCGGGTCCATGTGCCATGCACAAAATTATACTCCTTTGTTCCTAAATATTTGTCTTTCTAGAGATTTCAACAAGTGACTACATACGGAGCAAAATGAGTGAATCTACACTCTAAAATATGTCTATATACATCCGTATGTGCCAGTCCATTTGAAATCTATAAAACGACAAATATTTGAGTAGTCGCTCGTTGAAATATCTAGAAAGACAAACACTCCGGAGTATATTTAAGAACCGAGGGGGTAGTGCAGAACCGCATGGGAGACTCAGGCCGGTCATTGCGCCTCATTAATAGTGAGTAATGAGCAGTCAAATCATAAGCCCCACCTTTCCCAGTGTAAGTTGCTCGGAAGAAGCAACCATCAATATGCTCTTCTTTGAATCCGCTCATACTACTCCATCCGTCACTGTTTATACAGCGCGCTTCAGAAAAAAGAAAAAAATCTGTGGGACCAAGGCGACTAGCGATCGGCCTGAAAAATAGCATTGGTAGTTATAGCACGGCGTCTATTACTAAAGGGAATAATGCATACACACATGCATGCAGTGCTTCCACCTGGGGTACACACATGCATGCACTTACTCCTCTCCGTAGTAGTATAGTGCATGGAGAGAAAATTGTGGACTTGATTGCGGTTACCACGCCCTAATTAATTGAGCATTAAACCAAACGCATCTAAAGTCTCTCCGGTGGTGGAAATGTATTGAGATAAATGCATCATAATGAAGCGCGCCCTGTAAACTGTGATGGAGGGAGGAGTAGTATGACGGTGCAAAACCAAGTACGCGTATGGCCAGTTGGTCAACGCACCTCCTCTTAGCATATCACTGACATGTGGGACAGGAGTGTGAGCAAACCGATCTCAATTGACGGCAAAGAGCCAACCCGTCGTTCCTTGAGAGAGACGAGGAGTGAGAACACACAGACGGGCTCGCACGGAGGCCAAGATATATTCGAGCATGGTTGGTTGATCGATATCATTCATTATATGTTGGGTTGTCGTTTTCCGCCCTTCTCCGGAATAAACGTGTACTTTATCAGAGATAAAAAAATAAGAGTAAAGACGCTCCACCATGCGGTTCTAGTAGTAGTACTACTCATACTGTACTACTGCGCTTGGCTCTTCGCCTCTTCGTGAAGTCGAACAATGATGGTACTCCGCATGTTGGGTACTATAGTGTATGCCTCTGATAATCTGACACCGAATGGATTGATGCTTGTCCACCGAGGGTAGGTTGCATTAGTCAAAAGGTGTAAGCGAGCTTCACCTTGTCCTGCAAGCTTCTCCTTGTTCTGCGAGTTGACATGACACACCAAAAAGTAGTGCTAGTCCATACTCCCTCCTTTCCGGTTAATATGGCTTAATCTTTTTTGTGGGTAAATGAGAGAGCTTTATTCATATATAAGCATTCTTAGGACGATCAGCCAAGACACTGGTCACTAGGAAGCGAGGTACCCCGCAAAAAAAGAAGTAGGAAGTGAGGTGTTTCATCAAGCCAGCTCTCGGCCACATTTAAAGCGCAGCAAGCACGGTTCGCACAAAGATGCGCCGCAAGGTTTGCTGACCTGTTTACATGCTGAATAACAAAAAAAGAGGAAATATTACCGAACACTACTATTTTTAACAGGATATAAGCCAGAATTAAGTGAGAATTGTGGCGAGTGTTCCATGCAATCAACTTCCATTATCACATGCGAGAACCCTCGAAGAGAACCAAATGTGTTGAAGATTGCTATACCACATTTTAAAATTATAATAAGAGTGCAGACGCTCCTCCATCTGGTTCCTAGTACTAGTATAGTACATACCTTTATAGACTATAGTGGTAGTACTAGTACTACTAGTAAACTTTGCGCTTGCCTGTTTGCCTATTCGGGAAGTCGAACAATAATAGCACTAGTAGTATAGTGTATGCTTCTGGCAATCTGACACGGAATTAACTGTTGCACGTCCACCGCCTGAGTGAGGGAGAGCTTGCATTAGTCAAAAGTTTCTCCTTGTCCCGCGAGCCACCACGCGCAAGCTTCTCCCGTCCTGCAACCTTCTCCTCGTTCGGCAAGTTGACGGGACACATCAAAGTAATGCTAGTCCATACTGCCTCCTCTCTGGTTAATATGGCTTAATTTCACACGAGATAAATACATTGTTTGTCACTGTATATTTGTAAAAATACGGTCAGTGGACTTCATAATACGCTCATTGCGCTCAATATATATATTTTTCGGTGTTTATATGGTCACTAGCTCACCCTGACTGAGTATGTGTGTGCATGCACGTGTAGGTTGAGCACTTGAGCGTGAACGTGTGTGTTCCGTCGTGTGCTCGGACATGCATGCATTAGGGCTTTGTCCGCGTTCTGGGAACGGGGGTCCCCAGACTTGCCTGCCTGCGGCCTGCGGCGTGGCTCAAAGGAGGCCCAGCACAGCCCATCTTCACCAACACAAGCTCAAGACTCTCGCGAGGGGCCAAGCCTCACGGGGGGGGACGACAAGGAGCTTCCTCAGGCACGGCCTCGTCAGGCTGGCTCATGAGGAGGCGGAGAGTTCAAGGCGGGGTACCTCGCGAGGTGCCCATGATGCAAGCCATTACGACCAAGGGCGCCAGTCGGGCGCCAGCCCGCGCAGTGTCCTTCTTTCCTCTTTGGTTCAAAGGGGGCAAGCGCAGGCGAGAGCATCAAGCAAAGGCGTCCATTTCGGTGCAACAAGACCAAGACCAGCCCAACGGCCGGAAGGAAGTCATTGTGGAGCCCAAGCCGGCATCACCACCAGAGCCTTTGACAGGCGAGGACCAACTTTAGTCAGGATAAGTGTACCCGCTGTTCCCCTTCAAAATGGCCAATTGTTGGCGCCCTTCCCGCTCAATATTTGGGAAGAGGCCCAGGGCCTTTGCCTATAAATAGGACTATCCACCCCCGGGGTAGGAAAGATCTGGACCTGACCTAGCAATCGGGATCCTCACCAAGAAACCAGTAGATAGAGCGATTGAACTCCTCCCAGCAGTTCGTCGCACCAGCAAAGAACAGACCCTCGCGAGGCTGTTCTGCCTTGTATTGTTCATCATCAAGCCCAAGAGGCAATCCACCACACCACACACTGGAGTAGGGTATTACACCATAATGGTGGCCTAAACCAGTATAAATCTTGTGTCTCTTGTGCTGTTCAGTTTGGTAGTTTAGGTCCTAGCGATTCGGCGAGGAGCGAGCCGGTAGAGGGTTGAATCTCCGCGCGCACCCCTGTGTTCGAACCTCAAGGGTCTGCCGGAACCCGAAATCCGATAGGCGTCGCACACGTTTTTGCGTCCATGTGTACGTGTGACTGTTGCATACACGTAGGGGGAGTGCGTGTAGGGGCCCATAAGGAGCAGTCAAATCACACAGTAAGTTAGTCGGAAGAAGCAACCATCATTTCACTCTTGAATGACACGTACGCAATATAAAATGGTTGATATGGAGAGAAAAAGAAAACCACTATATATACACTAGCAGGAGCCTAAGCTACAAGCCTGCTTGCTTAGGTTGCTATATTCACAAGCATAGAATGACGGGCCTGATCCCGTAATTTGGGGAAGGGAACAATGTTCTGCGTAGACGCGGTCGACATCGACGCGGGAGAAAACACATAGTCGGTGCGTCCTAATCGGGAGTCACCGTGGTATGGGCTGATGCTGCGTCCCAACTGGCCTTCTAGCTACAGCCCGACGTCCCAGGTAGTCCATCTTCCTTTTGGAGCCAGCCTGCTCCACTGCCATAGCTCCATCTCCATGTCGATCTTTCTCTACTTCTACCGGCTTCTACTTGTGATGAGTTTATGTCTCATGAACTAGTGCCAGTACTATTATTGTAATCACACTTCTTCAATATCTTTGCCATCAGGGATGCTCAGGTCGATTTTAGTGGACCTGCACAAAAGCATCGTATGATCCGAGGGTGCTAGCCGTCTTTCCTTCGACGGGTTCTACCTGGCCAGGAAATTAGATCATGTTTAGGGTTTAGGGTTTAAGTCGTACTGACCCCATCAGTAGTTTTTCTTTCGTACACGCTCTCACAACTTTTTCTTTAGTTGTGAAGTAAATATTGGCTATGATCTGTGAATCATTGAGATGCATCAACATGCGTGTTAGTTTTCCTTTGTATTTGATGGAATGTTGTAACAGGGCAACCTTGGAATAGGAATGACAATGGACTGGAAAGTTTCCATTTTTCCGGAGAAAAAATGGAAACGGAGAGAAACCAACATTTCGTTTCATTGGATCACGCCATTGAGCAAAACCAACGTTTAAATCACGTCTGTCGTGTTCGTGCCTCACCCTCCTCCACGGCTTGACCCCACACAGTCACTCGGCATGCCGCTCACCGCAAACCGAGTATACGATAACTTTTCCGCCTGCTTGTCGATGGATCGCGCCATGGAGTACTAGCACTACTGGAAGAGATTGACGAGTTGGGGGAGGATAGCTAGCTGTAGCACGGACTCCCAAGAACCTTTTACATGCATGTTGTAGTCGGCTATTGCGACCCTTGAACGCGGAGCAGCCGCGTGCAACCGGAAGCGGCCCGGGCGACACTCTCTCGGCCGGCGCGCCGCTTCAATGCCGGCGCCAGTGAGAGGTCGCGTCTGCTCTGGCCGGGCATGAATGCGGCACTGACCATTTCGGGCCGAAAGCACGCGCGGGTGATGAAGAGGGTTCGGGTTGGTCAGGACCGGCCGTGGCAGCGGTCCGGACGTCCTCAAACAAGAGATGTTGTATGTTAATATTGCTGCGTATATAATTAACACCGTAAATAATGTGCTAGTTGGACAAATATGATTGGAGATGGAGATGGAAATGGAATTTTACGTAAACACAGATATGCATGTCTATGTCTATGTGTGTGTGCGCGACGACTCTCGCGACCTGGAAGCGGGGGCGTGTTTTTGATCGAGTTTTCTTTCTTGGTACGTTAGAAAATCAGTTTGTCTAATTCACATCTAGATGTTATCTAAGAATATCACATCTAAGCTCCCACAAGTATATAATGTAGCAACAAGAAACAAAAAAACTAGGACAAAAAAATAGACCACAAACAGAGTGGACATCAATTTAGATGTGACATAAATATGTCACATCTAGATGTGTCCTAGACAGACCCTTAAAAAATTGTCCACCAATTTTCATTTCTTTTTTCCGGGAACGCGCGTATTCTATTTAAAACCACTGATATGGAGAGATTTTCGTACTCCATTATAGCCTCTTGTTTGATAGAGTTTCTCGCGTCTCGCTCTCTCACCCTCTCCATATCAAAACAAGATGACAGTGTCCACTCTATCTCTCTCCTTACCGGTGGTCAGAGATCTGGCCGAATCCCGTCCGCTGCGGGAGGTGAGGAGGTGCAGCGTTGACGTTGTCGCCGTCGGTGATGGAGGAACCCGATGCGCACCGTCCTCTCGGAGTCGGCGCTGGCGCGGACGAAGATCCTCCGTGCCCTTGTTCGCTGCCGTCGTGTGGGCAGATCCCGCCCGCCCGCCTAAACGACATCTCGCCCACCTCAGGTATAACTTCTTGTACTGGTCCAGCTCCCCAAGTCACTGCGTGCGGGTTTTCTTCTATGCGACTACTCCCCAGCTCCCCAAGCATAGTAGCTAGGGTTCGTCAGCTGGTCCAACATCACCTACTAGTACTATTATAGAGGAAATGCCATTCAAAAAGTTGTCCTGATTTATGCCTCGGTGGAGGTATACATGTTGTTTCGACAAAAAGTACATGGTGGTTGTGCGGTCATTGTCCATATGGTGGTAGTACTATCACTGGTTAAATGAAGAAATGCTTTTTTTCTCGAGTATCCTGGTTTAGTTCCCATCAAGATAATTATGATGCTTCTATTTGTTGGTGTACTTTTCATTAATTCTTATTGAAAATTGAGATGTCGTTGCTAACCCTTTTTCATATTTTTGGAAACAGCGATGCGTGTCTCCATACCCGGGCATGTCTTCCTCAATTTTAGTGGAACTGCACAAAATTGGATGGCCATTGTTGTTCTGCCTCACTGTCCACTGCCATGTGGTTCTTCCTTCCTCGAGCTTGGTTACTGAGAAGCAACAGACCACAGTGAGGATTTGTCGAACTTCATAGGTGCCTCACCCAAACATGATGCCAAATGGATTATGCATCACCATGATGACCTATCGATGCTCATGGTTGCTCCTCATGGTTGCGTCGGCTGGTGAAGCTGATCGATTTTTAATGAAAAACAAGCTGTCTTCCATCAGTGCTCTTTGCTTGTTACGCACAAAGATGATATCCTTCATCAGTTCACCTTGGTTGCGTTGGAGACGCAGTCGTCTTTCACGTTGGTGCAATTTTATCACACAATAGGCTATGAACCAAATGTTTCCTCGAAGAAGGATCGACGTTGGTACTAAGAGCATAAGTTTTGTATTGATTTCTAAGCCTTCTCACAAATTTGTCTCCAACTCTCCTGTAATTTTATTTGTCCAGCTATTAACTTTGATTTAAAAAATGGTGTGGACTAAAAACCCGGATGGACGTAGTAGCCCTCCATTTTTATTTACTCTGCATATTAGATTTGACTAAAGTCAAACTTTGTAATACTCTCAAACCTTTTCGATAATTGAAATTAAAATTCTTTATTTGTACACACTCTCACACATTTCAGATAATTTGGCGCATGTGTGGTTGTTCACTTAAGGGAGGGTAGTGTACCACACGTGAAGGACAGGAAGTGCGACCAGGACGCGTGGGCGTGGATCGTTAGTTCATCGGAAGTAGTAGTAGTTTTCTTCACTGTACATGAAATAAAGAGTTTCGTTTTGTACTTACACAATTTAAAATAATTGTTATGGAGAGAATAAGAAAACCACTCCATTATATATTAGTCGTATACACGAGAGTACTATATGGACGCAGCTTCATTGACTTAGTGCACCTGCCTTTGGGTTTATGACAGGTGGGCCCAAAATGTGGCTGGCTCACATGTCATACAGCCAAAAGCAGGTGCAGTGAAGGCACCGGAGCTCAGTCCGTACTACAGTAGTATATATATAAGCTGGAGCCTCAGCGCTTGTTCGCTAGGGTTTGCACTCTCCACACTCTCGCCGCACTACATATATGTATACACGCTGGAGGCTCAGTGTTCATTTGCTAGGGTTTGCTATATTCACAGTCTCTCACCCTCTCTTCACCAGATCTAAACAAGACTGTGTTGGCCTCTTGTCTCTCTCTCCCCCCTCACAGCTGGTGAAGGAGGCGTCCGTATCCCGTCGCACCGGGAAGGGGAGGAGGTGCAGTGTTCACTCTATCGCCTTCGGCGAGGGAGGCAATCCACTACCGGCTGCGCTGTTCTCTTTCACCCAGTGCCTGTGTGGGAGGGCCACCGACCCCTTCTTCCTTGCTGTCATATGTAGTGTGGGCAGATTCGGCCTCCCGCCGCACGCCTTGCCACATCCCGACGACCCTAAGGTATAAGTTTCTTTGAAACCGTCATTGCTCTAGCCGCATGTGGATCTTTTTTGATCTGTAGTCGAATCTAGGTCTTGGTTCAAAGAGGAAATAAGGGTGCGGTGGGCTGGAGCAAGAATCTAGGACGTGGTTCAATGAGGAAAGGAGGGGCGAAAAGTAGTATAGACTGGCTATCTAGCCGCTTTGTTGGTCGGAAAGGGGAAAAGGGGGTAACCCAGTATACACATCTGTAAGGAACCGATCTCTTTGTTGAAAAGGGAAAGAAACTGGGGGGTCGGGTAGTTTGTGCAGGACTAGATTTGCTACCCTCACATAGGAAAAAGGTTCAAAGAGAACAAATATGGGACCAACACATATATGCTGCTTGGCTACATACTCTGCATCACCCATTTATATGTGTGGACGCACATGGTGCTGGCATGTCCCATACATTTATTTTGCTGTTGTTAATCTAAGAATGCCGCCGGAAAATTGAAGCAATGCCACTGTTAAAAGTAAATTAATTTTTTTAATGAATGTTGTTTCAAGAGAATGTCTCTGTTAATATGAATCAATGCAACCGTTTTAGAAATGCTACTATCCTACTTTGTTTCCCATCCAAGATAAGTTAGATGCTTCTTTCTGTCACCGTTTGTTTCATCCTCCTTTATCGGCAAGTAATTGTTTCCTTTTTTGCCTCTGTTAAAACAGGGGTATCGATTTAACTTGTTGCTATTGCGACATTTTGCTTCACTACTCGAAACACTTATGTTTTAAGAGTGTTTTGTGCAGTTCAACTTGAATGTCACACCGGTGACTTTGCTTAATTTTGGTGGAACAGCACAAAACGAGATCGAGATTTGTTTCCAGTCTTTATGGCAAGTTGTTTCAAATCTTGGTCTCATCCACATGATGTGCAGTGTGCTTTGAGATGTTGTGCTACTTGTTTTGGTATTGTTTTAAATAAATGTTGAATTGAAGCTATTGTATTGATGTCTTTTCCCATTAAGTAGTGAACAAAAATGGGACCAACCCAGACATGATGCTTGTTGCTTTGTTACAACAAATTCAGCATCACCCCTTTATAAGCCAGTAATTGATGCCACTCTCAGAATTAACTACTGAATCTTATTTCAAAACTGCAACACTTGTTAGGGATTGGCGGGATTACCATTTTTGTGGCCGCATGTTTCATCCTCCTTTATTAGCCAGTAATTGATTCCTTTTTTGCCTCTGTCTAAACAGGAATATCTATTCAACTTGTTTCTATTGCGACATTTTTCTTCGCTACGCGAAACACTTTGCTTGATTTCAGTGCAACTGCACAAAACGAGATAGGATTTCCTATTTCTGTTGGTAGATTCGTATTTTATCATGGTGGTCTCATGAAAGGTCAGTGCAGGCCTTCATCCACATGATTGTGCAGTGTGCTTTGAGATGTTCTGCTACTTGTATTGGTAATGTTTTAAATAAATGTTGAATTGAAGCTATTGTATTGCTGTCTTTTCCCATTAAGTAGTGAACAAAAATGGGACCAACCCAGACATGATGCTTGTTGCTTTGTTACAACAAACTCTGCATCACCCCCTTTATAAGTAGATGGAAGCACATATTGTTGTTGCGCCCACTCCCCTGGAACTGTTTATGCTTTTTGTTAATCTAATGCTGCTGGTAAAATTAAGCAAAGCCACTCTCGTAATTAATTAACTACTGAATCTTAGTTCAAAACTACAACACTTGTTAGGAATGGTACTATCCTGCTTTGTAGTTCTTTCTACATGTTTAACCAAGGTATTGTTAAGATAATGTCTCTGTTAAAATGAATCAGTTGCACTGTTTTAGGAATGGTACTTTTCTGCTTTGTCGTTCTTTATACATGTTGAAACAAGGCATTGTTAAGATAATGTCTCAGTCAATATGAATGAATCACACTGATGGAGAATTGCTACTCTCCTGCTTTGTTTCCCATTAAGGTAAAGTAGATCAGTAGATGCTTTTCGTCTGGGAGTACAAGTCATCAACCGTTATTTCTCAGTAATTGTTTCCCTTATACCTATTGTTGCTTACAGGGATATCAAAATTAAAGCTTGGTTTTATTCCAACTTTGATTTTAGTTGAACTGCATAAAAGGAGCCAATGTGTCCAAGGCAAACTGCTGCATTACTGGGTTCAGTTGGTCGTTTCACTTTGCAGGAAGAAGCAGTCACTGTTTGCGCTACATTACAAAAGGAATGACCGAGAAGCTTTACAGAGTATTATTAGACACTGGTGACATGACTAGTCTGCAGAGAGCATTGGCAATTTAACAACACGTGGAGTGCCCTGGGCAAAAAGTGCCCAAACAAGTACAAGAAGCTATGACAGGACTCCAAGATCATAGGCATTACAAATTTTGAATGGGAAAAGCTTGTCAAAGTTTAATCATTGATGTTATCAAGAAGACGTTAGTTTAATATATTGGAATTGGAAAACCTTGTCAAAATTTTCTCATTAATGTTAGCCAGAAGACATGCATTTGATATTTTTGAGTGGGACGCCCTTGGTGTGAGCAGCGTTGAGTGTTTTTTCCTATTCCTGTGTTCATTTTGGAAGTAAATAGTTACTCTGCTGAGATATTCCTGTGTTAAGAGTTTGTTCTGAATATTGTCTATGTAATGCCAGGCCTTGTGTTTGATTGCAAATTTTAGCTCGGAATGTTGTCGCATGCGGCATCACGAGCTGTTCACCATGCCTACTGAGAATAATGCTTCGTATTGTTTTGCATGTCGATCTAATGCCAGTGATTTGCTTGTTAAGAAGATCATCCTCTTATGTTGTTTCCGTGCTTAAGAAGTTCATCGTCTGATGTTTCATTCATAGCCTATATGACAAGTCGGTAGGTTAGACGTGAAACCATATGATCTTCCGACCAACTCATGATATTAGGCCGTGATTGGATCATCGTTTTCCAACCAAAATCGCTTGCAAAACTGACGCTTGTAAATAAAGTAGACGGTCTCGAGCGAAGGCGCTTGGTTGGTCGATTTCGACTAGTAAAATATCGGAAGTACTTCACACACGATAAAAACGCTGAACGACACTCGGACGATTGCTAATCCAGCCGTTAGCTGCTGTTTCAGCCTTGCCCATGGATGGCATGATACGCACGTCGTGCATGTATCGTATGTTAATGTCGTCCATATAGCAGTGCTCGTAAAATATACACTGGTCTCTCAAATTACACACGTAACCTGCTGGTTTTACTTACAGACCTCGGGCCCTCAGTTTCATTACGCCCGTATTTTACGTGTTGTTTCCGATGATGAGTAAATTACACTTGTATGTTAATACAGGTTTGAAATAAACCAGAGCTCCCAAGCGCGGCCTTACCGTTTCATGTCGTCTCAGTTTCTCGAAGGTGCTCATAGGTGTCCGATGATCCTGGCTTCCTGAATGAGCAGCGGGCGCTATATTAGACCATCCGTAGGGCCCGCGAGGCCCTCTCCATTGTCCTTCGAGTTGTTGCGTCATCGTGGCGCCGACCATTGTTAACATCATCAACGAACATGGGGATTCAGGAGATGACTTTATTTTGACTGGATGACACTAGGGACCCACTAGGGCCATAGCCGTACGCACGCAAGTGCCTCCTTATTATGTACAACTATATTTTTTTTTGCTTTCTCCTGGTTTCCTGACATCACGATCCCACACCATTGTCAACCTATGTAGTCAATATAAACGAGAGAATTGCACAAGGTGCGGCCAATAGCTAGGACCAAGCAACTCGAGCAGTATTTGTGTTTTTGAGGCGTGAGCACTGCAGAGTTTTTCTTGGCAATGATTTCATTGTTGTTCAGAGGAGAGCAGGGTATTAACTAGGCGGGCTGTGGCCCGTCTAGCCGAGGCCAGATATCCAGCCCAGATACTAATTTTTTAAAGATGAAAATGGCTAGCCCAGCTATACGTTTTTTTTAGGAATACCCAGGCAAGGTCAACTTGTTATTCTCCGCCCAGCTGGGCTGCAAATCTTTCCTAGGAGGGATGCATTAGGCTTAACAGGAAAATGGGCTTTAAAAATAATAAATGGGATGTAATTATAAAAATGGGGCAGTAACTATAAAAAATGCACAAAACATGAAATTAGTTTATAAAATATTATTTATGGATTTTGAAAATCTTAAATTTTCATTGTTGCGCGTGTAATGTTTCGTTGGATTTTTACATAATACAAATTTATATTTAATCTGACTAAAAATTTCGGGATAAAAATATTTTGGATCCCATCAAAATGTGGGAAATTTTATTGAATTCTGTCTTCAACGATTGGTTGAAATTATTAATCGTTGTCCTAGCTAGAAAATGGGTTGTACTTTTAACAAACTGTAAATGGGTTGTTGTAAGTTCCATTAGAATTCAAAAATGGGTTGTACATTCTTAAAAAATGCAAATGGGCTATAAGTTCTCTGCCACACACTTGTGGGCCTACTAAGTGACGCGTCCCCTGAAAAAATAAGTTGACGCGTATGCAAGGCTTTGTCAAATTATTATAGTCAACACACGGTTCTAGCAGCAGTGGCCGCTGGATGTCTATCGAACGAATGTCATGCTTCTTCTTCAATCTCGGATATTCTTAGCTTCGGCCGCCCAAAGAATGATTCCTCCCCCTGACATCTGGGGCGCACCATTTCGGAGGCTGCCCTGTGGGCCTACTAAGTTGGAGCGTACCAAGGGCTTTGTCAACTTAGTCAATATAAACGATTCTAGCTTTAGTGACCGTACAATGTCCAACCAACGGCCGTAGTGCTTCTTCAACCTCTGGTTTCTTGCTCCAGCCGCCCAAAGCAGCGCTGGTCGTGCCGCCTGCTCCTGCCTCCCGTGGCCGGTTGTGCTGTCGCGGAGGCCTCACCGCCCCATACTACTCCCACCGCTGGCCAGGCCATCCCTCCACTCACCCACACCCCCTATTATTATGCGGCGACTACATCCTCACACCGCAGCCGAACCAGTGAACCCTCATACTCCTCTCCGCGCGGGCTTCCGCTACTGCGTCTTCCCTGGCTCCGTGTCGTCCCCTTCCTAGGCTTCGCCGTGGTCCATCGCCCTGGTGCTCTCGGTGCGGCATGGTCAACATGGTCAATGACCGACTTCCATCGGAAGAGTACTGTACGTGGAGAGGCTGACAGCTAGGTCCACGGCGGCCGCAAGGAAGTGCCTCCTTATTACGCGCAAAATAATTATTCCTCGACCTGACAGCAGAGACCCACCGGACGGGCCACCTTATTTCATGAAAAAAAACCTTTCCCCCCTGACTGCTGGGACCCACCAGACGGGCCACCGTATTTTGTGAAAAAAACGTTCCCCCGCTGTCGGCTCGGACCCACAGGAAGTGCCTCCTTATTACGCACAAAAAAATGAATACTCCCCCTGCTAGCTGGGACCCACATTGGTGGGAGGCTGACTTGTGGGCCTACTAAGTTGATGGGGACGGAGGGCTTCGTCAACTTTGTCAATATGAACGATTCTAGCTCCAGTGACCGTACGATGTCCATCCAACGGCCGTAGTGCTTCTTCAACCTCTGGTCTTCTCGCTCCAACCGCCCAAAGCAGCATCGGTCGTGCCGCCTGCTCTTGCCTCCCGTGGCCGGCTGTGCTGCCGCGGAGGCCTCACCGCTCCCTACTATTCCCACCGATGGCTAGGCCCTGCGGCGACGGCAGCCTCACACCGCAGCCGAACGAGTGAACCCTCATACTCCTCTCCGCGTGGGCATCCACTATCGTGTCTTCACCGGTTCCGCGTCGTCCCCTTCCTAGGCCTCACCGTCGTCCACCGCCCTGGTGCTCTTGGTGCGGTGTGGTCAACGTGGTCAAGGAACGACTTCCATCGGACGTGGACTGTACGTGGAGAGGCTGACAGTTGGGTCCATGGCCGCAGCAAGGAAGTGCCTCCTTATTACACGGAAAATAAGGATTCCTCCACCTGATAGCAGGGACCCACCGGACCGGCCACCGTATTTCGTGAAAAAAACGTTTCCGCCCTGACTGCTGGGACCCACCAGCTACACCTTCGCACCCAAGGAAGTGCGCCTGGGCAAAAAAACAATTCGCCCCCCTGACTGCTGGGACCCACCAGCTACATCTTCGCACGCAAGGAAGTGCCTGATAGTTGGGACCCACCTGGTCGAAGCGTACCATTGTCATTCTGGTCGCGAACGTGTACGTACATATATACTGGTCGATGTAAGGCGTGCACGTGTCGTAGTAGAGACGCGTACGTGTTGTAGTAGATGCGCGCACGTAGCATGTACACGTACGTACAACGGCCATGGTGCAAGAAAGAAAATACGGCCATGTACGTACATATGGGCAGGGTCTCGAACGCCTACTCGCGCATACGTACGGCCAGGGCTCGTGTACATGGCTGGGTTGGAACGGAGAAACAACATCATCGTCATGTTCATGGGGAGGCAACGAAATGCGTCGTGTTCATGGGCAGGCAACGGAATGCGTCGTGTTCATCGCGAGGCGACAGAACGCGTGGGAGCCAACCGGCTGGGTTAAAACGGAATGCATGGTCGTGTTCATTGGGAGGGCTTGGATGGAATCGGCAATGGAAACGAGGCCTGGCGTATCAGACAATGGGGGAAACTACCTAGTGTTCAACTAGCCACGTTCGAAATGGGATCCTGTTCATTGGGAGGGGTCTGGCGTACCGCAAAACGGAGGGAACGGACCTCCTACGGTCAAAACGGGGATCCTGTTGACCGGGAGGGGTGTGGCGTACTGCAAAACGGACGAGACGGGCTTCTTTGGAGCACTACGGTCGAAACGGGGGTCCTGTTCATCGGGAGGGGTGTGGCGTACCGCAAAACGGACGAAACGGACTTGTGTTGGAGCGCTATGGTCGAAACGGGGGTCCTGTTCATCGGGAGGGGTGTGGCATACCACAAAATGGGACTCCACAGGATATTGTTCATCTCCACCGTCGGCCTCCTCCAGCCTCCACGGGCTACCATCGACCTACTCCAGCCTCCACGGGCTCCTGTTCATCCAGCCTCCACCACGCGCTACTCCACCGGCTACTGTTCAACCACCCCTCCACGGGCACTGTCGGTGTCAAAACCGGCGGATCACGGGTAGGGGGTCCCGAACTGTGTGTCTAAGCGGATGGTAACAGGAGACAAGGGACACGATGTTTTTACCCAGGTTCGGGCCCTCTCGATGGAGGTAAAACCTTACTCCTGCTTGATTGATATTGATGATATGGGTAGTACAAGAGTGGATCTACCACGAGATCAAGGAGGCTAAACCCTAGAAGCTAGCCTATGGTTTGATTGTTGTAATGGTTGTTCGTCCTACGGACTAAAACCCTCCGGTTTATATAGACACCGAAGAGGGCTAGGGTTACACAGAGTCGGTTACAATGGTAGGAGATCTACATATCTGTATTGCCAAGCTTGCCTTCCACGCCAAGGAAAGTCCCATCTGGACACGGGACGAAGTCTTCAATCTTGTATCTTCATAGTCTTGGAGTCCGGCCGATGATGATAGTCCGGCTATCCGGACACCCCCTAGTCCAGGACTCCCTCAGTAGCCCTTGAACCAGGCTTCAATGACGATGAGTCCGGCGCGCATATTGTCTTCGGCATTGCAAGGCGAGTTCCTCCTCCGAATAATTCATAGAAGATTGTGAACACCAGGATAGTGTCTGGCTCTGCAAAATAAATTCCACATACCACCGTAGAGAGAATAATATGTACACAAGTTCAATCTGCTGACGTATTTTGTGGCGTGACGTCACACCACTACCAAATCTTTAATTGAATCGTTTTTATTATACCACCTCAGCGCGTTTAGCGAAGCGGTTTCCTTGGCACATCTTGTCGAAGCAGAGATCGTGTTCCCCTTATTCCGGGATTCCCATCAATACGGACGTGGGTAACCCAACCGCGCCATTGATTGTGGCGCTTGGGAGATAAGCGAGTTTTACCAGGCCGGTGGGGACGCATAGTCTTCGTCCGCCCATATATAAGGGGATAAGGATGCGCCTTTTTTACCTACGTCTTCTTCCTCCTTTGCTTATCCATCTATGCGCACTGGAGCTCCAGCGCCCAAGTCCGCATATCTCGCCTCAACCTTCTCCAGCCATGTCCGGAGCGGGAGGCAAGTGGATGGCCTCCTCATTTACGGAGGGGCACATCGAGAAGCTGCGCGGCGCCGGATACCTGTCCAGCGACATCGCGCACCGGCTGCCCGACGAGGGGCAGCTCATCCCCACCCCCAGGCCTCATGAGAGGGTCGTATTCCTTCCCCACTTCCTCGACGGACTAGGCTTCCCACTTCATCCCTTCGTCCGGGGTCTCATGTAGTACTACGGCCTGGACTTCCACAATCTGGCGCCAAAGTTCATCCTCAATATCTCGGCATTTATCATCGTGTGCGAGGCCTTCCTCTGCATCCAGCCCCACTTCGGCTTGTGGCCAAAAACATTCAATGTCAAGCCGAAGGTGGTGAAGGGCGTCCAAGCGGAGTACGGAGGCGCCATGGTGGGAAAAATGCCCAACGTCATCTGGCTCGAGGGTGCCTTCATGGAGTCCGTCAAAGGGTGGCAATCGGGGTGGTTCTACATCACCGAGCCGCGTGGCCCTAAATGGGCAGCGGCCCCAGAGTTCAGATCTAGTATCCCCATGCAGCTCACCTCCTGGAAAGAGAAGGGTTTGCTATGGGGTAGTTCGGAGGAGCTGACCGGACTCCAGTCCTGTCTCCAGACCCTAGTAAACAAGAAGCTTAAGCTTGTCAACGTGGTCCAGGTCATGCTCGTCCGCCGGATTCTCCCCTGCCAGCAATGGGCCTTCAATTTGTGGGAGTTTGATCCGGCACAGCACCGGACCCTGAGCGGGCTCTTCGACACGACGTACGAAGCTGCCTGGAGGGTGCTGTTCAAGGGAGGAGAAGCCCCCGCATCCGCAACTGAAGATCACGGATTCAGCATGAAGCGCCCGGCCAGCGAGGTAAGCTTTGTTATCCTTTATGGGACACTCATTTCTTTCATAGTTTGACTCTATGTGGGATCTAAAACTCCCGATGCCTTTAACAGGACTGGCAGAAGACATCCGGACAGGTTAACTGTCCGGCTCCACTTCCAGAAGATCCAGCGGACACCCGTTTGACGGGGCTGCTGATTCCGGCACTTTACATGGTGCCAGAGAAGAAGGCCAAGAAGAAGGCCACGGGAACCCGAAGCAGTTCCCGGCGCCAGGTGATATCGGACTCGTCGTCCGATGGCTCCGAGGCGGACTCCCCCGAAGACGAGGAGGAGAGAGAGGCCTCTCCCCCAGAGGGGGGAGAGAAGAAGAGGAAGGCTTCCCCAACGAGGGAGGCCGAAGGGTCCAAGAAGGGAAGGACCCTTCCTCCGGACTACTCCGCCAACGCTGGCGACGGCGACGAGGAGTGGCCCTCAAGGGCCAAGCCCCTGGCAAGATCCTAAGTATCCGGATTCCTGAATGATTTATAATTTCTCTTTGTGCCACGTAGTGTCCTTCTAATGCCGCATACAACCTGTAGTCCGGGCGAGGACGATCTTCCCGCTTCATCGAGCGGGTCCTTGGCTCCGTCGGATGTGAATTCCCTTCCGACCGCCTCAACTCCCCCTGACGCTGACGACGCCGAGGTGGGATCCCAGGAGGGGACCCATCAGGAGGAGGAGGAAGCTCCGGAGGTGCCGCAAGGCAACCTCCCGGACTTTGTACCGGACTCCGCATCAGAACCAGCAGTGGCTCCGGAGTCCGGCAGGCGGCCCCTTCATAAGAAGGGCAAGACCGTGACACCGGCGACCTCCGTCCAACCGGTGGCATCGGACAACTTGTTGGAGGCACTCAACGGCGCTTCCATCGAGGAAGAACACCGCACTATCATGAGTGCGGTGATTCAGAAGGTCCAGCTTGCCAAGAGCGGGCTGACCGAAGCCTGTAGCAGCCTTCTAACAGGCTTTGAGGTAAGAAATTTTAAAATGTGTGATGTAATACCGCGTAGACAGTAGCCCCTGATGCTCAGTTCGGTGTTCGGAAAGAAAAGCCGGACAGAGGATCTTATAAAGATATACGCAGGAGTTCTAAAAAATATGTCAATATGGGATTGCAGGCTGTGCTGCTGACCTCTGCCGCACTGACTGCGAAGGTCGGTGCTTTGAAGCAGAACCTCGAGCGGTCCGAGAATGAGCTCGGCCTTGCCAAGAAGCAGCTCGAGGACAAAGAAGGTGAGTAACACCGTATTAAATTTGTACCTTACAGAAAAGGATTTTGGTTGCAAGAAAAGTAACAAGGATAACGTGGGCACTGCAGGGGCCACGAATGAGGTGGCAACCCTGAAGGAGGCCGTGTCCGTGGCCGAGCATAATGCGGCCGCGGAACAAGCTGAGCGAGAGAAGCAGGAGGCGCGGATGGCGGAGGTGCAGCAAGAGCTCCAGTTTCTCATGGAAAAACATGAGAGTTTGGAGCGCGACTCGAAGACTCGAGAGTCCGAGCTTGCATGGGCTCTTGAGAGTGCCAACACCGCTAAGGCCGAAGTGCATAAGGCCCTCCAAGAGATCGAGGCGGTGAAGAAAATAGCGGCGGGTAAGACATTTTTCATGCAAAGCAAGCATGTGAATGTGAATTACCTATTACTTACCCGAATTCGGAGCTCTCCAGGAGCGTTTGCAGATTCGCCTCGCAGCGTGTCCGATGCTGCTGCATTCTACCGGGCCGAGGAGGGGAGCTCGACGGAGAAGGTCTTCTGGTCTCAGTATGCTGAGGCCGGACATCCGGTGCCCCTTAGCGACCAGCTGAAGCAGCTGGTCAAGCTCCACAAGGTAGCCGAACAGGCCATGAAGGGCCTCATAGTTCGGCTGTGGCCCGAGGAGGCCATGCCTGGGAGCTACTTTGGCCTGGTGCAGCGGCTGGTGGATGCATATCCCTGGGTGGAAGTCATCAAGCGCTCCGCCTCCATTGAAGGTGCCCGTCGGGCCCTTGCCCGTGCAAAAGTGCACTCGGGCAGGCTGGATGCTGAGAAGCTTCTAACGGATGCGCCGTCGGCGGGCAAGGAGTATCGCACGCCCGAAATGTATTATAAGAGTGTCCTGAAGGGTGCCCGCAAGATTGCGGATGAGTGCTCCAAAGATGTAATATTTGAGTAGACTCGCAATGTGTTATCCTGTGTGCTGAAAACTTTGTTCATATGCGCTAAGCAATTCTTATTAATTTAAAATATTACCTTCTGTGCGGCCGTTTATCAAATCTGAGAGATGGCAAGTCGTCGGCTTCAGCCCCCATGCCACGAGTGCTGGGGTGTTCGGGATAAGCTTGAGCGCTCTTGTTCCCATTTTTGGGTCCATCTAGGGAGGCGCTCAACACGACGAACAAGGCAACCGGACTTATAATGCTTGAACACTCTCACTTAGCCATAGAATTCTATAATTTTAAATTCGGTGAAGCCCCTAGTGTTCGGAAGACCACGTTCGGGGCGCTATCCACGCCTGGGCCGGACAAAGACGGTTCCTCGCTCTAAGTGGCATAAGTCTTTAGGGACTCGAAAAAACCTCTCGAACAGCGACCAGCTCTCGCCTTATCATGACGGTCAGTTTTAGCTTTCTCCAATGAGGCGCTCGCCCAGCTCAACCGGGGTGCAATCGCAGTGGTTCTCCCAGTGCTACCTTAGCCGATAAAATGGAACGTAAGGTACCCAAACATGGGAGCCGGGCAAACCCAACTATTGACCCAAGACATGATTCGGAGCCAATGCATATAATGCTATAAGTTCGGGGTGCCGCACTTGTGAAAGTGTTCGGAATTATCACACCATAATGCGGGGAACTTAAGCCCCTGGTGTATTCGGCCGTACCAAGGTGTACGGATGTAAAATGTCATAAACGAACATATATAAGAAAGGAATGCAATTATAAGGAAAAAGCAATGCATTGTTTATTCAGAAATACTGCCATGAATGCAGAGCGATACAAATAGAGCGGTAAGCAAGGGATTGGACTATTAAACATGTCCCCCTCCAGGGGTAGGCTGCGGAATGGTGTATTAAACAGATTTAATGCTCGTAATGGAGACCACCTGAGTGTTCGTCGTAGCCTTTCTCCTTCCCTGGCTGTTGCATCGTGAGTTCGGCAGGTCTACTGTCGGACAAGGCCTCTGGTGAACGGAGTCCTGTGGGTAAAAAAAGAAAAAAGAAAAAGAGCGACACACTTGGGAGCCCCTGGTGTGGTTGAGCCGCACTCTGGGCCTGTCGTGGTCGTGCCCCTCCCCCTATGCCCATGGTATCTCCAGAGCGTAATGATGTACGCGAAGGACTGGTCTTGCAATCATGCAAGGGCTGGGGTTGGGGCCGCATTGCTACGCGTTCTCGGAACGTGCCAGGTGGCCTTGACGTATGTTACTCCGGGCGCGTTTGGCCGTGTCCGGTCGCTTAACGGCCGGACTTGAGAATTGCCTTAAGAGGCTGCTCTGTACTTCTGCCACGAGAGCCGTTGTGTGTTCCTCCGTTCGGAGGGAGCGTTCAGTGTTTCCGTTGACCGTGATGACTCCTTGAGGGCCTGGCATCTTGAGCTTGAGGTATGCGTAATGTAGCACCGCGTTGAACATTGCAAACACGGTCCGTCCGAGCAAAGCATGATAGCCGCTGCGGAACGGGACTATATCGAAGATTAACTCCTCGCTTCGGAAGTTATCCGGGGATCCGAAGACCACTTCCAGTGTGACTGAGCCTGTACAATTGGCCTCTACACTTGGTATGACGCCTTTGAAGGTCGTCTTTGTAGGTTTAATCCTTGAGGGGTCTATGCCCATCTTGCGCACTATATCCTGATAAAGAAGGTTCAGGCTGCTGCTGCTGTCCATCAGGACTCTGGTGAGGTGAAATCCATCGACGATTGGGTCTAAAACCAATGCGGCGAATCCGCCATGGCGGATACTGGTGGGGTGGTCCCTTCGATCGAAAGTGATCGGGCAAGAGGACCATGGATTGAACTTCGGGGCGACTGGCTCCATCGCATATACGTCCCTAAGTGCATGTTTCCGCTCCCTCTTGGGTATGTGGGTTGCGTATATCATGTTTACCGTCCGCACTTGTGGGGGGAAACCCTTCTGTCCTCTGCTGTTCGGCGGCCGGGTCTCTTCCTCGTTATCACTATGCAGCCCCTTGTCATTGTTTTCGGCAATTAACTTGCCTGCCTGCTTAAATACCCAACAATCCCTGTTGGTGTGATTAGCTGGCTTTTCGGGGGTGCCATGTATCTGGCAAGAGCGGTCGAGTATTCGGTCCAAATTGGACGGACCCGGAGTAGTTCTTTTTAATGGCTTTTTCCGCTGACCGGGTTTAGAGCCTCTGAATCCGGCGTTGACCGCCGTATCCTCAGTGTTATCGCCGTTAACGCGGCGTTTGTTTTTGTTTCGACGCGACCTGCCATTGCGGTCCTTGGTATCCGGACTGCCAGAATTTTTGCTGAGGTTGTTACTGCGAGCTAGCCAGCTGTCCTCTCCTGCACAGAAGCGGGTCATGAGTGATGTGAGGGCTGCCATGGCTTTCGGCTTTTCCTGTCCTAGGGGCCGGGCCAGCCACTCATCGCGGATGTTGTGTTTGAAGGCTGCGAGGGCCTCCGCAACCGGACAGTCGACGATTTGATTTTTCTTTGTTAAGAACCGTGTCCAGAATTGTCTGGCCGATTCGTCTGGCTGCTGAATTATGTGGCTTAGGTCATCGGCGTATGGTGGTCGCACATATGTGCCCTGGAAGTTGTCAAGGAATGCGGCTTCTAGGTCCTCCCAACACCCAATTGACTCTACTGGCAAGCTGTTAAGCCAATGCCGAGCTGGTCCTTTAAGCTTGAGTGGGAGATATTTGATGGCGTGGAGATCGTCACCGTGGGCCATATGGATATGAAGGAGATAGTCTTCGATCCAAACCGCACGGTCTGTTGTGCCATCATAGGATTCAATGTTCACGGGTTTAAACCCTTCAGGGATTTGATGATCCATTACTTCATCTGTGAAGCATAGTGGGTGTGCGGCGCCTCTATATTGGGCAATATCAGGACGTAGCTCAAGGGAGCTTTGTCTACTGTGTTCGGCCCGGCCGGAGTTGCTGTATCCGGCGCAACGGTAGTCGTCGCAGCATCGTGGGGCGCCCACGTGATCTGTAGATCGATCTTGATTGTCTTGCCTTGTCCTCCAATATGTCTCGCAAGTCCGGCGCATTCCCCCGTGGCTTCGCGCTATTCGAGCGGTGCCGGGGTACGGTTCTGGTGGAGGGCCTAGATGCCTCTTTGTCGCGGCCACGAGGTGGTCGGTCTGCCGTATTGTGCGCTGGTGATGAGGGTTTATATGTTTCCTCCTCTAATCAGGGAGCAACTTGCATTTTGGGTAGCTTTTGGGGGGGCGTTCGAGTTCATGCTCTTCGGCCGTGAGGACTTCGGTCCATCTGTCGGCCAGTAGGTCTTGATCAGCTCGGAGCTGTTGCTGCTTTTTCTTCAGGCTGATTGTCGTGGCCATAAGCCTGCGTTTAAAATGCTCTTGTTCGACGGGATCCTCGGGCACGACGAATACGTCGTCATTGAGGCTCGCCTCGTCTCCGGAGGGAGGCATGTAATTATCATCCTCGACCTCTTCGTCTGCCGCTTTCTCGTGGGGGCTGGCTTCTCCGTCCTCCTACGCTGAATCTTGCTGGAGGGGGTTATCTTCGGCACTCTCTGGGGTGTTATTATCTCCGGTGCTGGAATCTCCATTCTTGCTGTGGCGGGATTTAGAGCGGCGCCGCTGACGTCAGCGCTTGGGCTGTTTCTTAGAGGAATCTGCCTCCGCTGCTTCTTCGCCGTTACCATCCTTTGGGATGTCCACCATGTATATGTCGTATGACGAGGTGGTCTTCCAGTGCCCCGTAGGCGCTGGTACTTGGTCGTCTCCGGCATCGTCGTCCATACCGTCGATGTCTTCGGAGTCGTAATCTAGCATGTCGGTTAGATCGTCGACAGTGGCTACAAAGTGGGCGGTGGGTGGGTTTTGAATTTCTTCGTCGTCCGCATCCCAACCGTCCTGACCGCAGTCCGGCCAGGGCTCTCCTCATAACGAGAGATACTTTACCGAATTCAGGATGTCGCCAAAGGGTGAGTGATGAAAGATGTCCGCAGCGGTGAACTCCATGATCGGCGCCCAATCGGATTCGATTGGTAGGGGCGCAGGAGGTTCGGAGTCCGGCGAGGAGTCCGGCACCTCGGAGTCACGAGCTTTGCAAAGGACAAGGTCAGTATTCTTCTCAATCGCCGTAGAAGTTGCAGCCCCCGAGGCGGTGTCTAGCCACCCGTCCTCGATCTGTGCGGTCGGCTCCAAACTAAGGGTCGGAGCGGACTCATGTGCGGCCTCCAGGGCACTGTCCGGCAGCAGAGCTAAATCGTGCTAATCGTGACAGTACGGCGCGCTCGGCTGTGGCTCAAATCCATCGAAGATCAAGTCTCCGCGGATGTCAGCCGTGAAGTTTAGGCTTCCAAATCTGACCTGATGGCCAGGGGCGTAGCTTTCGATCTGCTCCAGATGGCCAAGTGAATTGGCCCGCAGTGCAAAGCCGCCGAACACGAAGATCTGTCCGGGGAGAAAAGTCTCACCCTGGACTGCGTAGTTGTTGATGATCGATGGAGCCATCAAGCCTATCGTGGACGACACAGAGGAACTCTCAATGAAAGCACCAATGTCGGTGTCAAAACCGGCGGATCTCGGGTAGGGGTCCCGAACTGTGCGTCTAGGCGGATGGTAACAGGAGACAAGGGACACGATGTTTTTACCCAGGTTCGGGCCCTCTCGATGGAGGTAAAACCCTACTCCTTCTTGATTGGTATTGATGATATGGGTAGTACAAGAGTGGATCTACCACGAGATCAAGGAGGCTAAACCCTAGAAGCTAGCCTATGGTATGATTGTTGTAATGGTTGTTCGTCCTACGGACTAAAACCCTCCGGTTTATATAGACATCGGAGAGGGCTAGGGTTACACAGAGTCGGTTACAATGGTAGGAGATCTACATATCCGTATTGCCAAGCTTGCCTTCCATGCCAAGGAAAGCCCCATCCGGACACGGGACGAAGTCTTCAATCTTGTATCTTCATAGTCTTGGAGTCCGGCCGATGATGATAGTCCGGCTATCCGGACACCCCCTAGTCCAGGACTCCCTCTGGCACCCCTCCACCGTCTACTGTTCATCCATCCCTCCACACCATGAGGTCCTGTTCATCCAGAGGCAACGCCACCGCTCACTGTTCATCCACCCCCCCCCCCTCGCGCGTGCAATGCTCACTGTTCATCCAATCGATCGGCTTCAGTTAGCAGCAGTAGCGAAGGAATCGCTCGATCGGGTTCAGTTAACAGCCATCGATCGATTGCTCAGGTTCAGTAACGCGTAGCCTGCAGTGCAATCGCTCGGGTTCAGTTAGAGTCCAATGCCTCGCTCGGGTTCAGTTAGAGCCAACGCCTCGCACACACGCGCGTACGTCTATGAGAGAAACACGCATCGCTCGGCCCCCGACCTCCCACCGTAACCGGGAACTCCTCGAAATTTTCCTCACCCTCGCTTCTACCACGGTTTTTTCCGTCATGGACGGCCCAAAGAATGTCATGCAGCTACGTCTCCGGCACGCCTAGGACGAAAAGCCCATTTTCCGTCATGATTTTTTGTCATAGAAGTAGGAGCCCACCACATCTATGATGATACCAGGTTTTGTCACAATTATCATCATAAAAGTGTCATATGTATGACAGGAAAAAAATTCGTTCGGCCCAAAATGTCATGGATGTGTCTTTTTTTGTAGAGGATGCAACTGGTCGAGTGGCAAAGTGGGTGATTGAACTTCTTCCTTTGGATATCAAATTTGAGGCAAAGAAGGCCATTAAGTCTCAAGCAATTGCAGATTTCCTCGCAGAGTGGACAGAACAACAACAACCGATTCAAACTCAGTCGGAACATTGGACCATGTTCTTTGATGGATCCAAGATGTTAAATGGCTCTAGTGCAGGAGTGGTCTTAGTGTCCCCACGAGGAGACAAGCTTAGTTATGTCCTCCAGATTCACTTTGATTCTTTGAACAATGAAGCTGAGTATGAGGCACTATTGTATGGGTTGCGTATGGCCATTTCACTCGGCGTCCGGCGCTTGATGGTTTATGGCGACTCAGACTTAGTGGTAAACCAAGTAATGAAGGAATGGGACATCAGGAGTCCCGCAATGACAGGTTACCGCAATGCAATGAGAAAGCTAGAGAAGAAGTTTGAGGGGTTAGAGCTCCATCACATCCCATGAATCAAGAATCAAGCTGCTGATGATATGGTGAAGATAGCTTCCACTCAGAAGCCTATTCCCAGCAATTTGTTCTTGGAGAATCTCTGTACCCCGTCAGTACAAGAAGATCCCTTCAAGGAAGAGCCCCCACAACCAATTCAACCAACCCGATTGAGATCGAGGTTCCGGCCGTGGTCGACCTGATCATGGAAGTCCTGGTGGTCACGCCCGATTGGACAGTACCGTACATTGTGTACATTCTCAGAAAGGAACTCCCAGAGGATGAAGATGAGGCTCGCCAGATAGTCCGTCGATCGAAAGCCTTCACCGTGATGAAAGGGAAGCTTTATAGAGAAAGTGTCACAGGAGTGGCCCAATGCTGCATCACCCCGGAAGAAGGCCGAATGATCCTAAACGACATCCACTCAGGGAACTGTGGTCACCATGCGTCCCCTCGGACCATCATGGCCCAAGCATACCGAGTGGGATTCTATTGGCCTCGAGCAAATGAGATGGCGAAAGATATAGTCGATAAGTGTGCAGGTTGCCAGTTCTACTCCAACATGTCTCACAAGCCTGCATCTGCCCTGAAGACTATTCCACTCGTCTGGCCATTTGCAGTCTGGCGGTTGGATATGGTTGGGCCCTTCAAGACTGGCACGAGTGGTTTCACCCATTTACTCGTAGCTGTCGACAAGTTCACCAAGTGGATCGAAGCCAAGCCCATCAAAAACCTTGGAGCAGGCACTGCCATCAGTTTCATCAGAGAGTTGATATTCAGATATGGAGTTCCTCACAGCATCATCATAGATAACGGCTCCAACTTTGATTCTGATGAGTTCAAGGCGTTCTATGCTTCCCAAGGCACTCGGGTCAACTATGTGTTCGTCGCACATCCGCAGTCGAATGGACAGGCAGAAAGAGCGAATGGTTTGGTCCTTCAAGTGTTAAAGCCTCGACTGATGCGTGATCTTAAGCATGCTGCTGGAGCTTGGGTGACCAAATTGCCATCGGTCCTATGGGTACTGAGAACGACGCCCAACCGGTCGACTTATCGAACCCCTTTCTTCCTGGTGTACGGCGTTGAGGCTGTGCTTCCGAGTGACTTGCTGCACAATGCTCCCCGAGTGGAACTATTCTCAGAAGCTGAAGCAGAGCAAGCACGCGAAGACGTGGTCGATCTCCTAGAGGAAGAGCGTGAGATGGCTTTGGTTCAGTCGACCATCTATCAGCAAGATTTGCATCGATTCCACGCTCGGGTTCTACCATAGAGACTAACGATAGACAATAACTCCCCCCCCCCCCCCCGAACACAGCTTACAACTTTCATCGTACTGTGCTCTCCAAAGAGCAACTCTTCTCAAAATCTCAAAACAAAAGGTGCTGAGTTGGAATCCCATTCTAAGGATTTTTGTGGTTCCGGGGAATCCAGTTACAGGAGAACCAGGAACGGGGAGCTCTCCCCTTTTTCCGCCCGACTCTTTGATCTTAAGAATGCTAGTTTTAAGAACGAGTGATTGCCCTTCTCCGACCCTTACTGCCCAAACGGAGAGCGGACGGCTAATGTGTTCCACTTAAACAGGGTCTATGGTCGGTCCGTGACCCCTGGACGCCAAGGGCGTCCTTGGGGTGATCTCGTAGTTCCTACGGGGTGGAGACAATGGGGTCGGTCCATGGATTTTCCTCTCGCAACGTCAGAGGTCGATGTCGGTGTCAAAACTGGCGGATCTCGGGTAGGGGGTCCCGAACTGTGCGTCTAGGCGGATGGTAACAGGAGACAAGGGACACGATGTTTTTACCCAGGTTCGGGCCCTCTCGATGGAGGTAAAACCCTACTCCTGCTTGATTAATATTGATGATATGGGTAGTACAAGAGTAGATCTACCACGAGATCAAGGAGGCTAAACCCTAGAAGCTAGCCTATGGTATGATTGCTGTGTGTCCTATGGACTAAAACCCTCCGGTTTATATAGACACCGGAGAGGGCTAGGGTTACACAGAGTCGGTTACAATGGTAGGAGATCTACATATCTGTATCGCCAAGCTTGCCTTCCACGCCAAGGAAAGTCCCATCCGGACACGGGACGAAGTCTTCAATATTGTATCTTCATAGTTTTGGAGTCCGGCCAATGATGATAGTTCGGCTATCCGGACACCCCCTAGTCCAGGACTCCCTCAGTAGCCCCTGAACCAGGCTTCAATGACGACGAGTCCGGCGCGCATATTGTCTTCAGCATTGCAAGGCGGGTTCCTCCTCCGAATAATTCATAGAAGATTTTGACCACCAGGATAGTGTCCGGCTCTGCAAAATAAATTCCACATACCACCATAGAGAGAATAATATTTACACAAGTTCAATCTGCTGACGTATTTCGTGGCATGACGTCACGCCACGGCCAAGCCTTTATTCAAATTATTTTTATTGTTCCACCTCAGTGCGTTTAGCGAAGCGGTTTCCTTGGCACGTCTTGTCAAAGCAGAGATCATGTCCCCTTATTCCGGGATTCTCATCAATACGGACGTGGGTAACCCGACCGCGCCATTGATTACGGCGCTTGGGAGATAAGCAAGTTTTACTGGGCTGGTGGGGACGCATAGTTTCGTCCGCCCATATATAAAGGGATAAGGATCCGCCTTTTCACCTACGCCTTCTTCCTCCTTTGCTTATCCATCTCCGCGCACTCGAGCTCCAGCGCCCAAGTCCGCACATCTCACCTCAACCTTCTCCAACCATGTCCGGAGCGGGAGGCAAGTGGATGGCCTCCTCCGTCACAGAGGGGCACATCAAGAAGTTGCGCAAGGCCGGATATCTATCCAGCGGTATCGCGCACTGGCTCCCCGACAAGGGGCAGGTCATTCCCACCCCTAGGCCCCATGAGAGGGTGGTGTTCCTTCCCCATTTCCTCCACGGACTGGGCTTCCCACTCCACCCATTTGTCCGGGGGCTCATGTTCTACTACGGCCTGGATTTCCATGATCTGGCCCCGAATTTCATCCTCAACATCTCGGCGTTTATCGTCGTGTGCGAGGCCTTCCTCTGCATCCAGCCCCACTTCGGCTTATGGCTAAAGACTTTTAATGTCAAGCCGAAGGTAGTGGGCGGCAGCCAAGCGGAGTGCGGAGGTGCCATGGTGGGAAAGATGCCCAACGTCACCTGGCTCGAGGGTGCCTTCGTGGAAACCATCAAAGGGTGGCAATCGGGGTGGTTCTATGTCACCGAGCCGCGTGACCCTGAATGGGCAGCGGCCCCCGAATTTAGATCTGGCATCCCCACACGGCTCACCTCCTGGAAAGAGAAGGGCCTGTCGTGGGGCGATTCGGAGGAGCTGACCGGACTCCAATCTTGTCTCCAAACCCTGGTGAACAAGAAGCTAAAGCTTGTCAACATAGTCCAGGTCATGCTCATCCGCCGGATTCTCCCGTGCCAACAGCGGGACTTCAACTTGTGGGAGTTCGATCCGGCACAGCACCAGACCTTGAGCAGGCTCTTCGACACTACGTACGAACAGGCCTGGAGGGTGCTGTTCAAGGGCACCGAGGCTCCCGCATCCGCTACCGAAGATCGCGGATTCAGCTCGCAGCGTCCGGCTGGCGAGGTAAGCTACATTGTCCTTTACGGGACACTTGCTTTCCATAGTTTGACTCTATGTGGGATCTAAAACTCCCATTACCTTGACAGGCTTGGCAGAAGACGTCCAGATAGGTTAACTGCCCGGTGCCCCTTCCAGAAGACCCAGCGGATGCCCGTTTGACAGGGCTGCTAGTCCCGGCGCCTTACGTGGTGCCGGAGAAGAAGGCCAAGAAGAAGGCCACGGGAACTCGGAGGAGTTCCCGGTGCCAGGTGTTATCGGACTCATCGTCCGATGACTCCGAGGCGGACTCCTCTCACGAGGACGAGGAGGAGAAGAAAGAGGCCTCTCCCCCAGCGGGGGGAGAGAAGAAAAGGAAGGCTTCCCCACCGGGGGAGGCCGAAGGGTCCAAGAAGGGAAGGACCCTTCCTCCGGACTGTTCCACCAACGCCGTCGACGGCGAGGAGGAGTGGCCTTCGAGGGCCAAGCCCCTGGCGAGATCGTAAGTGTCCGGATCCCAGAATAACTTATGTTTTTCCTTTCGCCGCATAGTGTCTGCTAATGCCGAACACGACCATACAGCCCGCCCAAGGACGACCTCCCCGCTTCGTCGAGCGGGTCCCTGGGTTCCTGGGATGTGAATAGCGCTTCACTTCCGACTGCCTCCTCCCCTCGTGATGCAGACGACGCCGAGGTGGGGTCCCAGAAGGGGACCGGCCAGGAGGAGGAGGCCCCGGAGGTGCCGCGGGGCAACCTCTCGGATTTCGGGCCGGACTCCGCACCGGAACCTTCGGTAGTTCCGGAGTTCGGCGGGCGGCCCCTTCGTAAGAAGGGCAAGATGGCGACGCCGGTGACCTCCGTCCAACCGGAGGCGCCGGATAATTTGCTGGAGGTGCTCAACGGCGCTTCCATCAAAGAAGAACACCGCACCGTTATGAGTGCGGTGGTTCAAAAAGTTCAGTCTGCCAAAAGCGGGCTGACCGAAGCCTGCACCAGCCTTCTAACAGGCTTTGAGGTAAGGGTTTTAAGATATGTAAAAATAGTACCGCATAGACAGTAGCCCCTGATGCTCAGTTCGGTGTTCGGAAAGAAAAGCCGAACTGAGGATCTAAAAAGATATACGCAGGAGTCTAACACAAATATGTCAATATGGGAATGCAGGCTACGCTGCTAACCTCTGCCGCACTAACTGCGGAGGTCAATGCCTTGAAGAAGAGCCTCGAGCGGTCCGAGAGCGAGCTCGGCCGTGCCAAGAAGCAGCTCGAGGACAAGGAAGGTAAGTAGCACCTTATTAAAGTTGTACCTTATAAAAAAGGATTTGGTTGCAAAAAATGACAGGAATAACATGGGTATTGCAGGGGCCACGAACGAGGTGGCGACCCTGAAGGAGGCGGTGTCCGCGGCCGAACGCAATGCGGCTGCGGAACGCACCGAGCGAGAGAAGCAGGAGGCGCGGGTGGCGGAGGTGTGGCAAGAGCTCCAGACTCTCGTGGAAAAACACGAGAATTTGGAGCGTGACTCGAAGACTCGAGAGTCCGAGCTTGCGTCCGCTCTTGAGAGTGCCAAAGCCGCTAAGGCCGAAGCCCAAAAGGCCCTCCAGGAAATCGAGGCGGTGAAGAAGATAGCAGCGGGTAAGGCATTCTTCATGCAAAGCAAGCATGTAAAAGTGAATTACCTGTTACTTACCCGAATTCGGAGCTCTCCAGGAGCGTTCGCAGATCTGCCCCACAGCGTGTCCGATGCTGCCGCATTCTACAGAGCCGAGGAGGAGAGCTCGACGGAGAAGGTGTTCTAGTCTCAGTATGCTGAGGTCGGACATCCGGTGCCCCTGAGCGACCAGCTGAAGCAGCTGGTCGAGCTCCACAAGGTGGCCGAACAGGCCATGAAGGGCCTTATAGTTCGGTTGTGTCCCAAAGAAGCCATGCATGGGAGCTACTTCGGTCTGGTGCGGCGGCTTGTGGACGCCTGTCCATGGGTTGATGTCATCAAGCACTCCGCCTGTATTGAAGGTGCCCGTCGGGCCCTTGCCCGCGCTAAGGTGCACTGGGGCAAGATGGACGCCGAGAAGCTTGTGACGGACGCGCCACCGCCTGGCAAGGAGTATTGCACACCCGAGATGTATTATAAGGGTGTCCTGAAGGGTGCCCGCATTATTGCGGGCGAGTGCTCCAAAGATGTAATTTTTTAGTAGACTCGCATTTTGTTATCCTGTGCGCTGAAAACTTTGTTCATATGCGCTAAGCAACGCTTGTTAATTTTAAAATATTATCTTCTGTGCGGCCGTTTATCAAATCTAAGAGATGGCAAGTCGTTGGCTTCGGCCCCCATGCGAGTGCTAGGGTGTTCGGGATAAACTTGAGCGCTCTTGTTCCCATTGTTGGGTCCTTCTAGGGAGGCGCTCAACACAACGAACGAGGCAACCGGACTTATAATGCTTGAACACTCTCACTTAGCCATAGAATTATATAATTTTAAATTTCGGCGAAGCCCCTGGTATTCAGAAGGCCGAATTCGGGGCGCTATCCACGCCTGGGGCCGGACAAAGCCGGCTCCTCGCTCTAAGCGGCATAAGTCTTTAGGGACTCGAAAAGACCTCTCGAACAGCGACCAGCTCTCGCCTTATCATGACGGTCAGTTTTAGCTTTCTCCACTGAGGTGCTCAACCCAGCTCAACTGGGGCACAATCGCAGTGGTTCTCCCAGCGCTACCTTAGCCGATATAACGGAACGTAAGGTACCAAAACATCGGAGCCGGGCAAACCCAACTATTGACCCAAGACATGATTCAGAGCCGATGCATATAATGCTATAAGTTTGGGGTGCCTCACTTGTGAAAGTGTTCGGACTTATCACACCATACTTTGGGGAACTTAAGCCCCTGGTGTATTTGGCCGTACCAAGGTGTATGGGTGCAACATGTCATAAGTGAACATATATAGAAAGGAATGCAATTATAGGCAAAAGGCGATGCATTGTTTATTCAAAAGATACTGCGATAAAGGCAGAATGATACAAATAGTGCGATAAGCAAGGGGTGGGACTATTTAACATGTCCCTCTCCAGGGGTAGGCTGCGGAATGGTATGTAAAACAGGTATAATGCTCGTAATGGAGACCACCTGGATACTCGTCGTAGCCTTTCTGCTTCCCTGGCTGTTGCATCGTGAGTTCGGCAAGTCTACTGCCGTACAGGGCTTCTGGAGAACGGAGTCCTGAGGATAAGAGAAAAAAAAGGGAAAAGGTAGAATGATAAATTTGTGAGCCCCTGGTGTGGTTGATCCACACTCTGGGCATGCCGTGGTTGTGCTCCTCCCCCTATGCCCATGGTATCTCCAGAGCGTAGTGATGTACGCGTGGTACTGGTCTCGCGATGTCGCGAGGGCTGGGTTTGGGGCCGCATTGCTACGCGTGCTCGGAACGTGCCAAATGGTCATGTTGTAGGTTACTCCAGGCGCGCTTGACGGTGTCCGGTCGATAAATGGCCGGACTCGAGAATTGCCTTAAGAGGCTACTCTGCACTTCTGTTGCGAGAGCCGCTGTATGTTCCTCCGTTCGGAGAGAGCGTTCGGTGTTTCCTTTGACCGTGATGACTCCTCGAGGGCCTGGCATCTTGAGCTTGAGGTATGCGTAGTGCGGCACCGCGTTGAACTTTGCAAATGTGGTTCGTCCGAGCAGTGCATGATAGCCGCTGCGGAACGGGATTATGTTGAAGATTAACTCCTCGCTTCGGAAGTTATCCGGGGATCCGAAGACCACTTCGAGTGTAACTGAGCCTGTACAATTGGCCTCTACACCTGGTATGACGCCTTTGAAGGTCGTCTTTGTGGGTTTGATCCTTGAGGGATCTATGCCCATCTTGCGCACTGTATCCTGATAAAGCAGGTTGAGGTTGCTGCCGCCGTCCATCAGGACTCTAGTGAGGTGAAATACATCGACGATTGGGTCTAAAAACAATGCGGAGAATCCGCCGTGGCGGATACTGGTGGGGTGGTCCCTTCGATCAAAAGTGATCGGGCAGGAGGACCACGGATTGAACTTTGGGGCGACTGGCTCCATCGCGTATATGTCCCTGAGCGCACGCTTCTGCTCCCTTTTGGGTATGTGGGTTGCGTATATCATGTTCACCGTCCGCACTTGTGGGGGGAATCCCTTCTATCCTCTATTGTTCGGTGGCCGTGTCTCCTCCTCGTCATTGCTATGCAGCCCCTTGTCGTTGCCTTCGGCAATTAACTTGCCTGCCTGTTTGAACACCCAACAATCTCTTTTGGTGTGATTAACTGGCTTTTCGGGGGGGCGTGTATCTGGCACGAGCGATCGAGTATCCGGTCCAAGTTGGACGGGCCTGGAGTAGTTCTTTTGAAAGGATTTTTCCGCTGATTGGGTTTAGAGCCTCTGAATCCGGCGTTGACTACCGTATCTTCAGTATTATTGCCGTTAATGCGGCGTTTTTGCTTATTGCGACGCGACCTGCCATTGCTGTCTTTGGTATCCGAACTACCAGAGTTTTTGGTTAGGTTGTTACTGCGGGCTAGCCAGCTGTCTTCGCCCGCACAGAAGCGGGTCATGAGTGATGTGAGGGCTGCCATTGATTTCAGCTTTTCCTGTCCTAGGTGCCGGGCAAGCCATTCATCGTGGATGTTGTGTTTGAAGGCTGCAAGGGCCTCTGCGTCCGGACAGTCGACGATTTGATTTTTCTTGGTTAAGAACCTTGTCCAGAATTGTCTGGCCGATTCGTCTGGCTTCTGAATTATGTGGCTTAGGTCATCAGCGTCTGGTGGTCGCACATATGTGCCCTGGAAGTTATCGAGGAATGCGGCTTCCAGGTCCTCCCAACACCCAATTGATTCTGCTGGCAGGCTATTGAGCCAATGCCGAGCTGGTCCTTTAAGCTTGAGTGGGAGGTATTTGATGGCGTGAAGATCATCACCGCGGGCCATGTGGATATGAAGGAGATAGTCTTCGATCCAAACCGCAGGATCTGTTGTGCCATCGTAGGATTCAATGTTCACGGGTTTGAACCCTTTGGGGATTTGATGATACATTACTTCATCTGTGAAGCATAGTGGGTGTGCGGCGCCTCTGTATTGGGCTATGTCACGACGCAGCTCGAACGAGCTTTGTCTACTGTGTTCGGCCCGGCCGGGGTTGCTGTATCCGGCGTGACGGTTGTCATCGCGTATTGTAGGGCGCCCATGCGATCCATAGATCGATCTTGTTTGCCTTGCCTTATCCTCCAATATGTCTTGCAAGTCCGGCACATTCCCCCGTGGCTTTGTTCTTTTCGAGCGACGCCGAGGTGCGGCTTTAGTGGGGGGCCTAGAGGCCTCTCTGTTGCGGCCACGAGGTGGCCGGTCGGCCGTATTGTGCACTGGCGATGTAGGTTTATGTGCTTCCTCCTCTAATCGGGGCAGCAGCTTGCGTTTGGGGTAACTTTTGGAGGGGCGTTCGAGTTCATACTCTTCGGACGCAAGGACTTCAGTCCATCTGTCGGCTAGCAAGTCTTAGTCAGCTCTAAGCTGTTGCTGCTTTTTCTTGAGGCTGCTTGTCGTGGCCATAAGCCTGCGTTTGAAATGCTCTTGTTCGACGGGATCCTCAGGCACAAAAAATTCGTCATCGTCGAGGCTTGCCTCGTCTCCGGAGGGAGGCATGTAATTATCGTCCTCTACCTCTTCGTCTGCCGCACTCTCGCGAGGGCTGGCTTCTCCGTCCTCCTGTGCTGAATCTTGCTGGAGGGTGTTGTCTTCGGCACTATCCGGGGTGTTATTATCTCCGTTGCCGGAATCTCCCTTCTTGTTGTGGCGGGATTTGGAGCGGCGCCGCTGACGCTGGCGCTTAGGCTGCTTTTTGGAGGGGTCATCCTCCGCTGTTCCATCGCCATTCCCATCCTTTGGGATGTCCACCATGTATATGTCGTATGATGAGGTGGCTTTCCAGTGCACTGTAGGTGCTGGTTCTTGGTCATCTCTGGCATCGTCGTCCATACCGTCGATGTCTTCGGAGTCGAAGTCTAGCATGTCGGTTAAGTCATCGAGAGTGGATACGAAGTGGGTGGTGGGTGGGCTTTGAATTTCTTCGTCGTCCGCATCCCAACCGTCCTGGCCATAATCCGGCCAAGGCTCTCCTGATAAAGAGAGATACTTTAGCGAATTCAGGATGTCGCCAAAAGGCGAGTGCTGAAAGATGTCCACAGCGGTGAACTCCATGATCGGCGCCCAACCGGATTCGATTGGCAGGGGGGCGGAAGGTTCGGGGTCCGGAGAGGAGTCCGGCCCCTTGGAGTCACGAGCTTCATGAGGGACAAGGTCGGTATTTGGCTCTATCGCCGTAGAGGTAGCAGCCCCCGAGGTGGTGTCCAACCACCCATCCTCGGTTGGCGCCGTCGGCTCCGACCTAAGGGTCGGAGCGGACTCTTGTGCGGCCTCCAGGGCACTGTCCGGTAGCAGAGCTAAATCATGCCCGTCGTGACAGTGCGGCACGCCTGGCTGTGGCTCAAATCCGTCGAAGATCAAGTCTCCGCGGATGTCGGCCGTGTAGTTCAAACTTCCGAATCTGACCTGATGGCCAGGGGCGTAGCTTTCGATCTGCTCCAGATGGCCAAGTGAATTGGCCCGCAGTGCGAAGCCACCGAATACGAAGATCTGTCCAGGGAGAAAAGTCTCACCCTGGACCGCGTTGTTGTTGATGATCGAAGGAGCCATCGGGCCTATAGGCGACGACACAGAGGAACTCTCAATGAAAGCACCAATGTCGGTGTCAAAACCGGCGGATCTCGGGTAGGACGTCCCGAACTGTGCGTCTAGGCGGATGGTAAGAGGAGACAAGGGACACGATGTTTTTACCCAGGTTCGGGCCCTCTTGATGGAGGTAAAACCCTACTCCTGCTTGACTAATATTGATGATATGGGTAGTACAATAGTAGATCTACCACGAGATCAAGGAGGCTAAACCCTAGAAGCTAGCCTATGGTATGATTGTTGTGTGTCCTATGGACTAAAACCCTCCGGTTTATATAGACACCAGAGAGGGCTAGGGTTACACAGAGTCGGTTACAATGGTAGGAGATCTGCATATCCTTATCGCCAAGCTTGCCTTCCACGCCAAGGAAAGTCCCATCCGGACACGGGACGAAGTCTTCAATCTTGTATCTTCATAGTTTTGGAGTCCGGCCAATGATGATAGTTCAGCTATCCGGACACCCCCTAGTCCAGGACTCCCTCAGTCGAGCATTTCAGAAAGGAGATCTTATGCTTCGAGTGGTTCAAAAGCGACTTCACAAACTCGCTCTGGCCTGGGAAGGTCCCTTCATCATCACCAAGGTGCTTCACAATGGAGCGTATCACATTTACAACATTGCCAAGAAGATGGACGAGCCACATGCTTGGAACGCAGAGCTGCTTCGTCCTTTCTATACCTAAAATCACTCGATCCGACGAGTTGTAATAAAAGCACTTCAGTTTGTTTTCCAAAGATAAGATTTTTACTGTATCTTAATGATAGGTTTCTCGTAATCACTTGTGTCCAAATCCCCCAGTGGGTGGCTTAGCTGTGAACCTGATTCGCCTAAGTTAAAGAACATTCCGAGTGGAGAGCACTCCTCCCACTCGGGGGCTTAGCTGCGACCCCGTAATCATCTAAGTTAAAACATTCCGAGTGGAGAGAATTCCTCCCGCTCGGGGGCTTAGCTGCGACCCCATAATCGCCTAAGTTAACAAACATTCCGAGTGGAGAGCAATCCTCCCACTCGGGGGCTTAGCTGCGACCCCATAATCGTCTAAGTTAAAAAACATTCCGAGTGGAGAGCAATCCTCCCACTCGGGGGCTTAGCTGCGACCCCATAATCGCCTAAGTTAAAAAACATTCCGAGTGGAGAGCAATCCTCCCACTCGGGGGATTAGATGTGACCCCGTAATCGCCTAAGTTAAAAAACATTCCGAGTGGAGAGCAACCCTCCCACTCGGGGGCTTAGCTGCGACCCCGTAATCGCCTAAGTTAAAAAACATTCCGAGTGGAGAGCAATCCTCCCACTCGGGGGCTTAGCTGTGACCCCGTAATCGCCTAAGTTTAAAAACATTCTGAGTGGAGCGCAATCCTCCCACTCAGGGGCTTAGCTGCGACCCCGTAATCACCTAAGTTAGAAAACATTCCGAGTGGAGAGCAATCCTCCCACTCGGGGGCTTAGCTGCGACCCCGTGATCGCCTATGTTAAAAACAGTCTGAGTGGAGAGCAATCCTCCCACTCGGCGGCTTAGCTGCGACCTCGTAATCGCCTAAGTTAAAAAACATTCCGAGTGGAGAGCAATCCTCTCACTCGGGGGCTTAGCTGCAACCCCGTAATCACCTAAGTTAAAAAACACTCCGAGTGGAGAGAAATCCTCCCACTCGGGGACTTAGCCGCGATCCCATACTCGCCTAGTTCACAAATAACCTCCGAGCTACGCCACAAATACAATGTATGCTCCATCCTTATCCGCAAGGACGACGATGTGTCGATTGAACACCATGTCTGAACTATGCCACAAAAACAACGTACGCTCCATCCTTATCCGCAAGGACGACGAGGTGTCGATTGAACACCATGTCTGAGCTACGCCACAAATACAACATGCTCCATCCTTATCCGCAAGGACGATGAGGTGTCGATCGAACACCACGTCTGAGCTGCATCACAAATACAATGTACCATCCCTATCCATAAGGACGACGAGGTGTCGATTGAACACCACGTCTGAGCTCTGTCACAAGTACAATGTACTTTTCATTCGGCAAAAGGTGAGGAGATCAAGTCCACTCGGAACCGAAAGACAGTCAGAAATAGTTCAAATCCAGAAAAAAAGCCATGATATTCAAAGGAATTCAAGTTCAGATAAAACCTGCAAAAATTCAGGACCGCAATAGGCAGAAGTACTCAGGCATCAAGCCTGAAGGAGTTTAATGATTACATTCACTCGGCATTCTAAGGCAAATAAAGATGGGGCATAATGTTTTGATCACTCGTCAGGAGAAGGACTTGCTGGATCGCAGAAACTGTCAAGGTCAATGTTGTCTGCGATGCGAGTGGCGGCGTCAAGGAAAGTGTCCGTGAAGGACTGGAAAGTGTGCTTTTTGGTGTTCACAACTTTGAGTTCTGCTAGCTTTTCTTCTCTAACGTCCTTGCAGCG
Organism: Triticum timopheevii; assembly: GCA_963921465.1. NCBI lineage: Eukaryota > Viridiplantae > Streptophyta > Magnoliopsida > Poales > Poaceae > Triticum > Triticum timopheevii. The sequence continues at coordinate 423,626,687 of OY997272.1, forward strand.
CACTCGGACCAACGATAAGGCGACATCAGCGCCGCAGCGAGCAGATGATTTCTTCCATTCTTGCACTCGGGCAGGTATCTTATTCAGTTGAGCCATCAGAGACTCGATGTCTTGTGAGAGTTCCGCCTGAGGCCAAAGTTCAGCATCAACCCGTGTCATTGCTGCCTTCAGTTGGGCAAGATAAGCAATAGCGCTGTCCATGCGTGATTCCAACCGCAGCATGTTCATCGCAACATCATCTTTGACAAGACAATTTATGGGGTCGAGACCCGTCTCGACCCGCCCGGTTTCTGCTTCAAAGTCTTGACAAAGTTCTACACAATTGGAGAAAATAGTGAGTCGACGGTTTAACAAAGCATGTCAGTCGACATCAGTAAATATAACAAGGATACCTTCAAGCTTCAAGACCAGTTTTGCGGCAAGTTGTCCCAGATAAGACTCTAGCTCGCCCTTCTTGGCCTTGAGGCTGCCAACTTCATCGGTCGGGCTGTCCTTATCTTTCTTCAGTTGCTCGACCTCCCGATTGGCCTTAGAGATGGCGGTCTTCAGCTTAGAGTTCTCCTCCTCTAACTTGCTGACTGAAGCCAGCTTCTTATCCGCAAGCACTATTTTCTCTCGCACCTCCTTCTGGGCCGCAGCAAGATCGAGATCCTTCTTCTCCAGAGCCTGCTTCATTTTCTCTAAAGAAATAACATTCTTCAGACGAGCTTGAAGTTGGCGGTTTTCACTACATACATCTGCTCGAGTGAAATCACTCGGTTCAAAGAGACTGAAAGAAAAGAACTTGGGGAAGAGCGAGTCATAAAGTGGACAGTCGACGGTCGGTTACCTCCCATGACAGCCACTTCGTCCTGAGCAGTCTTGAGGTTCTTCTTGGCCAGTTCCAGGTCAAGGTTGAGGCTGATCTGCTTCTTGTTTAGTTTACAAAGTTGAGCCCCAAGATCACAAGATCTCTGTAGTCAGCAAATAATGTATGTCAGTCGACAGAAATAAAAGGCAATCACAGTGAAAGTTGCTCTAAGACTACCGCCGAATCAAACATTCAACAGTAGTCTCGGGGACTACACCCAGTGTGTGCACTTAGCGTGCCCCCACTGGTTTGGTTTTACACTCGGCATGGTTTGCCCAGCTTGAGTAAAAAAAGTAGATTCTCAGACCCCAGCCGACTACCAATAGTCGACCGTGGTCTTGGGGACTACACCCAGTGGGTGCACTCTGCGTGCCCCCACTGGTTCGGAAGAACACTCGACCCAACCTAAGTCGACTCGAGTGGAAGACCTGTACAGTTCTAAGATAGAAACACCCTAGTGGGTGATTGGAGGTGAAACTCAGACCCATGATAGATGCACATAATAGGTTCCAAAAGCTCATCTAAGAGCACCATATGGGCAGCAAAGCAACAACGGCAATTATCATTATGCAAGAGACCAGTCGAGAATGAACTAACCTTGACGTTGGTTTGCAGAGCGGTGCTGGCGTAGTAAGCCACCTGACTTGCCTCATGCACCACCTTCATCTGCTCCATCACAAGATTTACCTGGAGAAGAGCCTCCCTGGCAGCACTTGGTGAGTCATCTGGAGTTTGGTACGTAGTGAAGAGCGATGATGGCAAGGCAGTCGAAGCAGCTACTGGGTCAGACGCATGGAGTTGTACTGGAGCGGCAGGGGTCTAAGCAGTCGACCCTGACGGTCGATCAGTCGATAGCGGATTGGCGAAAGTAACATTGGCCCGAGCCGGATCTCCGGATCACTCGACCACTGTCTCGAGCACCAGTGTCGACTGAGGGACCTGAACCTCAGGCGCTTTCCCGCTTGATGCCTTGCCCCTCCTCCTCTCCCTCAGAGGCACTTCCTCTTCTTCATCATCCGGAAGCATAACAACGTCTCGCGGAGGTGCAGCAAAAAGAAATCTCAAAGATGCAATCAACTAACAATTCAATCGACAGAATATATTCAAGTCGAGTGGACCTTACTAGCTTTGGAGGTGGCCGCGTCATCGGTTTCCTTGTCACCTGGGGCCTTGTCAACGTCCATGTCAGTCGCAGCGGAGACTGGGCTGGAAAAGGTCACAACCCATAAGGTCAGATCAGAGATATAAGTCAGTAGAAGAAAACTGTCGGATTTCGGGTCCGGCAGACCCTTGAGGTTCGAACTCTGGGGTCCGCACGAAGATCTTTCCCCTACCAACTCACGTCTGGAAGCCTCGCAAGGAATCTAGGCTAGAAAGAAGAACACACAAGGGACACGAGGTTTATACTGGTTCAGGCCACCATTGTGGTGTAAAACCCTACTCCAGTGCGTGGTGTGGTGGATTGCTTCAGGGGCTGATGATGAACAGTACAAAGTGAGAACAGCCTCACGAGAGGTGTTCTTGAGCTGGTGAGATGAACTACTTGGGTGAGTTCGATCGCCTCTCTCTCTCTAGGCTTCCCCAAAGTCTGGATCAGCTACCCCAAAGTCTGGATCAGCTGCCTCTCTACTGTGGGGACTAGTCCTATTTATAGAGGGAGGCCCTGGGCCTCTTCCCAAATAATGAGTGGGAAGGGCGCCAACAATTGGCCATTTTGAAGGGGAACATCTAGTACACTTATCCTGACTAAAGTTGGTCTTCAACTGCCAAAGATTCTGACGGTGACGCCATCCTGGGCTCCATGGTGACCTCCATCCTGCCGTCCCGCTGGTCTTGGTCTTGTTGAACCAAAACGGTAACCTTTGCCTGATGCCTTGGCCTGTGCTTGCCCCCTTTGCACCAAAGGGGAAACAAGGACACTGCGCAGGCTGGCGCCTGCCTGGCGCCCGCCTGGTCTCGATCGTCATGGCTTGCATCACGGGCACCTTGCGAGGTACCCTGCCTTGATCTCTCCGCCTCCTCGTGAGCCCGCCTGATGAGGCTGCTCATGAGGAAGCTTCCTGTCATCCGCCCCGCGATGCTTGGCCCCTCGCGAGGGTCTTGAGCTTGAGCTGATGAAGCTGCGCTGCACTGGGCCTCTGCTTGAGCCACGCCGCAGGCCGCAGGCAGGCAAGTCTGGGAACCCTCGTTCCCAGAACACCGACAGTAGCCCCCAGGCCCAAGGCGCGCCCCGACTTGGCTTAGCAGGGAAGCGAAGGGGCATGTGCGAAGCGCCGCGGGCCCCAATAGCCTTCGGCCATGGGGGCCGCGTGGCGGTTGATTGGACGTGGGCGTCCCCGCTTCCCCACGACGCCTCGGCAACTGCATGACTTGACAAGTCCCTGCATGCAAAAACGGATCATGATTACCTGCGATCGTGGTGGCCGACGGTTGGCATCCTCCGGCTATAAGTACGGAACGGCGCGAGCCCTTCCAGTCCATTTCTTCCTGCTACTCCATTTCTTCTTCTTCCTCGCCCTTGCTCCACCTTGCGCTAATGGCGCTGATCCGCCGGTTTTCTGTAGAAGAGAAGGGAAAGGCCCCCCGAGAGGGTCCCGACCCGCTTCCGCTGAAGAAGCGGCCAGTCCCCTGCCGCCAACATGAGGGTGCTCGGCAGGAGGCATCGAGGCCCTTGTACAAGTAGCCTCCGCCCGGGTTTCCGCTGCCATTGTATGCCCGAATCGAGGGCCCTGGAGAAGAAGGCGTCGAGCGACACCGGCGGTGCCGCCGTCGACGCCGGCGAGTTACGGCGATGCGCGTCGTTCCCCCTGGAGTCCATGCCGAGGGCTCTTCTCGCGAGCTTGTGCTTCACGCTTCCATGCCTCCTCGATCTTGGATTCGCCTTCCTCCCTCCTTCGCCTTCAAGATTCTGCCGAGGGGGCCTCAGGAGTTCTGTCTGCAGCACGCCGACTGCAACACCCCCGCGACCGAGGCGGAGGTCGAGGTTGTCGCCCCGGGCAAGGTCTTCCTGACCTGTGGCTGGGGCGAGATCGCCCGGGTCTGCCGGACAGGGGGCGCCCTCGTAATCCATCTCGAATACGATGGCGCCTCCTTGATGTTCTTCAAGATCTTCGACGCGGAAGGACGCCGGCTAGAATGCTGCCCCAAGGGAGGCGGCCGGGGCATTGGAGTGGCGAGGACCAAGCCTGCTAATCGCTTCCCTAGCAGCTCCTCAGGCAGCAGCGGAGGAGTCGAAGGGTCCAGCGACTCCGCCGAGCTTCACGCGACTCCGGAGACAAGCGACGACAGCTACGAGCCCCCGAGCTCGCGTCGCGCCCGGAGCAGGACGGCTGCATCAGGACGTCGGCGCTGCTGATTTGGATGGGGTTGGCATCGGCACCTGATGACCCACTGTTAATGATGGCCTCTCCTGCGGAGGCGCGCGTAGTTATCGCTCTTTAGCACCTTTCGTTCCCTGCGAGGAATCGAAATGACACCCCATGGGGGTATGTAAGGCGCTTGCCATGTCTTTTGTGAATTGTACATCCTTATCATGAAACGATGCGAGAGGCGCGTTCTGCCTTGGCTCAGCTCCCCCTTCCTTTCCTCACGAGGGCTTGGTGCTCTACACCGACAGGTCCTGGTCCCTAGGCAGGCTTCAGCCGTCGCTGGTATGCTAGGTCGCGGTGCCGTGGTCAAGGCCAGGAGGTGAGCGGCCCAAGGTCCAGTAAGAGCCCCTGAGTCGCGATGCTCAGGAGGTCCCCTTTAGCGCTCCAGCAGCCTCCGCTGGGCAAGAAAGGCAGGCAATGATGCCGTGACAGAGCTGTAGTAGGCGAGGGTTTAGCACTGAGTCAATTCAGTTTTTGCGCAACTTATCTCGTAGGTTTGGAGTAGTTTTCAGCGAGATGTCGGGCCTGCGTGGCGGCAGCTGGGGTGCTACTGGGTTAGGTCCTTGTGAGCTTCTTCCCTCTTCCCCGGACTTTCCTTCATGCTCTACGTCCTCATGTCCCGGCCCTCGAGCGAGCTCAGCCGCCGCTGGTATGACAGGTCGCGATGCCGTGGGTCAAGGCCAGGGGTGAGGGCTGGAGAGCCAGTAAGAGCCCATGAGTCGCGATGCTCAGGCGCCCCCCTTTTAACACGCGAGCGGATCGTGTCGGAGAGAGGGAGAGACAGCTCACGACGCCCCCAGCGTTACTCCTGGAGCGGGTCCTGCATACCAATCACGAGGGAAAACAAGGTCTGCCGTTCCGGTTGCCAGCCAACCCATTGGTTGCTCCGAGGGAGTTATTGGGGCACTGAGGGCCTGGTGAGGTGGCGCCTTGCAGGGCTGCGTCAGCCAGAGCTCGGCCACTTAGATTTGTCGGTGTTGCAGGGACGGACCCATACGCAAGCCCCGTGCCAGAGTGAGCGGCTCCAAAGGTAGGGGTCAATCGAGCAGGCGATTAAGTCAAGCAGGTTAAGCATGAAGGAGCAAATCCATTTAGATAGATGTCGAAAAAGCAAACGCCACTGGGTCAGGCCCGAGCAGCTTGGGGATAATGCAGCCTGAGGGGCGCCCCCAACAAGGTAGGCAAAGAACATAAGCAAAACGGATACATGCTGCAGGGACGGACCCACGCGACCTAGGAATGATGCAGCCCTGTGGGCGCTCCCAGCTGAAAATGGAACTTTGAAAGATGTCACCTGATACCGTTGGAGATGAAGGGATGCTGAAGCCGCAAACAACACGCGGTGAGGAAGCCGACCCTCACGAGCTCCTTGGACCAGGAGCCTCGGGAGGCTATGGGGGCGCGGGTGGATCTTCGAGGACCATCTCCATCTCCGCCAGGACCGCGCAATGCCTGACCTCCTGAGCCTCCATAATGCTCCTCAGCAGGCGCTGATGAGCAGCGGCCGCATTTGGCAGGCCGAAAGGCATGCGAACATAGCTGTGAGGTGGACCCTTGCAACGCCCCACGCGCGAAGGCCGGAGGCGCTCCTGAGATGCGGCTCGGTTGAGCCCTGGCACATCGATACAGACGCGCATCCCACCGTCCTCGCCTGGATGGGGGGCTTCGGCGGGCAAGCGGCGGCTGCCGCGCATGACTCTTGACTCATGTAGCTCCTGAGTGTTTCTCGCGATGAACACCTGAGGGTTTGGCCCTCCTTGCCTCATACATTCCTGAGGGAAACGTTCTTTGAAGCACATCTCCAAGTGGTGCCCGAGCGCCTCCCTCGTGACCTTGGCAAAGTCGGTGGCCCTCCAAGAAAGAGCCCCCGAGCCCTGCCCAAGGAGGGCGCTGCGAGCGCCTTCCTATGCGATAGAGGGTGGCGCCCCTTGAACGAGCGCGGATCCTGACGCAACGCCTCCGGAGGTGCCTGCCTCCTGATGGTTTGGGCCAGGTGAAGCCTTCTACTTCTTAGGGACCGCCTCGGGAAGGCTCCCGCTCCTATGATCCGGGTCTTCGATTGTCGCGGCCTGGAAGGCACGCTCAAGAGAACACACTGCATCCCTTTCCTCACAGGGGACTATGATGACTCCACCGCTTCCAGGCATCTTGAGGACATTGTAGCCATGGTGAGTCACGACCATGAACTTGGCCAAGGCTGGGTACCTGAGGATGGCATTGTATGGCAGGCGAATGTGGGCGACGTCGAAGTCAATGAGCTTGGTGCGGTAGTTGTTACGCTGCCCAAAGGTGACGGGGAGGCGAACCTGTCCTATCGGAATGGTGGAACCATCAGTGACTCCTGAGAAAGGCTTGGTCGGCTGAAGCTGATCATATGGCACTTGGAGATTGTTGAACGTCTCGACGGACAGGACGTTGAGTCCTGCTCCGCCATCGATGAGGGTCCTGGTGACTTGCACATTGCTGATGACTGGGGAACAAAGCATTGGTAGGACACCGGCCGTTGCCGCACACTTGAGCTGATCCGCTGAGATGAACGTGACAGCGCACGCGAACCACCTGAGAGGGCGCGTGGCCTCAAGCTTGGGGAGGACTGCATTCACCTCGCGAGCGAACTGCTTGAAGATGCGCTGTGAGGCTGGGGCCTGGGCGCCGCCCAGGATGCAAGCGATTGCGTGCGGCTCCTAGAAGCCCCCAGCCCCCTCGTCCTGATGCTGGTCTTCATTCCTCCTTAGCGGTGGTGGCAGAGGAGGGAGGCCTGCGTTGCCTTGTGGGCGATCCTCACAAGGATTATCCCTCCAACCTCCCTCGCAAGGCTGGTCCTGCCAACGGTCCTTGCGAGGTCGGTCACGCCACCCTTGGCGAGGGCCATGGTCTTCCCATCGTCCTCCACCTCTTCCTCCTCCTCAGCCATAGCCCCGATCATTGCGCTTGGGGCGTCGGCCAATACGCCCATCTCGCACAGCACTAAGCTCTTGGCATTCATTGGTGTTGTGGGTGTGAAGGTCGTGGTACACGCAGTACCAGCTTCCCTTGGATGACTCCGGCTGATCCCTGCCTCGCTTGGTGTCTGGCTCCGCTGCGAGCACAACAGCTCCTTTGCGCTTCACGTCCTTCACCTTGGGCTTCTTCTCTTCCGGATCAGCAGCCGGAAGCTCGAGGAGGGAGAGGCGTCCTTCCTCAGCCCTGGCGCACTTGGTCGCCAAGTTGAACAGCTCCAGAGATGTGCACAGGTCTTTATGGATCGCTAGCTCCTCTTTCATCTTGATGTCATGCACGCCGTCGGAGAAGGCTGAGATGATGGCTTCCTCAGTCACCCTGAGGATCTTGAGGCGGGTGTTGTTGAAGCGCTGGATGTACTTCTGCAGGGTCTCTCCTAGCTGTTGCTTGATGCGGCGCAGGTCACTCATGGCCAGGGGCCGGTCGCGAGTGCCTTGGAAGTTAGCGATGAAGCGAGTGCGCATCTCGTCCCAAGAGGAGATTGTGCTGGGAGGTGGGTTTAGGAGCCAGCTGCGAGCGCCATCCTTGAGCGCCATGGGAAACCAGTTCGCCATGACCTTTTCATCCCCGTTGGCCGCCTCGATGCCCAGCTCGTAGAGCTGGAGGAACTCCGCGGGGTCGGCTGTACCGTCGTAGTGAGGAGGCAGGTCTTGCTTGAACTTGCCCAGCCAGGCCACGCTGCGCAGCTCGGCGGTGAAGGCGCAGCAGCCTGCAGTGGCTATAGGGGGCCTTTGGTGACGAAGGGCTTGATCTTGGAGGTCCCCGCGCGCTGCCGCCAGCAGCAGCGCGGGGTCTTGGCGCGCTGGAGCAGGAACGTGGTCATGACGTGCTGGCGCTGGGAGCACGCGAGCAACTTCTTGAGGGCGAGGGACCTCTTGGCGGCTCCTTTCTTGCTGCGCGGTTGCTGGATGTGGTGGGTCTCGTCCAGGGACCGCGCGCCTTGGGGCATGGGCGCCTTCTTGAGGAGGAGGCGGCGGAGGTGCCTCCGGAGCTGTGTTGCCCGCGCGGGGCGGAGGGCGATGCAGCGAGAGAGACGACGCAGGGGAGCCCCCTGCGGCGCTGACGAGCTCGGTGATGCGAGCGAGCCACTCGTCGTAGAGGTCGTCGACAGGGCGATAATGCAGGAACTCATGTGCTAGGAGCAACGCGGCGTGCGCGTCCGCCGGAGCACGACGACCGTGCGACGACGAGCCAGTCGGAGTCAGCGACAGGGTGGCGGTGCGGCCTTCCCGCCGCACCGAGGGATGCAGCGACGACGCCTGCTGCTCGTTCCCTGCCAGGCCGGTGGCGGCATGGGCGGTAGGCGACGGGGAATGACAGGGAGGCCCGCCGACGGGGGCCGTCTGGGCGACATGGGCCGCGAAAGCAGCCCGACGCTCGGCGCGGGCTCGGCGAGCGTCAGACATGGACGCGACGGACGAAGAACGCGTGGCGGTGGAAGAAGGATTCCGGCGCACCCCTACCTGGTGCGCCAAATGTCGGATTTCGGGTTCCGGCAGACCCTTGAGGTTCGAACTCTTGGGTGTGCACGAAGATCTTTCCCCTACCAACTCACGTCTCGAAACCTCGCAAGGAATCTAGGCTAGAAAGAAGAACACACAAGGGACACGAGGTTTATACTGGTTCAGGCCACCATTGTGGTGTAAAACCCGACTCCAGTGTGTGGTGTGGTGGATTGCCTCAGGGGCTGATGATGAACAGTACAAAGTGAGAACAGCCTCGCGCGAGGTGTTCTTGAGCTGGTGCGCTGAACTGCTTGGGTGAGTTCGATCGCCTCTATCTCTCTCTAGGCTTCCCCAAAGTCCGGATCAGCTGCCTCTCTACTGTGGTGGCTAGTCCTATTTATAGAGGGAGGCCCTGGGCCTCTTCCCAAATAATGAGCGGGAAGGGGACCAACAATTGGCCATTTTGAAGGGGAACATCTAGTACACTTATCCTGGCTGAAGTTGGTCTTCGACTGCCAAAGACTCTGATGGTGACGCCATCCTGGGCTCCACAGTGACCTCCATCCTGCCGTCCCGCTGGTCTTGGTCTTGTTGCACCGAAATGGTAACCTTTGCCTGATGCCTTGGCATGTGCTTGCCCCCTTTGCACCTAAGGGGAAACAAGGACACTGCGTAGGCCGGCGCCCGCCTGGAGCCCGCCTGGTCTCGATCGTCATGGCTTGCGTCACGGGCACCTCACGAGGTACCCTGCCTTGATCTCTCCGCCTCCTCGCGAGCCCGCCTGATGAGGCTGCTCCTGAGGAAGCTTCCTGTCATCCGCCCCGCGAGGCTTGGCCCCTCGCGAGGGTCTTGAGCTTGAGCTGATGAAGCTGGGCTGCACTGGGCCTCCGCTTGAGCCAGGCCGCAGGCCGCAGGCAGGCAAGTCTGGGGACCCCCGTTCCCAGAACGCCGACAAAAATACAGAAAGAAAGAACACTCACCCAAAGGAAACAGGGACATCCATCTTGATCTTTGGTAGAGTTTTCTGAGTCTTTGAGGGGACTGATAAGTCTCAGTCGTATCTATAATTTTTGATTGTTCCATGCCAATATTCTGCAACTTTCATATACTTTTGGCAACTTTTTATACTATTTTTGGGACTAACATATTGATCCAGTGCCCAGTGCCAGTTCCTGTTTGTTGCAGGTTTTATGTTTCGCAGAAATCCAATATCAAAAGGAGTCCAAACGGGATAAAAACGGGCGGAGATCATTTTTGGAATATTTATGATTTTTGGGAAGAAAAACCAACGCGAGATGGTGCCCGAGGGGGCCACGGGGCAGGGGGCATGCTCCTGACTCTCGTGGGCACCCCATAAGGCGGTTGATGCTAATTTTCAGAGAAAAATCTGGGCGAAAGTTTCAACCCAATCGGAGTTACGGATCTCCGGATATATAAGAAACGGTGAAAGGGAAGAATCAGGGAACGCAGAAACAGAGAGAGACAGAGAGACAGATCCAATCTCGGAGGGGCTCTCGCCCCTCCCACGCCATGGGAGCCAAGGACTAGAGGGGAAACCCTTCTTCTATCTAGGGAGAAGGTCAAGGAATAAGAAGAAGAAGGGGGGCTCTCTCCCCGTTGCTTCCTGTGGCGCCAGAGTGCCACCGGGGGCCATCATCATCACCGCGATCTACACCAACAACTTCACCGCCCTCATCACCAACTCTTCCCCCCTCTATGCAGCGGTGTAACCCCTCTTTTACCCGCTGTAATCTCTACTTAAACATGGTGCTCAACGCTATATATTATTTCCCAATGATGTATGGCTATCCTATGATGTTTGAGTAGATCCGTTTTGTTCTATGGGTTAATTGATGATCGTGATTGGTTTGAGTTGCATGTTTTATTATTGGTGCTGTCCTATGGTGCTCTCCGTGTTGCGCAAGCGTGAGGGGTCCCCGCTGTAGGGTTTGCAATATGTTCATGATTTGCTTATGATGGGTGGCATGAGTGACAGAAGCACAGACCTGAGTAAGCAGGTTGTTTGCGTATGGGATAAAGGGGACTTGATACTTTAATGCTATGGTTGGGTTTTACCTTAATGATCTTTAGTAGTTGCGGATGCTTGCTAGAGTTCCAATCATAAGTGCATATGATCCAAGAAGAGAACGTATGTTAGCTTATGCCTCTCCGTCAAATAAAATTGCAATAGTGATTACCAGTTTAGTTATCGATTGCCTAGGGACAAATAACTTTCTTGTGACAAAAAGCTCTCTACTAAAACTAACTTAGTTGCTTCTTTATCTAAACAGCCCCTAGTTTATTTTTGCGTGCTCTTTATTATCGTGCAAACCTATCCAACAACACCTACAAAGTACTTCTAGTTTCATACTTGTTCTTGGTAAAGCGAACACTAAGCGTGTGTAGAGTCGTATTAGTGGCAGATAGGACTTGAGAGAATATTTGTTCTACCTTTAGCTCCTCGTTGGGTTCAACACTCTTACTTATCGAAAGAGGCTACAATTATCCCCTACACTTGTGGGTTATCAAGACCTTTTTCTGGCGCCGTTTGTGCTTGTTTGCTTTATCACTAAGTAATTTTTATTTGTTGTTCTAAGTTGTTCTCTATCTTTAGTTATGGATATGGAACACGAAGTACCAAAAAAATTAGGTGTACTTGCTACTCACAGAGATGGGGAACCTCCTAAAACCCTCGATGCTCGTTATTTGAAAGAAATTATGTACTACTCCCTCCTTTCCGGTTTATAGGGCTCAATTCAAAAATCTCACCAACCAAGGTAGATTGTGAGTGGTGGAATACTTTTTGTAGTTTGCAAAAACACCTAATTAATGCTCTTCTTTTCCTATAAAAATTCTGTCCACCAATGTATTAATTGCAATGCATGCATGCATAAAGTACATGCATTGGTCAATTTTTTCTTAATATTTGCATGCAATGATTTAATGCACCTTGGAATCTGAACATGTAATGGGGAACAACCAAATTGAGCCTTATAAAATGGAAAAACTAAAATTTTGAGATAAGCCCTATAAACAGGAAAGGAGGGAGTAATTTGATAATCCTGAGAAAACCCCATTCAATTATGTTATGGGAGACACGTTGGATCAACGTGGATACTTTAGGGATTATCGCTTGACACAAAAAGGGAAACTATTATGGGATCAAATTCATATGTTGCGTGGTATGCTCGTCAACTATGCTTGAGATATGATTATACTTGTTGCTCTTGGAAGAAGGCTCCACACCTTTCCTTTTCTTGCAAATTTAATGATAATGAAACCTTTGCTTCTTATGCTAATGGTATATATGATTACTATGATGTGGACCAAATAGAAGAATTTGTTCCTTTTATGGGTGCTTATGAAATTGAATCTTTGTTTAAAACATGTGAAAATCTTGATGATGTTGTTTACAGACCTGAAAATTTTGCTATACTTAAATATTGCTATGAGAATTATGAATATAATGCAGATATTGATGCATTTATTGAGGAAGTCCCCTCTGTCCAAGAAGATACTAATATTTTGCAGGAGTCTATGGAAGAAGGAATTGATGAAATTGTGAGCTCATTGGATGAAAAAGATGATGAGGAGAGCGAAGAAAAAAAGGAGGAAGAACGGATTAGCTACCCGTGCCCACCTTCTAATGAGAGTAACTCTTCAACTCATACATTGTTTAATTCCCCTTCGTGCTTACCGAAGGATGATTTCTATGATGATTGTTATGATCCCATTGATTCTCTTGAAATATCCCTTTTCGATGATGCTTGCTATGCTTGTGGCCAAGATGCCAATATGAATTATGCTTATGGAGATGAACTTGCTATAGTTCCTTATGTTAAACATGAAATTTTTGCTATTGCACCCACGCATGGTAGTCCTATTATCTTTTTGAATTCTTCAAACTACACTATATCGGAGAAGTTTGTGCTTATTAAGGATTATATTGATGGGTTGCGTTTTACTACTACACAAGATGATTTTGATAGATATAATATGCATGTGCTTGCTGCTCCTACTTGCAATTATTATGAGAGAGGAACTATATCTCCACCTCTCTATGTTTCCAATATGATAGAATTGCAAGAATCTGCTTATACTATGCATTGGCCTTCACTATGTGTGCATGAATTGTTCTTTTATGACATGCCGATGCATAGGAAGAGAGTTAGACTTCGTTGTTGCATGATATATGTTACTTTGTGCTCACTACTAAATTACATCATTGTTAATTAAAATTGGGTTTGATATACCTTGGGATCCGGGTGGATTCATTACTTGAGCACTATATGCCTAGCTTAATGGCTTTAAAGAAAGCGCTGCCAGGGAGACAACCTAGAAGTTTTAGAGAGTCATTTAGTTCTGTTGAGTGCTTTCATATAGTCTAAAAACAAAAAAAATTAAGAGGGGAACCCAAAACTTTTCAAAAAGGAAAGTGAAAATGAGAAAGACAAGCATTGTTGAAGTGGGAGAGCTCCTTGAACTTTGTGAATCTTGATTACATAAACTTTTCATCAAAAATAATTATCCCCTTGTACAATTCCATTGTATTATAAAAATAATGTGCCAAGGTTTGCCTTTAGGATGTTTACAATGCTTGTTGGTATGTACGGTGCATAACAGAAACTTTGGCTGTAGTGCGTGATTTTACATTTTTAACTGGAAAGTCAAATGGTTCTTATTCTTTTTGAACTGTATTTCTGTGGAAATTGTTTATTTTTAATAATTTTGGTAGAATTTTTGGGGTACCATAAGTATGGTGAATGTTCAGATTGCTACAGACTGTTCTGTTTTTGACAGATTCTGTTTTTGATGCATAGTTTGTTTGTTTTAATGAAACTATCAATTTATATCAGTGGATTAAGCCATGGAAAAGCTATATTACAGTAGACACAATGCAAAAATAAAATATGAATTGGTTTGCAACAGTACTTAGAGTAGTGATTTGCTTTATTATACTAACGGATCTTACCGAGTTTTCTGTTGAAGTTTTGTGTGGATGAAGTGTTTGATCGAGGAGGTCTCGATATGAGGAAAAGGAAGAGAGGCAAGAGCTCAAGATTGGGGATGCCCATGGCACCCCAAGTAAATATTCAAGGAGACTCAAGCATCTAAGCTTGGGGATGCCCCAGAAGGCATCCCCTCTTTCTTCAACAAGTATCGGTATGTTTTCGGATTCATTTCATTCATGCAATATGTGCAAGTCTTGGAGCGTCTTTTGCATTTAGTTTTCATTTTTATTTTATGCACCATGCTGGTATGAGATAGTCCTTGGTTGATTTATAGAATGCTCATTGCACTTCACTTAAATCTTTTGAGTATGGCTTTATAGAATGCTTCACGTGCTTCACTTATATCATTTGAAGTTTGGATTGCCTGTTTCTCTTCACATAGAAAACTGCCATTTGTAGAATGCTTTTTTGCTTCACTTATATTTGTTAGAGCGTGGGCATATATTTTGTAGAAAAAATTAAACTCTCTTGCTTCACTTATATCTATTTAGAGAGATGACAGGAATTGGTCATTCACATGGTTAGTCAGAAAATCCTACATAAACTTGTAGATCGCTGAATATGATATGTTTGATTCCTTACAATAGTTTTGCGATATAAAGGTGGTGATATTAGAGTCATGCTAGTGGGAGACTGTGGATTAGTAGAAATACTTGTTTTTGAGGTTTGTGATTCCCGTAGCATGCACGTATGGTGAACCGTTATGTGATGAAGTCGGAGCCTAATTTATTTATCGATTGTCTTCCTTATGGGTGGCGGTCGGGGATGAGCGGTGGTCTTTTCCTACCAATCTATCCCCCTGGGAGCATGCGCATAGTACTTTGTTTTGATGACTAATAGATTTTGGCAATTAGTATGTGAGTTCTTTATGACTAATGTTGAGTCCATGGATTATACGCACTCTCACCCTTCCATCATTGCTAGCCTCTTCGGTACCGTGCATTGCCCTTTCTCACCTCGAGAGTTGGTGCAAACTTTGCCGGTGCATCCAAACCCCGTGATACGATACGCTCTATCACACATAAGCCTTCTTATATCTTCCTCAAAACAGCCACCATACCTACCTATCATGGCATTTCCATAGCCATTCCGAGATATATTGCCATGCAACTTCCATCATCATCATATACATGACTTGAGCATTCATTGCATATTGCTTTGCATGATCGTAAGACAGCTAGCATGATGTTTTCATGGCTTGTCCGTTTTTTTATGTCATTGCTACGCTAGATCGTTGCACATCCCGGTACACCGCCGGAGGCATTCATGTAGAGTCATATCTTTGTTCTAGTATCGAGTTATAATATTGAGTTGTAAGTAAATAAAAGTGTGATGATCATCATTATTAGAGCATTGCCCCAATGAGGAAAGGATGATGGATACTATGATTCCCCCACAAGTCGGGATGAGACTCCGGACTTAATGAAAAAAAGGCCAAAGAAGCCAAATAAAAAAGGGGCCAAAGAAGCCCGCCAAAAAAAAGAGAGAGAAAATAAAAAAGAGAAGGGGCAATGTTACTATCCTTTTGCCACACTTGTGCTTCAGAGTAGCACCATGTTCTTCATAGAGAGAGTCTCCTATGCTTTCACTTTCATATACTAGTGGGAATTTTCATTATAGAACTTGGCTTGTATATTCCAACGACGGGCTTCCTCAAATGCCCTAGGTCTTCATGATCAAGCAAGTTGGATGCACACCCACTTAGTTTCAGTTTGAGCTTTCATACACTTATAGCTCTAGTGCATCCGTTGCATGGCAATCCCTACTCCTCACATTGACATCAATTGATGGGCATCTCCATAGCCCGTTAATTAGCCGCGTCGATGTGAGACTTTCTCCCCTTTTGTCTTCTCCACACAACCTCCACCATCATATTCTATTCCACCTATAGTGTTATATCCATGGCTCACGCTCATGTATTGTGTGAAAGTTGAAAAGGTTTGAGAACGTCAAAAGTATGAAACAATTGCTTGGCTTGTCATCGGGGTTGTGCATGATTTGAATATTTTGTGTGATGAAGATGGAGCATAGCCAGACTATATGATTTTGTAGGGATAACTTTCTTGGCCATGTTGTTTTGAAAAGACATGATTGCTTTATTAGTATGCTCGAAGTATTATTGTTCTATGTCAAGTGATAGACTATTGCTTTGAATCACTCGTGTCTTAATATTCATGTCATGATTAGACATATGATGAAGATTATGCTAGGTAGCATTCCACATCAAAAATTATCTTTTTTATCATTTACCTACTCGAGGACAAGCAGGAATTAAGCTTGGGGATGATGATACGTCTCTGTCGTATCTATAATTTTTTATTGTTGCATGCCAATATTCTACAACTTTCATATACTTTTGGCAAGTTTTATACTAGTTTTGGGACTAACATATTGATCCAGTGCCCAGTGCCAGTTCCTGTTTGTTGCATGTTTTATGTTTTGCAGAAAACCAATATCAAACAGAGTCCAAAGGGGATAGAAACGGACGGAGATCATTTTTGAAATATTTATGATTTTTGGGAAGAAAAACCAACGCGAGACGGTGCCCGAGGGGGCCACGAGGTAGGGCGCGCCCCTGACACTCGTGGGCACCCCATAAGGCGGTTGATGCTCTTGTTTGCCGCAAGAAAGCTAATTTTCGGAGAAAAATCTGGGCGAAAGTTTCAACCCAATCGAAGTTACGGATCTCCGGATATATAAGAAACAGTGAAAGGGCAGAATCAAGGAACGCAGAAACAAAGAGAGACAGAGAGACAGATCCAATCTCGAAGGGGCTCTCGCCCCTCCCACGCCATGGGAGCCAAGGACCAGAGGGGAAACCCTTCTTCCATCTAGGGAGAAGGTCAAGGAAGAAGAAGAAGAAGGGGGGCTCTCTCCCCCTTGGTTCCATTGGCGCCGGAGTGCCACCGGGGGCCATCATCATCACCGTGATCTACACCAACAACTTCACTGCCCTCATCACCAACTCTTCCCCACTCTATGTAGCGGTGTAACCCCTCTTTTGCCCGCTGTAATCTCTACTTAAACATGGTGCTCAACACTATATATTATTTCCCAATGATGTATGGCTATCCTATGATGTTTTAGTAGATCTGTTTTGTCCTATGGGTTAATTGATGATCATGATTGGTTTGAGTTGCATGTTTTATTATTGGTGCTGTCCTATGGTGCTCTCCGTGTCGCACAAGCGTAAGGGATCCCCACTGTAGGGTTTGCAATATGTTCATGATTTGCTTATGGTGGGTGGCGTGAGTGACAGAAGCACAGACCCGAGTAAGTAGGTTGTTTGCGTATGGGATAAAGGGGACTTGATACTTTAATGCTATGGTTGGGTTTTACCTTAGTGATCTTTAGTAGTTGCGGATGCTTGCTAGAGTTCCAATCATAAGTGCATATGATCCAAGAAGAGAAAGTATGTTAGCTTATGCCTCTCCCTCAAATAAAATTGCAATAGTGATTACCGGTTTAGTTATCGATTGCCTAGGGACAAATAACTTTCTCGTGACAAAAAGCTCTCTACTATAACTAACTTAGTTGCTTCTTTATCTAAACAGCCCCTAGTTTATATTTACGTGCTCTTTATTATCTTGCAAACCTATCCAACAACACCTACAAAGTACTTCTAGTTTCATACTTGTTGTAGGTAAAGCAAACACTAAGCGTGCATAGAGTCGTATCAGTGGTAGATAGGACTTGAGAGAATATTTGTTCTACCTTTAGCTCCTCATTGGGTTCGACACTCTTACTTATCAAAAATGGCTACAATTATCCCCTACACTTGTGGGTTATCAGGGACGACCTTGGGCTGCTTGGCGACCTTCTCCGTTGGTTCTGGGGTTGATGTCCGAGTGCTTGGAGCCACGGTCTTGCCACGCCCGCCCGCTGGATCGTGAGTAGCTTGGATCGATGTTCTGTGCAAGGCGGCGAGTCTACTATCTCATCATCATCCGACTCATTGCTCTCCTCCTCGTCCTCGTCCTCCAGAGATTGCCAGTCACCACTTTCCTCCGTGCTGTCCTCTCCCTCCTGGTATTGCTCCAGGGCTTGTTCGCCATTGGGCATCGAGTACAACTTAGTGTAAACGTACAAAACAAGGAATCAAGCAAATATCAGTCGGATTCGAATACAGTCGCAAGACGAATTCAAATACAGTCGGTGGCAGAGACTGAACCTTGTCTGGCTCGTTGCTGTCGCTGAAGGGGTCGACTCTTCTGGCGCTTCGGGGGTTGTCCTTGTTCCCTGTGATACTCCTCAACCACTGGGCCACTGTCTTGGCTGATACTTCCTCTGAATGAACCCGAGTGGTGTCATTGGCCCCAGAGTACATCCACATCGAGTGGTCTCGAGCCTGGAGTGGTTGGATGCGTCGACTGAGGAATACCTCCAACAAATCCATGCTAGTGATGCCCTGATTGATCAACTGGACCACCCCTATCGACCAGCATGTTTGTTTCCACCCTCTCTGCAGTGGTCACTTTCAACGAAGAAGGGGTCTGGACACGATCAAAATTAAAAGGGGGAAGTCTAGTCGACTGGCCTAGAGTCGCAATGTCCTTGCAGTAGAATCAGGTCGACTGCCAGCCCCTGACCGGCTCAGGAAGTGTCATGGAAGGTAAAGAACTCATTTTCCTCTTCTGGATGCCCAAACCCCCACACATTTGGATAACGTGTGTTTTCTCGTCACTCGTATTCTCTTTCTTCATCGACTGAGAGCGGATTGTGAAGATGTGCTTGAAAAGACCCCAGTGCGGTCGACAACCCAGGAAATTTTCGCACATGGACACAAATGCAGCAAGGTATGTGATGGTGTTGGGGGAGAAGTGATGGAGTTGGGCTCCGAAAAAGTTCAAGAATCCCCGAAAAAAAGGGTGCGGGGGAAGGGAGAAACCGCGGTCGGCATGGGTGGCGAGCAAAACACACTCACCCGGTCGCGGCTGCGGTTCCGTCTCCCCCTCCGCCAACCACATAGCCCCGTCGGCGATCAGTCCGGACTCAGCCAGTTCTTCTATGTCTTCCGGCCGGAGCGAGGATTGGATCCAATCGCCCTAGATCCAACCCGACGGCAGCGCCGACCGCGACGATGAGCCCCGAGTCGTCTTCTTGCCTTTCGCCGCCCCCGTTGCCTTCTTCGCACGTTCCAGCGCTGCCATCTTGTCCTTCACCATGGTGGCAGAGCGGCGGCGTCGAGAGCGGAGGAGCCGGATGCGGTGGAGAGGCAAAGGAGAAAGAAGGAGAATGGACGCGTATAGTGCAAGCGCCTCGGCCCCGTCGCCTTTTAAGGACCCACTTCCGAGTGGCTCACACGTGGGCCCGGGCGATCCTGTCAAATCCCGCAACAGTCGCGCGCTGGGTACATAGGGAAAAAGGCGGCGCGGAGATCGAGGCACCCCTGTCTATCCATCCCGCTTACCACGGCATGCTCCGCCTCGCACGCTTCCCTAAAATTTCAAATCCCATGAAATCTGGGATATGCCGTAACCAATCGTGCCAAAGATTTCGCGTCAAAACCAACACTCGACGAATGCCGGTATAAATCCACTCGGCAACTTCTAAATCGATCAAGGAGATTGAAATGAAGCCGAAGTTCCAACATGGACCTCCCGATCAAACATGAGTACTTGTGACGCACAAGGATCGGAGCAAGATCAACTTCAACTTTCTTTTCACTCGGACCTCCATCCATTCGGGGGCTAATGATGAATATAAAACATCCAAGAATGATAATATAATAGCATGGAACAATAAAAAATTATAGATATGTTGGATACGTATACCCTCTCACCAAGGAAGAGGTTACCACTTTCAGCGAGCAAGTAAATGTCACCACTTCCACTGTACCGCCTGATCTTCAGACTCAAGTTGCTTCTCAAGCTCCGCCGAAGAAGATACATGCCCGAAAAAAATCATACTACCACTGTCACGATGAAACAAAATGTCAACACCACTCAACATCCAGATGTTATAAACTTGAAGGATTTGGTGGTGGAAGTGATGATGATATAGACCTGGGGTAGGGTCATAGGCCTGACCTATACGTCCTACCCAAGGTCACTACCCTAGAAGAAAAGAAGCTCAAGAGACAACAAGGAGTGCCCAATAAATGTGTCGAGTGCAATCCACTCGACCAATCAATCACTCGGGTACCCTTACTTCCTGAAGTCACACGACCAGTCAATCACTCGACCATACAAGAAACCGCTCGACCTACTAAAGACCAGGAGTCATCCAGAATAGCAACGGTCAAGCATTCACTTCGTAGTATTTAAAGTCATTGAAGGCACTTATGGCTGGCGTTATTAGTAACACCCCATCTTTATGTACATTGAACTCTTGGTAACGGGGGATGGCCGGGGTCCTGGCGCACTCTATATAAGCCACACCCCTCCTCTAGCACAAGGGTTCGCACCCCCTGTAACACACACCCTTATAATCCAGTCGACCGCCTCCGGGCACCCAGACGTAGGGCTTTTACCTCCTCCGAGAGGGGCCTGAACTCGTAAACATTTGCGTACAATCTCACCGTAGCTAGGACCTTGCCTCCTCATTCATACCCCCTATACTTACTGTCAGACTTAGAACCACGACAGGAAGCCCCTGTGAAAATTGCAAAGCCAGGTGAGCGCATTTCGAAGCCCGCCTTGAAGACAATCAAGGCGCCTACCACTGATATAGATAGTCCACAAGTTGCTACTCCGAAGGAGAAGGCTACTAAGTTTGTGCCTACCTTGACTCAGCCTCTAGCATCAATGCCTCCCACCGAGCATGTTACTATATAAACAACTCATGTCCAAGAATCCAATGCTCCTCACTACTACAATCACACTTTTATCATGGAACAGCTTGATAAATTTGTGGAAAATCCATTCGATGGAGAAGTGGCATCTGTGCCCATTCCTATTGAAGTCATTGAAAAGGCCACCTCGTTCAGGAAATGAGAGAAGATGCTGCCAAAATCAACACACCGTCTGCTGAGCTGCTTGACCTTGACGATCGAATGAGAACTACCACTTCAAAATTTGTGATTAAAGAGCTCGAAAAATCTTATAAGGACATCAACCTTGCCATGACTCTTCTTCGTCACATGCGGTTGGGTTTTCACTTGGATCTAGACGATCTTTTTTGCAAGATCAGTGAAGAGCATCAAGCCGATGTCACTAGCTATAATGATCTTGTGAAAGGCCATGTTGATCCAGTTGCTCGCTAGAAAAGAAAGCAACAAAAGAAAACAGCCCGAAGGCAAGTGTCATCTACACCGCAATAAAATCGCCCTCCCTCAACTGCTGGTCGCCCAACAAAAGAAATGACTCCTGAGCCTATCATTCACACAGAGCCCCCTATTCAAGAATTGGAAGCACAACCTTCGCCAAGCCTAACTGACTCAGTGCTTGTGGCCTCACCTATTCGAATAGTATCTCCCACCAAGTCTGCTCCTGAAGAAGGAGAACTTATTTGTTCTGAGATTCATGCTCCCCTCCTAATGATATAGTTACTTTGGAACCAATGGTGGTTGACCGATAACAACAACAGCCGCCTGAGCAAAATCCCTTTGTGCATCGTTCAGAACCACAACAAATGGCTTCACCTATGACTCAAGCTCACTTCCCTCCACCTCCTTTCCAACCAGGAAGCTCGTCGAGGCATCAACACATGGGACCAGGTAACACTACTTTCTACTTTTTTCTAATTCGGAGGTTGCCAAGTCAATTTTACATGTGCAACTCTACTTCTATAAGCAACCGATCGGCATAGTTCACGCAATCCATGCAGTCACCGATGCTGAGTGGTGGCGATTC
Source organism: Triticum timopheevii (assembly GCA_963921465.1). Classification (NCBI taxonomy): domain Eukaryota; kingdom Viridiplantae; phylum Streptophyta; class Magnoliopsida; order Poales; family Poaceae; genus Triticum; species Triticum timopheevii. The sequence goes on from OY997272.1 coordinate 423,648,155, forward strand.
ATTCTTAGAGGGCATCAACGATGATGATGACCAAGTTGCACACACCTACGACTTCTCTCAGACAGTGTTTTACACTCCATCACCACCACCCATGTAGGATACATAGAACGCAGACGACGAAGATCTCTACGGTCGTGGTTATCGTGAGCCTCATCCACCAGCTCAGTGCTTATCGCCGTCCGTTCCTCGTCCGAGGAAGCCACAAGTTCACCGTAGTCCCCGGGAGTGATATGATTATCTATGTATAACACATATCTCCATCCATGTTAGTTTCGGACTTTTCTCATGTGTGAGTCATTATCAATGTACGATATATGCTTTTATGTGTGTGTTGCTATCGCACTTGCTTACATGTGCGATCATTATCATTGTATGAAACATATTTGTTTTCATGTTACCTTCAAGTTTTCTCTTCATATGACAATTCTGATGAAGAGATTGCAAAACAATAGAAATTGCGACACACTACGACATGAAACTAAGATACGACACCTAGAATAAGACACTACAAACTAATTCTACAACGTCATGCAACAACTAAAGGAAGTCATCATCACTATTCTCGTTAACACGGGGCTTCCAGTGGTCTTCATGATTACGTCCAAATGTTACCTGAACCAGTTTCCCTGGCCTAAATTCATCAGCGGAATTGTAATCAGCATTGGCTCCCTTCGATGATGCTACACTCTTACTTGATCTACCACTCTTCAAGATGGCACAACCCTTAGATCTGTTCTGAGCTCGTTTGCTAGGCATAAAGTCATCACAATCATCTTCAATCACTTTCTTGGAGCTAGAGCCACTTCTCGCCGATGCAACACTGTCGCGGTACTCTCATCTTGGTATAGGGCCCCAAATACTCTTCATCCATCCAAAGTTTAAGATATCCTTGTTCAAGAATTCCGTGTCCTCAGGATACCTCTGAACATTTGAAACAACAATAATAACATAGTTACATACTAGCATATGGTCTAAATTGGTGCAAGTTGAAATGAAATATCAATTACCTTAACGTGATCCTCGTATTGCTTCTGTGGAAAGTTCATTCTTGGAGTTTCAACAAGTGGAGAAGACTTACCAATAATGCAGGCACCCATATATTTGAGTTTAACTACCTTATCACAGCTTCCACGCAATCGGAAAAGTTCTTGTCAAATCTCCTTAGGGTTCCTTTCTGGGCACTTCTCCGAGAGACCTCGCCGGGAAAAGCACTTACCCAACTCCATCAGGTTCCTATCACTACTAACTAATTATTCAAAACTCACAACTCACATACCATGCCTTTTCATTCGTGCGGCATTGCACAAGAGCAAAGAGACATCAGTGGAGTAAAACCGCGGGAATTGTCGCCGGACATGACTGAAAATATTGCTAAGGAAAGATGCAGACGACAACAGATGAGGAGGTAGTTTTATAGAATGGGGGTAAGGGGTTCGCGAGAAAATTGGACGGGAAAGAAAATGAAAGGAAGGAAGATGACGGGAAAGAAGATGTCGGGAAAGAAATTGGCGGGAATAAATGGAGGGAAAGGGTTGACGGGAAAAAAAGAGCGGGAACGCTACATGGTTAAGGTGGGGAAACCATGTACTCCACAAGATAAACTAGTTGTCGAAAAAAGGACTCTTCGGCCTGATAAAAAACGCAGAGTGCTGCCATGCAACTTCGGTCTGCAGTTTACGCGAAGAGTTAGGCCCCAGAGGACTCTTTGACCTAAAGTAAACTCTTCGGCATACGGAAAACCAAAGAGTGCTTTTCGGCCCATAACTGCGTCTCTTCGGCTTAATATACACCGAAGATCAATCTTCGGCCTAAAGTAGACCGGAAAGTTCCTCTTCGGCTTCGCCTAGGCCGACAGGTAATAGTATTGATTTTTTTTATTTAGGGCGTACATTTTTCAAATTTTTTATTAAAAATAATATATTTTTTTAAAAAATCTACTCCTTTAGCACTAGATCTTCTAGCTTCTCGGACTCTTTGTCCTTGACTTAATTTCTCATTTACTTTTTTCTGCGGGGATTTCTCATTTACTTTTTTCTGCGGGGATTTCTCATTTACTTGTAAACGACATTACAATCATTTGAGGAATAAAGTCTATTTGCTGTAAATAAAAAAGATAGTTGCAAGAGAATAAAAAGATTAAAACTTGTTTAATCGCTCAAAAACAATGCTCATCAGTTGCTCAGTTCCCAAAGGCCAACACGCTGGCCTCACGCCTTCCCCCATTCGATTCCCCGCTTTGTTTTTCCTTTCCACGTTGCTCCCTCCGCCTCATCTGCTCTGCTCATCATAAAACCTCCCACTGCCTTGCCTCGCATCGCATCCCACCGCAGCACACCACTCACCTCCTCACGCTCTCGCTCATCACTCCCCAACAACTAACTCCACCACCACAGTATCATCAGCCATGGGCGCCACGGAGGATTCCTCCTCCGGCTCCGAGACCACCACCTCGTCCTCGGTGGAGGCCCTGGCCTCGCCGCCGTCCCCGACGGCCACCACCGCGTCGTCCAAGAAGAAGCGGCCGCGCAACGACGGGCGGCACCCGACGTACCGCGGGGTGCGCATGCGGAGCTGGGGCAAGTGGGTGTCGGAGATTCGGGAGCCCCGCAAGAAGTCGCGCATCTGGCTCGGCACCTTCGCCACGGCGGAGATGGCGGCGCGCGCGCACGACGTGGCCGCTCTCGCCATCAAGGGCCGTGCCGCGCACCTCAACTTCCCCGACCTTGCCCACGAGCTCCCGCGCCCGGCCACCGCCGCGCCCAAAGACGTCCAGGCGGCCGCCGCACTCGCCGCCTCCGCCGACTTCCCGGCCTCTGCCACTGCAGCTGCCAATGCCGGCGCCAAGAACCCCGACGGCCCGGAACCCAGCGCCGCCTCCGCCTCTGCCTCTGTCTCTGCCTCGGCGCCGCCGGACACCGCTGAGGATGCGCTGTTCGACCTCCCCGACCTCCTCTTCGACCTCAGACACGGCCCTCCGTCCTGCCAGCTCTCATGCGCTTCCTCGTGGGACGACGACGCGGCCTTCGCCGGCCCCGGCGCCGGCGTGTTCCGCCTGGAGGAGCCGCTGCAGTGGGAGTACTAAAGCCAGACGCCAACTCGCTCAGTCACCGGTGCCATCAAACCGCGCCGCCGCTGCATGCATGTATGGCTCGTTCGTTTCCACATCGGGCCGGAAATCATTTCGAAACCATTGGAGCACCAAAAGAAGGAAGCAAAACCACTGGAGTACTACCAAATTTAGGAGTGAGACCATGTACAAATTGGGGTTAGCCTTGTGTTCTTTATCGTATTTGCTTTGCGTGGATTGTGGGGCAAGAATATGTTTGTGTGTGCAATTAACAGCGCATCTCCTTTTTCTTCCTTTTTTCTTTTAGCGAGCGCTAGTGGTAAAGGCGATCGGTCGAGCGGGATTTGTTGGACTAATGCGGCACGAAATGCTTTAAAGACGCACCTTTTAAATTACGGCGATATTCGACCGGTCCTTTCACTCCACTGATCCGGCACAAAGCGCCCGCAGCAATCATGCATTCAACCTAGCTCGATCCCATATTCCGGCCGGTTGATTAATTTGATCTTCTCTTTTTATATGATGAGGCTGGAGTTACATATTCTTATTCGTCCTTGGAAATTACTACTTGAGCTTTTACAATTTCAATCCTTACAAATTAGAGCTGGAGCCAGTTGAAAATATCACGCGCTCAGCTCGCGAATAGGTACGTACGTAGGGCTGTAGCGAGCCGGCCAGGAGGGGGAGAGCGAAAGCGACGTGGACTGTACAAAAAGCGGGGCTGCTTGTTGGAGAGATCCGTGCCTGTATCGCGCGATCGGTCGCCATCGTCGCTGGCTGGCCCGGACGAGCGTGCGCCGCTTGCGTGCGTACGTGCCGGGTCGCTGGCTCGGCGGTGGAATTTTTTGGGCGCGTCCGCCTCGTCGGGAGCCCGTTGGCGTGGATCGTCCGTCCGTCGCTGACATGCATGCATGGGAGGACAGCGGAGTGGTTGCGCGCGTGTAAATGGCGCCATGTTTACGTACGTTTTGGCCGGGGTGGGGAGAGCGTCGTACCGCGAGGATAAGGCGAGATCCCGAGCCGCTGCCTCCCTCCTCCCCGATGCTCCGTCGCCGTGTGAGTTATTGCGACTGCTGTGCTGTGTGTGTGTGACGCCTTGCCATGGTCCGTCGTGGAGGACAGTGCGTGCGTGCGTGCATGCATGCATGCGCATGAGCGAAAGTGTGTGGGATATAGCTGTACAAGTGTGAGGTGGATGCACGAGACGAGACGAGAGCGCTGCCATGCCATGCCACGGACGGTGACGGAGATGGGTGATGGCTGTGGTGTACGACTATAGGACAACTAGCTTTCTTTTTGAGAGGGAGAGAGGACTGGTGGTACAACTCTACTAGTATTTCATTTTGATGATGGAGTACGTCTGGTCAGGACTACGGACAAAGACTAAGCTTGTTGACCATCGTCCGTGTTAGCGGGGATTGGATCCTTGTTTTCGGGTTTTCCTAACCTATTCGCCCATGCGTTCGTTATCAACGTGTTCCCTCCGGGAGGAGCTTATTTTTTTTCCTGAGAATGGGAGGAGCCTTCTACTAGGTCGTGTCGTGCGTATACTGTTCCTACTATAAAGGATCTCCAATGCTGACGCTCAAACCGCCGCATATGTTCAGACCGTGCGGTCCAGACCCCGGATGTCATCCAATATGGGCATGTGCCGGTCCATCGAGCGGTCCGGACTACGTTTTTTTTTTCGTAAACTGGAACCAAACATAGAGGGCATTGCGGGAGTACGGACACGAGACACGTCAGACTCTTACACCCATGGCCCACCTAAAAGGAAGGTAGAGCCCGTCCTTTTGTAGCATCCCACACCGTTCCCTCGCCAAAATCCCCCCACTCCCTTCTTCCATCCTGACGCTTTTCACCCAATTCGCGCCCTTTTCTCCCATATTCTTTGTTGCCGCTGTCGACTCATGGAACAGGAAGAGGACCTGCCAGAGATAGAGGTGGTGGACGTGCAGGAGGATCCAAGCATCAACCTCGCTCGGAAGATCTACTCGATGACGCGGCAAAATCGTCGCCTCAAAGCGAAGGCCGCAAGGAGGCAACACCCACGAAGCGGAAGGAAGACGGAGGGCGTGCTGATGGCGTCCGTGGCAGTCGGCGTGCTGGTCGCAGACGTGGTGGAGGCCGCGGCCAGGGTCGCGAGCCACAATGGTGGCGCCCATCCTGCAGACACCGCCATAGCCGGAGCATTACAAGGCTCCATACTACTACGCTGCCAAGCAGCTCGGTAGGCTATCCACGGCTACCACCATCGGGCAAGTGCCTTACATCGTCGACTTAAATGCGGTGTCGATGCTCTTCTCAGAGTCTTCTTCGCTACAACTCGCCCGGGCGCGGACCGCGGGCGGGGAGCACATGGGTGCCCGCATTCTGTTCGCTGCTATGCCTAAAGCGAGGGGGCGCGTAAGACGATGCAGATAGGAAGATGTTCGACATCATCCAGGACAGAGGCGGAGGAGGAGGAGGTTATGAGGGCGGGTAGGTGGAAGACTCAGATCCCATCCCGTTCGGCAACTACACCCACACGCATCAGGGCTACACCCAGACCGGCACACAGCAGACACGCATGTGCATACAACAACAGGATTGGGCCGCTGGACAGGCGCAGGGGGAGGAGGTTCATCTCATCATGCGGCGGCTCCGGCAGACCTATGGGGCATTGCCTTTCGACGTACCTTTGTCCCCCTTGAACGGGACCAATGGAGGAGTTGCTTCAATGTGTCGCCCCGCATACCTGTCGCCCTTCTGGGAACGGGGATCCCCAGACTTGCCTGCCTGCGCCCTGCAGCGTGGCTCGAGCGGTTGCCCAGTACGGCCTGTCTTCATCAACCCAAGTTCAAGACCCTCGCGAGGGGCCAAGCCTCGCGGGGCGGACGACACAAGGCTTCCTCATGGGCGGCCTCACCAGGAAGGCTCGCAAAGAGGCGGAGAAATCAAAGCAAGGAGAACCTCGCGAGGTGCTCATGACGCAAGCCATGACGATCAAGACCAGGCGGGCACCAACCTGCGCAGTGTCCTCATTTCCTCTTTGGTGCAAAGGGGGCAAGCGCAGGCGCGGAGTATCGAGGCATCAAGCAAAGGTTTCCATATCGGTACAACAAGATCAAGACCAGCAAAGCAGCAGGACGGAGATCATTGTGGAGCCCAAGACGGCGTCATCACCAGTGCCTTTGGCAGACGGGCTCTGTTTGGTTGAGCTGTAGATTCTGAAAAAGCTGCTGTGGAAAAGCTGCTGTAGAAAAGCTGCTGTGAAAATGCTGCTGTGAAAAAGCTGGAGGCTATTTGGTAAAACAATTGTGAAATTGTAGATTTGGCTGTGTATTGTCTATATTGCCCATGGGGCCTGAGTGCATATATTTATGTACTTATTGACCGTAGGACAGTGATATGTACATTTGTAGGTAACTGAACGATCATTTTTCAAAGAAAAATTATGACAATGTAGGCGATTCATAGCTAATGCATAGGCAATACAATGACTGTACTTTGATGTTGCATACATTTAAATAGATATTAATCCCGTAATATTATTACAAAAAACAAAAATCATCCATTGTTCATCACTTCACATGAATTCACTCACTACCAACAGAGCAAAAAAACCTACTTGGTACAGGACATGGGAAGGGGATAAGGGCAGTGGGAGGAAAGGGGTGCAGCTACATGGCAGAACGGATGGAGGAGGTCGCGGCAGGGCTGCGGGAGGCGGCGCCGGCGGCGGGGTGCGCGCGGTGGAGGGGCGGCGGCCCTTGCTGCTCTGGTGGCGCAGGCCGGTAGTTGAGGAAGGAGGAGGCCACGCCGAGTAGTGGAGAACGAAGGAGGTCTCCGCGGGGAGGCGGACGGCGGACGCGGGAGGCAGCGCCGGTGGCTGGGCGCGCGGCGGCGGATGGGCGGCGCCGGCGGCAGCGGCTAGGAACCCTAGCTGTCGCTCGGGTCAATGTGAAACGAGCAGGATTTTTTTCTCTTGTGGTGGATGCCTCGCTCGGGAAGAATAGGATCCAATCGTTTTTCACTTGCCAGTGGAAAACATGGGTAAATACTATGAAACTTTCAGGGGACAGCTAAACCTGCACCGCTGAAGTTGGGGGTTCACCCGCTGCGAAAATTACACTACAGGGAAGCTGTAGATTTTGCAACTTCTGCTTCTCATTTTACCCCTTTGGTTAGATTGTAGCTTTGAAAAGCTAGAAGCTGGTTCCAAAAGTCCAACCAAACACAGCCGAAGACCAACTTTAGTCAGGATAGCTTGTACTAGCTGTCTCCCTTCAAAATGGCCGTTGTTGGCTCCCTTCCTGCTCAATATTTGGGAAGAGGACCAGGGCCTCTATAAATAGAGATAGCCACAGTAGTAGAAAGAGATCCGATCGAATCCTTGCCCTAGTAGAGCACCGCACCAGCTCAAGAACACCCTTCGCGAGGCTGTTCTTCCTCTGTACTGTTCATCATCAGCCCCAGAGGCAATCCACCACACCACACACGGGATTAGGGTATTACACTACAATGATGGCCTGAACCAGTATAAACCTCGTGTCCCTTGTGTTGTTCATCGTGCTGGCTTAGATTTGCGACGAGGTTTTGGGCGTGGATCGGTAGGGAGAAGATCTTCGCGCGCACCCCAGAGTTCAAACCTTAAGGGTTTTGCCGGAACCCGATATCCGACATTTGGCGCGCCAAGTAGGGGTGCGCCGAAATCTTCCTTCCGCTGTTCTGCGTTCCATCGCTTCATCGCATCCATGGCGGACGCTCGCCGAGCTCTTGCCGCCCGCGTCGCTCAGACGACTCCCGTCGATGGGCTCCCTCGTCGTTCTCCATCGTCTGCCGCCAATGCCGCCACCGGCCCGACGGGGAACGAGCAGCAAGTATCTTCGTTGCATCCCTCGCTGCAGTGGGAAGGCCGCACTGCCACTCCATCGCTAACTCCAGCCGGTTCGTCGTCTCACGCTCGTCGCGCTCCCACGGACGCGTAGGCCGCGTTGCTCCTGGCACGTGAGCTCCTGCACTACCGCCCCGTCGACGACCTCTATGAGGAGTGGCTCGCTCGCATCACCGAGCTCGTCAGCGCCGCAGGGGGCTCTCCTGCACCGTCCCTCTCGCTGCCTCGCCCTCCGTCCTGCGTGGGCGATGCGGCTCAGGGGGTGCCTCTGCCACCTCCTCCTCAAGAAGGTGCCCTGGCCCCAAGGCGTGCGGCCCCTGGACGAGACCCACCGCGTCCAGCGCCCGCGCGACAAGAAAGGAGCTGCCAAGAAATCCCTTGGCCTCAAGAAGGTGCTCGCGTGCTCCCTGCTCCAGCATGTCAAGACCGCATCCCCTGCGCCGGCGCGTCAAGACCCCGTGCGGCCTCTGGGGGTGGCACGGGGGAACCATCAAGAGCAAGCCCCGCATCTGCAAAAGGCTCCGGTGGCCATGGCAGGTTGCCATGCCTTCACCACCGAGCTACGCAGCGTCGCCTAGCCAAGCAAGTTCAAGCCAGATCTGCCTCCTCGCCACGACGGCACTGCCGACCCCGCCGAGTTCCTGCAACTCTACAAGCTGGGCATCGGGGCAGCCAATGGAGACGAAAAGGTCATGGCGAACTGGTTTCCCATGGCGCTCAAGGATGGTGCCCGCACCTGGCTCTTGAACCTGCCTCCCGGCTCGATCTCCTCTTGGGAGGAGATGCGCAGCCGTTTCATCGCCAACTTCCAGGGCACTCGCGACCGTCCTCCGGTCGTGGGTGACCTGCGCCGCATCAAGCAGCAGCCTGGAGAGACCCTACAAAAGTACATCCAGCGTTTCAACAGCGCTCGCCTCAAGATTCCCAAGGTGACTGAGGAGGCCATCATCTCAGCGTTCTTCGACGGCGTCCGCGACGTCAAGATTAAGGAGGAGCTCGCCATCCACGAGGACCTGTGCACATCTCTGGAGCTGTTCAACCTGGCGACCAAGTGTGCGCGAGCTGAGGAGGGACGCCTCTCCCTCCTCGAGCTTCCAGCTGCTGACCCAGAAGAGAAGAAAGCCAAGGCCAAGGACGTGAAGCGCAAGGAAGCAGCCGTACTTGCGGCAGAACCAGACACGAAGCGCGGCAGGGACCAACCAGAGTTGTCCAAGGGCAACCGATTCTGCGCCTACTGATAACCCACAAGTGTAGGGGATTGCAACAGCCTTCGAGGGTAGAGTATTCAACCCAAATTTATTGATTTGACACAAGGGGAGCCAAAGAATATTCTTAAGTATTTGCAGTTGAGTTTTCAATTCAACCACACCTGGATAACTTAGTATCTACAGCAAATTATTTAGTAGCAAAGTAGTATGATAGTAATGGTAACAGTGGCAAAAGTAAAGATAGCAGTTTTGTAGTAATTGTAACAGTAGCAATGGAAAAGTAAATAAGCGAAACACAAGATGTGAAAAGCTCGTAGGCATTGGATCAGTGATGGATAATTATGTCGGATGTGATTCCTCATGTAATAGCTATAACATAGGGTGACACAGAACTAGCTCCAGTTCATCAATGTAATGTAGGCATGTATTCCGAATATAGTCATACGTGCTTATGAAAAAGAACTTGCATGACATCTTTTGTCCTACCCTCCCGTGGCAGCGGGGTCCTAGTGGAAACTAAGGGATATTAAGGCCTCGTTTTAATAGAGTACCGGACCAAAGCATTAACACATAGTAAATACATGAACTCCTCAAACTATGGTCATCACCGAGAAGTATCCCGATTATTGTCACTTCAGGGTTGTCGGATCATAACACATAATAGGTGATTATAGACTTGCAAGATAGGATCAAGAACACACATATATCATGAAACATAATAGGTTCAGATCTGAAATCATGGCACTCGGGCCCTAGTGACAAGCATTAAGCATAGCAAAGTCATAGAACCATCAATCTCAGAACATAGTGGATACTAGGGATCAAACCCTAACAAAACTAACTTGATTACATGGTAAATCTCATCCAACCCATCACCGTCCAGCAAGCCTACGATCGAATTACTCATGCACGGCGGTGAGCATCATGAAATTGGTGTTGGAGTATGGTTGATGATGACGATGACGACGAATCCCCCTCTCCGGAGCCCCGAACGGACTCCAGATCAGCCCTCCCGAGAGAGATTAGGGCTTGGCGGCGGCTCCGTATCATAAAACGCGATGAAACTTTCTCTCTGATTTTTTTTCTCTGTGAAACGGAATATATGGAGTTGGAGTTGAGGTCGGTGGAGCCTCAGGGGGCCCACGAGACAGGGGGGCGCGCCCCCACCCTCATGGAGAGGGTGTGGGCCCCTGGTCTTAATTCTTTCGCCAGTGTTTTTTATATTTTCCAAAACTTATCTCCGTGGATTTTCAGGTCATTCCGAGAAATTTTGTTTTCTACACATAAAACAACATCATGGCAGTTCTGCTGAAAACAACGTCAGTCCGGGTTAGTTTCATTCAAATCATGCAAGTTAGAGTCCAAAACAAGGGCAAAAGTGTTTGGAAAAGTACATACATTGGAGACGTATCAACTCCCCCAAGCTTAAACCTTTGCTTGTCCCCAAGCAATTCAGTTGATAAACTGAAAGTGATAAAGAAAAACTTTTACAAACTCTTTTTGCTCTTGTTGTTGTAAATATGTAAAGCCAACATTCAAGTTTTCAGCAAGTATTATGAACTAACCATACTCACAATAACACTTAGGTCTCACAATTACTCATATCAATGACATAATCAGCTAGCGAGCGATAATAATAAAACTCAGATGACAACACTTTCTCAAAACAATCATAATATGATATAACAAAATGGTATCTCGCTAGCCCTTTCTGAGACCGCAAAACATAAATGCAAAGCAGCTTTAAAGATCAAGGACTGACTAAACACTGTAATTCATGGTAAAAGAGATCCAGTCAAGTCATACCCAATATAAACCAATAGTAATGAATGCAAATGACAGTGTGCTCTCCAGCGGGTGCTTTTTAATAAGAAGGTGATGGCTCAACATAAAAGTAAATAGATAGGCCCTTCGCAGAGGGAAGCAGGGATTTGTATAGGTGCCAGAGCTCGATTTTAAAATAGAGATTGAATAACATTTTGGGCGGCATACTTTCATTGTCAATGCAACAACTATGAGATGGCGATATCTTCCATACTACATGCATTATAGGCAGTTCCCAAACAGAATGGTAAAAGTTTATACTCCCCCACCACCAACAAGCATCAATCCATGGCTTGCTCGAAACAACGAGTGCCTCCAACTAACAACAACCCTGGGGGAGTTTTGTTTAATTATATTGATTTGCTTTGATCTTTTTGGATCATGGGACTGGGCATCCCGGTTACCGGCCCTTTCTCGTGAATGAGGAGTGGAGTCCACTCCTCTTGAGAATAACCCACCTAGTATGGAAGATATAGACAGCCCTAGTTGAAACATGAGCTGCTCGAGCATACAAAACAGAATTTCATTTGAAGGTTTGGAGTTTGGCACATACAAATTTACTTGGAACTGCAGGTAGATACCGCATATAGGAAGGTATGGTGGACTCGTATGGAATAACTTTGGGTTTATGGAGTTCGAATGCACAAGCAGTATTCCCGCTTAGTACAGGTGAAGGCTAGCAAAAGACTGGGAAGTGACCAACTGAGAGAGCGACAACAGTCATGAACATGCATTAAAATTAATTCGCACCGAGTCCAAGCATGAGTAGGATGTAATCTACCATGAACATAAATATCGTGAAGGCTATGTTGATTTGTTTCAACTACATGCGTGAACATGTGCCAAGTCAAGTCACTCAATTCATTCAAAGGAGGATACCATCCCATCATACCACATCATAATCATTTTAATAGCATGTTCGCACGCAAGGTAAAACCGTTATAACTCATAGCTAATCAAGCATGGCACAAGCAACTATAATCTCTAAATGTCATTGCAACTATGTTTACTTCATAATAAGCTGAATTAGGAACGATGAACTCATCATATTTACAAAAACAAAAGAGGTCGAGTTCGTAACAGCTTTTCTCATCTCAATCAGTCCAGCATATATCATCATTATTGCCTTTCACTTGCACGACCGAACAATGTGTATAATAATAATAGTGCACGTGCATTGGACTAAGCTGGAATCTGCAAGCATTCAACTCAAGAGAGAAGACAAGTAATATGGGCTCCAAATTAAATCAACAATCATGCATATGAGAGCCACTAAACATTTTCAATATGGTCTTCTACTCTCGACCCCCAAAGGAAAGAAAAGAAAATAAAACTATTTACACGGGAAAGCTCCCAACAAACAAGAAGAAGAACGAGAAATCTTTTTGGGTTTTCATTTTAAGTCTACTACAAGCATGGAAATTAAACTAACTTATTTTTTGGTTTTTCTTAAGGTTTATCAAACACACAAGAAGAAAGCGAGAAAAAGAAAATTAAACTAGCATAGATAATACAATGAAAGAGTATGAGCACCGACGACTGTGAACATGAATGTAAAGTCGGTAAGAAATACGTACTCCCCCAAGCTTAGGCTTTTGCCTAAGTTGGTCTAAGGCCAAGGGTAGCCTGGCTGATACGTAGTTGTAACTGGGGTCGTACTGAGATGCAGCAGCAAATGCCTCCTGGGCTGCGGCATGTTGGCGAGCCGCCTCCACTCTCCCACGTGTTTAGCTGCTTCCTCCCAGGTAACAACATATCTTCCTTTTGCCTGGTAATCAAAAAGGAAAGTAGCAGGAAGAGTAACATGGACAGAGCTATGTCTGTAAAACATTAGTCGATACTGGAGGAATTGTTCATTCGTCCTAAGAAAATGATGTTTGACCATAGCGTCATAATCTAAATAAGCAGGAGGCAACACCATATCCCCCTCTCATGGGGCTATACCAAGAGAAATAGCCACACGGGTCGCATAAATTCCTCCAAATAAATCTCCAGCCCTACCATTATTATAAAACCTACGTGCAACTATTGCCCCCAAGTTATAATCTTTATAACCTAACACGGCACTCTTGAGGACACAAAGATCAGGGACACACATATGACAAGCTTCATCTTTACCATTAATGCATCTACCAATGAAGAGAGCAAAATAATGTATAGCAGGAAAGTGAATGCTCCCTACGGTAGCTTGTGCTATATCCCTAGATTCTCCCACAGTAATACTAGCAAGAAAGTCTCTAAATTCAGATTTGTGGGGATCATTAACATTGCCCCACTACGGAAGTTTGCAAGCAGTTGTAAAATCCTCTAAGTCCATGGTATAAGATTTATCATAAATATCAAATAGGACACTCTGAGAATTACGTGAACATTTATATTTAAACCTTCCCCCAGATGAATCAGTCAATTGATAGTACTGAGGACACTTATCTTGTAAGAAGTCCTCAAGATCGGCATTGCGCACATATGCGTCAAATTCATCCTTAAAGCCTTCTTTGACCATAAAATCATCTGATGGCCACTCATAAGCTCGTACTTCTGCGTCCCTCGGTAGTTCATCGTCTTGCTCACGCATAGCAAGCATGGGTCCCTTCTTTATTGAGGAACCACCTTGATACATTCTCCTAGACATATTTCCTTTTCTGAAAAAATTCTGAAATTTTAGTAACTTCAAAATAGAAGTGAATAAAACTAATCAAGATTGATAGCAACTACTCCTACAAGTGCCTAGAGCCTATATCATGGATTGGAATTACTTGGGACCTCCTAAATTTAACATGCAAGCTCAAGAACATGGTCACCTATGCAGCAAAAATTTGCAATGAATAAAGCACTAGAACAAAAACTAATTGGACCAATGGAGGAGTCACATACCAATCAAAAATCTCCCAAAGCAGTTTTGTGAATGGAGCTTTGAGCAAGGTGATCGAAAATCGCAGCAAAATGAGCTAGAACTCGTGCTTGAGCTGGATGAGGATTTTTTTGGGAAGAAGATGGAGTGTGTGGGTGCAGGAATAAGTGGAGGGGGGCCACCGTGGGCCCATGAGACAGGGGGGTGTGCACAGGGGGTGTGGGCGCGCCATCCACCCTCGTGGCCAGGTGCTTGCCCCCTCTGTAGTGTTTTCAGAGCCTAAAATCCTCAAATATTCCATAAAAATGATACTAAATTTGCAGGGCATTTCGAGCAGTTTTATTTTCGGGATATTTTTTATTGCACGGATAATTCAGAAAACAGACGGATAATACTATTTTTGCTTTATTTATTTTAAATAACAGAAAGTAAAAAGAGGGTACAGAAGGTTGTGCCTTCTAGTTTCATCCATATCATGATCATCAAAATGAATCCACTAACAAGGTTGATCAAGTCTTGTTAACAAACTCATTCCGAGTAACATAGAACTTGAGAAATTTTGAATAACACTAAGTTACCTCAACGGGGATATGAACATCCCCAATAATAAGAATTTCATACTTTTTCTTGACAGTAGGAAGAGGAGATTCAAAACCTTCAATAATGATAGTTGGACTCTTTCCAATAGAATTGATGCTATGAACTTGAGATTGTTTCCTCGGAAAATGTACCGTATGCTCATTACCATTAACATGAAAAGTGACATTGCCTTTGTTGCAATCAATAACAGCCCCTGCAGTATTCAAAAAGGGTCTACCAAGGATAATCGACATACTATCGTCCTCGGGAATATCAAGAATAACAAAGTCCGTTAAGATAGTGACATTTGCAACCACAACAGGCACATCCTCACAAATACCGACAGGTATGGCAGTCGATTTATCGGCCATTTGCAAAGATATTTCAGTAGGTGTCAACTTGTTAAATTCACGTCTACAATATAAAGAGAGAGGCATAACACTAACACCGGCTCCAAGATCACATAAAGCAATTTTAACATAATTTCTTTTAATGGAGCATGGTATAGTTGGTACCCCTGGATCTCCAAGTTTCTTTGGTATTCCACCTTTAAAAGTGTAATTAGCAAGCATGGTGGAAATTTCAGCTTCCGGTATCTTTCTTTTATTTGTAATGATATCCTTCATGTATTTAGCATAAGGATTTAATTTAAGCATATCAGTTAAGTGCATACGTAAGAAGATAGGTCTAATCATTTCAGCAAAGCGCTCAAAATCCTCATCATCCTTTGTCTTGGATGGTTTAGGAGGAAAGGGCATGGGTTTCTGAACCCATGGTTCTCTCTCTCTACCGTGCTTCCTAGCAACAAAATCTCTTTTATCATAACGTTGATTCTTTGATTGTGGGTTATCAAGATCAACAATAGGTTCAATCTCTACATCATTATTTTTGCTAGGCTTGAACAAATCATTTTGAGCTTTAAGTACTTGCTCAGCTTGAGTAGCAACAATAGAAGCATATTTGCTAATGAGTTTAAGTTCACCTTTAACTCTAGCCATATAATCACTCAAGCGTCCTATCTCGAAAGCATTATTATTTAATTCTCTACCAACATAAGCATTAAAACTTTCTTGTCTAGCCACAAAGTCATCAAATTCATCTAAGCATGGGCTATGAAATTTAGTAGACGGGATTTCAACTTTATCATATCTATAGAGAGAATTTACCTTTACTACCCGTGTCGGGTTATCAAGACAATGTGGTTCTTCGACAGGCGGTATATTAAGACCATGTATTTCTTCAATAGGTGGTAAATTCTTAACATCTTCTGCTTTAATGCCTTTTTCTTTCATTGATTTCTTTGGCTCTTGCTTATCTTCAGGACTGAGAAATAGAACACCTCTCTTCTTAGGAGTGGGTTTAGGAATAGGCTCAGGAGTTGGCTCAATTGGTTCAGGAATTGCCTCAGGAATTGGCTCAGGAAGAGTCCAATTATTTTCATTAGTCAACATATTATTCAATAGTAATTCAGCTTCATCGACTGTTCTTTCCCTGAAAACACAACCAGCACAACTATCCAAGTGGTCCTTGGAAGCATCGGTTAGTCCATTATAAAAGATATCAAGTATTTCATTTTTCTTAAGAGGATGATTAGGCAAAGCATTAAGTAATCAGAGAAGCCTCCCCCAAGCTTGTGGGAGACTCTCTTCTTTGATTTGCCCAAAATTATATATTTCCCGCAAGGCAGCTTGTTTCTTAAGAGCAGGAAAATATTTAGCGAAGAAGTAATAAATCATATCCTGGGGACTACGCACACAACCAGGATCAAGAGAATTAAACCAAGTCTTAGCATCACCCTTTAATGAGAACAGAAATATCTTAAGGATATAATAATAGCGAGACTTCTCATCATTAGTAAATAGGGTGGCTATATCATTCAACTTGGTAAGATGTGCCACAACAGTTTCAGATTCAAGGCCATAAAAAGGATCAGATTCAACCAAAGTAGTTATTTCAGGATCAACAGAGAATTCATAATCATTATTAGTAACACAGATAGGTGAAGTAGCAAAATCAGGGTCAGGTTTCATTCTAGCATTAAGAGATTGTTGCTTCCATTTAGCTAATATCTTTTTAAGATCATATCTATCTTTGCAAGCAAAAATAGCTCTAGCAGCTTCCTCCTCCATAACATAACCCTCAGGAACAACATGTAATTCATAATCAGAGGAGAACTTTCATCATCACTATCATCAATAATAGCATCTTCAATAATTTCATTCTCTCTAACCCTAGCAAGTTGTTCATCAAGAAATTCACCTAATGGCAAAGTAGTATCACACACAGAAGTAGTTTCATCATAAGTATCATGCATAGCAGAAGTGGCATCATCAATAACATGCGACATATCAGAATTCATAGCAGTAGCAGGTTTAGGTGTCGCAAGCTTACTAATAACAGAAGGAGAATCTAGTGCAGAGCTAGATGGCAGTTCCTTACCTCCCCTTGTAGTTGAGGGCAAAATCTTGGTTCTTTCGTCTTTCAAGTTCCTCATGGTGATCAACAGATATAAATCCCAAGTGACTCAAAGAACAGAGCTATGCTCCCCAGCAACGGCGCCAAAAATTAGTCTTGATAACCCACAAGTGTAGGGGATCACAATAGCTTTCGAGGGTAGAGTATTCAACCCAAATTTATTGATTCGACACAACGGGAGCCAAACAATATTCTTAAGTATTAGCAGTTGAGTTGTCAATTCAACCACACCTAGATAACTTAGTATCTGCAACAAAGTATTTAGTAGCAAACTAGTATGATAGTAATGGTAACAGTGGCAAAAGTAAAGATAGCAGTTTTGTAGTAATTGTAACAGTAGCAACGGAAAAGTAAATAAGCGAAACACAAGATGCGAAAAGCTCGTAGGCATTGGATCAGTGATGGATAATTATGTCGGAATCGATTCCTCATGTAATAGCTATAACATAGGGTGACACAGAACTAGCTCCAGTTCATCAATGTAATGTATGCATGTATTCCGAATATAGTCATACGTGCTTATGGAAAAGAACTTGCATAACATCTTTTGTCCTACCCTCCCGTGGTAGCGGGGTCCTAGTGGATACTAAGGGATATTTACGCCTCCTTTTAATAGAGTACCGGACCAAAGCATTAACACATAGTGAATACATGAACTCCTCAAACTATGGTAATCACCAAGAAGTATCCCGATTATTGTCACTTCGGGGTTGTCGGATCATAATACATAATAGGTGACTATAGACTTGCAAGATAGGATCAAGAACACACATATATTCATGAAGACATAATAGGTTCAGATCTGAAATCATGGCACTCGGGCCCTAGTGACAAGCATTAAGCATAGCAAAGTCATAGCAACATCAATCTCAGAACATAGTGGATACTAGGGATCAAACCCTAACAAAACTAACTTGATTACATGGTAAATCTCATCCTACCCGTCATCGTCCAGCAAGCCTACGATGGAATTACTCAAGCACGGCGGTGAGCATCATGAAATTGGTGATGGAGGATGGTTGATGATGACGACAGCGACGAATCCCCCTCTCCGGAGCCCCGAACGGACTCCAGATCAGCCCTCCCGAGAGAGATTAGGGCTTGGCTGCGGCTCCGTATCGTAAAACGCGATAAAACTTTCTCTTTGATTTTTTTTCTCCGCGAAACAGAATATATGGAGCTGGAGTTGAGGTCGGTGGAGCCTCAGGGGGCCCACGAGACAGGGGCGCGCCCAGGGGGAGGGCGCGCCCCCCACTCTCGTGGACAGGGTGTGGGCCCCCTGGTCTTGATTCTTTCGCCAGTATTTTTTATATTTTCCAAAACTTATCTCCGTGGATTTTTAGGTCATTCCGAGAACTTTTGTTTTCTACACATAAAACAACATCATGGCAGTTCTGCTGAAAACATCGTCAGTCCGGGTTAGTTTCATTCAAATCATGCAAGTTAGAGTCCAAAACAAGGGAAAAGGTGTTTGGAAAGGTAGATACGTTGGAGACGTATCACCTACCACAACCTCTACACCCACAACACCAACGAATGCCAGGAGCTCAGAGCCGTTCGAGAAGGACGCATCGGTCGATGCCCCAAGCGCAATGACCGGGGCTACGGCCGAGGAGGAAGAGGTGGAGGACGATGGGACGACCGAGGCCCTCGCCAGGAGTGGCATGACCAACCTCGCAAGGATCGCTGGCAGAACCAGCCTCGCGAGGGGGCTTAGAGAGACCAGCCCCGTGAGGATCGCCCGCAGGGCAACACATGCCTTCCTCCTCTGCCACCACCGCCAAGAAGGAATGATGACCACCATCAGGACAAGGGGGCTGGGGGCTCCAGGAGCCACGTGCTATCGCTTGCATCCTGGGCGGTGCTCAGGCCCCAGCCTCTCAGCGCATCTTCAAGCAGTTTGCTCGCGAGGTGAATGCAGTCCTCCCCAAGCTCGATGCCACGCGCCCTCTCAGATGGTCCACGTGCGCCATCACTTTCAGCTCACTGGATCAACTCAAGTGTGCGGCTACAGCTGGCATCCTTCCAATGCTTCGCTCCCAAGTCATCAGCAACGTGCAAGTTACCAGGACCCTCATTGATGGCGGCGCATGACTCAATGTCCTGTCCGTCGAGACGTTCAACAACCTTCAAGTGCCATATGATCAACTTTAGCCAACCAAGCCTTTCTCAGGAGTCACTGACAGCTCCATCACTCCGATAGGACAGGTTTGCCTTCCTGTCACTTTTGGACAGCGCAAGAACTACCGTACCGAGCTCATTGACTTTGACGTTGCCCACATTCGCCTGCCATACAATGCCATCCTCGGGTATCCACCCTGGGCAAGTTCATGGAAGTGACCCACCATGGTTACAATGTCGTCAAGATGCCGGGAAGCGGCGGAATCATCACAGTCCCCTGAGAAGAGAAGGATGCGGTGTGATCCCTCGAGTGCGCCTTCCAAGCTGCATCAATCGAGGACCCAGACAGCAGGGGCGAGAACCCTACTGAGGCAGTTCCCAAGAAGAAGAAGACATCGCCCAGCTCAAGGCCTCAGGAGGTTGGCATCTCCGGAGGTGTCACGTCAGGATCCATGCCCGTGCAAGGGGCGCCTTCCTCCATCGCATAGGAGGGCGCGCCCGGCGCCATCCTCGGGCAGGGCTCGGGGGCTCTCTTTTGGAGGGCCTCAGACTTTGCCAGGATTACGAGGGAGGCGCTCGGGCACCACTTGGAGGCGTGCTTTGCGGCACGTTTCCCTCAGGAAGGCACGACGGGGCAAGGAAGGCCTAACCCTCAGGAGTTCATCACCAAGACCACTCAGGAGCTGCAGGAATCAAGAGTCATACGCGGCGATCGCCGCCTGCCCAATGTAGCTCCCCATCCAGGCGAGGATGGTGGGTTGCGCATCTGCATCGACTACCCAGGGCTTAGCCGAGCCGCATCTCAGGAGTGTTTCTGGCCTTCGCGCGTGGGACGTTGTGAGGGTCCGCCGCACAGCTACGTTCGCATGCCTTTCGGCCTGCCGAACGCGGCTGCCACTCACCAGCGTCATCTGCGGAGCATTCTGGCAGCTCAGGAGGCCAGGCACCACGCAGTCCTGGCGGAGATGGAGATGGTCCTCAAGGAACTGCCCGGACTCCCGGAGCCTCCAGAGGCTCAGGGCTGTAGTGGCTCGTGATGATCGGCTTCTTCATTACGCACCTTCAGCACCCTCTCTCCAGCAGGGCTTCCGCTCGGCCCTTCACGGCTTCAGCAGCAGCGGCAGAGCGCTCGGCGTCCACAGGCTCTAGCAGCTCGTCGAGGTTAGCGCTAGGGTCGCGAAGGTAGACGTGGCTAAGGACCTGCGTCAGCGCCGCAGAAGAAAGGACGCGAGCTTCGACCTCGGCCATGGGGCCGACGCCGGTCACGACTTCCTCAAGCGCTTCGACCAAGAAGGGAAGCAGTTGGGCGGGGCCATCCTTGGCCCCGGCCAGCGGCTTCTCCAGGCCACCATCATAGAGAGTCTTCAGCGCCTTGCGAGATCTCACCTCAAGATCTGTGAAGGCCACGCAGTCCTCGATCAGGACCTTCGCCTTGGCATCCAGCTCGGCCCTCTCCGTCTTCAGCGTCTGCTCCAGTGTCTTCAGTCAGCCGCGCTCAGCGGACAGCTCAGCATCATGGTCCCCACCGGCATCCTCTCGAGCCTTCATCTCCTCCTCCTTCGCCTGGCGGTCGCGAGCTTCCTTGGCGAGCTCGTCGTGTATACCTTGCATCTCGACCTCCATCGCCTTGCAACGGTCCTGGGCGGCCGCGGTGTCCTTCAGCGCTGCATCGCGGGCAGCTGCAGCCTACGTGGCGGTTTGCTTCTCCTCCTTAGAAGCCACCGCAGCCCCGCTCAGTGCCGCTCGGACAGAGGCGTCAGAGTGAGCCTAGCCGGAGACCAGCTCCAGGCGCCCGGCTACCAGGTGGGGCTTGGCACCCTGGAGGTCTTCTCACAGCCAGCCTAGCTCCACAAGGGTGCGGTCTAAGACGGCAGAGGAGGCAGAGGAGTCAGGAACCAGTGGTGCACGAGGAGAAGGCAGCAGCATGACCACATCTTGGAAGACTCGGAGCTCCTGAGTCTTGGCAACCTCAGCGACAGCATCAAGCACCGGCACCTCTAGAGTCAGCGAGGCCACAGGGGCTGGCACCCCGCCAGGGCGCTCCTCCTAGCCTCGCGAGGATGATCGGGCAGGGGAAGCACGAATTCCACCGCCTCCCCTTCCCACAGGCAAAGGCGCGACCACAACGGATGAGCCTACCCCAGGCGGAGCCACCGTGTCCCCTTTCAGCTTCTTCGCCGCAAGTGGTGGCCTAACCAAATGATAGAGGACGTCAAGCCCCGACAGCAAAAACAAGAACAAGATGGAGTTCAAGCACTTACTGGTCAATCGTGGCGTAGTCTAGCGGTCTCTTGCCGAGCTTAAAGCCCGTGAGCCTCTTGGTCCGGGACGCAGCCTCAAGAGGTCCAGAGGCAGAAGAGGGCGCACCAGAAGGGCTAGAGGCGGCTTCGGGCAGTGCCTGGGCAGAAGTAGCCCCTCGAGAGATCAGCCCCAACCTGTCTTTCTTTGGGATCACGGGCGGGTCCTCTCCCTCTCGCCTGGCAACGGCCTCGTCGTCATCCGGCAGGGTGCGGAGGATGTTGGCCCTGCGCCGGGGGGAAGTCTCCCCCGTCCCCTCAGCGGTCGCCTCCGAGTCACGCTCCTCTTCTTCTTCGTCTTCCTCTCCTCCCCCGCAGGAATCATCAGAAGACAATTCCATCGGCGCCGTCGCCTGGCCCTCGGGAGGCACCTCCGGCACCAGACCACGCTAGTCAAAGGTGAGCATGTGTCCACCACATGCTGCTAGTTGTTGCGAAGGAATAGGGGGGTTGGGGCGCCCTCCGGACCTTCCACATCCTTTCCGACCAAGAGGCGGAGAGCTGCGGCCAGATCCTCATCGGCCAGGGCCACCGAGTTCACGCGGAGATCGTCGTTCGCACCCCCAAGCGTCCACAACGGGCGCGAGTGCGCCTGAAGTGGAGCCACCCGCTGCGCCAGGAACTCCCTCAGGAGCGTGGCCTCGGTCAACTTCGACGCCTTCATGTTGCCCGGCCTCAGGTCAGCGTTTATCTTCTCCATCACCGACTTCGCCCGTCGGTCGTCAAGCTTCGCACGAGAACATGCATCGTCAGCCTGGGGCTGCTCCGTGGGTAACACCAACCGAGAGTGGATGCATCCAGCATCCATCATGACCCACTTGCTCCGGAAGCCATCGACCCTCTTCCCGGTCTTCGAGATTGCATTGGCCTTGGAGTACGCGACAAAGCCAGCACACGCCAAGGTGTGGCTGCCAGTGATTCGGAGGGAGAAGAAGTGGCGCAGCAAAGCCACAGACGGCATCACTCCAATGTGCGCCTCGCAGTAGTAGGAAAAAATCGACAAAAGGAGGATGGATTTGGGATGGAGATGAAGGGCATGTAGCTTGTAATGGCAGAGGACGGCGTAGAAGAACTCGAAAAGGGAGGCACCAGGCCGGCGATAACGGTGCTCATGAAGAAGGGGTAGAAAGAGCTCCCCTTAGCCTCCGGCTAGGCGGAGCCGGCCCGGAGCCTAGTTTCCCCCATCTCGCTGCCCTGCGCTGCCGTCATCAGACGCATAGCAGCGAGATTCTTCTCCGTCATGTTTGGGGGATCCAGGGCCGGCGAGTACCAAGCCGGCAGGGCTTCGGCCACGGCCTTGCGGGGCGCCATTGCTCGCTGAAAGAGGAAGGATGGAGCGGATCTGGAGATTCCGGAAGCAAGAGAGCAAGAGCAAGGAAGGGGATCTGGAGCAAGGCGAATGAGAGCAATGAAGGTAAGCCTAACCCAAGCCAGCCTTTTGTCATTCGGGCAGTTGCCGAGGCCGAGGGAGTCCTGGATTAAGCGGTCCTCAGACAGACGGACTATATACTTTGGCCAGACTATTGGACTATGAAGATACAAGATTGAAGACTTCGTCCCATGTCCGGGTGGGACTCTCCTTTGCGTGGAAGGCAAGCTTGGCAATTCGGATATGTAGATCTCCTTCTCTGTAACCGACTCTGTGTAACCCTAGCCCCCTCCGGTGTCTATATAAATCGAAGGGTTTAGTCCATAGGACAACAACAATCATAATCATAGGCTAGCTTCTAGGGTTTAGCCTCTACGATCTCGTGGTAGATCAACTCTTGTAATACTCATATCATCAAAAGCAATCAAGCAGGAAGTAGGGTATTACCTCCATCGAGAGGGCCAGAACCTGGGCAAACATCGTGTCCCTCGCCTCCTGTTACCATTAGCCTTAGACGCATAGTTCGGGACCCCCTACCCGAGATCCGCCGGTTTTGACACCGACATTGGTGCTTTCATTGAGAGTTTCACTGTGTCGTCACGATAAGGCTTGATGGCTCCTTCAATCATCTTCAACAACAGGGTCCAGGGTGAGGTTTTCCTCCTCGGACAGATCTTTGTATTCGGCGGCTTCGTACTACGGCCCAACTTGCTTGGCCATCTGGAGCAGATCGACAGCTACGCCCCTGGCCATCAGGTCAGATTTGGAAGTTTGAACTATACTGGCGACAGGGGACTTGATCTTCGACGGATTCGAGCCCATGTCAGGTGCGCTGAATAGTCACGACGAGCATGACTTAGATCTGTCATCGTACAGTGTTCGGGAGATCACGCCTGTGGCTGCCCCGGCCATCAATCCGGAGCAGATTGTGCCATCCGAGGATGGGTGGATGGACCCCGCCACGGAGGCCGCACACTCATCGGCGTAGAGCCGAACACAGACTTCACATCCAAAGAAATCCGTGTCATCGGACCCTCGGACTCGTCTCTGGCCACAGGTTCTGAACCGCGTACGTCCGTGCCTATCAAATCTGATTGGGCACCGATTATGGAGTTTACCTCCGCGGATATCTTTCAGCACTCACCTTTGGGCGACGGGCAAAATTCATTGAGGTCTCTCTCTTTGTCAGGAGACTCTTGGCCGAACTTTGTCCGGCTGGTGTGGGAAGCGGACGATGAAGAAATTCATTCCCCACCCACCACCCACTTAATAGCCACTGTCGATGACTTAACCGACGTGCTTGACTTCAACTCTAAAGACATCGACGGTATGGACGACGATGCAGGAGAAGAATAGGAACCACCGCCCACAGGGCGTTGGACAGCCACCTCATCGTATGATATATATGGTGGACACGTGCAAAGAAGGCGATGGCGATGATGCAATGGAGGATAGTCCCCCTGAGAAGCAATCTAAGCATCAGCGTCATAGGCGCCGCTCTAAGCCCCGCCAGAGAAAAAATACTGATACCGGCACAAGAGACGATAGCAATCCGGGTGGTGCCGAAGACGAAAACAATCTAGCCCAGACAGGCTTCGAGCAGGCCGAACTAGAGGATGGGCAAGCTAGCCCTAAGGAACAGGCAATAGATGGAGAATCAGAGGATGACAATTACATGCCCCTCTCCGAAGACAAAGTGAGCCTTGGCGACGAAGAATTCACCGTGCCTGAAGATCCCGTCGAGCAGGAGCGCTTCAAGAGTCGGCTTATAGCCACTGCAAAAAGCGTGAAGAAAAAGCAACAACAGCTTCAAGCTGATCAAGATCTTCTAACTGATAGATGGACTGAGGTCCAGGCAGCCGAGGAATACGGACTCGAGCGCCCTACCAAAAGTTACCCAAAGCGCAGGTTGCTACCTCAACTAGAGGAGGAGGCATCAAAGCCTACACTACCAGTGCATGATGCGGCTGACCAGCCACCTCGTGGCTGAGACAAAGTGGCGTTTCAGCCCGAAGTCCAGCCCGCACCCCAACGCCAAACAAGCAAAAACACGAAGGTCCGGGGCTTCACGCATGACTTGCGAGACAAATTGAAAAACAAAGCAGGACAGTCAAGATCGATCTACGGATCACAGAGGCACGCCCCAATGCGTGACGATGACCGTCACACCGGATATACCAACAAATCCGGCCGGACCGAATACAATGTAGCCTGGCACAGAGGCGCCGCACACCCCCAATGCTTCACTAATGAAGTATTGGATCATGAATTCCCAAAAGGGTTTAAACCCGTGAACATTGAATCATATGATGGTACTACAGACCCCACGGTATGGATAGAAGATTTCTTCCTCCACATTCACATGGCCCGCGGAGACGACCTACACGCCATCAAGTACCTCCCACTAAAACTCAAGGGACCGGCTCAGCATTGGCTGAATAGCTTGCCGGCAAACTCCATCGGGAGTTGGGAGAACCTGGCAGACGCATTCCTGGACAACTTCCAGGGCACTTATGTGCGACCACCGGATGCTGATGATCTAAGTCACATAACCCAACAGCCCGGAGAGTCAGCCAGGAAATTTTGGACTCGGTTCCTAACAAAAAAGAACCAAATTGTTGACTGTCTGGATGCTGAAGCCCTAGCAGCCTTTAAGCATAACATCCGTGACGAGTGGCTTGCCCGACATCTTGACCAAGAAAAGCCAAAGTCCATGGCAGCCCTCACGACACTCATGACCTGCTTTTGTGTGGGCGAGGATAGCTGGTTGGCTCGTAGCAACAACACAACAAGCAATCCTGGCACATCAAAAGCCAGAGATACCAACGACAAACCACAACGCAACAAAAACAAGCGTCGCAAAAATGGTGATAGCGCCGAAGACACAACAGTCAATGCTGGATTCAGTGGCTCTAAGTCCGGTTAGCGGAAAAAGCCATTCAAAAATAACAATTCGGGTCCGTCCAGTTTGGACCGCATACTCGACCGTCCATGCCAAATTCATGGCACCCCAGGAAGACCAGCCAATCATACCAACAGAGAATGCTGGGTCTTCAGACAAGCCGGTAGGTCAGGTGCCAAAAACAAGGAGAAGGGGTCTCAAAGCGATGATGACGACGAGGAGCCCTGATCATCGAATATAGGAGGGCAAAAGAAATTTCCCCCGCAAATCAAAATGGTGAACATGATAAACGCCACCCACATTCCCAAGCTGGAACGAACATGCACTCTTAGGGATGTCGACTTAACGGAGCCAGGTGCCCCACAATACAACCTATGGCCGATCACCTTCGATCGTATGGATAGTCCGGCCAATACCAATCAAGGCAATCCAGCCGCACTCGTCCTTGACCCAATAATTGATGGATTCCACCTCACACGAGTCCTTATGGACGGAGGCAGCAGTCTAAACCTGCTGTATCAGGACACAGTGCGCAAGGTGGGTATCGATCATTCGATGATCAAGCCCACTAAAACCACCTTTAAAGGTGTTATACCAGGTGTGGTGGCCAGTTGTACAGGCTCCATCACTCTGGAGGTAGTCTTCGTATCACCAAACAATTACCGTACCGAAGAGTTAGTCTTCGACATCGTCCCCTTTCGCAGTGACTATCAGGCACTGCTCGGACGAACTGCGTTCGCTCGATTTAACGCGATGCCACATTATGCCTACCGTAAACTCAAGATGCCCAGTCCGCGCGGCGTCATCACGGTTAATGGCAGGGCCGAACTTCCCCTCTCTGCCGAAGAGTCTACCGCTGCTTTAACAGCAGAAGCAACAAGCGGCACCTTTCAATCGAACCTCAAGTCGACGGCCAAGCTCCCGGACACCGCCAAAGGAGTCCGAACTACTGCACGGCAGGGTAGCCCGGCTCGTCCGGATCTCAATTAAACACTCCGGCAAAAGTTAAAACAGACCACGTACTGCGGCTCAACCGCTCTGCAGCACACAAACATTTCTTGCATTTTATTTGCAGGTTCACCTTTGCGTAGGCCAGGACTGACGGCGTGGAAATAGTTCGAACGCGTAAGGGAATCTTTAGATATTCCCCTCGATGACCATCCGGCTACACTCCGGATCCGCATACAACTTCCTCCCGCCAGGTCTCAGCAGGTTCCGCAGTCATACTTCTTTTTATCACATCACATGTACTCATACGCATCGACATATTATTCAAATACAACATGTGGATTTATATGATGCTTATCTGCTGTTATTTCTTATTGAAACTCTTTTGTCAAAAGGCAGCTGCACATCGTGATATGCCTTAATATGCCAGGGGCTTCATTATACCCATAATACGACAATAAAGTCCGAACACCTTCACAGCAGTTCGGCACCCCAAACTTATAGCATTATATGCATAATCTCCGAATCATCTCTTGGGTCAATAGTTGGGTTTGCCCGGCTCCCATGTTTTGGTACCTTACGCTCCGCTATATCGGCTAAGGTAGCATAGGGAGAACTACTGCGATTGTGTCCCGGTTCTTCCGGACGAGCACCTCAGTAGAGAAAGCCAAAAACTGACTGTCATGATACAGCGAGAGCTGGTCAGCTATTCAAGAGGTTGTAAAATCTTTAAGGATTTCTTCCGCATAATGCCATAACCAATGCAGCGTGCGATGGATCGACCTTTCTTCCGATCAGGTGCTTATAGAGCCCCTCGTGCGGTCTTCCGAACACCGGGGGCTGCGCCTACCTTCCTTTTGTCAAACTCCTATGGCTAAGTGAGAGTGATAAAGCCCTATAGTCTGATTGCCTGGTTCGCTGTGCTGAACACCTCCTTCAAGGACCCAAAACTGGGATAAAGAGTGCTCAGGTTTATCCCGAACACCCCCGTACTTACTACATGGGGGCAGAAGCCGACGACTGGCCAACTCTCAAGATTAATATATAAAACAGCCGCACAGGAGGAACAAGTTTCAAATAACAGGCAATAAATAATAGAAATGACCTTGTTTAACATTACAAAGGACAACATGACTGTATTCATGGAAATATAATGTCCTCGGTGCATTGCTCCGCCGCAAGGCGGGCTCCTTTCAAGACACTATCATAATATAATTCAGGCTTGCGGTGCTCCTTCCCCTCCGGCGGTCCCTTGGTCATCAGCTTTTCCGCATCCATCTTCCCCCAGTGCACCTTTGCGCGGGCGAAGGCCATTCGCGCACCCTCCATACAGACCGACCGCTTGATGACTTCGAGTCGAGGGCAGACACTCACAAGCCGCTCCACGAGCCCAAAGTAACTGCTTGGGATTGGCTCGGCGGGCCATAGCCGGATAATTAAATACTTCATGGCTAGCTCGGCCGCCTTATGCAGTTCGATCAACTGCTTCAGTTGATCGGCAAAAGGCACCGGATAATTCGGTGCCAGATACTGCATCCAGAAGAGCTTATCCGCAGTGTTCCTTTCTTCGGCTCCGTAGAATTGGGCGGCATCAGATATGCTACATGGCAGCTCCGCAAATACCCATGGAGAAATCAGAATTCAAATTATCAACTTGATTTTCTCCTTTCAACTACCCGCTTTGTATAGAAAAAGCCTTACCAGCCGCAATTTTCCTTGCCTCCTGGATTTCCTTCACGGCACCTTGGGCTTCCCCCCGGGCATCAATTGTGGCTTGGCGAGCTTGGGAGAGTTTAGATTCTTTCCCTGATAAACTCTGCTCCAAGGTCTCGCATTTCATCACAGCCTCTTGAAGCTCTCGCTCAGCTTCAATAACTCGAGCCTCGTGCTTTTCGCGAAGAGCCTGCTCTGCGGCTGCCTTCTTCTCGGCTTCGGCCACAGCCTTCTTAAGAGCCTCAATTTCGGCCGCCGCCCCTAGAACACATCATAAAATTATTTTCATCATGCACACTTTTCATTTGTGCTAAACAAGCAAGGTTTCTGCATACCTTGGTTATCCTCCAACTGCTTCTTCACTCGGCCAAGTTCTCCTTCGGCCCGCTCCAGACTATGCCTCAGTCCAGATACTTCCGCAGCATGAGGGGCATCAGTCGCTACAGACGCCTGCTTCTTAAAAGAGATAGATGTCATCAAGTGAGTCTCCTGCGGACATAAATTTGATCCTCTGTCCAGTTCTTTCTTTCACCGAATAATGTATCAGGGGCTGCTATCTATACTATGACACGCTTCCAAACCTCATAAAACATACCTCAAAGCCTCTTATAAGGCTGGTACAGGATTCATTCAGTCCACTCTCAGCGGACTGAATCTTCTCAATCACCGCACCCATAAGGGCACGGTGCTCATCCATGATGGAGGCGCTTTTCAGCGCCGCCAATAAAGTATCCGGCACCTCTGGTTGGACAGAGGTTGTCGGTGGAACAGGCACACCCCCTCTAGCCGACGGAGGCCGCCTGCCTGATTCTGGAGCCTTATTGGCCTCTAGGATCGTGTCCAGCTGGGGGCCGGATTCAAGATGACCCCCGCCGTCAACGTCCACGGGAGCCTTCTCTCCCATGTGTGCGGACCCTGAAGTCTGACCTCCTGGCGCCGCCTTTGCGATCTTTCCCCCCCCCCCCCTCTGTGGCCTGGGTCCTTCTGGGACGAAACCTCGGTGTCATTCACATGTTTGGGGGAGGGGGCCTTCGGGGGTGTCCCGCTCTCCATAGCATCCAAGCCCAGCAAATCCTCCAACGAGGATTGTTCGGTGCGGGACCTTGCCGGACTAAAAAAAAGTACAGCCCAGATTAGAATATCATGCCATGATGAGCCTGGACGCGTAAATGCATTCAGATTTTATATACTCACGAGTTTACTAGGGGCTGGGCCCATCGGATCCCACTCCGGGCTACTGTCGGCAGCGGCAGTGGACTCCTCTGGAAGAGGAGTTTTTCCCCTCTTAGGCGACTCAGCCTCCAAGGACGTGGAGGCCGTCCTTTTCTTTCTTCCCCCCGTGGGGGATTCATCTTCCTCCTCCTCCTCGTCCTTTTCGGAGGAAGAACGGGCATTGGAGTCTTCGGATTTTGTGTCCGAGGCCCCGCGGCAACGGAGGCCGCCCTGGTCTTCTTGGCCTCTTTCTCGGCCTTCTTCTTCGGCGCCTTGTAAGGCGCCAGGACCAACATTTTCGTTAGAAGCGGGTCGACTGGTTCTTCTGGCAGTGGGGCCGGATAGTAGATCTGCCCCGCCTTCTTCGTCCAGCTCTAGGAGAGTTGTGGAAAAATGCATTAAGCATTTTCCTTAGGATGTGCGAATAAAACATACGAATTGCCAACATAACAGTGACCTACCAAACTTGCAGGGCGGGATAGTTCGTACCCGCGGTCCTCGGCGGAGTTCGACCACAATTTGCCGGACTTAAAAAGCACCTTCCAGATATCCTTGTGCGAGGAGCCAAAGAGCTCCCGTAGGGTCTAGTGCTTGGCCGGGTCAAATTCCCATAAATTGCAAGCCCGGTGTTGACAAGGAAGAATCCGGCAAACTAACATCACCTGGACTACATTGACAAGTTTGATGCTCTTGTCTTCCATATCCTTGACACGCGTCTGGATCACCGACAGTTCGTCGGACGAAGACCAGTTCAGGCCCTTCTTGGGCCAGGACGTAAGCCGCAGGGGGGCTCCAGATCAGAATTCGGGAGCAGCGGCCCATTCCTTGCCGCGTGGCTCCGTGATCTAAAACCACTGCTGCTGCCACTCCTTTACGGAATCATTGAAAGTACCTGTTGGCCATGTGACATTGGGCATCTTGCTCACCATGGCGCCACCGCATTTAGCGTGCTCGCCGCTCACTACCTTGGGCTTCACATTGAAAACCTTCAGCCATAAGCCGAAGTGTGGCGAGATGCAGAGAAAGGCCTCGCACACGATGATGAATGTCGAGATGTTGAGGAAATAATTGGGGGATAGATCATGAAAATCGATCCCGTAATAGTGCATGATGCCGCGAACGAATGGGTGGAGGGGAAACCCTAGCCCGCGGAAAATATGAGGGAGGAATACCACCCTCTTGTGGGGTTCCAGAGTAGGGATGATCTGTCCCGCCGTCACAAGACGGTGGCCGATTCTCTTGGCCAGATACCCGGCCTCCCGAAGCTTTTTTATATCCTTCTCCCGGAAATAATCGGGAAACCTTTTTGGGCGGAGAAGACGAACGCTTGGGCGCTAGGGCTCGAGCGAGGGGGAATGGATGAGCAGAGGAAGAAGAAGGCGTGGGTGAAAAAGGGAGTCCTTATCCCCTTATAAAGGCAGCAGAGATCTTGTGCCTCCCCACTTGCCCGGTAAACTCGCTTATTCCCCAAGCGCCACGATTGATGGCGCGGTTGGGTTACCCACACCCATATTGATGAGAATCCCGCGATAAGGGGACATGATCTCTGCTTCGACAAGACATGCCAATAAAACCGCCTCGCGATATGTGCGGTGGCAGGTTGAGAAAAACGGTTCGAATAATGACCGAGCCGTGGCGTGATGTCACACTATTAAAAGTTGTCAGCAGATTGGATTTGTGGAATATTGTGCTCTCTACGGTGGTATGTGGAATTTGTTTTGCAAAGTCGAACATGATCTTTGTGTTCAAAATCTTCTATGGAGTATTCGGAGAAGGAACCCGTCTTGCAATGCCGACGACAATCTGCGCGCCGGACTCATCGTCATTAAAGCCTGGTTCAGGGGCTACTGAGGGAGTCCTGGATTAAGGGGTCCTCGGACAGCCTGACTATATACTTTGGTCGGACTGTTGGACTATGAAGATACAAGAATGAATACTTCGTCCCGTGTCCGGGTGGGACTCTCCTTTGCGTGGAAGGCAAGCTTGGAAATTCGGATATGTAGATCTCCTTCTCTGTAACCGACTCTGTGTAACCCTAGCCCCCTCCAGTGTCTATATAAATCGGAGGGTTTAGTACGTAGGACAACAACTATCATAATCATAGGCTAGCTTCTAGGGTTTAGCCTCTACGATCTCGTGGTAGATCAACTCTTGTAATACTCATATCATCAAGATCAATCAAGCAGGAAGTAGGGTATTACCTCCATCGAGAGGGCCAGAACCTGGGTAAACATCGTGTCCCTCGCCTCCTGTTACCATTAGCCTTAGACACACACTTCGGGACCCCCTACTCGAGATCCACCGGTTTTGACATGGACAGAGGCGGCGTGGGGAAGCAAAGATGCCCATGTCCAATCAACCGCCACGTGGCAACCAAGGCCGCAGGCTGTTGGGGCCCGTGGCGTTCCGCACTTGCCCTTTGGCTTCGCTGCTAAGCCAAGTCCGAGCGCGCCTCGGGCCCGGGGGCTACTATCGGCGTTCTAGGAACGTGGATCCCCAGACTTGCCTGCCTGTGGCTTGCAGCGTGGCTCGAGCGGTGGCCCAGTACGGCCCGTCTTCATCAACCCAAGTTCAAGACCCTCGCGAGGGGTCAAGCCTCGCGGGGCGGACGACACAAGGCTTCCTCAGGGGTGGCCTCACCAGGCAGGCTCGCGAGGAGGCGGAGAGATCAAGGCAAGGAGTACCTCGCGAGGTGCTCATGACGCAAGCCATGACGATCAAGACCAGGTGGGCGCCAGCCTGCGCAGTGTCCTCGTTTCCTCTTTGGTGGAAAGGGGGCAAGCGCAGGCGCGGAGTACCGAGGCATCAAGCAAAGGTTTCCATATCGGTGCAACAAGACCAAGACCAGCAGAGCAGCAGGACGGAGATCACCCTGGATCACCAGTGCCTTTCGCAGACGTAGACCAACTTTAGTCAGGATAGCTTGTACTAGCTGTCCCCCTTCAAAATGGCCTTGTTGGCTCCCTTCCCGCTCAATATTTGGGAAGAGGACCAGGGCCTCTATAAATAGAGATAGCCACCGCAGTAGAAAGAGGTCCGATCGAATCCTTGCCCTAGTAGAGCACCGCACCAGCTCAAGAACACCCCTTGCGAGACTGTTCTTCCTCTGTACTGTTCATCATCAGCCCCAGAGTTAATCCACCACACCACACACTGGATTAGGGTATTACACCACAACGGTGGCCTGAACCAGTATAAACCTCGTGTCCCTTGTGTTGTTCATCATGCTAGCTTAGATTCGCGGTGAGGTTTTTGGGCGTGGCTCGGTAGGGAGAAGATCTTCGTGCGCACCCCAGAGTTCGAACCTTAAGGGTTTTGCCGGAAGCCGATATCCGAGAATACCCCCTCCTTGGAGCAGGACGCCATCTCTTGGCACCAAGAGCCAAGTGGCGTGCTCTCAACAAAATCCCTTTATCAGGCGATTGTAGCCACCCCCAACCCGGAGGACCTCAACGTCCTGTGGGAGTTCAAACTGTTGCTAAAGATTCATATCTTTCTTTGGCAGTGGGTTCATGGCCGTCTGCCTTCGGGTATGGAAGTGCTTAAGCGCAACGGCCCTAGTAATGGGATTTCCCCTTATGCGATGTACTAGAGGACTCCAACCCCATATTCTTCTTATGCCCGACAGCTAATTTTCTGTGGAGCTATTCCTGGGATGTGGTGAAGGCACTTGGTGCCACGACAATCTCCCAGAAATGTTCCGGGAGATTCTTAGCTTCCCATGTGTGGTGCGCCCATCCCTCTGGGTGGGGATGGACACCCTCGCTTGGACCTTGTGGACTGTACGAAATAAACTTGTGATTGAACATGTGATTCCATTACATGCGAATGACTCAACCTACAAAATGTGTGGCTTCTTACAGCTATGGAGACCACTTAGCAAGCAGAGTGATCGAAACAACATCAAATTGATCATCGCGGGCCTTCGCTCCACTGCTGGATCTATTGCTCCACCGCCTGCTCCGCCTCCCCCCGAGTCGGATTACTTACCTTCCATTTATTAAGGGGATGTTGTGTTGTGCCCCCAGCAAGACTTATTTGGATCCTATTGTTTTTCTTTCCTTCTTTGTTGTTGAACTTTGAACCTACGACCTCTCTTGTGATTGGATGTTGGTGTGGTTGCTTTATAATATAAAGCGGGAGGAAACCCTTTTTCGTCAGGAGGTGGAGGAGCATGAGGACGACGAAGACAATGATCCAGATGATTTTGTCGGCGATCCAAAGAACAAGGATAGAGGAGAAATCTTCAACAATGCGGGAGGACAAGCTCTTGTGCGATGCATGGTTGGACACTAGCCTCGATCTGATCCATGGCATGAAGCAAAAGGGCTTAACTTTCTGAGTCAACATTCACACATGGTTCCATGAACACAAGAATTTCGCACCCTACTCCGACGCGGTCATCCGCAACGATGAACCAAAGTCCCTCAACCATCGATGGTACATCATCCAAGAGGTTGTGTCGAAATATTGTGGCCATTTGGCACATCTCATCACATGGTGGCCTAGTGGTGCCCCAATCACCGAGCAAGTAAGTTCATTGGCCGGAGATGCGTAGTTTTGTAGTCGGATGTGCATGGTTTTGTTGATCATTGGCCGGATATGCATAGTTTAGTTGATCACTAGCCGGATATGCATAGTTTCTCGATCACTTGCCGGATATGAAGAGTTTTGCTGATCATTTGTCAGATATGCATAGTTTTGCTGATCATTTGTAGGATATGCACAATTTTCTAGCCGAATATGCATAGTTCTACTAATCATGGGCCGGATATGCATAGTTGTACTAATCATGGGCCGGATATGCACTGTTTTGCAGCCGGATATGCATATTTTTGTTGAACATTTACCGGATATGCATAGTTTTGTTGATCATTGTCTGCATATGCATAATTTTATTGATCACTAGCCAGATATGCATAGTTTTATAGATCACTACCTGGATGTGTATAGTTTTGTTGATAATGTTTATTTTGTAGCCTTCTAGTGTGTGTGTACGGTGTTCACGAAGTTGGAAAAGGAAAACTTCACCATACATGATACGTCTCCAACGCATCTATAATTTTTTATTGTTACATGCTATTATATTATCTGTTTTGGATGTTTTATATGCATTAATATGCTATTTTATATTATTTTTGGCACTAACCTATTAACCTAGAGCCCAGTGTCAGTTCATGTTTTTCCCTTTTTTGAGTTTCACAGAAAAGGAATACCAAACGGAATGAAACCTTCGCGATGATTTTTCTTGGACCAGAAGACAACCAGGAGACTTGGAGATGAAGTCGGCAGAGCCAGGAGGCGGCCACAAGGACCTAATTCTTTCGCCTATATATTCCCATATATCCCCAAACCACCAGAGGCATCCACGAAAACACCTTTCCACCGCCACAACCTTCTGTATCCGTGAGATCCCATCTAAGGACCTTTTCCGGCACCCTGTCAAAGAGGGATTCGATCACGGAGGGCTTCTACATCAACTCTATTGCCCTTCCGATGAAGCGTGAGTAGTTTACCACAAACCTACGGGTCCATAGCTAGTAGCTAGATGGCTTCTTCTCTCTCGTTGATTCTCAATACCATGTTCTCCTCGATGCTCTTGGAGATCTATTCGATGTAATACTTTTTTGCGGTATGTTGGCCGAGATCCGATGAATTGTGGATTTATGATCAGCTTATCTATGAATATTATTTGAATCTTCTCTAAATTCTTATATGCATGATTTGATATCTTTGTAATTCTCTTCGAACTATCTGTTTAGTTTGGCCAACTAGATTGGTTTTTCTTGCAATGGGAGAAGTGTTCAATCTTGCGGTGTCCTTTCCCAGTGACAGTAGGGGCAGCAAGGCACGTATTGTATTGTTGCCATCGAGGATAAAAAGATGGGGTTTTCATCATATTGCTTGATTTAGTTCCTCTACATCATGTCATCTTAATTAATGTGTTACTCTGTCCTTCATGAACTTAATACTCTAGATGCAGGCAGGAGTCAGTCGATGTGTGGAGTAATAGTAGTAGATGCAGAGTCGTTTCGGTCTACTTGACACAGACGTGATGCCTATATTCATGATCATTGCCTTAGATATGGTCATAACTTTGTGCTTTTCTATCAATTGCTCGGCAATAATTTGTTCACCCACTGTATTATTTGCTATCTTGAGAGAAGCCTCTATTGAAACCTATGGCCCCCGGGTCTATTTTCCATCATATTAGTTTCTGATCTACTATTTTGCAATCTTTTACTTTCCGATCTATAAACCAAAAATACCAAAAATATTTACTTTATTATTTATCTATCTCTATCAGATCTCACTTTTGCAAGTAACCATGAAGGGATTGACAACCCCTTTATCGCGTTGGGTGCAAGTTGTTTGATTATTTGTGCAGGTATTCGGTGATTTGTGCGTTGTCTCCTACTGTATTGATACCTTGGTTCTCAAACTGAGGGAAATACTTATCTCTACTTTGCTGCATCACCCTTTCCTCTTCAAGGGAAAAACCAACGCAAGCTCAAGAAGTAGCAGTACACGCATTATAAGGCTACAAAATAATTTTCATCCGTGTGTTTTGGAGATTGTTGACATAAATAGTGTGGGACTAATGTGTTTGCCAGTGCACACAGAGTGACAAGTCCCTGAAGTCATGTGGAGTTTGGGACAAACTCCGAACATAATCTCCTGCAAGGCAGCGAGGATTATCACCGAAGGTTATGCATGTCGAAAGTGAACCTCTAAAATTGTTCTCGCAAAGCATTTGGTTCGGTGTGTGTCCGAAGATATTGGCAGCAGCCGAGAAGTTTGAAGACGGAGAAAAGACATAGTATTGTCTTTCATTGTTCTTCTTCTCTTTCTTGACTCATAGGACCGTCGTATTATAAGAGGTACAGTGTTCGAAACTTTGGGCTCTCTAAAGCTAAACCAAAACCCATGTGAGTTGAGAGAAATCTCTTTGTGCTTTGAATTTATACTCGCCGGCAAGAGATGAAGTTCTACTTTGCTACAAGAAATTTGATTCGGACCGAGGAGTTAGCATTACGTGATTCACAAGTAATGATACCATTGTGCTAAAAAAATCCAACCATTTGTTACATGTCGGTTGGGCATTGGACGAGCGGTCATGTCCAAAATGGTCTTTTCCCATTGGGAAGACCGCGACTATAAATAGCCCACCCTTCCAGCATGCATCATTGGCTGCTCCATTTGATTTCTGAGAAGATTGTGTGATCACCCTCTCTCCCGAGTGATTTGAGTTTAAAATCGACCGAGAGAAAACCCAGAGCCGAAAAATTAAATAGTGATTTAGCATCACTCGAATCTAAGTCCAGTATGCTCCGCCTATTACTCTTGAGAGCTACAAACCCTCTAGACGGTTAGCTGTCTAAGTCTTCCAGTGACCAACAATATTTTGGTTCATGAAGACAAAGTCTATAAAGGTTTGGAGATTGCCTCAAACGTCTACGATGAGTGATCGGCACTAGTTGAAGAATAAGTTGTTGAGGAGAATAGGGAGAACAGAGTTTATCTTATGTATTCAATCATGAACCCCTCCAACCATACATAGTCCATTTGCAGAAGGGTGAACTGGTCTACCAAATCATTCATCAACATCGAGCATCACTGTTAATTTCCTCACTCTATTTACCTTCGTTCATCTATTATGAATTATGTCTCAACCATGCGATTGATTCTCTCTGACTGTAGTCATTCTCGTTCGAAAGTTATTTCTCATTCTTTGTTCACTGTTTACTTTCTTTCCGCTGCTGGGTTCCAGAGATTTGAAGTTTCTGAAAGAAATTTTTTATCTCCCATTCACCCTCCCTCCGGTAGACATACTTCGTTCCTACGAGAAATATACATGATAGCACTAGATGACTGCCTCCCACATCCTTGTCCATGGACTAGTCCCCCTGTCTGTGACAAATGCTAGAGCAAATTTGTGGATCAATGTAGAAGATGCCCTAACATACTCCTAATACGTCTCCAACGTATCTATAATTTTTGATTGTTCAGTGCTATTATATTACCCCTCTTGGATGTTTATGGGCTTTATTTTACACATTTATATCATTTTTGGGACTAACCTTAACCGGAGGCCCAGCCCGTATTGCTGTTTGCCTATTTCAGTATTTCGAAGAAAAGGAATATTAAACGGAGTCCAAACGGAATGAAACCTTCGGGAGCGTGATTTTTGGAACGAACGTGATCCAGAGGACGTGGAGTGCAAGTCAAGAAGCAGCCGAGGTGGCCACGAGAGGGTAGGGCGCGCCCCCCTGTCATGTGGGCCCCTCGGGGGGCCACCGACGTAATTCTTCCTCCTATATAAGCCTATGTACCCCGAAAACATCCAGGGAGCCAATGAAACACAATTTCCACCGCCGTAACCATTTGTATCCGCGAGATCCCATCTTGGAGCCTTCGCCGGCGCTCCGCTGGAGGGGGAATCGACCATGGAGGGCTTCTACATCAACACCATAGCCCCTCCGATGAGTTGTGAGTAGTTTACCACAGACCTTCGGGTCCATAGTTATTAGCTAGATGGCTTCTTCTCTCTTTTTGGAT
This sequence comes from Triticum timopheevii, assembly GCA_963921465.1. Lineage (NCBI taxonomy): Eukaryota > Viridiplantae > Streptophyta > Magnoliopsida > Poales > Poaceae > Triticum > Triticum timopheevii. Next base: position 423,686,156 of record OY997272.1, read on the forward strand.
CTCAATACAATGTTCTCCCCCTCTCTTGTGGAGATCTATTCGATGTAAACTCTTTTTGCGGTGTGTTTGTCGAGATTTGATGAATTGTGGGCTTATGATCAAGTTTATCTATGAGAAATATTTGAATCTCCTCTGGATTCTTTTATGTATGATTGAGTTATCTTTGCAAGTCTCTTCAAATTGTCAGTTTGGTTTGGCCTACTAGATTGATCTTTCTTGCCATGGGAGAAGTGCTTAGCTTTGGGTTCAATCTTGCGGTGTCCTTACCCAGTGATAGCAGGGGCTGTAAGGCACATATTGTATTGTTTCCATCGAGGATAAAAAGATGGGGTTTATATCATATTGCATGAGTTTATCCCTCTACATCATATCATCTTGCTTAAGGCGTTACTCTGTTCTTATGAACTTAATACTCTAGATGCAGACAGGAGTCGGTCGATGTGTGGAGTAATAGTAGTAGATGCAGGCAGGAGTCGGTCTACTTGTTGCAGACGTGATGCCTATATACATGATCATGCCTAGATAATCTCATAATTATTCGCTTTTCAATCAATTGCTCGACAGTAATTTGTTCACCCACCTTAATACTTATGCTATCTTGAGAGAAGCCTCTAGTGAAACCTATGGCTCCCGGGTCTATCTTTTATCATCTTTGCTTCCAATCTACTTTTATTTGCATCTTTACTTTTTGCATCTATATTATAAAATACCAAAAATATATTTATCTTATCATACTATCTCTATTAGATCTCACTTTCGCAAGTGGCCGTGAAGGGATTGACAACCCCTTTATTGCGTTGGTTGCGAGTTCTTTGTTTGTTTGTGTAGGTGCGTGGGACTTTTGAGGAGCCTCCTAATGGATTGATACCTTGGTTCTCAAAAACTAAGGGAAATACTTATGCTACTATTGCTGCATCACCCTTTCCTCTTCAAGGAAAACCAACGCAAGCTTAAGACGTAGCAAGAAGGATTTCTGGCGCCGTTGCCGGGGAGGTCTTCGCCCAAGTCAAGACATACCAAGTACCCATCACAAACTTATCTCCCTCGCATTTACATTATTTGCCATTTGCCTCTCGTTTTCCTCTCCCCCACTTCACCCTTGTCGTTTTATTCGCCCTCTCTTTCCCATTCTCCTCTCTCTTTCGCTTGCCTTTTGTTTGCTTGTGTCTCCATGTGCCTTCTATGTGCTTGCATCTTTGCTTGCTAAAAATCTATTGTTATGGATCCACTTAAAGTGTTCTACTTGGATCATCTTTGATCCTTATGAGCTCGTGCTGAAACCCCAACTAGCCTAGTTGATGGGAAATTATAGATGAGCATGCTCATTTTGTGCGTCATCGTTTGTCTGAAAAGGGGAAGCTCTTATGGTATCATATAAATAGTTTGCTATGCTATGCTCGGAATCTTTGTGAAATTTGTGATTTTACTTGTTGCTCTAAGAACCCTAAAAAACACCTTCCCTACCTATGTGAGTTCAATGATAATGAAATCTTATCTTCTTATGCAAAGGGTGTTTATAGTTACTATGATATCGAACAAATTGAAGAATTTGTCGTTTTTAAGGGTGCTCATGAAGTTGCTTCTTTGATTGAAAAGTATGATTTTACTCTCAACAAATCTGAAAATTCCATCATACTTAAATATTGCAATGAAAACTTTGCTCATAATGTCTATGTCCAAGAATTTATTGAAAGAATGACTATTGCTTTGGAAGAAAATAATGATATGCATGAATCTATAGATAATGATGATTCCGATGATTTGGTTGAAATATCCCTTAATGAACATGATGCTTGCTATTCTTGTGGCCATGATGCCAATATTTATGAAGACGAATTTGTTATAGTTTCGTATGTTAAACATGAGATCGTTGCTATTGCACCCATACTTGCTAGTTCCTTCGATAAAAAAGCATGATTGCAATGATTTTACTATGAATTCTCTTGATGTCAATTGTGATAATAATATGCAAAACCCTAAGCTTGGGGATGCTAGTTTTGCTATGCCTATTACTTGTTGCAATGATCATGATTGGGGTGATTCTTCTTATCTTGAAAATTTATTTAAGCCCCATGATGAATATGAGATTGATAATAGTGTTTGCAATAATATTGAAAGTGGGTTTGGAAGAGTGTCAACTTTAGATCCCACATATTTGGAGTATGTTCAATCTTATAGTATTTTTGATAAAAGTGGGTTTGGAGAGGTCATGACTTTAGTTAATGTTATTCCCACTATTTTGGAAGAGTGTCAACTTTGCATGCATGTGGATCGTGCTGAGAATATGTTTTGTGATAGCTATATTGTTGAATTTGCTTATGATCCTACATATAACTATTATGAGAGAGGAAAATATGGTTGTAGAAATTTTCAATGTTACTAAATTACCTCTCGTCATGTTGAGATTGCTGTCGTCTCTTTCTTCTTCCTTGCATATGCTAGTTTATGCTTGCCTTGCAAATTTGTTTGCTTATAATATGCCTATGCATAGGAAATATGTTAGACTTAGATGTGTTTGTCACGTGTTTCATGATGTTCCTTTGCGCTTTAATTCTTGTCTTTCATGTGAGCATCATTAAAATTATCAATGCCTAGCTAGGGGCGTTAAACGATAGCGCTAGTTGGGAGGCAACCCAATTTTCTTTGTGTTTTTTGTTTTTGTTCCTGTTTAGTAATAAATCTTGCATCTACCTTATGTTTAGATGTGTTTTTATCTTTAATTAGTGTTTGTGCCAAGTAGAACCTATAGGATAACCTATGATGATAGTTGATTTGATTCTGCTGAAAAATAGAAACTTTGCGCGCACGAATTTAGTTTTGGTAAACCACGGAAACAAGCTTTTGTGTTGATTCTTTTTGATGATGATCAATAGACAAATTGTACAGGACTTCCTATTTTTGTAGGATTTTTATAGTTCCAGAAGTTTGCGTTAGTTACAGATTGCTACAGACTGTTCTGTTTTTGACAGATTCTGTTTTTCGTGTGTTGTTTGCTTATTTTGATGCATCTATGGCTAGTAAAATAGTTTATAAATCATAGAGAAGTTGGAATACAGTAGGTTTAACACCAAAATAAATAAAGAATGAGTTCATTACAGTACCTTACGTGGTGGTTTTGTTTTCTTTCACTAACGGAGCTTATAAGATTTCCTGTTGAGTTTTGTGTTGTGAAGTTTTCAAGTTTTGGGTAAAGCTTTTATGGACTATGGAATAAGGAGTGGCAAGAGCCTAAGCTTGGGGATGCCCATGGCACCCCAAGATATTCAAGGATAGCCAAAAACCTAAGCTTGGGGATGCCCTGGGAAGGCATCCCCTCTTTCGTCTTCGTTCATTGGTAACTTTACTTGGAGCTATATTTTTATTCGCCACATGATATGTGTTTTGCTTGGAGCGTCGTGTATTATATTAGTCTTTGCTTTTTAGTTTACCACAATCATCCTTGCTGTACACACCTTTTGGGAGAAGCCTACTTGATTAGAATTTGCTAGAATACTCTACGTGCTTCACTTATATCTTTTGAGCTTGATAGTTTTTCCTCTAGTGCTTCACTTATATCTTTTAGAGCACGGTGGTGACTTAATTTTGAAGAAATTGCTAGTATCTCATGCTTCACTTATATCTTTTTGAGAGTCTTTTAGAACAGCATGGTATTTGCTATGGTTACAAAGTTGGTCCTAGAATGATGAGCATCCAAGTTGGGTATAATAAAAACTATCATAGAAAAGAATTGGATGCTATGATCTATTTGATGCTTGATAATTATTTTGAGATATGGAGGTAGTGATATTAGAGTCATGCTAGTTGAGGTGATTATGAAAAATACTTGTGTTGAGGGTTGTGATTCCCGTAGCATGCACGCATGGTGAACCGCTTTGTGATGAAGTTGGAGCATAATTTTATTTATTGATTGTCTTCCTTATGAGTGGCGGTCGGGGACGAGCGATGGTTTTTTCCTACCAATCTATCCCCCTAGGAGCATGCGCATAGTGCTTTGGTTTTTGATGACTTCTAGATTTTTGCAACAAGTACCTTCTTTTGACTAATGTTGAGTCCATGGATTATACGCACCTCACCCTTCCACCATTGCTAGCCTCTCTTGTGCCGCGCAACTTTCGCCAGTACCATACACTCACCATATACCTCCCTCAAAACAGCCACCATACCTACCTATTATGGCATTTCCATAGCCATTTAGAGATATATTGCCATGAAACTTTCCACCGTTCCGTTCATATGACACGCATTACTTTTGTCATATTGCTCTTTGCATGATCATGTAGTTGACATCGTATTTGTGGCAATGCCACCTTCATAATTTTCATACATGTCACTCTTGATTCATTGCATATCCCGATACACCGCCGGAGGCATTCATATAGAGTCATGTCTTGTTCTAGCTTTGAGTTGTAATTCTTGAGTTGTAAATCCATAAAAGTGTGATGATCTTCATTATTAGAGCATTGTCCTAGTGAGGAAAGGATGATGAAGACTATGATTCCCCCACAAGTCGGGATGAGACTTCAGAGTTTACAAAAAGAAAAAAAATGGGAAATAAAGAAAAAAAGGAAAGGCCAAAAAGAAAAAAAAGAAAGGCCAAAGAAAAAAAGGAAAGAAAAGAGAAAAAATAGAAAAAGAAAAAGAAAAAAAATAAAATGAGAGAAAAAGAGAGAAGGGACAATGCTACTATTTTTTTTCACACTTGTGCTCCAAAGTAGCACCATGATCTTCATGATAGAGAGTCTCATATGTTGTCACTTCCATATAATAGTGGGAATTTTTCATTATAGAACTTGGCTTGTATATTCCAATGATGGGCTTCCTCAAAATTCCCTAGGTCTTCGTGAGCAAGCGAGTTGGATGCACACCCACTTAGTTTCTTTTGTTGAGCTTTCATATATTTATAGCTCTAGTGGATCCGTTGCATGGCTATCCCTACTCACTCACATTGATATCTATTAATGGGCATCTCCATAGCCCGTTGATACGCCTAGTTGATGTGACACTATCTTCTCCTTTTTTGTCTTCTCCACAACCACCATTCTACTCCACATATAGTGCTATGTCCATGGCTCACGCTCATGTATTGCATGAAAGTTGTAAGAGTTTGAGATTATTAAAGTATGAAACAATTTCTTGGCTTGTCATCGGGGTTGTGCATGATAAAATACTTTGTGTGATGAAGATAGAGCAACAATCAGACTATATGATTTTGTAGGGATAACTTTCTTTGGCCATGTTATTTTGAGAAGACATGATTACTTTGATTAGTATGCTTGAAGTATCACCATTTTCATGTTAATATGAACTTTTATTTTGTATCATTTGGATCTGAACATTCATGCCACAATAAAAAAATTACATTGAGAATTATGCTAGGTAGCATTCCACATCAAAAATTTCTTTTTTATCATTTACCTACTCGAGGACGAGCAGGAATTAAGCTTGGGGATGCTTGATACGTCTCCAACGTATCTATAATTTTTTATTGTTCCATGCTATTATATTACCCCTTTTGGATGTTTATGGGCTTTATTTTACACATTTATACCATTTTTGGGACTAACCTACTAACTGGAGGCCCAGCCCGTATTGCTGTTTTTTTTGCCTATTTCAGTATTTCGAAGAAAAGGAATATCAAACGGAGTCCAAACAGAATGAAACCTTCGGGAGCATGATTTTTGGAACGAACGTGATCCAGAGGACTTGGAGTGCAAGTCAAGAAGCAGCCGAGGCGGCCACGAGAGGGTAGGCCCCCCCTATAGGGCGCTCCCCCCTGTCTTGTGGGCCCCTCGGGCGGTCACCGACATACTTCTTCCTCCTATATAAGCCTACGTACCCCGAAAACATCCAGGGAGCCAACGAAACACAATTTCCACCGTCGTAACCTTCTGTATCCGCGAGATCCCATTTGGAGCCTTCGCCGGCGCTCCGCTGGAGGGGGAATCGACCACGAAGGGCTTCTACATCAACACCATAGCCCCTCCGATGAGTTGTGAGTAGTTTACCACAGACCTTCGAGTCCATAGTTATTAGCTAGATGGCTTCTTCTCTCTTTTTGGATCTCAATACAATGTTTTCCCCCTCTCTTGTGGAGATCTATTCGATGTAAACTCTTTTTGCGGTGTGTTTGTCGAGATCCGATGAATTGTGGGTTTATGATCAAGTTTATCTATGAGAAATATTTGAATCTCCTCTGAATTCTTTCATGTATGATTGAGTTATCTTTGCAAGTCTCTTCGAATTATCAGTTTGGTTTGGCCTACTAGATTGATCTTTCTTGCCATGGGAGAAGTACTTAGCTTTGGGTTCAATCTTGCAGTGTCCTTACCCAGTGACAGCAGGGGTTGCAAGGCACGTATTGTATTGTTGCCATCGAGGATAAAAAGATGGGGTTTATATCATATTGCATGAGTTTATCCCTCTACATCATGTCATCTTGCTTAAGGCGTTACTCTGTTCTTATGAAAACTTAATACTCTAGATGCAGGCAGGAGTCGGTCGATGTGTGGAGTAATAGTAGTAGATGCAGGCAGGAGTCGGTCTACTTGTTGCGGACGTGATGCCTATATACATGATCATGCCTAGATAATATCATAATTATTCGCTTTTCTATCAATTGCTCGACGGTAATTTGTTCACCCACCGTAATACTTATGCTATCTTGAGAGAAGCCTCTAGTGAAACCTATGGCTCCCGGGTCTATCTTTTATCATATTTGCTTCCAACCTACTTTTATTTGCATCTTTCCTTTTTGCATCTATATTATAAAATACCAAAAATATATTTATCTTATCATACTATCTTTATTAGATCTCACTTTTGCAAGTGGTCGTGAAGGGATTGACAACCCCTTTATTGCGTTGGTTGCGAGTTCTTTGTTTGTTTGTGTAGGTGCGTGGGACTTTTGAGGAGCCTCCTACTGGATTGATACCTTGGTTCTCAAAAACTGAGGGAAATACTTACGCTACTATTGCTGCATCACCCTTTCCTCTTCAAGGAAACCAACGCAAGCTCAAGACGTAGCAACTCCCTCCATTCCGAATTAGTTGTCCCAGATTTGTCTAAATACGGATGTATCTAGACAGGTTTTAGTGTTAGATACATTTATATCTAGACAAATCAGACGAGTAATTTGAGACGTATGTAATATTAGGGTGTACACGATAATGTCAAGATGATGATTAGACAATGTGTGGTTCGACCAAGGATTCAAATTGCTATTCCTATGTAGCATTTTGGGAGACTAAAGGCCACCTATTGTACTCTATACCGCTACCCTAGCTACGACTGCTACAGCGCCAAATAGCTGCAGCATTTAGCATACCTCGCTATCAGTTATAGCTGAAGCTATTATCTCGTATACATGTAAATTTAATAAAACAACAGATGTATATAACTAACTGACATGAAAAACCAGAACCCCTAATAGCATAGAATCCAATCTTTCTTGGGCGATTTTTTTATATTAGAGGTTGGACAGATTGGTGAGTGCTTCAAGGCAACTCCAACAAACACTCATGATGTCGCAACCAAGTGAGAAAATAAACCATCTACCAATATGTTGACTACTTATATATATGTAGGATTCTCCTTAGTCATTATTTGGTCTGTATTTTAATGTTATACCCTTGTTTTCCCCTTAAAACACTATTGTAATAGCTTCCATGATAGTTCGTGATAGCTCACATAGCTATAGCTTGAACCTCACCGCGATGTCGCAAAAAAATATTTAAAACCTTGCTATCAACCCCCAACCAAATCAAACTTTTCAGAAACTATGAGAGCCCCGTCGAGAGGCAGTTAGGGCTTCTCAGAGGTTGGCGGTACCCACAGACTCAATCGATGGGGCACACCTGAGATTGCCGACCGGAGATGGCTGCATTCCCTGGGTGCAACAGGGGCAAAGAAGTCAGGACCTTGTCACCCAAGTCCGCTAGGGCTCGTCTCGAGGAACACATAGGGAAAGGGTCATTGAAGAAGTAGATGGTGGTGGAGAAGGTTCTACATGGCAACATATTCCACATCCAGAAGGTCTCCAACACCTTGCGCCCTGCGTGGGATAACCTAAGGAACTTATCTTCCGTCAAGTGGGCAAGAACATGTTCATTGGGGAGTTCGTAACACAGCGCGATCGTGATTGCTTGTGGGACGAATCCCCATGGCACAAAAGCAAACATGTGGTGATCTTGTCGAAGTTTGACGGGTGCATGTGCCCATCGGAACTCAAGTTTAGTTGGCTACAGGTTAGGGATAGAGTTCTGAATCTTCCCTTTAATCATCGCGATGAGGCATAGAGTCTGTCCATAGCAAAGCAGATTGAGGAGGAAGCTACTTTTGTTCACTTTTATCTTGGTGGAGTGAAAGCACAAGTGCTCCCTGGGTGATTTTGGTAATTAATGTCAACATATCTCTTGTTGGACTAATATCTCTATCTAGTATGTTTCAGATGAGTTCAACAGTGGAGTGGTAGGACAAGCGGATGTGGAACCCCTTCAAGATGCTAAGGACAAACATTGGCAAAAGCTCAAGACTCTACATTTTCATTTTAGTGACCCAAGATCACATTGAGTCCATAGGAAAGCCAATACTATTAAAAGGGGATGAGGTGTTGCTTAATGGCTTGCTTGCTCAAAGTGCTTAGTGATATGCCCCAAAGCCCTCAACCACTTTCTCATTTCCACATATGTCCTAAACCCAAAGTCGAACTCGGCTACACCGATTTGATCTATCCGGCGCCACTGAGTTCACTTGACATAGCCACTGCCAGAAACCCTAACCAGTTTGATCTCACCAATGGGATCTCGGTCTCACCGAGATGGCCCTGCAAACTCTCTGTTACCTATTGCAGTTATTTCGGTCTCATCGAGATATACAATCGGTCCCACCGAGTTTGCTTGACCAAGTCTCTGTTTGCTTATTGCTGAAATCGGCCTCACCGAGTTCGTGCAATCGGTCTCACCGAGATGAGGTTTTGCCCTAACCCTAGCACATCGGTCCCACCGAGTTAACCTTGTCGGCCCCGCCGAAAACCCTAACGTTCACATTTTGAACCATATGGGTGTGACCGAGTTTCACTATTCGGTCCCACCGAGTTCGGTAAATTGTGTGTAACGACTAGATTTTGTGTGGAGGCTATGTATACCCCTCCAACCCCTTCTCAATTAGAGAGAGAGCCATCAGAACGTGCCTACACTTCCACTACTCATTTTTTGAGAGAGAGAACCACCTACTCATGTGTTGAGACCAAGACATTCCAATCCAACCACAAGAATCTTGATCTCTAGCCTTCCCCAAGTTGCCTTCCACTCAAATCATCTTTCCACCATATCCAAATCTGTGAGAGAGAGTTGAGTGTTGGGGAGACTATCATTTGAAGCACGAGAGTAAGGAGTTCATCATCAACACACCATCTATTAACTTTTGGAGAGTGGTGTCTCATAGATTTGTTAGGTGTCACTTGGGAGCCTCCGTCAAGATTGTGGAGTTGAACCAAGAAGTTTGTAAGGGCAAGGAGATCGCCTACTTCATGAAGATCTACCCAAGTGAGGCAGGTCCTTCATGGGCGATGGCCATGGTGGGATAGACAAGGTTGATTCTTCGGGGACCCTTCATGGGTGGAGCCTTCCGTGGACTCGCGCAATCGTTACCTTACGTGGGTTGAAGTCTCCACCAATGTGGATGTACGATAGCACCACCTATCGGAACCACGTCAAAAATCTCCGTGTCTCCAATTGCGTTTGCACACTCCAATCCCATCCCTTTACTTTCTTGCAAGTTGCATGCTTTACTTTCCGTTGCTCATATAATCTTGCCATGCTTGCTTGAAATATATTGTGAATGCTTGAAATTGTGCTAATCTCCAACCTTAACTTGAAAAACCTAAAAACTGCTACCTTTACTTGTTGAGGGTCTAATCACCCCCCTCTAGACACCTCTTCTTGATCCTTTCAATTGGTATTAGAGCTTTGGTCTCCATTGATTCCGTTTAAACACCATCGGAGGAAGATGGATGAGTCTACGATTGGGAGTGTTAGACGTAGAGTGCCTATGCTTGATGGAGAGTTCTATAATGCTTGGAAAAATGAGATGCTTGAGATTTTCAATGAATATCACTTGAACAAGTACATTACTACCCCTTGTGCGCACCTTGTTGACCCCTTGCATCCTACCCCTGAAGAGTCTCTTGACATCATTCACAATCTTAGAACTGTCAATCTTATCACTAGAGGATTACCTAGAAATTTGATTGCTTGCTTGCCAACTCTTGAATATTCTTACACTATATGGAGATTTCTTGAGGAACAATTTACAAACTATTCCTTGAAAAACTTAGATGATATTCTTCACAAGTCCATTGCTTTAAATAAGATGAGTCCTAATGATCCTAAGTTTGGTGATTGTCTATTTGAGCTCCGTAATCTTATGCATGCCAAAGGAGATGTTAGGATCATTAGAAACATCATTTCCGAAGTCATTAGAATTCATGGAGATGCACATTGTCCTGATCACAAAACTAATGAATCACTCTCTCTAGGAAATGATCAATCACAAGATGATGCTGAACATGGACTATGATGAGGATGATGATAGTGACTATGATCTTGATGAGTCTATGAGACACTTTGGTCTTATGGCTAACCTTCGCGGCTAGATGGCTGGAGGAAACGAATGGGTTCTTGATAGTGAATGTACTGATCACATGACCGGAGACAAGGATATATTTCGTGAGCTTGCTAAAAACGATGACCCTCAAAAGTATGTCACTTTTGGTGATAACTCAAAGGGTAAGGTGGTTGGCCTCGGTAAGGTGACCATCTCACATGACAGCTCCATACAAAATGTTATGCTCGTTGAATCTCTTCGCTATAATTTACTTTCTGTATCTAGACTAGCCGATTTCGGTTTCAATGTCCTATTTATTGAAGTAGATTGCCAAGTGTTTCGAAGAGATAATCATAATATGGTCTTTACCGGCATACGTAGAGGTGATCTATACATTGTTGATTTCACTAAAAAGGCTCAACCTAGAACTTGCTTAATTGTTAAATCTTCTAAAGGTTGGTTGTGGCATAGATGGTTAGGTCATGTGGGATGCAAAATCTTGACAAGCTTATTAAAGGTGATCATATCCTGGTGTTAAAGATGTTATATTTGACAAGGATAGACTTTGTAGTGCATGCCAAGCAGGAAAACAAGTTAGAGGACCTCATCCCGTGAAGAACATCATGACCACAAGAAGACCACTTGAGCTACTTCACATGGATCTTTTCGGTCCCAATGCCTACAATAGTCTCGGTGGTAACTCATTCAGATTGGTCATTGTTGATGATTTTTCAAGATTTATGTGGGTGTTCTTTCTTGATGATAAACCGTAGGTCCAAAAGATCTTCAACAACTTCGCTAGGAAGGCCCAAAATCAATTTCAAGTGAAGATCAAGAAGGTTCGCAGCGACAACGGAACAGAGTTCAAGAACGCCAATGTGGACACCTTTCTTGACGAAGAAGGGATTTCACATGAGTTCTCGGCTATGTACACGCCTCAGCAAAATGGAGTTGTTGAGAGGAAGAACCGGATGCTCATTTAAATGGCGAGAACGATGGTTCATGAGTACAAGCCGCCAAAACACTTTTGGGTGTAAGTGGTTGAGACAGCTTGCCATTCATCGTCTATATCTTCACAAGCTACTCAGCAAGACGGCATTTGAGCTTGTCACCGGTAACAAACCCCAAGTTGGATACTTTCGGGTATTTGGATCAAAGTGCTACATTCTTGATAAGAATCGTCGTTCGAAATTTTCTCCTAAATCTCATGAAGGTTTCCTACTCGGTAATGGCTCAAACTCTCGCACATACCATGTCTACAACAATTTCACCCGAAAGGTTGAAGAAATGGTAGGTGTGAAGTTTGATGAATCTAACGGCTCATGAGTAGAGCAATTGCCAATTGATGTAGGTGACAAAGATCCTTCAGAAGCAATACAAGTCTTGTCTATTGGCAAGATTCGCCCAATGGAGGTGAAGGAGAGTACCTCGCCTGTCCAAGTGGAAGCCGCAACTTCATGTCAAGGTGAACCACAGGTTGCCTTGGAGGCATCAACAAGTGGAACGCATAAAGACGATGGAAATGAGGATGTACAACAAGACGAACCTCGTCGACCTCCCTTTCCACCTACACGAGAGAACAACAACGCCAACAACAATGAAGAAAGACAAGAAGAAGAACAAGACAATGAAGAGGATGTTCCACCCTGACCCAAACAAAAGCTCTCACGAGTTTGAGCAAGAGTCTCAAGAGATCATCCCGTCGAACAAATCTATGATGATATTCAAAGCGGGAGAATTGCTCTCTCTAATACTCGTTTGGCTAACTTTTGTGAACATTACTCATTCATTTCTAGTATTGAACCTATGAAGGTTGAAGATGCTCTTGATGATCTGGATTGGGTGAACGCCATGCATGAAGAGCTACACAATTTCGAGAGGAACCAAGTGTGGACATTGGTTGAAAAGCCCGATGAGAAGCACAATGTCATTGGAACCAAATGGGTGTTTCGGAACAAGAAAGATGAAGATGGACAAGTTGTACGCAACAAGGCTCGTCTCATCACTCAAGGCTACACTCAAGTCGAAGGTATGGACTATGGTGAGACATATGCCCCCGTTGCTAGACTTGAATCCATTCGCATCTTACTTGCTTATGCCAATCATCATGATATCACTTTATATCAAATGGACATTGAAAATGCGTTTCTTAACGGGGAAATTGAAGAGGAAGTTTATGTTAAACAATCTCCTGGCTTTGTTAATCCCAATAAACCAGATCATGTATACAAACTTCACAAAGCTCTTTATGGTCTTAAACAAGCTCCTAGAGCGTGGTATAAATGCTTGACTAAGTTCCTTATTTAAAAAGGCTTTGAGATTGGAACAAATGATTCTACACCTTTTACTAAAAGGGTTAATGGTGAATTATTTGTGTGCCAAATTTATGTGGATTATATCATATTTGGTTCGACTAACCCTCATTTTAGTGAAAAGTTTGGAAGTCTAATGTCGGAGAAGTTTGAGATGTCTATGATGAGTGAACTCAAGTTCTTTCTTGGTTTGCAAATCAAGCAAACAAAGGAGGGTACCTTTGTTTCTCAAACAAAGTATACCAAAGACTTATTCAAGAAGTTCAACATGCAAGAATGCAAAGGTATGAATACACCCATGCCTACTAGTGGACATCTTGACTTGACTAAGGATGGTGAACCGGTTGATCAAAAGGATTACCGCTCTATGATTGGTTTATTGTTATATCTATGTGCCTCCCATCCCAATATTATGCTAAGTGTGTGCATGTGTGCACGATATCAAGTGGCCCCCAAAGAATGTCATCTTAAGGTTGTGAAAAAGGATAGTGAGATAGTTAATTCACACACCAAACTTTGGCATTTGATATCCTAAGAGGTCTTCTTTTGTTCTTGTTGGCTACTCCGATCCGGACTATGCCGGTGACAAGGTTGATAGAAAGTCCAATTGGGGAACTTGTCAATTTCTTGGTAGATCTCTTGTGTCTTGGTCCTCCAAGAATCAAAACTCGGTATCCTTATCCACTACTGAAGCGGAATACATTGCCGCCGGTTCATGTTGTGCTCAATTACTTTGGATGACCCAAACTCTTAAAGATTATGGAATATATGTGAAACATGTTCCATTGCTTTGTGACAATGAAAGTGCTATTAAGATTGCTCATAATCCCGTGCTACATTCTCGAACTAAGCATATTGAAGTTCTTCATCATTTCATTCGAGATCATGTTGCTAAGGGAGATATCAATCTTAAACATGTTTCGCTTGATGAGAAAGTATTTTTCCGTTTGAGAGGTGAATTGAACATCATTGATGCCTCAAACTTGGAGTAGAAACTCCATTTGGATGCATGCAAGGCATGATCCTTTATATGACTAATCTTGATATTTCTCTTTTGATGATTATCATATGTCTTGGATATACTTGTACTCTTGCATGCTATCTAATCCTTGTAGGTACTTGGATAAGCACCATTCTATGATATTGCAACTTAATCACATCTTAAGCAATCTCTACATCACCAAGTCTCTATAATATGGTGGTTGAAGACAAGGAAGCATGAATCCTTTCAATATATCCTTTGACAATTTATATATATATCAAATTTCATTTGGATCAAACTTCATGATAGTCATCTTGGATACACAAGTGCTCTTCCTTGCAAAACTAACCCATGTAGGAAGATGAACTAAAACTACAAGTGATACTCCTAACCCATGATGAACTACATCAATCTTGAGCATCCTACGCAAGTTCAACTACATGATCAAGATCAACACCACCACCAAGGTATGTCATTCCATCTTAGAGAAGCTTTACCCCAAGACATGGGTCAAAGCAGCTCAACAAGATGTGAATACATCAGAATGCTTAAACGAAAAATGGCAACCCCATTTTGAGCTTAAACGATGGGTATGACCTATGATCAAGTGTATTCACTTGACTCCTAAGTCAATATACTCTAACATAGGTGACTTTGTCGCCGACCAATTCTAGATGAAGTTCTCTAGTGTTTCTCTGTGTTCTCGCATTTGTGTCTTGCTTGCTTGTTCCCCTTTCAAAAAAAACTTCATCTAGATTTATTTTATTTTCTCAGTTATTTTTTGCATTCCCTGCATTTAATTCTTTGCAAATCATTTAGTTAATTCCCTGCAAATCTTTGTGAGATCCTAATGGCCTAGTGAGCCGAGATGACACATTTTTCTCTGTGATGAACTTGGCCTCACCGATCTTTTCTTCTCAGCTAGACCAAAACAACTCGATGTCACCAAAGAAAAAGATTCGGTGCTACCGATTTCACTACTGAGCAAAAAATTTGCCATTTGCTTCCTGCATATCTGATCCAGCTCCACCCGATGATTCTTATCCTCTACATGCATCACAACCTACTTGCTGCTTTTTTCATGTGACTCAAGGACCAAACCTATTTGACTTATGCTCCAGAAGATCCCTTCTTGGAAATTAATGTCAAAGGGGGAGAGAGAGATCACATCAAAGCTTAATCACATCAAAGGGAGAGACAGACCCTATGGGAGAGAAAGACTTCTTATCCATCCCAGATGCTTGGAATTCAAAGAGGAGAGAAGCCACATGTCTTTAAGAGGGGAAAGACATGTTAGTAGAAGATGTTTATTGTGTCTTTTGCTCTGTTTTTCATTTGCTCTGATTTTCTATTACCCTATCTTCTCCCATTATCCAATATCACATTCAGGGGGAGAAAGACATCTAAGGGAAGAAAATTTCTAGAATTCATTGCATATCTTTATGCCTTGGGGGCATGTCAGTTTCCAAATAGAGTACTAAGTACTCACTCACTACATGTCATCCCAGTATTGGTACTCTTGAGGTTTCCTGTTCTTGCTCTATTTAGTAGATGTTCTTGTGTTATCAAACCATGTTTTCTCAGGTTCATCTCTTCCAAAGTCAGCTCAATACCACAAGGTAAGAATACGCATCACACTCATGTGCATGAGGATCTCTTGCTGGTGTACATATTGTTTGCAAGAAGGACTCATGAACATGTAGGTACATTTTCTGCACCTCACATCATTTGCTCTGATGCATATAGCCAAGATACATGTAACTCATTGCTTGCTCTGACATGCTTATGCATTCACATACTTTTATAATCTACCTTCACATGATTGCATAAATGTAGGGGGAGCCAATGCATGCTGCATGTTCTTCTAGAGCTTTACTTGTCACACTTCATACCTTTATCTAAAGCTTTGATGTATGTTGTCATCAATTACCAAAAAGGGAGAGATTGAAAGCACAAGTGTGATATCTACTACACAACCTTCTTCTTGTAGACGTTGTTGGGCCTCCAAGTGCAGAGGTTTGTAGGACAGTAGCAAATTACCCTCAAGTGGATGACCTAAGGTTTATCAATCTGTAGGAGGTGTAGGATGAAGATGGTCTCTCTCAAACAACCCTGCAACCAAATAACAAAGAGTCTCTTGTGTCCCCAACACACCCAATACAATGGCAAATTGTATAGGTGCACTAGTTCGGCGAAGAGATGGTGATACAAGTGCAATATGGATGGTAGATATAGGTTTTTGTAATCTGAAAGTATAAAAACAGCAAGGTAACTAATGATAAAAGTGAGCGTAAACGGTATTGCAATGGTAGGAAACAAGGCATAGGGTTCATACTTTCACTAGTGCAAGTTCTCCCAACAATAATAACATAGATAGATCATATAACAATCCCTCAACATGCAACAAAGAGTCATTCCAAAGCCACTAATAGCGGAGAACAAACGAAGAGATTATGGTAGGGTACGAAACCACCTCACAGTTATTCTTTTGGATCAATCTATTCAAGAGTTCGTACTAGAATAACACCTTAAGACACAAATCAACCAAAACCCTAATGTCACCTAGATACTCCATTGTCACCTCAAGTATCCGTGGGCATGATTATACGATATTCATCACACAATCTCAGATTCATCTATTCAACAAACACAAATTACTTCAAAGAGTGCCCCAAAGTTTCTACCGGAGAGTCAAGACGAGAACGTGTGCCAACCCCTATGCATAGGTTCATGGGCGGAACCCACAAGTTGATCACCAGAACATACATCAAGTGGATCACGTGATATCCCATTGTCACCACAGATACGCACGGCAAGACATACATCAAGTGTTCTCAAATCATTAAAGACTCAATTCGATAAGATAACTTCAAGAGGAAAACTCAATTCATCACAAGAGAGTAGAGGGGGGAGAAACATCATAAGATCCAACTATAATAGCAAAGCTTGCGATACATCAAGATCGTTCCATAGAGAGAACACGAGAAAGAGAGAGATAGACAGAGAGAGATCAAACACATAGCTACTGGTACATACCCTCAGCCCCGAGGGTGAATTACTCCCTCCTCGTCATGGAGAGCGCCGGGATGATGAAGATGGCCACCGGTGATGGATCCCCCCTCCGGCAGGGTGCCAGAACGGGCTCCCGAGAGGTTTTTGGTGGCTACAGAGGCTTGTGGCGGCGGAACTCCTGATCTATCTTCGTCTTCGATGTTTTTAGGGTACGTGGACTTATATAGGCGAAAGAAGTCGGTCGGGGGAGCCTCGAGGGGCCCAGGAGACAGGGGGCATGCCCAGGGGGGTGGGCGCGCCCTCCTATCTCCTGGCTTCCTCGAGCCTTCCCTGACTTGAACTCCAAGTCTCCCAGATCACATCCTTTCCAAAAATCACGCTGCCGAAGGTTTCATTCCGTTTGGACTCCGTTTGATATTCCTTTTCTTCAAACTACTGAAACATGCAATAAAACTGCAATATGGGCTGGGCCTCCGGTTAATAGGTTAGTCCCAAAAGTAATATAAAAGTGTATAATAAAGCCCGTAATTATTCAAAATAGATAATAAAATAGCATGAATGCTTCATAAATTATAGATACGTTGGAGACGTATCGAAGTGCTCCCTGGGTGATTTTGGTAATTAATGTCAACATTTCTCTTGTTGGACTAATATCTCTATCTAGTATGTTTCAGATGAGTTCAACAGTGGAGTGGTAGGACAAGAGGATGTGGAACCCCTTCAAGATGCTAAGGACAAACATTGGCAAAATCTCAAGACTCTACATTTTCATTTTAGTGATCCAAGATCACATTGAGTCCATAGGAAAGCCAATACTATTAAAAGGGGATGACGTGTTGCCTAATGGCTTGCTTGCCCAAAGTGCTTATTGATATGCTCCAAAGCCCTCAACCAGTTTCTTATTTCCACATATCTCCTAAACCTAAAGTCAAACTCGGCCCCACCGATTTGATCTATCCGGCGCCACCGAGTTCACTTGACATAGCCACTGTCAGAAACCCTAATCAGTTCGATCTCACCGATGGGATCTCGGTCTCACAGAGATGGCCCTGCAAACTCTCTGTTACCTATTGCAGTTATTTTTAGCCCACCGAGTTGGCTTGACCAAGTAGTTGTTTGCTTATTGCTGAAATCGGTCTCACCGAGTTCGTGCAATCGTCACACCGAAATGAGGTTTCGCCCTAACACTATCACATCGGTCCCACCAAAAACTTTGACGTTCACATTTTGAACCACATCGGTCTGACCGAGTTTCACTATTCGATCCCACCGAGTTTGGTAAATTGTTTCTAACGGCTAGATTTTGTGTGGAGGCTATATATACCCCTCCACCCCTTCTCCATTTGAGAGAGAGCCATCAGAACGTGCCTACACTTCCACTACTCATTTTCTGAGAGAGAGAGAGAACCACCTACTCATGTGTTGAGACCAAGACATTCCAATCCAACCACAAGAATCATGATCTCTAGCCTTCCCCAAGTTGCTTTCCACTCAAATAATCTTTCCACCATATCCAAATCGGTGAGAGAGAGTTGAGTGTTGGGGAGACTATCATTTGAAGCACAAGAGCAAGGAGTTCATCATCAACACACCATCTATTAACATTTGGAGAGTGGTGTCTCGTAGATTGGTTAGGTGTCACTTGGGAGCTTCCGTAAAGATTGTGGAGTTGAAGCAAGGAGTTTGTAAGGGCAAGGAGATCGCCTACTTCGTGAAGATCTATGATGTCTACTACACAACCTTCTTCTTGTAGACGTTGTTGGGCCTCCAAGTGCAGAGGTTTGTAGGACAGTAGCAAATTTCCCTCAAGTGGATGACCTAAGGTTTATCAATCCGTGGGAGGCGTAGGATGAAGATGGTCTCTATCAAACAACCCTGCAACCAAATAACAAAGAATCTCTTGTGTCCCCAACACACCCAATACAATGGTAAATTGTATAGGTGCACTAGTTCGGCGAAGAGATAGTTATACAAGTGCAATATGGATGGTAGATATAGGTATTTGTAATCTGAAAATATAAAAATAGCAAGGTAACTAACGATAAAAATGAGCGTAAACGGTATTGCAATGATAGGAAACAAGGCCTAGAGTTCATACTTTCACTAGTGCAAGTTCTCTCAACAATAATAGCATAGATAGATCATATAACAATCCCTCAACATGCAACAAAGAGTCACTCCAAAGCCACTAATAGCGGAGAACAAACATAGAGATTATGGTAGGGTACGAAACCACCTCAAAGTTATCATTTTTGATCGATCTATTCAAGACTTCGTAGTAAAATAACATACAACTATTCTTTCCGCTCGATCCATCATAGAGTTCATACTAGAATAACACCTTAAGATACAAATCAACCAAAACCCTAATGTCACCTAGATACTCCATTGTCACGTCAAGTATCCGTGGGCATGATTATATGATATGCATCACAAAATCTCAGATTCATCCAACCAACACAAAAGTACTTCAAAGAGTGCCCCAAAGTTTCTATCGGAGAGTCAAGAAAACGAGTGCCAACCCCTATGCATAGGTTCATGGGAGGAACCCGCAAGTTGGTCACCAAAACATACATCAAGTGGCACGTGATATCCCATTGTCACCACAGATAAACACGGCAAGACATACATCAAGTGTTCTCAAATAAAGACTCAATCTGATAAGATAACTTCAAGAGGGAAACTCAATTCATCACAAGAGAGTAGAGGGGGAGAAACATCATAAGATCCAACTATAATAGCAAAGCCCGCAATACATCAAGATCGTGCCATAGAGAGAACACGAGAGAGAGAGAGAGAGAGAGATCAAACACATAGCTAATGGTACATACCCTTAGCCCCGAGGGTGCCGGAACGGTATCCTGAGAGGTTTTTGGTGGCTACAGAGGCTTGCGGCGGCGGAACTCCCGATCTATCTTGATATTCGATGTTTATAGGGTACGTAGGCTTATATAGGCGAAAGAAGTCGGTCAGGGGAGCCTCGAGGGGCACACGAGAGGGTAGGGTGCGCCTAGGGGGGTGGGCGTGCCCCCCTATCTTGCGGCCTCCTCGAGGATATTCTGACGTGAACTCCAAGTCTCCCGGATCATATTCTTCTTGAAAATCACGCTTCCGAAGGTTTCATTCCATTTGGACTCCATTTGATATTCCTTTTCTTCGAAATACTGAAACAGACAATAAAACAGCAATATGGGTTGGGCCTCTGGTTAATAGATTAGTCCCAAAAGTAATATAAAAGTGTATAATAAAGCCAGTAATCATTCAAAACAGATAATAAAATAGCATGAATGCTTCATAAATTATAGATACGTTGGAGACGTATCAGCATCCCCAACCTTAATTCCTGCTCGTCCTCGAGTAGGTAAATGATAAAAGAAAGAATTTATGAAGTGTGAATGCTAGAAGGTGCACAAGTTTGATCAATGATAACTTCAATCACCTTTCCTAGCATGATTATATGTCATAATAGTAGTTCATCTCATAAAACTTCTCACAATAAAGTAACAAGCAATTCACATGTCAAAGCATGGACCATAAACTTTCTTGAAAACTAGCAAACTTCATTCTCAGTCATCAAACAATTGCAATTCATCTTATTTTCAGGAATAGCAAACTCCACATACTCAACTATCATATAGTCTTCTACAATTGCTAACACTCACGCAATACTAATGGTTATGGAGTTTCAATCGGACACTTAGAAAGATAGGGGCTTATAGTGTTGCCTCCCAACGTATTCACCTTTGGGTGATGTCAACAATAATAGTTCATGCTAACTTACATCCAATTAGATATATATATCAGGATCACCCCAACACAAAGTGCTTGCCAAAGGATAAAATGAAAAAGGGAAAGGTTAAGCTCACCTTGACTCTTGTATAAAGTAAAAGACATAAAGTAAAAGATAGGCCCTTCGCAGAGGGAAGCAGAGGTTGTCATGCACTTTTAGAGTTGGATACACAAAATCTTAATGCGAAAGAACGTCACTTTATATTGCCACTTGTATATGGACCTTTATTATGCAGTTTGTCGCTTTTATTGCTTCCATAACAAGATCATACAAAGCTTATTTTCTCCGCACTAATAAGTCATGCATATTTAGAGAGCAATTTTTCTTGCTTGCACCGATGACAACTTACTTGAAGGATCTTACTCAATCAATAGGTAGGTATGGTGGACTCTCATGGCAAACACTGGGTTTAAGGATATTTGGAAGCACTAGTAGTATCTCTACTTGGTGCGAGGAATTTGGCTAGCATGAGGGGGAAAGCAAGCTCAACATGTTTGAATGATCCATGACAATATACTTTAACTGAGATGTGCGAAAACATAACCCATTATGTTGTCTTCCTTGTCCAACATCAATTGTTTAGCATGTCATACTTAATGAGTGCTCCCAATTATAAAAGATGTCTAGGATAGTATATCTATATGAGAAATCTCTCTTCCTTAAATATTCTTTCATGAATTGCTCAAATGACCAAAACAATGCTTGCTAACCTTCAATAGATTTACAACCTCTACTTATTAGATGTGAAGTCATTACTCCCCACGGGATAAGCAAATGAAACATATATAATTTCAGATTTACGACATTCAACTCATTCAACCATTTACTCATAGGATATAAGTGAAGCACACGAGTAAATGAAAACTACTCCAAAAAGATATAAGTGAAGATCAATGAGTAGCTAAATTATGCAACTATGCGAAGACTCTCTCATTAAAGAATTTGAGATCTTGGTATTGTATTCAAACAGCAAGCAAAACAAAATAAAATGACATTTCAAGGATAGCACAACTCATGTGAAGAAGCAAAAACTTAGGCTCTACCGATACTAACCGATAGTTGTTGAAGAAGAAAGGTGGGATGCCTAACGGGGCATTCCCAAGCTTAGATGCTTGAGACTTCTTGAAATATTATCTTGGGGTGCCTTGGGCATCCCCAAGCTTGAACTTTTGTGTCTCCTTAATTCCTCTCATATCATGGTTTCTCCTTTTATCAAAAGCTTCATCCACAACAAACTCAACAAGAACTCGTGAGATAGGTTAGTATAAACCAATGCAAAACCTTATCATTTTCTACTGTAGAATATCACTAAAATTCTTATTCAACATTGCATATTAAATTCCTCTGCATATTTAATACTCCTATCCTCAAATAGAATCATTAAACAAGCAAACATATGCAAACAATACAAACATAACAGCAATCTGCCAAAACAGTATAGTCTGTAAAGAATGCAAGAGTATCAATACTTCCCTAACTCCAAAAATTATGAAATAAAATTCCCACTGTAGTAAATTTATCAGACCTCAATATGCAAAAAGTTTCAACATTATACCATTCACTGACTTTTCTAGCGAATTTTTGCAACAGCGGTAAACTTTCTGTTTTCAAACAGCAACATGTATACTAGCAAAATAAGCATGGCAAAGGCTATCCTTGACATTTTTATTGAAGCTAAAGATGCAAAACATTATTATAAATAACAGAAAGCAAAAACTAACAAAAGAAAATAACATTACGCTCCAAGCAAAACACATATCATGTGGTGAATAAAAATATAGCTCCAAGTAAAGTTACCGATGAATGAAGACGAAAGAGGGGATGCCATCCGGGGCATCCCCAAGCTTAGGCTCTTGGTTGTCCTTGAATATTACCTTGGGGTGCCCTGGGCATCCCCAAGCTTAGGCTCTTGCCACTCTTTATTCCATAGTCCGTCGAATCTTTACCCAAAACTTGAAAACTTCACAACACAAAACTCAACAGAAAACTTGTAAGCTCCGTTAGTATAAGAAAATAAAACCACCACTTAGGTACTGTAATGAACTCATTCTAAATTCATATTGATGTAATATATAATGTATTCCAACTTCTCTATGGTTCATACCCTCCGATACTACTCATAGATTCATCAAAATAAGCAAACAACACATAGAAAACAGAATCTGTCAAAAACAAAACAGTCTGTAGTAATCTATATCAAACGTATACTTCTGGGACTCCAAAAATCCTAAAAAATTAGGAAGTGCTAAGCAATTTGTGTACCAATCCAGAGCAAAAATAATCAGATCAAGATCACGTTTATGTGAATTAAAAAACTAATTTACTGGGTGCAAAAGTTTCTGATTCTCAGCAGGATCAACACAACTATCACCGTAAGCTATCCTAAAGGTCTTACTTGGAACTTTATTGAAACAAAAGATATAAAACATGATTACTACAGTAGCATAATCATGTGAACACACAAAAACAGTAAGGATAAATATTGGGTTGTCTCCCAACAAGCGCTTTTCTTTAATGCCTTTCTAGCTAGGCATGATGATGACAATGATGCTCACATAAAAGATAAGGATTGAAACAAAACGGGAGCATCATGAAGCATATGACCAGAACATTTAAGTCTAACCCACTTCCTATGCATAGGTATTTTGTGAGCAAACAACTTATGGGAACAATAATCAACTAGCATAGGAAGGTAAAACAAGCATAGCTTCAAGATTTCGAGCACATAGGGAGGAAACTTGACATTATTGCAATTCTTACAAGCATATTTTCCTCCCTCATAATAATTTTCAGTAGCATCATGAATGAATTCAACAATATAACCAGCACCTAAAGCATTCTTTTCATGATCTACAAGCATAGAATTTTTACTACTCTCCGCATAAGCAAAATTCTTCTCATTCGGAATGGTGGGAGTATCATAAGAGACTTGATCACTAAAAATTGTTTCCACATTAAAAGAGTAATGTTCAGAAAAAGTTTAATCACAATCATGACAAGATTTGTAAATATAGTCATCACTACTTTTTATAGCATAAGTTTCATCACAATAATCATCATAAGTAGCAACTTCGTTCTCATCATAATCGATTGAAACCTCTTCCAAGATAGTGGAATCACTAAATGAAGTTGACTCTCTTCCAAATCCACTTTCGTATTCATCACAATAAAATTCAACATCCTCCAAAATAGTGGGATCACTACTTCCTAAAGTTGACACTCTTCCAAACCCACTTTCATCAATATAATCATCATAGGTAAGAGGCATGCTATCATCATTTTGGAGGGATACCTTTCTACCTTTGTTGCTCCTTCTTTTCTTTTTCTTCTTCACATTATGTGTGGGATCAACCTTCCTCTTTGAGCTCCTTATTGACGAGATTGGTTGAATAGAAAGCTCCTCCTCGTTACCTGATTCATCACAAGAAATAATAGGAGGATATTGGGAAGTCTCTTCCCTTTCATTAGTATTCTCATCATCTTCTATTTGCTTTCTTTTCTTTAGGTAATTGGCAATATAAGGATTTTCAATGCAATTCTCCACACAAAACATATAAATCTTTTCTAGATCAGTATCAAGGAAATGCTCAAGATTAAATTCTGGAATGGGCTTAGTTAAACGTTTCAACTCTTCATAACCCAAAAGCAAACTAAGTTCATTATAATGTGCAAGGGAAATCAAATCATCACAATTTTTGGACACGATTCGGTCATGAAACAATTTGCATCGGAGATGTAAATGACCACGTTCATTGCAAAGTTCACAGGTACGGCAAAGGAAATTTAAATTTTCAGCACTCACATTAAGGCTTTCTTGCAAACCTTTAGTTTTTAGATACTTATGCCTCTTGCAGTATCTATTTTCTCTATTAGGTGTGTCCATGCAAATCCAATCTACTCCACAAAAATCAACATGCTTATAAGAGGCATTTTCATCATAACTAGTGTAATCATCATTAGTACTATGGATATTCAAAGAGTTCATACTAACAACATTGCAATCATGCTCATCATTCAAGTATTTAGTACCAAGCATTTTAATGCATTCTTATTCTAGCACTTGAGCACAATTTTCCTTTCCATCATACTCACAAAAGATATTAAAAAGACGAAGCATATGAGACAAACTTAACTCCATTTTTTTGTAGTTTTCTTTTATAAACTAAACTAGTGATAAAACAAGAAACAAAAAGATTCGATTGCAAGATCTAAAGATATACCTTCAAGCACTCACCTCCCCGGAAACGACGCCAGAAAAGAGCTTAGTTGACGGGGTGTGAGTGCCGCTTACCTAGCCTCCCCGGCAACGGCGCCAGAAAAGAGCTTGATGTCTACTACACAACCTTCTTCTTGTAGACGTTGTTGGGCCTCCAAGTGCAGAGGTTTGTAGGACAGTAGCAAATTTCCCTCAAGTGGATGACCTAAGGTTTATCAATCCGTGGGAGGCGTAGGATGAAGATGGTCTCTCTCAAACAACCCTGCAACCAAATAACAAAGAATCTCTTGTGTCCCCAACACACCCAATACAATGGTAAATTGTATAGGTGCACTAGTTCGGCGAAGAGATAGTGATATAAGTGCAATATGTATAGGTGCACTAGGTATTTGTAATCTGAAAATATAAAAACAGCAAGGTAACTAATGATAAAAGTGAGCGTAAACGGTATTGCATTGATAGGAAAAAAGGCCTAGGGTTCATACTTTCACTAGTGCAAGTTCTCTCAACAATAATAGCATAGATAGATCATATAACAATCCCTCAACATGCAAAAAAGAGTCACTCCAAAGCCACTAATAGCGGAGAACAAACATAGAGATTATGGTAGGGTACGACCTCAAAGTTATCCTTTTTGATCGATCTATTCAAGAGTTCGTAGTAAAATAACATAGAGCTATTCTTTCCGCTCGATACATCATAGATTTCATACTAGAATAACACCTTAAGATACAAATCAACCAAAACCCTAATGTCACCTAGATACTCCATTGTCACCTCAAGTACCCGTGGGCATGATTATACAATATGCATCACACAATCTCATGTTCATCCAACCAACACAAAAGTACTTCAAAGAGTGCCCCAAAGTTTCTACCGGAGAGTCAAGAAAATGTGTGCCAACCCCTATGCATAGGTTCATGGGCGGAACCCACAAGTTGGTCACCAAAACATACATCAAGTGGCATGTGATACCCCATTGTCACCACAGATAAACACGGCAAGACATACATAAAGTGTTCTCAAATAAAGACTCAATCCGATAAGATAACTTCAAGAGGGAAACTCAATTCATCACAAGAGAGTAGAGGGGGAGAAACATCATAAGATCTAACTATAATAGCAAAGCTCGCGATACATCAAGATCGTGCCATAGAGAGAACACGAGAGAGAGAGAGAGAGATCAAACACATAGCTACTAGTACATACCCTCAGCCCTGAGGGTGAACTACTCCCTCCTCGTCATGGATAGCACCGGGATGATGAAGATGGCCACCGGTGAGAGATCCCCCCTCCGGCAGGGTGCCGGAACAGGCTCCCGAGAGGTTTTTGGTGGCTACAGAGGCTTGCGGTGATGGAACTCCCGATCTATCTTGATATTCAATGTTTTTAGGGTACGTAGGCTTATATAGGCGAAAGAAGTCGGTCGGGGGAGCCCCGAGGGGCTCACGAGAGGGTAGGGCGCGCCCAGGGGGGTGGGCGTGCCCCCCTATCTCGTGGCCTCCTCGAGGATCTTCTGACATGAACTCCAAGTCTCCCGGATCATATTCTTCCTGAAAATCACGTTCCCGAAGGTTTCATTCCGTTTGGACTCCGTTTGATATTCCTTTTCTTCGAAATACTGAAACAGACAATAAAACAGCAATACGGGCTGGGCCTCCGGCTAATAGGTTAGTCCCCAAAGCCCGTATTCATTCAAAACAGATAATAAAGTAGCATGAATGCTTCATAAATTATAGATACGTTGGAGACGTATCATTCTACCCAAGTGAGGCAGGTCCTTCGTGGGCGATGGCCATGGTGGGATAGACAAGGTTGATTCTTCGTGGACCCTTCATGGGTGGAGCCTTCCGTGGACCCGCGCAATTATTACCCTGCGTGGGTTGAAGTCTCCACCAACGTGGATGTATGGTAGCACCACCTATCGGAACCACGCCAAAAATCTCCGTGTCTCCAATTGCGTTTGCACACTCCAATCTCGTCCCTTTACTTTCTTGCAAGTTGCGTGCTTTACTTTCCGCTGCTCATATACTCTTGCCATGCTTGCTTGAAATATATTGTGAATGCTTGAAATTGTGCTAATCTCCAACCTTAACTTGAAAAACCTAAAAACTGCTACCTTTACTTATTGAGGGTTTAATCACCCCCCTAGACACCTCTTCTCGATTCTTTCAGTGGAGGTTGATACATCTCCAACGTATCTATTTTTTTTGTTTCATGCTATTATATTATTGATACGTCCATTTTGCATCATGCTTTTATATCGATATTTATTGCATTATGGGTTGTTATTACACGTTATGTCACAATACTTATGGCTATTCTCTCTTATTTTACAATGTTTAACATAAAGAGGGAGACTGCCGGCAGTTGGGATTCTGGGCTGGAAAAGGAGCAAATATTGGAAACCTATTTTGTGCAGCTCCAAAAGTCCTGAAACTCCACGGAAGTCATTTTTGGAATTAATAAGAATTATTGAGAGAAAGAAGTACCAGAGGGGGCCCACACCCTGGCCATGAGGGTGGGGGCGCGCCCACCCCTACTGGGCGCACCCCCTGCCTCGTAGGCCCCTTGGTGGCCCTTCGGTACACATCTTCTGCTATATGAAGTCTTTTACCCTGAAAAAATCATAAGCAAGCTTACGGGATGAAAGTCCGCCGCCACGAGGCGGAACCTTGGCGGAACCAATCTAGGGCTCCGGCGGAGCTGTTCTACCGGGGAAACTTCCCTCTGGGACGGGAAAATCATCCCCATCGTCATCACCAACGATCCTCACATCGGGAGGGGGTCAATCTCCATCAACATCTTCACCAGCACCATCTCCTCTCAAACCCTAGTTCATCTCTTGTATCCAATCTTTGTACCCAAACCTCAGATTGGTACCTGTGGGTTGCTAGTAGTGTTGATTACTCCTTGTAGTTGATGCTAATTGGTTTATTCGGTGGAAGATCATTTGTTCAGATCCTTAATGCATATTAATACTCCTCTGATCATGAACATGAATATGCTTTGTGAGTAGTTAGGTTTGTTCCTGAGGACATGGGTGAAGTCTTGCTATTAGTAATCATGTGAATTTGGTATTTGTTCAATATTTTGATGAGATGTATGTTGTATCTCCTCTAGTGGTGTTATGTGAACGTCGACTACATGACACTTCACCATTATTTGGGCCTAGAGTAAGGCATTGGGAAGTAATAAGTAGATGATGGGTTGCTAGAGTGACAGAAGCTTAAACCCTAGTTTATGCGTTGCTTCGTAAGGGGCTGATTTGGATCCATATGTTTCATGTTATGGTTAGGTTTACCTTAATACTTCTTTTGTAGTTGCGGATGCTTGCAATAGGGGTTAATCATAAGTGGGATGCTTGTCCAAGAAAGGACAACACCCAAGCACCACATATCAATTTATCAAAGTAACGAACGCGAATCATATGAGCGTGATGAAAACTAGCTTGACGATAATTCCGATGTGTCCTCGGGAGCGCTTTTCTCATTATAAGAAATTGTCCAGGCTTGTCCTTTGCTACAAAAAGGATTGGGCCACCTTGCTGCACCTTATTTACTTTCATTGCTTGTTACCCATTACAAATTATCTTATCACAAAACTATCTATTACCTACAATTTTAGTGATTGCAGAGAATACCTTACTGAAAACTGCTTGTCATTTCCTTCTGCTCCTCGTTGGGTTTGACACTCTTACTTATTGAAAGGACTATGATAGATCCCCTATACTTGTGGGTCATCAAGACTACTGGCGCCGTTGCCGGGGAGTGAAGCGCCTTTGGTGAGTGGAACTTGGTAAGGAAACATTTATATAGTGTGCTGAAATTTACTGTCACTTGTTACTATGGAAACTAATCCTTTGAGGGGCTTGTTCGGGTCATCTTCGCCCCGACCAGTAGAGAAAAGAGTTGCTCCTCAACCTACTGAACCTACTGAAAATGTTTACTTTGAAATTCCTTCAGGTATGATAGAGAGACTGCTAGCTAATCCCTTTGCAGGAGATGGAACATTCCATCCCGATTTACACCTTATCTATGTGGATGAAGTTTGTGGATTATTTAATCTTGCAGGTATGCCCGATGATGTTGTTAGGAAGAAGTTCTTCCCTTTATCTTTGAAGGGGGATGCATTGACATGGTATAGGCTATGTGATGATACGAGATCTTGGGACTATAAACAATTGAAGCTGGAATTTCACCAGAAGTTTTATCCTATGCATCTTGTTCATCGTGATCGTAATTATATATATAATTTTTGGCCTCGCGAAGGAGAAAGCATCGCTCAAGCTTGGGGGAGGCTTAAGTCAATGTTATATTCATGCCCCAATCATGAGCTCTCAAGAGAAATGATTATTCAAAATTTTTATGCTCGGCTTTCTCTCGATGATCGCACCATGCTCGATACTTCATGTGTTGGCTCTTATATGCTGAAGACTATTGAATTCAAGTGGGACTTATTGGAAAGAATTAAATGCAACTCTGAAGATTGGGGTTCCGACGATGGTAAGGAGTCAGGTATGACACCTAAGTTTGATTGTGTTAAGTCAATTATGGATACCGATGCTTTCTGTGGATTTAGCACTAAATATGGGCTTGACTCTGAGATAGTAGCTTCTTTCTGTGAATCTTTTGCTACTCACGTTGATCTCCCTAAGGATAAGTGGTTTAAATATAATCCTCCCATTGAAGTAAAAGTAGTTGCACCTGTTACAGTTGAAGAAAAGATTATCACTTATAATGATCCTATTGTTCGTACTACTTATTTTGAGAAACCACCTTTCCCTGTTAGGATAAAAGATCATGCTAAAGCTTCAACTGTTGTTCGTAAGAGTAATACTAGAACATATACACCTCCTGAGCAAATTAAAGTTGAACCTAGTATTGCTATGGTTAAAGATCTCTTCACTGATAATATTGATGGGCATGTCATTTACTTCTGCGAGGAAGCTGCTAATATTGCTAGACCCGATGCTAAGATACATAGACCTGTTGTAGGCATGCTTGTTATTTCTGTTAAAATAGAAGATCATTGCTATCACGGCTTATGTGATATGGGTGCTAGTGCTAGTGCAATACCTATTTCCTTATATAAAGAAATTATGCATGATATTGCACCCGCTGTGTTAGAAGATATTGATGCTACAGTTAAGCTTGCAAATAGAGATACTATTTCACCAATTGGGATTGTTAGAGATGACAAGCTCTTGTGTGGGAAAGTTAAATACCCTGCTGATTTTCTTGTTCTTGGTTCCCCACAAGATAGCTTTTGTCCCATTATATTTGGTAGACCCTTCTTGAATACTATCAATGCTAGGAATGATTGTGAAAAGGATGTTGTTACGATTGGTCTGGGGAATACGACACATGAGTTTAATTTTGCTAAATTCCGTAGACAACCCCATGATAGAGAATTGCCTAGTAAGGATGAAATAATTGGTCTTGCTTCTATTGCCGTGCCTCCTACTGATCCGTTAGAACAATATTTGCTAGACCAGGAAAATGATATGTTTAGGAATGAAAGAAGGGAGGTAGATGAAGTATTCTTTAAACAGGGTCATATTCTAAAACACAACTTGCCTGTTGAAATCCTAGGGGATCCTCCTCCACCCAAGGGTGATCCCGTCTTTGAGCTTAAACCCTTACCTGACAATCTTAAATAGCTTATCTTGATGAAAAGAAGATATATCCTGTTATTATCAGTGCTAAACTTCAGAGCAAGAAGAGGAAAGATTATTGAAAACTCTGAAGAAGCACCGTGCTGCTATTGGATATACTCTTGATGATCTTAAGGGCATTAGTCACACTCTATGCCAACACAAAATAAAATTGGAAGAAGATGCCAAACCAGTTAGAGATCATCAACGACGGTTAAGTCCTAAGATGAAAGAAGTGGTAAGAAAGAAAATACTAAAGCTCCTTGAGGTAGGTATAATTTATCCCGCTGCTGATAGTCAGTGGGTAAGTCCTGTCACCATTGTGTCCCTAAGAAGGGAGGTATTACTGTCGTTCCTAATGATAAAGATGAATTGATCCCACAAAGAATTATTATAGGTTATAGGATGGTAATAGATTTTCGTAAATTAAATAAAGCTACTAAGAAAGATCATTACCCTTTACCTTTTATTGATCAAATGCTAGAGAGACTATCCAAACATACACATTTCTGCTTTCTAGATGGTTATTGTGGTTTATCTCAAATACCTGTGTCAGCGGATGATCAAGCAAAGACTACTTTTACTTGCCCTTTCAGTACTTTTGCTTATAGACGTACGCCTTTTGGTTTATGTAATGCACCTGCTGCCATTCAAAGATGCATGATGACTATATTCTTTGACTTTTGTGAAAAGATTTGTGAGGTATTCATCGATGATTTCTCCGTTTATGGATCCTCCTTTGATGATTGCTTGAGCAACCTTGATCGAGTTTTGCAGAGATGTGAAGACACTAGTCTCGTCTTGAATTGGGAAAAGTTCCACTTTATGGTTAATGAAGGCATTGTCTTGGGGCATAAAATTTCTGAAAGAGGTATTGAAGTTGATAAAGCTAAAGTTGATGCTATTGAAAAGATGCCATGTCCCAAGGACATTAAAGGTATACGAAGTTTCCTTGGTCATGCCGGTTTTTATAGGAGGTTCATTAAGGACATTTCTAAAATCTCTAGGCCTCTGACTAATCTATTACAAAAAGATATTCCTTTTGTTTTCGATGATGATTGTGTAGAAGCATTTGAAATACTTAAAAAATCTTTGATTTCTGCACCTATTGTTCAGCCACCTGATTGGAATTTACCCTTTGAAATTATGTGTGATGCTAGTGATTATGTTGTAGTTGCTATTCTAGGGCAAAGAGTTGATAAGAAATAAAATGTTATTCAATATGCTAGTAAAACTCTTAACACTGTGCAGAGAAATTATGCTACCACTGAAAAGGAATTCTTAGCAGTTGTATTTGCTTGTGATAAGTTCAGACCTTATATTGGTGATTCTAAAGTAACTATCCACATTGATCATGCTGCTATTAAATATCTTATGGAAAAGAAAGATGCTAAACCTAGACTTATTAGATGGGTTCTCCTGCTCCAAGAATTTGATTTGCATATTATTGATAGAAAGGGAGCTGAGAACCCCGTTGCAGACAACTTGTCTAGGTTAGAGAATGTTCTTGATGACCCACTACCTATTGATGATAGCTTTCCTGATGAACAATTAGCGGTCATAAAAGCTTCTCGTACTGCTCCATGGTATGCTGATTATGCTAATTATATTGATTCTAAATTTATACCACCTAGTTTCACATACCAGCAAAAGAAAAAGTTCTTTTATGATTTAAGACATTACTTCTGGGATGACCCACACCTTTATAAAGAAGGAGTGGATGGTGTTATTAGACGTTGTGTACCTGAGCATGAACAGGAACAGATCCTACGCAAGTGTCACTCTGAAGCATATGGAGGACACCACGCTAGAGATAGAACTGCACATAAGGTATTGCAATCCGGTTTTTATTGGCCTACTCTCATCAAAGATGCCCGTAAGTTTGTATTGTCTTGTGATGAATGTCAAAGAATTGGTAATATTAGTAGACGTCAACAAATGCCTATGAATTATTCTCTTGTTATTGAACCTTTTGATGTTTGGGGCTTTGATTATATGGGACCTTTTCCTGCCTCTAATGGATATACACATATTTAAGTTGTTGTTGATTACGTTACTAAGTGGGTAGAAGCTATTCCAACTAGTAGTGTTGATCATAACACCTCTATTAAGATGCTTAAAGAAGTTATTTTTCTGAGGTTTGGAGTCCCTAGATACTTAATGACTGATGGTGGTTCACATTTTATTCATGGTGCTTTTCGTAAAATGCTTGCTAAGTATGACGTTAATCATAGTATTGCATCCCCATATCACCCACAGTCTAGTGGTTAAGTAGAATTGAGTAATAGAGAGCTCAAATTAATTTTGGAAAAGGCTGTTAATAGATCTTGAAAGAATTGGTCCAAGAAACTTGATGATGCATTATGGGCCTATAGAACTGCATATAAAAATCCTATGGGTATGTCTCCATATAAAATGGTTTATGGAAAAGCGTGTCACTTACCTCTCGAACTAGAACATAAGGCATATTGGGCCATTAAAGAGCTCCATTATGATTTCAAACTTGCTGGTGAGAAGAGGTTATTTGACATTAGCTCACTTGATGAATGGAGAACCCATGCCTACGAGAATGCCAAGTTGTTTAAAGAAAACGTTATAAGATGGCATGATAAGAGGATACAAAAGCATGAGTTTAACATAGGTGATTATGTGTTACTATTAAACTCTTGTTTAAGATTTTTTGCAGGAAAACTTCTCTCTAAATGGGAAGTCCCTTACGTTATCGAGGAGGTCTATCGTTCCGGTGCCATAAAAATCAAAACTTCGAAGGCACAAGTCTGAGGGTGGTGAACGGTCAAAGAATCAAACATTATGTCTCAGGTAATCTTATAAATGTTGAAACTAATAATATTGAAACCTTAACCCCAGAGGAATACATAAGGGGCACTTTCCAGAATGTTTCAGACTCCGAAAAGGAATAGGTATGTGGTACGGTAAGTAAACCGACTCCAAAACAATTCTAATAGCAATTTTTCTCCGTTTGGGAATATTTAAGAAAATAGGAAAAATAAGAGGTAGTCCGTGAACGACACGAGGCCTCCACGAGGGTGGAGGACGCGCCCACCCCTACTGGGCGGCCCCCTTGCCTCGTGGGCACCTCGTGTGCTCTCCGGACTCCATTTTCTTGCACGATACTTCTTTTGGTCGGTAAAAATTCATTATATAATCTCCCGAAGGTTTTGACCACCGTATCACGCAAAAATCTTCTGCCTTTGTTTCGAGCTGTTTCTGTTACAGATTTAGAGCGAGATGTCTTCTCAAGGGTCAGTCGGGGAGAGTCGGGTGTCCCACCTGACGCCAGGTCCGGGAGCAAACAGCGATGCTTATCACTTTGGTCCATCAACGGAGGATGAGATGGAGGCCGACTTGAAAAGGATAGATGCCATGGAGGAGGATCAAGAAGTTACCTCTCGCTTCCAAGCAGGATTCATGATGGGGGAACTAAAGAGCTAAGCTATTCCAAACTCGCTCATCCCTTCCAATGTTAAATTTCTTTCTTATGTAAATATGAAAAGGAGTGTCACTTGGTCTCCAGAAGTAATGCAGCATCCTTGGGTAAAAGGAGCTTTAGCCATCACGGGCAAGCTCTGCAAGGAAAATATGGACCTCAAAAAACAAGTCAATAAGCTCGAGGAGGAGAATCGTATCCTGAGGGGCATCATCGCCAAGAAGATCACAACACCAACTATGAAGAAGGAGACATAATCACATGGGTATGGGCACTCCCTTTGGCAACTGCCAAGCTTGGGGGAGGTGCCCCGGTATCGTATCACCATCACACTCCTAGCTTTACCGTTTTACTTAGTTCGATCCATTTAGTATTATCTTGATCTAGTAGAATAAAGTTTTGGTATGATTTAGTTTTGAGTTTTGCTTTGTGATCCCTCTATGTAATCGAGTCCGTGAGCTATATATAACAAATATTAGTTTTGAGTCAAGGGCTTGGCCATCTTGCTATGATCTTGAGAAAATAGAAAGAATAAAAAGAAATAAAAGAGTTCATATTGATCTTATGGATAGTGATGACTTCACACATAAAGAGTATGAGGCTTAAAAGGTGTTGAGAGTTGGCAAACATAGTTTTGGTCATCGTGGCAATTAATAGGAAGTAATGAAGAAAGAGAGGTTTCACATATAAATATACTATCTTGGACATCTTTTATGATTGTGAGCACTCATTAAAGTATGACATGCTAAAGAGTTGATGTTGGACAAGGAAGACAATGTAATGGTTTATGTTTTCTCACATCTCAGTTTAAGTATATTGTCATGGATCGCCCAACATGTTGAGCTTGCCTTTCCCCCTCATGCTAGCCAAATTCCTTGCACCAAGTAGAGATACTACTTGTGCTTCCAAATATCCTTAAACCCAGTTTTGCCATGAGAGTCCACCATACCTACCTATGGATTGAGTAAGATCCTTCAAGTAAGTTGTCATGTTGCAAGCAATAAAAATTGCTCTCTAAATATCTATGACTTATTAGTGCGGAGAAAATAAGCTTTGTACGATCGGTGATATGAAAGTAATAAAAGCGACGAACTGCATAATAAAGGTTCATATCACAAGTGGCAATACAAAGTGACATTCTTTTGCATTAAGATTTCCTGCATCCAACCCTAAAAGCACATGACAACCTCTGCTTCCCTCTGCGAAGGGTCCATCTTTTACTTTATGTCTTTTACATTATGCAAGAGTCAAGGTGATCCTCATCTTTCCCTTTTTCATTTTATCCTTTGGCGAGCACCTCGTGTTGGAAAGATCATGATATATATATCCAATTGGATGTAAGTTAGCATGAACTATTATCGTTGACCTCACCCTTGAGGAAAAACATTGGGAGGCAACACAATAATCCCCTATCTTTCTCGATGTCCGATTAAAACTCCATAACCATAAGTATTGCGTGAGTGTTAGCAATTGTAGAAGACTATATGATAGTTGAGTATGTGGGCTTGCTGAAAAGCTCTATTTTTGACTCTTTCCGATGTTATGATAAATTGCAATTGCTTCAGTGACTGAGATTATAGTTTGTTAGTTCTCAATGAAGTTTATGATGCATACTTGACATTGTGAATAGATTATTACTTGAGCATAAGAAATCATATGACAAAATCTATATATGTTGTTGTTATAAGAATGATCATGATGCCCTCATGTTCGTATTTTATTTTTATCGACACCTCTATCTCTAAACATGTGGACATAATTTTTGATATCGGCTTCCGCTTGAGAACAAGCAAGGTCTAAGCTTGGGGGAGTTGATACATCCATTTTGCATCATGCTTTTATATCGATATTTATTGCATTACGGGCTGTTATTACATGTTATGTCACAATACTTATGGCTATTCTCTCTTATTTTACAAGGTTTAACATAAAGAGGGAGAATGCTGGTAGCTGGGATTCTTGGCTGGAAAAGGAACAAATATTGCAAACCTATTCTGCACAGCTCCAAAAGTCCTGAAACTTCATGAAAGTCATTTTTGGAATTAATAAGAATTATTGAGCGAAAGAAGTACCAGAGGAGGCCCACACCCTGGCCACGAGGGTGGGGGGCGCGCCCACCCCTACTGGGTGCCCCCTGCCTCGTGGGCCCTCTGGTGGCCCTCCGGTGCCTATCTTCTGCTATATGAAGTCTTTTAGCCTGAAAAAAATCATAAGCAAGCTTACGAGACGAAAGTCCGCCGCCACGAGGCGAAACCTTGGCGGAACCAATCTAGGGCTTCAGCGGAGCTGTTCTACCGGGGAAACTTCCCTCCAGGAGGGGGAAATCATCACCATCATCATCACCAATGATCCTCTCATCGGGAGGGGGTCAATCTCCATCAACATCTTTGCCAGCACCATCTCCTCTCACATCCTAGTTCATCTCTTGTATCCAATCTTTGTACCCAAATCTCAGATTGGTACCTGTGGGTTGCTAGTAGTGTTGATTACTGCTTTTAGTTGATGCTAATTGGTTTATTCGGTGGAAGATCATTTGTTCAGATCCTTAATGCATATTAATACTCCTCTGATCATGAACATGAATATGCTTTGTGAGTAGTTACGTTTGTTCCTGAGGACATGGGTGAAATCTTGCTATTAGTAGTCATGTGAATTTGGTATTCGTTCAATATTTTGATGAGATGTATGTTGTCTCTCCTCTAGTGGTGTTATGTGAACGTCGACTACATGACACATCACCATTATTTGGGCCTAGAGGAAGGCATTGGGAAGTAATAAGTAGATCATGGGTTGCTAGAGTGACAGAAGCTTAAACCCTAGTTTATGTGTTGCTTCGTAAGGGGCTGATTTGGATCAATATGTTTCATGCTATGGTTAGGTTTACCTTAATAATTCTTTTGTAGTTGCGGATGCTTGGAATAGGGGTTAATCATAAGTGGGATGCTTGTCCAAGAAAGGAAAGCACCCAAGCACCGGTCCACCCACATATCAAATTATCAATGTATCGAACACGAATCATATGAGCGTGATGAAAACTAGCTTGACGATAATTTCCATGTGTCCAGGAGTGATTTTCTCATTATAAGAAATTGTCTAGGCTTGTCCTTTGCTACAAAAAGTATTGGGCCACCTTGCTGCACCTTATTTACTTTCATTGCTTGTTACCCGTTACAAATTATCTTTTCACAAAACTATCTGTTACCATCAATTTCAGTGCTTGCAGAGAATACCTTACTGAAAACCGCTTGTCATTTCCTTCTGCTCCTCGTTGGGTTCAACACTCTTACTTATCGAAAGGACTACGATAGGTCCCCTATACTTGTGGGTCATCAATTATCAATTTCGAATACTTTTCATACATTTTTATATCATTTTGCAGGACTAACCTATTAACTCAGTGTCTAGTGCCAGTTGCAGTTTTCTGCTAGTTTTTTGTTTTCTAGGAAATCTGTACCAAACGGAGTCCAAATGCTACGAAACTTTTTGACAATTTTTTTCTAGAAAAAATAGACCCTAGAAGCTTTGGGAGGAGACCAAACGAGAAGCAAGGAGACGACAAGGCAACAGGGAACGCCTAGGGGGGATAGACTCTCCCTATTACCTTGTGGGCCCCGCGTGGCTTCGTCTGACATAATTCCACTTCTATAAATTCATGAATACTTGGAAACCCCTAGAGTGCCACCTGAAACAATTTTTCTGCTGCTGCAAACTTTTGTTCTTCTGCGATCCCATCTCGAGGCCATTTTGGTACTCTGCCGAAGGGGGAATTGATACGTCTCTAACGTATGTATAATTTTTTATTGTTCCATACTATTGTATTATTTGTTTTGGATGTTTTATGAATTTATATGCTATTTTATATTATTTTTGGGACTAACCTATTAACCTAGAGCCCGGGGCCAGTTTCTGTTTTTTCCATGTTTTTGAGTTTTGCAGAAAAGGAATATCAAACGGAGTCCAAACGAGTTGAAAATTTATGGTGATTTTTTATGGACCAGAAGAAGCCCCCGAAGCACAAGAGTTGGGCCAGAAGAGTCCTGAGTCAACGACAAGGGTGGAGGACGCGCCCGCCCCCTAGGGCGCGCCCCCTGCCTTGGCGCTGACTCATGGACCCTCCCTGACTTGTCCCCGATGCCAAAAAATCCTTTAAATCACGAAACCCCCAAAAAGAAACCCAGATCAGGAGTTCCGCCGCCGCAAGCCTCTTGTAACGCCCCGGATTCGATGCGCCAGGTGTTCGCCAGTTATTCATCGTCATTGCCATGTCATGTGCTTGCGTGTTGCATTTTGCCATGTCATCATCTTCATTTCATATCATGTCATCATGTGCATCGCGTTGGCATACGTGTTCGTCTCATGCATCTGAGCATTTTCCCCGTTGTCCGTTTTGCAATCCGGCACTCCTATGTCCCCCGGCGACCCCTTTTGCCTCTTTTCGTGTGCGGGCGTTAAACTTTCTCAGAATGGCCCAAGGTTTTCCAAGCGGCCTTGTTATAGCACCGGTAGACCGCCTATCAAGTTTCGTGCCATTTGAATGTCGTTTGGTACTCCAACGGTTAACCGGGTAACCGTAAAACCCCCTTTTCTCTTGCAGCCCAGCAACCCTCCAAATCAGCCCACTAACCCAGCAAACTCCCCTCCATGCTCTCAGTCATTCGATCACGATCGCGTGGCCGAAAACCGCTTCTCATTTGGACTCTCCTAGCTCCCTCTACCTATATATTAGCCCTTCCCCGTCCAAATCGCAGTCCAAACCCTAGCCTCTTCCCCCGCCGCCACCGGACATGTCCGCCCGCCGCCGGACAAAGTCCGCTGCCGCGCCCGCAGCCAATCCAGATCTGCCACGTGGCCTCCCGCGCCGCCGCAGCCCGCCGGGGCCCGAGGCCGGCCCGCCCCGGGCGCAACCGGGCCCGACGAGCCGCCCGCGCCTCCCCCGAACCCCGCGCGCCGCCCGTCTCCCTCATCGGCGATCCTCTTGCTGGCGCCGCTCCGCTCCTCCGGCGCCGCCCTGCGCCTCCTAGCCGTCGCTAGCCGCCGCCCGGTCACCGTCCCCGCCGCCGACCTCGACCGCGCCTCCTCCGCGGGACGCCGGCGAGCTCCCTGCCGGATCTGGCCGGTCCTCTCCTCTCCCCTCATCTCCGGCTGAACCCCGACGCTCTCCGGCGAGATCCGCGCCACCTCAGCATCCGTGCCCCGCGAACCCTAGATCTGAGGTTGATTTTCCTCCCCCCCCCCCCCCCGTTTATTTCCCTAAGTTTTGAGATTTTTGCATTCTAGTCACCTGTTCAACGCATCATAACTTGCTGCATACTGCTCCGTTTCGTGTGAGTAATATGTCAAATTGTTCGCCTCGACGAGTACTTCATTTCCTTCCATTGCATCATTTTCATTTGAGCCCGTCTCGATGCCCGAAATGCTGTTGGAAGAGTGCATGTTGATGTTAATCTGCTGGAACTGTTATAACATGCTCATTTGTCATTTTTGCCATGTTTGATGTGTGCATCTTATGAGCATGAGCTCTACATGTGTTTTGGACTATGGCATGTCTTATTTACAGAGGTGCTTGACATGTATTTTTTTGAGTTATGTGGTGACTAGTACAAGCATGCAAACTAGGCTTCATGATGTTGCTGATTTCAGTCCCTGTTGTGCTGTTATTTTTATGCCATGTAAACTTGATGCTACAAAGTGATCCATGCATATTTTGAGATACTTCAGTAAGGATGTTTTGAACATATGGTTATGCTCTATCCATCCATGCCCCTGTTGGCAATTATGGAGTAGTCTAGCATGTCATTTTCTTGCTCTACTTTCGCTATAAAATGTTTCCTGGCAGATTGTTTACATGTTATTCAATTTTGCCAAGGTTGTTGTAGTTGATCCATGCACCCTATGAACTTGTTCTTACCATGCTTAGCTTCTCAAACATGTATTCTTACTGTTGGTTGCCTTGCCATGCCATGTATTGCTCTGTGGTGAGTGGTTCAAGCTCACCAACATGCCTACTTATTGTTGTTCCTGCCATGTCTGAATCTGTCATATAACTTGCCATGTTTACATGGGTGCCATCATATCTTCTGATCCTTTTTGGCTCATGGTCAGTAAGGGACTTTTGTTCTATGCAATTAGTAGATTCATGCCATGCCTTTGTTTGCCATGATAAGTTCCTGTAGCATGTTGTTTGATAGCTCTAAACATTGCAACCTGATGTTATTTCTGCTAAGCCTGAAACTGTTATTATTTGCAATCTTTCCATGTCTTTTTGAGCATGATCTATTGATTTCTGGAGATAGCTCAGTGTTCATGTTTTGTCATGCTTTACCTGTATTTCATGCCCATGCCTTTTGTTCTCTCGTTGGGATGTTGTAGCTTGTTGTTTTGATGCTTGCAAGATGCCTAGTTGTTGTTATGGACAGATTGTTGTTATGCTTTGGATAGAGTGTATGTGTTGAACCGTTGCTCCGTTTTGAGTGTGCTCTATATGAAACTTGCTTGATTTTGCATGTAGCTTCATATTATCATGTTGCATCCTTGTTTTGAGGTGTTTGCTTGATGTTTGGGTGCATTTTGCATCAATGCCATGTTTAACTTGTTTTGCTCATATCTTCTAGGCCGTAGCTCTGAATCTAATGAACTTTATATGTAACTTGACTAGAATTTCGTGTAGTTCATCGTGGTGCATCTTTAACTTGCTGTTTAACAACTTCAACTTAAGGTTATTCAGATCTGGACCAATTTCTAAATTTGCATATGAGGACTTACCGGAATTGTTATATGTTGTTCCCAGCCTCATTTAAACTTGCCTTGATGTGTTGCTCTTGTTTGCATCATCTCTTGCCATGAGTAGCTTCATGTAGCCTTGCCATGCATCATGCTTGGTTGTGCATCATGTCTTGTTATTGTGTGGTGTGTTTACCGTGTTGTGTGCTTCTTCTCGATAGTTCTCGTTTCGTTGCGATCGTGAGGATTCGTTCGTCTACGCTTGGTTCGTCTTCGTGGCTTCATCTTCTTCATGGACTCGTTCTTCTTCCTTGCGGGATTTCAGGCAAGATGACCGCTACCCTGGATCTCACTACTATCATTGCTATGCTAGTTGCTTCGTTCTATCACTATGCTGCGCTTCCTATAACTTGTTCTTCAAGCCTCCCAAATTGCCATGAACCTCTAACCTTTGACACCCTTCCTAGCAAACCGTTGCTTGGCTATGTTACCGCATTTGCTCAGCCCCTCTTATAGCGTTGCTAGTTGCAGGTGAAGTTGAAGATTGCTCCATGGTGGACAGGATTTTGTTGCGATATCACAATATCTCTTATTTAATTAATGCATCTATATACTTGGTAAAGGGTGGAAGGCTCGGCCTTATGCCTGGTGTTTTGTTCCACTCTTGCCGCCCTAGTTTCCGTCATACCGGTGTTATGTTCCCGGATTTTGCGTTCCTTACGCGGTCGGGTGATTTATGGGACCCCCTTCACAGTTCGCTTTGAATAAAACTCCTCCAGCAAGGCCCAACCTTGGTTTTACATTTGCCTCACATAGCCCTTTTTCCCTTGGGAGTCGCGCTCTCGAGGGTCATCTTATTTTTACCCCCCCCCCCCCGGGCCAGTGCTCGTAGTGAGTGTTGGTCCAACCTGTCAGCCGCCGGTGGTCACCAGGGGCAACTCTGGGATGGCCTACCGGAAGTTTGGACAATCCGGTGTGCCCTGAGAACGAGATATGTGCAGCTCCTATCAGGATTTGTCGGCACATTCGGGCGGCTTTGCTGGTCTTGTTTTACCATTGTCGAAATGTCTTGTAAACCGGGATTCCGAGACTGATCGGGTCTTCCTGGGAGAAGGAATATCCTTCGTTGATCGCGAGAGCTTATCATGGGCTAAGTTGGGACACCCCTGCAGGGTATTATCTTTCGAAAGCCGTGCCCGCGGTTATGTGGCAGATGGGAATTTGTTAATGTCCGGTTGTAGATAACTTGACACTTGATCCGAATTAAAATGCATCAACCGCGTGTGTAGCCGTGATGGTCTCTTCTTGGCGGAGTCCGGGAAGTGAACACGGTTTCTGGGTTATGTTTGACGTAAGTAGGAGTTCAGGATCACCTCTTGATCATTACTAGCTTCACGACCGTTCCTTTGTTTCTCTTCTCGCTCTCATTTGCGTATGTTAGCCACCATATCATGCTTAGTCGTTGCTGCAACCTCACCACTTTACCCCCTTCCTTTCCCATTAAGATTTGCTAGTCTTGATACCCATGGTAATGGGATTGCTGAGTCCTCGTGGCTCACAGATTACTACAACAACAGTTGCAGGTACAGGTTATGCGATGATCATGACGCGAGAGCGATGTTTGCTTGTTTCGGAGTTCTTCTTCGATCAGGGGATAGGTTCCAGGTCGGCAGCCTGGGCTAGCAGGGTGGATGTCGTTTGAGTTTCTGTTTGTGTTTCATCCGTAGCCGGATGGTGCTCTTTTGTAAGATGATGTTGTATTCGTGTGTCATTGTATGCCTTTTGTATGTATCCCCATCTATTATGTAATGTTGATGTAATGATATCCACCTTGCAAAAGCGTCTTCAAGATGCGCTTCTATCCTTGGTGGGACCTTCGAGTTCCTTTAGGATAGGGTCGCATCTTGGGCGTGACACCTCTGTAGCCACGAAAAACCAATTGGGACCCTGTTCCAGCACCCTGCCGGAGGGGGAATCCATCACCGGTGGCCATCTTCATCATCCCGGCGGTCTCCATGACGACGAGGGAGTAGTTCACCCTCGGGGATGAGGGTATGTACAAGCAGCTATGTGTTTGATCTCTCTCTCTCTCTCTCTCTCTCTCGTGTTCTTGATTTGGCACGATCTTGATGTACCGCGGGCTTTGTTACTATAGTCGGATCATATGGTGTTTCTCCCCCTCTACCTTCTTGTGATGAATTGCGTTTTACCTTTGAGGTTTCACTATTATCGGATTGAATACTATTATGGATTTGAGAACACTTAATGTATGTCTTGCGTGGGATACCCATGGTGACAATGGGGTGTTCTATTGATTCACTTGATGTATGTTTTGGCACTCAACTCGCGGAATCCCGAGGTGACATTGGGGTAATCTATGCATAGGGGTTGATGCACGTTTTCGTCCTTGCTTCTCCGGTATAAATCTTGGGGCACTCTTTGAAGTTCTTTGTGTTGGATTAAATATTACGAATCCGAAGTTGTTTGATGCATATCGTATAATTGACCCATGGATACCTGTGGTGACATTGGAGTATCTAGGTGACATTAGGGTTGATTGATGTGTGTCATATGGTGTTATTTTACTACAAACTCTAGGGCTGTTTGTGACACTTATAGGAATAGCTCAATGTATTGATCGGAAAGAATAACTTTGAGGTGGTTTCGTACCCTACAAGTAATTTCATCTTATGATCTCCGCGGTAGGAACTTTGGAGTGACTTTTGTTGCACGTTGAGGGAATGTTATATGATCTAATTATGTTATCATTGTTGAGAGAACTTGCACTAGTGAAAGTATGAACCCTAGGCCTTGTTTCCAATCATTGCAATACCATTTTTGCTCACTTTTGTTACTAGTTACCTTGCTGTTTTTACATTTTCAGATTACAAAAACCTATATCTACCATCCATATTACAGTTGCATCACCATCTCTTCGCCGAACTAGTGCACCTATACAATTTACCATTGTATTCGGTGTGTTGGGCACACAAGAGACTCTTTGTTATTTGGTTGCAGGGTTGTTTGAGAGAGACCATCTTCATCCTACGCCTCCCACGGATTGATAAACCTTAGGTCATCCACTTGAGGGAATTTACTACTGTCCTACAAAACTCCGCGCTTGGAGGCCTAACACGAGTCTACAAGAAGAAGTTTGTGTAGTAGACATCAGGAATTGATCACGGAAGCTTCTACATCAAGCTGGCTGCCCTTCTGATGATGTGTGAGTAGTTCACCACAAACCTATGACTGCATAGCTAGTAGCTAGATGGCTTCTTCTCTCTCTCTTTGATCTTCAATGCAATATTCTCCATGATCTCCATGGAGTTCTATCCGATGTAATCTTGTTTTGCGGTGTGTTTGTTGGAATTTGATGAATTGTGGGTTTATGATTAGATTATTCATTGAAAGTAATTGAGTCTTTTATGAACTTTATTATGCATGATTGTTATAGATTTATATTTCTCTCCGATCTATCCATTTGGTTTGGACAACTAGATTGATTTATCTTCAGTGGGAGAGTGCTTTGTAATGGGTTAAATCTTGAAGTGTCCTCACCCAATGACAGTAGCGGTAGCGAGGCAAGTATTTTTTATTGTTTCCATTAAGGGTAAAATGATAGGGTTTAATCATATTTCTTGGTTTTATTCTATCTACACCATGTCACCTTGCTTAAATATGTTTGTGATGAACGTAATACCATAGATGCAGGTAGGAGTCAATCAATTGGTGGAGTAATAGTAGTAGATGCAGGCGGGAGCCGGTCTGCTTGTCACGGACATGATGCCTATATACAAGATCATTGCCATGAATAACGTCATAACTATGTGCTTTTCTATCAATTGCCTAACAATAATTTTTCTACCCACTGTATGATATTGTTTAGAGATAGAATCCTCTATTGAAAACTATGGCCCTTGAATCTACTTTAATCATATTACTAAAACCAAAAATATTTGTTGCAATTTATTACTTTTATTTTTATCTATCTACCACTACCAGATTTAATCCTTGCAAGTAACGAGTTCAAGGGGATTGACGACCCTCTTGCCTGCGTTGGGTGCAAGTATTTGCTCTTGTGCGTGCAGTTGTTGTTCGCTAGGATTTGCGTGGTTCTCCTATTAGTTTGATAACCTTGGTTCTCACCAAGGGAAATACTTATCAGCTACTATAACTAGAAGAACGCCCGTGCGTTGCAACGGGGCCACATTAACTTTAAGAGTTCAATATTACGACATTGGCGACCTTTTTTACCATCA
Organism: Triticum timopheevii; assembly: GCA_963921465.1. Lineage (NCBI taxonomy): Eukaryota > Viridiplantae > Streptophyta > Magnoliopsida > Poales > Poaceae > Triticum > Triticum timopheevii. The sequence goes on from OY997272.1 coordinate 423,731,153, forward strand.
AATCCTCACATACACACACACTCTCCCCCTCCCTCTTCCTCATTCTCTCTCCCTCTCTCTCTCTCTAACACACACACATAGCCTATTCTCCCCGCTAATAAGACTTACTCAATTGGCAATAATGTGTGGACTTGTGGTGAGCTTGACTGAACTAATGGATAGTGTGATATATTCCCCAATCATTTAACAATGAAATTTCAGAAATGGGAAGATTATGTAACACCTCAAGTCGTTAGCTACAGTGACCTCCCCCTAATGATGCCATGTCATCAGGCTTGCTAAGCCAAACTGCCACTTGATAAAAATCAAAGCCCAATTCAAATTTAAAATAAAGTTAAATAAATTATTTCGTCAAACAGTAAAACTAAAATGTTCACCATATTCTATAAATTCCACTGATCTTTGACATGTTGAGCCCAACATTATTTGACCCAAAAATTAAATCTTGTCAAATTAGTAAGAGGTCCAACAGTAGTTAAAAGAATCAATTAAATATAAACCTAATTTTATGTATTTCCTTTTGGCCCCAAACTTTTTGTGCCACCTAAAAATTTCGTGCTCAAATTGTGTGCATAGTTTCACAATTAACAAAATCCATTTAGTTGATATAAGAATAAATAGAAAACAGTGTTAAAAAGGAGAAACGGATTAGAATACATTAAAAACCAAAAGGACGATGAAAAAGGGGATTCCCCCTACCCCCGGGCCTTGCCACCGAACCGACCCAGTGGTCCGATCCCCGCATGGTCGTCTTCTCCTGTTCCCCGAGCCCGTCGCTACAGAGCCGGGCTCCCGCCCGACCACCTCGACGGCATCGAAGGGGAATGGATAAGGGTGACGCCCTGCCTCCCCTACCTCCATGGCCTCACTCCTCCTCGACGCCCCCTCCCAAATCCACTTCTCCTCCTGGCTCGCTCGATCCCGGTGATCTGGACGAAGTCAGATGCCACGGCCACCATGACCGACCCTGTCCACACGGCCACTGCCCTCCCTGCTGGCTAGGAGCTTGTCGAGGAGCTTCGAATGCCTCCGCTACTTTGTCTGCGCCAACGAGATCAAGTCCAGCACCCCCAGATCGACATTGTTGCCGTCTTCCTCAACCTTCGGCCACCGCGACATTGTCGTTCGATCCGCGCCGCCCCGAGCTCCCCTATCTTCCCCTAGGGTGCCATTGACACTGCCGTGATCTCCTCTTGCCTTTCCCCAGTTTCCCCTCTCGTTTGCTCTCGTTAGGTATTTCGTTGTGGCCGAGAACCACCATCCGCCATGGCCATTGCAGGGGTAGCCACTGAGCTCCTCGGATTGACCCCGTGGCACATGCCCGCTCCTATGCGCGTCCATGCCCGAGCGTTCAGCTCTTCTTCAGCGCCCGCGAGGCCACTCCCTCTCTAGCTCTCCATGCCCACGCACGTGCCACACTGTGTCCGTAGCGCCCGCCGTTGCCATCACGCTCGCCACAGCCACCACACCACTGTGCCCCGCACGACGCACACCCTGGCCGCACGTCACACTCTCGCTGGTTGCGCTCGCCCCGTTTACTGCCGCCTATCCCTTCGCTCGCCCCGCTGTCGCGCCCCTACCTCGCGCTGCCTCCTGTCGTGGCCATCTTCTGCCGGCCGCCCCTCAGCCACGCCGTCCACTTCTCTGCCCTCCACCGTCGGCCGCTCGCCTCACCTGCTGCGTGCTTCTTCCTGTTGCTATGCGTTGCTCTACCACTGGTACGTAGTTGCGCCATGCCCTCGACACCGCCATGGACAAACGTGGCGAAGGGATTGTCAATGGAGTACGAGGAGGAGGTGGCGGAGAAGGTGTGGAGAGGTAAGAGGTCTAGGGTGGCGTCAGCTGGCTGTGGTGGAGGTGGTTATGCGAGAAGGAGCCGGAGCGGAAGGAGAGATCACAATTGGAAAGAATCGCAAAAAAATCATAACCCGGAGATCTCATTCCAAAAAATGCTAATATTGATGGAGGGGTGATTTCCTTCAATAGGTGAAATATTGGATGTTATCAAGGAAAAGTAAAAATTTAGGAAAGTTAGGATTTTGAACTAATTTCTATGCAAATGGGGTTTTATTGTTTGGTAACATGATATCAGTACCTGCCCGTTTGTGACGTGTCTGAGTAGGAAAGTTTGCAAATGTTAAGAAACTATTTATTGGGAGGAAAGTTTGTGACGTGTATGTTATTTGTTTCCTAAAACAAATTTCACTAATGAGAGAAATCGATTGATTTAGATAAGTTAGGAAAGTTAGATTCAAATCAATTATTTTTTATATATGGTGTTGTCTATGTATCCACACATGTATCTGAGTTTCCCATCAATACAATTATAGCATGGATAATAAACGATTATCATGAACACGGAAATATAATAATAATAACTAATTTATTATTGCCTCTAGGGCATATTTCCAACACCCCCACCCTGACAAGTACTCCTTGGTGGTGGATCTGATAGGCGGGGCTTCTGCCTCCTGCAAGTCTTGATGGACGGTGGCAGCAGCCTCAACATCATCTTCCCCAACACTCTGGCTAAGATGGGGATCTTTGAATCTAGCCTCTAGTCTTCGCTCACCAGATTCCACATCTTCGTACTAGGCAGACAATACGCCATGTTGGGCGGTTGGAGCTCGAAGTCATCTTCGGCGGTGTGGAAAATTTCACATTGGAAACAATCCAGTTCGAGGTCACTCTGTTCCACAATGGCTACAGTGTGATCCTCAGCAGGATGGCATACGCCTGATTTATAATGCTACCATCATATGCATACCTTCGACTTAACATGTCAGGCCCCAATGGCATGATCATAGCCCATGGCAGCCCCTAGAAGGCACTCGAGGCTGAGGTCTCAAACGTAGAGCTCGCAAAGGTGGCTCTGGCCTCCGCAGTGCTTGAGCAAATCAAGAAGTCCATTTTACACTAACACGGCGACACTTTCGGCCAAGCCCTTGTCGGCTCTGATGTTCCAACCGACAAAGTGCACGAATAAATTCGAAGTACACGCAAATGACCCAAAGAAGACGATAACGATAGGAGGGGGCCTCTTCAAGGAACAAGAGGTCGAGCTCCTCAAGTTCCTCCAGGCTAACTGGAATATTTTAGCATGGAAGCCCGCGGACATGCCCGGAGTCCCCGCCAAGATAGCGCTATTGGGAAATGTAGTAGAAAACAAAACAAAAAATCGCGCCTACGATCACCCAAGGTCAATATGAAGATGCATAACAGTTTGGGATCAATATCGTTACTGTCACCGAGTTGCAATAGTAGAAGAACTTGTCGGTGTAGATCATACTTGGAGTCCCTCGAACCGTCGATGAATGATCTGACGAACCGCACATGAAACAGTCCCTCAAATCGAAGCCCAAAAGCACGGCCTCTCTACTTGGTTGCAAGCATGCAACCTTCATGATCCGACAGCGCTTTGCAGTCTAGAGCTAATCGTCATCGGAGAATTAAAGGAAGGCAGTCAGAACCACATGGGGCTTCTAATTATAAGGACAAGAGGATTAGCCAGGCTCTAATTAGTCAACTAGGACCAACTAGAACTAGAACTAGAATAACTAGAGGAGGCTCCAAAACTTGTGTTATCTCAAAGGACAAAATCCCCTAGTATATATAGGTTGGATGGGAGGGAGAGGGCAACCACCAAGGGGGAAGGAGCCCCCTTGGTGCGCCGGCCTAGGGGAGGATTTGGACTCCCTCCCCTAGTTTTTTAGGGGTACTCCCTCCCCTAGTAGGATCGCCCACCCCATAAGGAAAGGAGGGGCACCACCTCTACATGGGCCTTAGTGGCCCAAGTTGCCTTCCACCTCTTGGCCGTTTTAGGCCCGTTGATATTTAAACCTCTGAGTAGTAATGTGTTTAACAGGATGTCGAGTAGTGCATGGTATGTGTTGGTTGACACGATTCAGGGTGAAACAAGGTTGCAGTCGGCCAATTTCGGCTAGGTCGGACTGGATAGTCTGGTAGATCAGCGCAGGGTCGATTGGATAAAAGACTGTGGTGGGATCGGCGACGATGATATAGGAGCGTGGTGCTGATGGTGACCAACTTCTAGGCGTGGAAACACGCGACACAATCCCGAGAACTTGTGTGGCTTCAACAAGATTATGGCGTGGGTTGATTCAAGATGGTGCCTCGTGTGATTGTTTGGTCCTCGGTAGATCGACTTGGGCTTTTGTGTCCCAAGTTGCCTTCCACCTCTTGGCCTTTTTAGGCCCGTTCATATTTAAATTAAATATAAAATGTTATAAATACTTTCAGACAATTATATATACTCCCTCCGTTCCTAAATGTAGGGTGTATAGTTTTTGGCACGAAAATTAAAGAACACACGTGAAGGCAAAATTTCACAAGTTTTGGGCAAGTTTACACCTGACTAATTGACATGAGAAAATAGAGGAGCTTGCATGATATAAGGAAATGTAATCAAATCCTAAAAAAAATTATCCAAACGAGTGTTGCAACGCAATACACCTTATATTTGGGAATTTTTTTTCAAAAATCTATACACCTTATATCAAGGAATGGAGGGAGTATTTTTTAACATCTCCGGAAATATTTTTCACCTATATATAATTATCAGTAACACTCGGTATTACCCGATATTCACCAAAACCCTTCCGGTGACCCTGAAACGCTTCCGGATCCTCTCAGAACAATTCCGAATATTCATGACATAATTCCACAAATATATTCTCATGACTCCCAAACACTCAACAGATCGTGATTGCCTTAAGCTAGTGACCCCATAGGTTCGGTAACTCATAGACATGAACGAAACTGTTCGTTCAATGACCGATAGCGGGACCGTGGACGTCCATATCGATCCCTATGAGCACAGGAATGATATTCAAATGAACCTTTCGTTATCATGTGATGTTCCCTTTGCTTTGTGATACTTTACGAAACTCGGGATGCATCGGTATCCTCCTGATCATCAACATGCTCACTGTATCAAAATCCTCATTGTCATTTTGTTCTTCTTTCTCGTTGTTGTGTTTCGGCATCCCCGTGCTGAAGTCCCATGTGTCTGGCCAAATGATGATTGATTCCATCACACCGAGAGGGCCCTAAGAATATTTCTCCATCGTTGGAGGAGCAAAATCCCAATCTAGAGCCATCTAGTCCCTTGTTAAACTTTCTGATGAACATGTAAGTTCTCGTTCTGATCATCATGTTACAGGTGACATTTGGGAAACCCCAAAGCCCACCGTACAGTAAGAAGTGACTATGATACTATCATCGTCTAAGGATCAAAGTCACATGGTAACTTTCCGTGTTATTACAATTGATTGCAGACGATATTAACTCAATTCATAATAAACAAGACTGGGTCAATTCAATATGATCGTTCTTCCAATGTCATAATCTCAATGTTATTTTATGATCACTGTTACACTTAACGATATCCTAAGATCCAGAAAACATGATCACCAAGAACACTTGAGTTACTCCCAGAGGCAAGACTAGGAACCGTTTATTATTCCACACGTACATATGACTTTTCCATTGAATTGCATATTCCAGGATTATAGCAGATATAACATAGAATATAAACTCTATAATTATGAATATGGAAATATAATAATACAAATATTATTGCTTCTAGAGCACATTTGCAACAAGCGCAACTGATACATCTCCAATGTATCCATAATTTCTGATTGTTCCATGCTATTATAGTATCAATCTTGGATGTTTTATATGTAATTATATATCATTTTTTTGGGACTAACCTATTAACTTAGTGCCAAGTGTGAGTTGCTGTTTTTTGCCTGTTTTTGCTTTTCCGGAATATCAATACCAAACGAAATCCAATTGCCATGATACTTTTTGGAGATTTTTTCTCGACATAAGAGACCCTAGAAACTTCGGGAGAGGGCCAAAAGATTAAGGAGTAGCCCACAAGGCACCAGGGCGCACCCACGTTGGGGGGGGAGGAAGGCACGCCCTGGTGGCTTGTGCGGCCCATGTTCACCCGTTTGACCTAATTCTGCCTCTATTAATTTGCTGAAATCGGGAAACAAACAGAGAGCCACCCGAAACCCTTTTTCCACCGCGGCAAGTTCCTGTTCTCGAGAGATCCTGTCTAGAGGCCTTTTCCAGCACTCTGCCGGAGGGCGAATCAACCATGCAGGGAGTCTACATCAACCTTGTTTTCCTTCCGATGATGCGTTAGTAGTTTACCACAGACCTATGGGTCCATATTTAGTAGCTAGCTGGCTTCATCACTCTATTTGATCTTCAATACAATGTTGTCCTCGATGTTCTTGGAGTTCTATTTGATGTAATACTTTTTGCGGTGTGTTTATTGGGATCCAGTGAATTGTGAGTTTATGAAGATCATCCATGAATATTATTTGAGCCTTCTCTGAACTCTTTTATGCACGATTACTATACCTTTGTATTTCTCTCTGATCTATCCGTTTGGTTTGGCCAACTAGATTGATTTATCTTGCAATGGGAAATGTGTTTTGTGATGGGTTCGATCTTGCGGTGCTCAATCCCAGTGACAGAAAGGGACATGAAATGTATTTGTATCATTGCCATTAAGGGTAAAATAATGGGGTTTATTCATATTAATTGAGTTTACTTTGTCTACATCATGTCATCTTGCTTAAGGCATTACTCCATTCTTTATGAAATTAATACTCTAGATTCATGCTAGGTAGCAGTCAATGTGTGGAGTAATAGTAATAGATGCAGGCAGGAGTCCATCTAGTTGTCTCATACGTGATGCATATATACATGATCATGGGCTTGGATGTCGTAAAGATTATTTGCTTTTCTATCAATTGCCCAATAGTAATTTGTTTACCCATCGTATTGTTGGGGAACGCAGTAATTTCAAAAAAAATCCTACGATCACGCAATATCTATCTAGATTAAGAATAGCAATGATAGGGGAGAGTGTTGTCTACGTACCCTCGTAGACCAAAAATGGAAGCGTCATGACAACGAGGTTGATGTAGTCGTACGTCTTCACAATCCAACCGATCCTAGCACCGAAGGTACGGCACCTCCACGATCTACACACGTTCATATCGGCGACGTCCCACGAACTCTAGATCCAGCTGAGGTCGAGGGAGAGTTTCGTCAGCACGACGGCGTGATGATGGTGATGACGAAGTTATCGACGCAGGGCTTCACCTAAGCACTACAATGATATGATCGAGGTGGAAATCTGTGGAGGGGGCACCGCACACGGCTAAACAATCAACTTGTGTGTCTATGTGGTGCCCCCCTCCCCCTGTATATAAAGGAGTGCAGGAGGGGAGGGTCGGCCCTCTCTATGGCGCGCCCAAGGGGGGAGTTCTACTCCTAGTAGGAGTAGGTTTCCCCCCTTACCTAGTTGGAGTAGGAGAAGAAGGAAGAGGGAGACAGAGAGAAGGAAAGGGGGGCCAGCCCCCCTCCCAATTTGGATTGGGCTTGGGGGGCGCCCCCACCTTGGCCGCCTCCTCCTCTCTTCCACCATGGACCATTAAGGCCCATTAACTCCCCGGGGGGTTCCGGTAACCTCCCGGTACTCCGGAAAAATGCCCGAACCACTCGGAACCTTTCCGATGTCCAAACATTGCCTTACAATATATTAATATTTATGCCTCTTCCATTTCGAGACTCCTCGTCATGTCTGTGATCACATCCGGGACTCCGAACAACCTTCCATACATCAAAACACTTAAACTCATAACACCGATAGTCATCGAACATTAACCGTGGGGACCCTATGGGTTCGAGAACTATGTAGACATGACCAAGACTCACTTCCGGTCAATAACCAATAGAGGAACCTGGATGCTCATATTGGTTCATACATATTCTACAAAGATCTTTATCGGTCAAACCACATAACAACATACGTTGTTCCCTTTGTCATCGGTATGTTACTTGCCCGAGATTCGATTGTCGGTATCATCATAACTAGTTCAATCACGTTACCGGCAAGTCTCTTTACTCGTTCCGTAATACTTCATCCCGCAACTAACTCATTAGTCACAATGCTTGCAAGGCTTATAGTGATGAGTATTGCCGAGAGGGCCCTAGAGATACCTCTTCAAAACACGGAGTGAAAAATCCTAATCTTGATCTATTCCAACTTAACAAACACCTTCGGAGACACCTGTAGAGCACCTTTATAATCACCCATCTACGTTGTGACATTTGGTAGCACACAAAGTGTTCCTCCGGTATTCGGGAGTTGCGTAATCTCATAGTCTGAGGAACCTGTATAAATCATGAAGAGAGTAGTAGCAGTGAAACTGTAACGATCATAATGCTAAGCTAACGGATGGGTCATGTCCATCACATCATTCTCCTAATGATGTGATCCCGTTCATCAAATGACAACACATGTCTATGGTTAGGAAACATAACAATCTTTGATTAACGAGCTAGTCAAGTAGAGGCATACTAGGGACACAATGTTTTGTCTATGTATTCACACATGTGCTAAGTTTCCGGTTAATACAATTCTACCATGAATAATAAACATTTATCATGAAATAAGGAAATAAATAATAACTTTATTATTGCCTCTAGGGCATATTTCCTTCAGTCTCCCACTTGCACTAGAGTCAATAATCTAGTTCACACCGCCATGTGATTTAACATCAATAGTTCACATCTGTACGTGATTAACACCCATAGTTCACATTGCCATGTGACCAACAACCAAAGGGTTTACTAGAGTCAATAATCTAGTTCACATTGCTATGTGATTAACACCCAAAGATTACTAAGGTGTGGTCATGTTTTGCTTATGAGAGAAGTTTAGTCAATGGGTCAGCCACATTCAGAGCCGTATGTATTTTTGCAAATATTCAATGTCTACAATGCTCTGTATGGAGCTACTCTAGCTAATTGTTCCCACTTTCAATATGTATCCAGATTGAGACTTAGAGTCATCTGGATCGGTGTAAAAGCTTGCATCCACGTAACTTTTTACGACGAACTCTTTATCACCCCCATCACCGAGAAACATATCCTTAGTCCTTTTTAGGTATTTCTGGATGTTCTTGACCGCTGTCCAGTGTTCCACTCTGGGATTACTTTGGTACATCCCTGCTATGCTTATAGCAAGGCACACATCAGGTCTGGTACATAGCATTGCATACATGGTAGAACCTATGGCTGAAACATAGGGAATGACCTTCATTTTCTCTCTATCTTCTATAGTGGTCGGGCATTGAGTCTGACTCAACTTCACACCTTGTAACACAAGCAAGAACCCTTTCTTTGACTGATCCATTTTGAACTTCTTCAAAACTTTATCAAGGTATGTACTTTGTGAAAGTCCAATTAAGCGTCATGATCTATCTCTATAGATCTTGATGCCCAATATGTAAGCAGCTTCTCCGAGCTCTTTCATAGAAAAACTCTTATTCAGGTATCCCTTTATGCTATCCAGAAATTCTATATCATTTCCAACCAACAATATGTCATCCACATATAATATCAGAAATGCTATAGAGCTCCCGCTCACTTTCTTGTAGATACAGGCTTCTCCAAAAGTCTGTATAAAACCATATGCTTTTATCACACTATCAAAATGTTTATTCCAACTCTGAGAGGCTTGCACCATGTGACGCCCCCGATTCAATCGTACACTAATAATGCACGCAAACATGTACGATCAAGATCAGGGACTCACGGGAAGATATCACAACACAACTCTAAAACCTAAAAAAAAGTCATACAAGCATCATAATACAAGCCAGGGGCCTCGAGGGCTCGAATACAAGTGCTCGATCATAGACGAGTCAGCGGAAGCAACAATATCTGAGTACAGACATAAGTTATACAAGTTTGCCTTAAGAAGGCTAGCACAAACTGGGATACAGATCGAAAGAGGCGCAGGCCTCCTGCCTGGGATCCTCCTAAACTACTCCTGGTCGTCGACAGCGGCCTGCACGTATTAGTAGGCACCTCCAGTGTAGTAGTTGTCATCGATGGTGGCGTCTGGCTCTTGGGCTCCAGCATCTGGTTGCGACAACCAGAAAGAAAGGAAAGGGGGAAAAGGGGGGAGAAAGCAACCGTGAGTACTCATCCAAAGTACTCGCAAGCAAGGAGCTACACTACATATGCATGGGTATATGTGTAAAGGCCATATCAGTGGACTGAACTGCAGAAAATGCCAGAATAAGAGGGGGATAGCTAATCCTGTCGAAGACTATGCTTCTGGCAGCCTCCGTCTTGCAGCATGTAGAAGAGAGTAGTTTGAAGTCCTCCAAGTAGCATCGCATAGCATAATCCTACCCGGCGATCCTCTCCTTGTCGCCCTGTTAGAGAGCGATCACCGGGTTGTATCTGGCACTTGGAAGGGTGCGTTTTATTAAGTATCTGGTTCTAGTTATCATAAGGTCAAGGTACAACTCCGGGTCGCCCTTTTACCGAGGGACACAGCTATTCGAATAGATAAACTTCCCTGCAGGGGTGCACCACATAACCCAACACGCTCGATCCCATTTGGCCGGACACACTTTCCTGGGTCATGCCCGGCCTCCGAAGATCAACACGTCGCAGCCCCACTGTCGGTGTCAAAACCGGTGGATCTCGGGTAGGGGGTCCCGAACTGTGCGTCTAGGCGGATGGTAACAGGAGACGAGGGACACGATGTTTTACCCAGGTTCGGGCCCTCTTGATGGAGGTAAAACCCTACGTCCTGCTTGATTAATATTGATGATATGGGTAGTACAAGAGTGGATCTACCACGAGATCGAGGAGGCTAAACCCTAAAGCTAGCCTATGGTATGATTGTTGTAATGTATGTTGTCTCCTACGGACTAAAGCCCTCCGGTTTATATAGACACCGGAGGAGGCTAGGGTTACACAGAGTCGGTTACAATGGTAGGAGATCTACATATCCGTATCGCCAAGCTTGCCTTCCACGCCAAGGAAAGTCCCATCCGGACACGGGACGGAGTCTTCAATCTTGTATCTTCGTAGTCTTGGAGTCCGGCGGACGATGATAGTCCGGCTGTCCGGACACCCCCTAGTCCAGGACTCCCTCAGTAGCCCCCGAACCAGGCTTCAATGACGATAAGTCCAGCGCATATATAGTCTTCGGCGTTGCAAGGCGGGTTCTCCCTTCAAGTTCCATGTACCTGTCGAACAGTGTCCGGCTTCACCATAAATACTGTGTTTCTCGGCTTCTACACCCAATAATGGTATTTTTCCACACGTCGCACGAATGCGAAAAGTTAGGGCGTCTTTTACGTTTCACCCCCCAGTCGTGCGAGTCATCTACCTACAAAAGAGGCAAAAATCCTGATCCAAACCACACCATCTTCCTCCCGCGAATACTTCATCGGAGCGCCTTTGACCTAAAAATCCATTCCATCATGGACCGTCGACGCGGCTCTTCTTCACGCACTCCCAGCCCACCGCCGGGGGATTGGAGGAGGTGCTCTGTTTCGCACAACGAGCTAGTGAAGCTCCAAGCGGGGGGATATCTCCCTCCGGCCTTCATGGTCCCGGTTCAAGCCGGGCTGGTCACCTATCAAGGTGGGAGGCAAGCGGAGGCTACCCCAAGCCCCAATAAAGGGGAGCGAGTATGCTTCGTCCCTTATTTGATAAGGGGACTCGGATTCCCGATACATCCGTTCCTCCGCGGGCTCCTGGAGTTCTACGGACTCCAGCTCCACCACCTCACGCCCGCCTCTGTCCTGCATATCGCGGGCTACATAGCTCTTTACGACCTATTCCTGGGCATTGAGCCCCATTTTGCATTGTGGAAGAGGTTGTTCTGCCTCGTACCCCGTTCTCACGAGGGGTCCATATATCAAGTGGGCGGTGCCGAAATATGGCGCATCGCCGGGACCGGATACCCATCCGGTACTCCCAAGAAGGCGTCCGAAGACTGGCCCTCAGAGTGGTTTTACATAGGAGACGCTCCGCTGCCGGACCCAGTCCGGATTGGCCTCCCGGAGTTTAGTGCTGCTCCCCTGAAGAAACGCCTCAGCTGGCGCCCACGGAGCCCCCGATTGGAGGACGACAAGAGCGTCCATTACTTGATGGGCCGAATAAGATTACTGGCCCATTCCGGGGTTGACCATGATTGGAGTCATGACGACATGCATCATCCGGGGGGTACAGCCATTGCAATACAGAGGCCACCCCATGTGGGATTTCAACGGGGAGGACGATGCCACCCGTCATGGCCGCAAAGGGCCGGATTCGACCGAGGATCTGGTAGAGATCCTTTCCAACCTGTACAAGGGGGAAAAGGAGGACTTCCTTCGAACGAACCCTTTGAATGGGTTTTCCATGATCAACCCTAGAGGATGGGTAAGCGAACACCTTTAAAGGCTCAACCCATGCTCTCAAAGTTTAAGCTTCTTTACATTATGTCTTCGGCGCAGGGTCTACGCCGGACTGTGGAGGACATGGTAAGTCCTGCTCCGCAACCCGAGGATCCAGAAAGATCCTTGGATCCGGCCTCCGAAGAGGACCCGGACATCAAGGTGGAGCTGATCGACGGGGTATTTCACCAGCTCAGCATGGATAATGCTTTGGTCGCCACTACGGCGGACTACCCCGGACTGTATCCGGCTTCCCAGGTGACTGTGACCGAGGTCCGAACACCATTATCTCTTCCTTTCCCATTTCTAACCTTCGCGAACGATGGTATGTTATAGGAAGCGCCTTTACGGCAGGAAGCCGAGCCCGCGGCGGCTGACCAACAGAGGTCAGTCCGGACCAGCAGGCGAAAAAGGAGCGCGGTGCGGACGGAAACGTTGCCGCAAAGGTATAGCTCGTATTTGAATTTTCAGAGGAATGTTCCTAGGAAGCGTCTGAGTGCCCATGATCTTTGTAGGAGAAAAGCGCTCGCCAGACTGCGGGTGCAGAAGTTGCTGATCCAACCTACACCGGCCAGGCTCCAGCGCCCGGCCCGGAGGGGGAGGCAAGCGCAAGACGCGGGCCGGATCCTTCTCCAACGGAGGACACCGACAGACTGTCCGCCACCAAATCTGAGGTGGAAAGCGCCATGAACCATAGGCGCCGCCGGACAGCATTTCGTGAAGCGTGCTTCTCCCCTGAGGCATTGGACGCCTTTAACGCAGGGGACACGCATCTTCGTGCTGCTCAAGATGGTTTTACCAGAGCCACGGAGCAGTATGTGAAAGACATACGGGTAAGGGAATTTTAATGGTTGTATATACCAGTAGCCCCCGAGACTTAAAGTAGTTATGTTAACTGATTTAAGGATCATGTGAAACGCAGGCTCTTACCGAGAAGAATGCCCAGCTGTCTCAGGAGCTGCAAGAATGCAAGGCCCAACTTGGGGCCGCACTTGCTGCCGCAGGAGGAGACTCAAAGACCCCTCCTGGTAACACATTTGTATTAATAAATATAGGCACTGTGCGGCGTGCACGCAAGTCTAATAATGACTGTGTAGGTACCACCGGACAAGATCCGGAGAAGCAAGGATTACTGTGTCAGCTGAAGGCCGGCGAGAGTGTGCTGAATAGGGTGCAGCAAGAAAGGAATAAACTCCAGGATGCCAACGCCAAGCTCGGAGAAGAGCTGAAAGGCGCTCGCGCCGGGCTGTCCGGCTCCGTTAAGGAGAATGAGCGGCTTCGTCGTGGCATTTATAGTAAGTGCTTGAGCGGACTCCTTTAAAAAGAAGAGTTCGGCGAGGAAGTATATTGACATGATATGTCTTGTAGGTATACTCACAGGTCGTCCTGCAGAGGAGATGCCCATATCAACGGGTGATCAACTTCCCAAACTGTTGCAACTGCTCGAACGAGTTCGGCAGGCAATGAGCGGCGTCGTCCAGGCTTTATGGCCAGCCCTCTCCCTACCCGAGGGCCTTGGGGAGCTTGCGAAGAAGCTTCAGGGAGTGCGGCAGCGCTTCCGTTTGTGGAGATTTCGGCTTCCGTCAAGGTGCCAGGGAGGCTTGGGCCATGGTGAAGACGCATTATAAGAAGGCGGATCCCAACCATATGGCCGAAGTTGGACCGGTGGGGCCCGATGGGAAGGAGATCCCTGCGAGTTTAGTATACAGCCAAGTAGAGTTGGCTGCTAAGTTTTCTCAACGGGACTGTAAGTTAGACAGCTTGTTAGACGGGATTGAGGAGGAATACAATCAATAAATTTGACAATGTATGCTTTCCTTAGAAGTGACATGTGAAATGCCTTCTAGCCGGATTGTAGATCGTTTGTCTTTGCTGACCTTTTTGCTTCGACCTCGGGACCCTAGAGTCCGGAGTGTGTCCGAATACCTTTGTGGATGAGAAACAACCGCGGTATGCATGGAGACCAGGCGTAGGGGTCATTAGTGCTTTATCAGACAAGTGCCCAACTAGTTATGTTATATTACATGGTTAGTAAGAAACATCTTCCAGGGAGAATAGTTCCGTTTAGGGTTCCTTTCCCTGGGAGGCATGCCCTAAAGTGCATGTCCGTACTGCGAAAAAAGCAGAAAAACATCTGGGGGCAGATAAATGAGTAGGTAAAGAAAATCATCTTTTAAGTCACCGACCGAATATTCCCTTAAGAATGCTAGCTTTCGGCTTCACCCAGTCTGAGGTACACATCCGGCTGACCCGGCAGTAGCAATCGCAGAGGTGCTCCCTTTACCTCCTAGCCGAACAATCGGGAACGTAGGGGTAAGCACAGGAGCCAGGCAACCCAGCTTGGCCAAAACTTAAGTCATATCGATGCATATAATGGTGAGTAAAAGGTACATGTGGAAGCTTGACACCTGTGCTGGGCATGAAACCCTTATAATTGAGCTTCTGTGAAAGAAGCCCCCAGGTATAATGAGTGCGGATGGCACACCAAGTGTATGCGAAAAATGCAAAAGTAAGCCCTTAGGGGCTTTTTAATAAAAAGGTTATGAAAAGAGAAATAGAAAGACGGCCAAAGTATAAGAATTTGGACGGAGGGAGGGGACGAACCCTTAGTCCGGCGCTAGGCATAGAATCTTCGGAGGCGGGGTGCGTTCCATGGGTTCGGCTCGAGTCGGTTATCCGACGCATTTTGTAGACGGTATGCTCCGCCGGTCAGGACTTGATCGATAATGAAAGGGCCCTCCCATTTGGGCCTAAGCTTGTCCTTTTTCTTGTCCGGCAGGCGTAGAACTAGTTCACCAATGTTATAAGTCTTGGCCCGTACTTCTCTGCTTTGATATCTTCGAGCCTGCTGCTGATAGAATGCGGAACGAGCCTTGGCGACGTCGTGTTCTTCCTCCAATGTGTCCAAGCTGTCCTGCCGATCCAACTCGGCCTCTCTTTCTTCATACATGCGCACTCGAGGTGAGTCATAAATAATGTCGCAGGGCAGAACTGCCTCTGCGCCGTAGACCATAAAAAATGGTGTGAATCCGATAGTATGGTTAGGCATTGTCCGCAGCCCCCAGAGTACGGAGTCGAGCTCCTCGACCCAGTGTGTGTCAGATTTAGTAAGTGACCGCACTAATCTGGGTTTAATGCCGCTCATTATTAGACCATTTGCTCGTTCCACTTGACCGTTGGTTTGAGGGTGATAGACTGAAGCGTAGTCGAGCTTGATGCCCATATTCTTGCACCATGACTTAACCTCGTCGGCTGTGAGTTCGTGCCGTTGTCGGTGATGATGCTGTGGGGGACTCCGTAATGGTGTACTACCCCGGATATAAAGTCTATCACTGGTCCGGACTCTGCCGTTTTGACCGGCTTGGCCTCTATCCATTTGGTGAATTTATCCACCATGACCAATAGGTACCTTTGCTTGTGGGTTCCCCCTTTAAGAGGTCCAACCATATCAAGCCCCCAGACCGCGAACGGCCAGGTAATGGGTATAGTTTTGAGGGCGGTAGGCGGCATATGGCTCTGATTAGCAAAGAGCTGACAACCAACGCATCTCTGGACTAAGTCCTGGGCATATGCCCGGGCCGTCGGCCAATAAAATCCTGTACGGAATGCCTTTCCTACAAGGGCCCGGGCTGCTGCGTGGTGTCCGCCTAGTCCGGCATGAATTTCAGCCAGGAGGTTGCTCCCTTCCTCTTCGGAGATACACCTTTGAAGGACTCCGGTTGTGCTTTTCTTATAAAGTTCCCCCTCATGGACCTTGTAGGCTTTTGATCGCCAGACTATGCAGCGGGCCTCGTTTTGGTCTTTGGGAAGTTCCTGCCTGAGCAAGTAGGCTAGGAATGGTTCTGTCCACGGGGCGATTACTGCCATTATGTCGTGGGCTGACGGTGTTATGTCATCGGCTGAATCGCCGATTGGCTCGGCTTTTTCTGGTTTTTCGCTTCCGGGCTCCTCTTCCCATAGTACGGATGGCTTGAAGAGTTGTTCCAGGAAGATATTTGGAGGGACAGCATCACGTTTCGCACCGATGCGTGCCAGTACGTCGGCCGCTTGGTTATTATCTCGGGCTATGTGATGGAATTCGAGTCCTTCAAACCGAGCTGACATTTTTAGGACGGCGTTGCGATATGCTGCCATTTTCAGATCCTTGGCGTCAAAGTCTCCATTTATTTGGGATATTGCAAGGTTTGAATCCCCGCGCACCTCTAGGCGTTGAATACCCATGGAGACTGCCATCCGGAGACCATGTAATAGGGCCTCGTATCCGGCTGTGTTCTTGGAGTCCGTGTACATTATTTGAAGTACGTACTGGACTGTGTCCCCGGTTGGGGACGTCAATACGACGCCAGCCCCCAGTCCGGCCAACATTTTAGAGCCGTCGAAATGCATAACCCGATTGGAGTATGCGCCGTACTCTTTAGGGACTTCGGCTTCGGTCCATTCAGCGACGAAGTCAGCCAAAACTTGTGACTTTATAGCTCGCCGAGGTTTGTAAGTTATATCGAATGGTAAGAGCTCAATGGCCCATTTTGCAATCCTGCCCGTTGCGTCGCGGTTATTTATAATGTCATTGAGTGGTACTTCAGAGGCGACTGTTATCGAACACTCTTGAAAGTAGTGTCGGAGCTTCCGAGACGCCATGAACACCGCATATGCTATCTTCTGATAGTGCGGGTAACGGGACTTGCAGGGGGTTAACACAGTGGATACATAATACACTGGTTTTTGAGGGAATTTCTGCCCTTCTGTCGCTCGTTCGACGACGAGGACCGCGCTTACAACTTGATGCATTGCTGCGATGTATAACAACATTGGTTCGCCCAGATTGGGCGCAGCCAGGACCGGATTTGTTGCCAATATGGCCTTTATTTCTTCGAGTCCGGCAGTGGCAGCATCCGTCCACTCAAAGTGTTCGGTGCGCCTGAGGAGGCGATAGAGGGGCAACGCCTTTTCTCCTAGACGGGAGATAAAGCGGCTTAAGTCTGCCACGCATCCTGTTAATTTTTGTATTTGTTTGAGGTCTTTTGGAATATCTAACTGTGACAGAGCTCGGATTTTAGCCGGGTTTGCTTCAATTCCTCTACCGGATACAATGAAGCCCAGCAGCTTTCCGGCTGGTACGCCGAAAACGCATTTTTCCGGATTCAGCTTGATGTCATATGCTCTGAGGTTGTCGAATGTGAGCCTCAAATCGTCTACTAGAGTTTCGACGTGTTTTGTTTTGACGACTACGTCGTCTACGTATGCCTCGACTGTTTTGCCAATCTGGGTGGCTAGACATGTTTGAATCATGCGCTGATATGTTGCGCCGGCATTTTTGAGTCCGAAAGGCATCGTGTTGAAGCAGAATGGTCCGTATGGAGTGATGAATGCCGTTGCGGCTTGGTCTGCTTCCGCCATCTTGATTTGATGATAGCCAGAGTATGCGTCAAGGAAGCACAACGAATCGTGCCCTGCGGTAGCATCGATAATTTGGTCGATGCGGGGGAGAGGGAAGGGATCCTTTGGGCAAGCCTTATTGAGGTCTTTAAAATCGACACAGAGGCGCCAGGATTTATCCTTCTTTCGTACCATTACCAGATTTGCTAGCCAGTCCGGATGTTTGATATCTCTAATGAATCCGGCTTCCAATAGTTTGGCTAGCTCTTCTCCCATTGCCTGTCTTTTGGGTTCGTAAAATCGTCGAAGAGCCTGTTTGATTGGCTTGAATCCTTTTAGGATGTTTAGGCTGTGTTCTGCCAATCTGCATGGGATTCCGGGCATATCGGAAGGATGCCAGGCGAAAATGTCCTAGTTTTCTCGAAGAAATTCGCGCAGTGCGGCGTCTACTTCGGGGTTCAGTTGTGCCCCAATGGAGGCCGTCTTTGTTGGGTCTGTTAGATGGACCTGGAATTTTGTTATTTCATCTGCTGGTTTGAAGGATGTGGACTTGGATCTTTTATCGAGTATCACATCATCCCTGTTCACCGTAGAGCGCAGTGCGGTGAGTTCTTCTGCCGCTAGGGCTTCGGATAGTGCCTCCAGGGCTAGTGCGGCTGTCTTGTTTTCGGCGCGGAGTGCTATGTCCAGATCACTAGCGAGAGTGATTATTCCGCCGGGCCTGGGCATTTTGAGCTTCATGTACCCGTAATGAGGTATTGCTTGAAAAATTGTGAATGCCTCTCGTCCTAATATAGCGTGATATCCGCTGTTGAACGGGGCCACTTGGAACGTGACTTCTTCGGATCTGTAATTGTCCGGCGAGCCGAACACCACATCGAGTGTGATTTGTCCGGTGCAGCGTGCTTCCCGGATAGGGATTATTCCTCTGAAGGTTGTGCTGCTTCGCTCAATACGGCTCCAATCGATTTCCATTTTCCGCAGAGTTTCCTCGTAAATGAGGTTTAATCTGCTGCCGACATCCATGAGGACTTTTGTCAGTCGAAAGCCGTCCACTATGGGACTAAGCACCAGTGCGGCTGGTGCTCTGGCTGTTCGGAATTTAGGCTCGTCGCTGGCGTTGAAGGTGATAGCTGTGTCGCTCCATGGATTTGCTGTTGCTATTTGGTAGACTTCGGTGAGTCCGCGGATTGTTCGCTTTCGCATATTGTTTGATGCGAAAGTCTCGAAGACTGTTGATACCGTACCGGTATTGTTGGAGTGGTTTGCGGGGCTAGAAGCTCCTCGCCACTTTTGGCCACCTGCCATAATATCCAACATGCTCGAAGGCTATGTGTTGGGACGGGCTGTGTATCTGGATTCGTATCGTCGTTCTGAGCAACTTTCATGTACAAAGTTTTTCCATCCGAGCTACGGTTTATTTTATATTAATTTTAAAAGATTTAAATCATTTTTAGAATTTTAATTAATTTAATTTAATTCAACATTATCCATAACAGTGTTTGTTGACGTCATCATGACATCAGCATGACATCAGCAGTCAACAGAGGTGTTTACTGGTCAAACTGACGTGTGGGCCCAGTGGGACCCACCTGTCATACACTGTTAGGTTGATTAGGGTTTAGGTTAAACTAATTACTATTTAAGTAAACTAACTAGTTAATTAGATTAATTAAACATGATTAATTAACTTAATTAATCCACTAAGTAATTAATTAATATATTTTTTATTTTCCTTCTTTTATTAAAACGTTCTGGGGCAGGGCCCCCTTGTCAGTGGCCAAGACGCCTATCGGGTTCGGGCGTGGTTGCTGGGGCGGAGCCCCGTGAGTGTACGGGCGGTTACGGGCGCCCGATGGGGCGGACCCAGGCGCCGACGGTGGGGCACCGCGGGGGCGCTGGCGGGGAGCGGCCTGGGGCCAAGCGGCACCGGGCGAGCCGGCGGGGCGCGCGGGGGCGAGCCCTTCTGCGCGTGTTGGCGCAGTCAGGAGCAGGGGGTGTGTCGCACGGGGAGCACGGGTTGGGGACCCCCGGGGCACGCACGGGATGGCAGGTGCGTGGGCACGGACGCGGCTATGGAGGGGTGAGCGCGGCACGGGCGGTGGGGCGGCCTACGGCGACCGGAGCAAAGGGGAAAGGAGCGAGGGCGGACAAGGCCTCACCGGAGTTCGTGGGGTCTAGGCAACGGGGGTTGAGGAGGAAGATGGCGACGACGGTGTAGAGGAGGCAGGCCGGCGAGGTGGCGTCTTGGTGCGAGGCGGGGTCGGCGAGCTCCGAGGCGCCCGCGTGCGGTCATCGCGACGAGCGAGGGCGACGGGGTCGGAGACGGGTGGCGCCGGCTTCAGGTGGGGGTCGCGCGAGGCGAGGGGGGGCGAGAAGGCAACGGCGATGGCGATCCGGGGCGGTGGCGTGGTCGCCCCGATCTCGATCCAGATCGGGGGAGTGAGGGGAGAGTGGGGGGAGTGGGGATCGGGGAGTGGGTAAGTTAGGGTTTCTCCTGGTGGGGTTATGGAGGGGAGGGGTTGGGCCGGTCGGTGTGGCCGAATGGGCCGGCCTGCTGGGCCGAAGCTCAGTGGGGCCTTTCTCTGTTTTTTTGTTAGTTTGCTTTCTGTTTTCTTTTATTTCTTTTTCTTTTCTGTTTTATTTAGTTTAAAGCACTTAGGCACTTTGTAAAATTATGCTTTCTTCAATATAATACTTTAGCAATATTGGTCACACACCGAACATTTTTGTTTAATATTTTAAAACTTTTATTGTTTGCCTCGGTTTTAAATTTGAAATTCGAACTAGGTTTCGAACTAACGCGAGTTTATCCACAGTAACCGAGGTGACATGGCATCATTAGCGGGGATCACTGTAGCTTAAGTATTCGGGCGTCACAATTCTCCTCCACTACAAGAAATCTCGTCCCGAGATTTAAGAGGGGAGTAAGGGGGAAAGTTTTGGTTACGAAATTCTAGCGAGTGTTCGCAGTCTTGGTTGCTCTTCTCAGAGAGGTCGATCCATTATGCTGATGTCTTCGTTTCTCTGCTTCAAGTCACCATGACCAAGTTGTCATCCTTTCTTCGGGATCTCCATCGTCCTACGAACGCGACCAAGGGGAAAAAAACTTTGGAAGAACGCATCTCCACAAAGCTCGGCATCTGACGGTGAACTCAATGGGAAATACACAAGGTACCGCACGAGTTGTATTTCAGTGAATTCGTTGAGTGCAATATACGCTGGTACCAAAGTTTCAAATAGGTAGGCAATCATTCGACGACTAGACAGAAGCTGGAATGGGGGTTTGAACAACGAGAATAACATGGTGTTTGACACCAGGATGAATAATGGTATAGCATTTAGCTCGTGAATCACACACGAAGCCAGGTGCAAAGGATACATTAGAATCCGGGTTGTGAAGAAGAGTCAGGTTTCGATCCAGTGGATCTGTGGGTTATGGGCCCACCATGTGGGTCGAAAGTAGGAAAGGTGGTGACATCTTGCACAACCGCGACAGGGAGGCATGTCAGTGGATAGCTTGTCAGCTATGTCGGCAACAATGTCGGTACCAAGGATGAGGAACAAAGAGAAACCATTTTCCTGCTCGTTGAACGAGGCGAACCAATTGGCAAAGTTCTCACCCATCGGTGGTTACCGGAATGTCATCAACAATAGTAACAGGGTCTTACAGACAGAGTGGTACAACAAGGTGCTTACCTAAGCAGGGAATTATCTCTGCTCAGTTAAGTGAGATTACAGGAAAGGTTAAGCAAAATAATGGAAAGGAAAACGTGATTATCAGATTAAACAGACCAATGGAAGAAAAATTGTGATTACACACAATTATTAGGAGTATATCCTTCTCATGGGCAAGCATAACATGGCATACAGGGTAGGAGAGCAAGTACCCAACCATTCAGATAAAGAGGCAAGGATTCATCAAGATGTTACCCATACAATGGTGTTTGGATAACTGACCAAGGAACATTTAGCATCGTGCCTCCAATGTTCTTGTTGATGAGCGGGGTATCATAGTCATGCTTCGAGGTAGCAATGATATGGTGTTTCAATCAAGGGTCTGACTTTGGATACACAAATGATCCATCGGGAGCAACTTATAAAATAAGTTTTACAGTTTCCTCCAGGAAGAATGGTTATCCTTGCAAAAGAAATTATAATGATAGGTCCTCCAGCTGGGGGGGGGGGGTGCTAGGCATGACATCATATTACCGGGTCATCAAAGGACCAACATCATAACTCCTGTAAAGTTGTCCCAACCATCATATCTGACCGAGATTCAGATCCGGTTGGTGTCATGATACCTCAAACTCGGGATGTCCGAGAAGAAAAGGTGCAACACAAATTCGATGAAATGACATTGCAAGATTCTCGGGAAATGAACTATGGGAGCGGGTTCCTGAAACAATAGTTCATCATTACACCAAGGAGGGGATGAGGAGGTGGCTGATGGAGTCAGCAAAAATTCATTGAGATTTACAAAAAGATGGGTTCCCACAATTATGCGGACAAGGAGATAACATTTGTCAGATCTGATGATATAATGATGTATGCTCGAGGGAAACATACATAATTAAACATTTGTTGAAAGGTGCACCCGAAATATGGGCTTAGGTAGCATGATCAATGTTAGAATGGCGATTCAATAACCAAAAGACTTAGAATGGAGTTATTGACCATTCACTTCAAAGCAATAGGGTTGCTAGGAATTTTGAATTCACACATCATAGTTCAATTGTCGGTATTCCGGTTAGAAACAACACGGGGACCAAGAAAGAAGGTGATGGGGAGAAGTATCACTATTTCAAGAATTCTTAAGAGGTGGAGCAATCCTCACAACATTCTTGATAGAAAAGACAGTAATACTTCAAGGCAGAACACAACATTAGCTGGAGAGCAGGTTGTATTCATAATGTGGACAAGCTCGCGATGAAAGGAAGTCAAGGGTGTTGTCGATGATAATAAAATCATCGAGGGCATGGAGGGTATTTCTCATCATGAACACAGTTAACATCTCGAAAGAAGTCAAAGTGTTGAAGGTGATCCGACACAATTGTCGAGAGATTTCATGAAGGTGTAATTGATCGGCGATGACAACAAGTCAAAGGAATGATGAAGCGAAAGGTTATTGAAACCACTAGTACAATACAAACTTGAAATCAAAGATTGTTGTTCAAGGCGAAATGATATTCCGGGGACGATCGCCGTAAGCTTAGCTATCGTCGAAAGTTGTGCTCCGGGAATAAGGACCAGGTAGCACGGTTAAAATTTAGCATGATAACGATATAGCCGATTAGGTTAGGAATGACTTGATGGAGTATTAAAATTCTCAACAACAAAGTACTGGGAGTACTAAATCTCAGTGTTGATTTGATTCACAACCCGGTGTTTTCGGTTGACGACAATCTAGAACCCGTGGAGTGACTATGACGGGGAAAGGTATTACTTCGTCAGAAATTCATAAGATGAAGTGCAATGGGTTGATATCCTTGAGATACCAGGGGGTAATACTCGAAGTAGAGTAGAATAGAAGCTTGACAGGCGAAATGATGTGCAGAAGACAAGTAATTTAACTTGTCTGAGAAACGGGATCAAAGAAGAACAATATGGCCGGAACCACGATTGCAAAAGATCAAATCCTAGATATAAGATGAACTTATACCAAGGGGATAATTAATTTAAGAGAAGCTTCCATGATAAGATCTACATCGTGTCCATGGGCATGAACGCAAAGTTCAAGGTCGACTCCCACTTCTTCAATGCCTAACCTATCATTTACTTCTCGTTTTTTGAAGAAGTTGTAGAGCAGAAAATTATCTGGTAAAAACACCAGAATGGTATGACTCGTGAAAACTTTCGGGTTCACACGGTTTAGAGAAGGCATATGTTCAACCCATAAGGGCTTCTTAGAAAAATGTACCACAAGCTTCGGAGTAGATAATACAAGCTCGAAACTAGAGTATGGTTATCAAAGTAGAGGATACAAATTACCAAAGGCATTATATACCCATGGAAAGGCTCACAAGGTTATTGAATATGAAGGGCATTGTCAGATAAAATCCAACAAAGGATCTGGTGGTCCACAAGGGATCTGACATGAGCATCGGTACTCAACTAGAGGAAGAAGAATACAAGGAGATCAGATTATAGAAACAACTAACTAACTCAATTGTCAAATGCAAAGGAATTATGATTTCCAATTCAAGGGATCAGAAGCAATGCTCTGATTAGGGATGGATAAGTTGAATAGCCTTAGGGTACAATCAACGACAATTGGATTGGTCGAGAACTAATTCCAGTTAAAAGAATGGCAGCTCAGCCGGAAAGGTAATTTATAAGGATCAATGATGATTGCATGTATTCGCAAACATATTGAGTCAACAGACTCAAAATGATAATGACAAGGAATGTCAATAAGACTACGAGACTTATGGGATTAACCATAATGCCAGCAAGCAAGAATTTCAAGTGCAATAGGCGACTCAGCATTTTCGGAAGTTCAAATAGCATTTTGAAGACTTTTGTGTAACACATGAACAACTGGGGGATGAGAGGATACTCGATAAGTGCGAGAATTAACCGTAGGGGTATTCAGGTGACAAAGAACAGCAAGGCAGTAAGCTCAAAGGATTATCGAAACAACGACGAGTTTTTCAGGGTATCTTGTAATAACAAGACCAACTGGGGATGAAGGTAAGAATAACAACTGCAAGTAGTTATCCATAAGGGTTTATGGTGGAAGAGGAATTGCAAACGCGATGAACACTAGTTCTCGGGTTAACAACGGAGAGAGTCTTCAGGGTCTTCACGTGCAGCAGACGATCATCAGTAATAAGGGGCTCTCCGGGTCAAAGTGATAACGAGATCCTAATGTTAGATTTAGCAAAATTCATTTAACCCGAGTAGGAGAGAGTTCAGAGCCTAGAGTAAAGGTCGAGAAGTAAAAGATCCTAATACCACCCAATGGCGATGTGGGCCCGTAAGGCACACAACCAAGTTAGTAAAAGTTTTGTAGTGACTAGACTCGACTTCGGCCAAGGAGTGTGGAAGGGGAATTCCTACAGGCAGTCGGCTCTGATACCAACTTGTGACGCCCCCGATTCAATCATACACTAATCATGCACGCAAACGTGTACGATCAAGATCAGGGACTCACGGGAAGATATCACAACACAACTCTAAAACCTAAAAAAAGTCATACAAGCATCATAATACAAGCCAGGGGCCTCGAGGGCTCGAATACAAGTGCTCGATCATAGACGAGTCAGCGGAAGCAACAATATCTGAGTGCAGACATAAGTTATACAAGTTTGCCTTAAGAAGGCTAGCACAAACTGGGATACAGATTGAAAGAAGCGCATGCCTCCTGCCTGGGATCCTCCTAAACTACTCCTGGTCGTCGACAGCGGCCTGCACGTAGTAGTAGGCACCTCCAGTGTAGTAGTCGTCGTCGACGGTGGCGTCTGGCTCCTAGGCTCCAGCATCTGGTTGCGACAACCAGAAAGAAAGGAAAGGGGGAAAAGGGGGGAGAAAGCAACCGTGAGTACTCATCCAAAGTACTCGCAAGCAAGGAGCTACACTACATATGCATGGGTATATGTGTAAAGGGCCATATCAGTGGACTGAACTGCAGAATGCCAGAATAAGAGGGGGATAGCTAATCCTGTCGAAGACTACGCTTCTGGCAGCCTCCGTCTTGCAGCATGTAGAAGAGAGTAGATTGAAGTCCTCCAAGTAGCATCGCATAGCATAATCCTACCCGGCGATCCTCTCCTCGTCGCCCTGTTAGAGAGCGATCACCGGGTTGTATCTGGCACTTGGAAGGGTGTGTTTTAAGTATCCGGTTCTAGTTATCATAAGGTCAAGGTACAACTCCGGGTCGTCCTTTTACCGAGGGACACGGCTATTCGAATAGATAAACTTCCCTGCAGGGGTGCACCACATAACCCAACACGCTCGATCCCATTTGGCCGGACACACTTTCCTGGGTCATGCCCGGCCTCGGAAGATCAACACGTCGCAGCCCCACCTAGGCACAACAGAGAGGTCAGCACACCGGTCTAAATCCTATGCTCGCAGGGGTCTGGGCCCATCGCCCATTGCACACTTGCACGTTGCGTACGCGGCCGGTGAGCAGACCTAGCAACCTCCATTACAAAGGAAGTCGCGTTACGCAGTCCAACCCGGCGCGCGCTGCTCAGTCGCTGACGTCACGAAGGCTTCGGCTGATACCACGACGTCGAGTGCCCATATCTTTCCCGCGTAGTTGGTTAGTGCGTATAGGCCAGTGGCCAGACTCAGATCAAATACCAAGATCTCGTTAAGCGTGTTATTATGAAGCAATCGCGAACGCCGACCAGGACCAGGCCCACCTGTCTCCCAGGTGGTCTCAACCTGCCTTGCCGCTCCGCCACAAAGATCCACACAGAGGGCCGTCGGGACAAAGGTCCTTTCAGCCCCCAATCCGTGAATCACTCGCGGGTACTCTTCGAGCGGACCCGACTTTAGTCACCATCTGTAGTATGTATGTATAATATATACCCGTGATCACCTCCCAAGTGATCACGACCCGATAGTATAGCAAGGTAGACTGACAAGAATGTAGGGCCAATGATGCTAAACTAGCATCCTATACTAAGCATTAGGATTGCAGGTAAGGTATCAACAGATGTAGCAACAGTGTCAGGCTATGCATCAGAATAGGATCAACGGAAAGCAGTAACATGCTACACTACTCTAATGCAAGCAGTATAGAGGAGAATAGGCGATATCTGGTGATCAAGGGGGGGGGGGCTTGCCTGGTTGCTCTGGCAAGAAGGATGGGTCATCAACTCCGTAGTCGAACTGGGGGCGCCGACAGTCTCGGGTTCTACCGGAAAGAATTAATGGAGGGGGAACATAATAAATAACAGAGCAATCAAAGCATCACAAAGTGTAACAAGGAAATACGCGGTGTTCGGTGTGCCCTAACGCCGTAGTAGGTGATACCGGCGAAAGGGGGAAACATCCGGGAAAGTATCCCTAGTGTTTCACGTTTTCGGTCAGATGAACCGGAGGTGAAATGTTGCAGGTTCACTATGCTAGGGATGCGTGGCAGACAAACGGGCTGTGTATCTGGATTCGTATCGTCGTTCTGAGCAACTTTCATGTACAAACTTTTTCCATTCGAGCTACGGTTTATTTTATATTAATTTTAAAAGATTTAAAATATGTCTTGTAGATCAAATGGCTCACGCTAATGTTGCCCTCAACTTCAACGCGTTCCTAGAGAAAACCAAGCTGAAAGACGATGGTAGCAACTATACGGACTGGGTCCGAAACTTGAGGATCATCCTCATAGCTGCGAAGAAAGCATATGTCCTAGATGCACCGCTAGGTGAAGCACCTGCTTTCCCAGCAACTCAAGACGTTATGAACGTCTGGCAGTCGCGTAGTGATGATTACTCCTTGGTTTAGTGCGGCATGCTTTACAACTTAGAACCGGGGCTCCAAAAGCGTTTTGAGCAACACGGAGCATATAAGATGTTCCAAGAGCTGAAAATGGTTTTCCAAGCTCATGCTCGGGTCGAGAGATATGAAGTCTCTGACAAGTTCTACAGTTGTAAGATGGAGGAGAATGGTTCTGTCAGCAAGCACATACTCAAATTATCTGGGTTGCACAACCGCTTGTCTCAGCTGGGATTTAATCTCCCGGATGACGCGGTCGTCGACAACATCCCCCAGTCGCTTCCACCTAGCTACAAGAGCTTTGTGATGAATTTCAATATGCAGGGGATGGTGAAAACCATTCCTGAGGTATATTCAATGCTGAAATCAGCGGAGGTGGAGATCAAAAAGGAACATCAAGTGTTGATGGTCAATAAAACCACTTGTTTCAAGAAAGGCAAGGGTAAGAAGAACTTCAAGAAGGACGGCAAGGGAGTTGCCGCGCCCGGTAAGCCAGTTGCCAGGAAGAAGCCAAAGCATGGACCCAAACCTGAGACTGAGTGCTTTTATTGCAAGGGAAACGGTCACTGGAAGCGGAACTGCCCCAAGTACTTAGCGGACAAGAAGGCCGGCAACACCAAAGGTATATGTGATATACATGTTATTGATGTGTACCTTACCAGTACTCGTAGTAGCTCCTGGGTATTTGATACCGGTGTGGTTGCTCATATTTGTTACTCAAAACAGGAGCTGCGGAATAAATGGAGACTGGTGAAGGACGAGGTGACGATGCGCGTCGGGAATGGTTCCAAGGTTGATGTGATCGCCGTCGGCATGCTACCTCTACATTTACCTACAGGATTAGTTTTAAACTTCAATAATTGTTATTTAGTGCCAACTTTGAGCATGAACATTGTATCTGGATCTCGTTTAATACGAGATGGCTACTCATTTAAATCCGAGAATAATGGTTGTTCTATTTATATGAGAGATATGTTTTATGGTCATGCCCCGCTGGTAAATGGTTTATTCTTAATGAATCTCGAACGTGATGTTACACATATTCATAGTGTGAATACCAAAAGATGTAAGGTTGATAAAGATAGTCCCACATACTTGTGGCACTGCCACCTTGGTCACATTGGTGTCAAACGCATGAAGAAGCTCCATGCAGATGGACTTTTGGAGTCTCTTGATTACGAATCATTTGACACATGCGAACCATGCCTCATGGGCAAAATGACCAAGACTCCATTCTCCGGAACAATGGAGCGAGCAACCAACTTATTGGAAATCATACATACTGATGTGTGCGGTCCAATGAGCATTGAGGCTCGCGGAGGCTACCATTATGTTCTCACCCTCACTGATGACTTAAGTAGATATGGGTATTTCTACTTGATGAAACACAAGTCTGAGACCTTTGAAAAGTTCAAGGAATTTCAGAATGAGGTAGAGAATCAACGTGACAAGAAAATAAAGTTCTTACGATCAGATCATGGGGGATAATATTTGAGTCACGAATTTGGTGGGCACTTAAGGAAATGTGGAATTGCTTCACAACTCACGCCGCCTGGAACACCTCAGCGTAACGGCGTGTCCGAATGTCGTAATCTCTCTCTGTTGGATATGGTGCGATCTATGATGTCTCTTACCGATTTACCGCTATTATTTTGGGGATATGCTCTAGAGACAGCTACATTCACTTTAAATAGGGTACCGTCTAATCCATTGAGACGACACCGTATGAATTATGGTTTGGGAAGAAACCTAAGCTGTCATTTCTAAAAGTTTGGGGATGCGATGCTTATGTCAAGAAAATTCAACCTGAAAAGCTCGAACCCAAGTTGAAAAAATGCGTCTTCATAGGATACCCTAAGGAAACCATTGGGTATACCTTCTACCTCATATCCGAAGGCAAGATCTTTGTTGCCAAGAACGGGTCCTTTCTGGAGAAATAGTTTCTCTCGAAAGAAGTAAGTGGGAGGAAAGTAGAACTTGATGAAGTACTGCCTCTTGAAGCGAAAAGTAGCGCAGCTCAAGAAGATGTTTCTGTGGTGCCTGCAACGACTAGAGAGGAAGTTAATGATGATGATCAAGGTACTTAGGATCAAGTTGCTACTGAACTTCGTAGGTCCACAAGGACACGTTCCACACCAGAATGGTATGGCAACCCAGTCCTGGAAATCATGTTGTTAGACAACGGTGAACCTTCAAACTATGAAGAAGCGATGGCAGGCCCAGATTCCAACAAATGGCTTGAAGCCATGCAATCCGAGATAGGATCGACGTATGAAAACAAAGTATGGATTTTGACAGACTTGCCTGATGATCGACGAGTGATAGAAAATAAATGGATCTCTAAGAAGAAGACGTACGTGGATGGTAATGTTACCATCTATAAAGCTCGGCTTGTCACTAAAGGTTATCGACAAGTTCAAGGGGTTGACTATGATGAGACCTTCTCACCAGTAGCGAAGCTGAAATCTTTCCGAATCATGTTAGCAATTGCTGCATTCTACGATTATGAGATATGGCAAATGGACGTCAAAACGGCATTCCTTAACGGCTTCCTTAAGGAAGAATTGTATATGATGCAGCCGGAAGGTTTTGTCGATACTAAGAATGCTGACAAGGTATGCAAGCTCCAGCGCTCCATCTATGGGCTGGTGCAAGCATCTCGGAGTTGGAACATTCGTTTATGCAGACTTATGGAGAAGCCTGCGTTTACAAAAAAGTGAGTGGGAGCTCTGTAGCATTTCTCATATTATATGTGGATGACATACTATTGATGGGAAATGATATAGAACTTTTGAAAAGCATAACGGCCTACTTGAATAAGTGTTATTCAATGAAGGACCTTGGAGAAGCTGCTTACATATTAGGCATCAAGATCTATAGAGATAGATCGAGACACATCATAGGTCTTTCACAAAGCACATACCTTGATAAGATATTGAAGAAGTTCAATATGGATCAGTCCAAGAAGGGGTTCTTGCTTGTATTGCAAGGTGTGAAATTGAGCTCAGCTCAAAGCCCGACCACGGCAGAAGATAGAGAAAAGATGAGTGTCATCCCCTATGCCTCAGCCATAGGGTCTATTATGTATGCCATGTTGTGTACCAGACCTGATGTAAACATTGCCGTAAGTTTGGTAGGGAGGTACCAAAGTAATCCCGGCATGGAACACTGGACAGCGGTCAAGAATATCCTAAAGTACCTGAAAAGGACTAAGGATATGTTTCTCATTTATGGAGGTGAGGAAGAGCTCGTCGTAAAGGGTTACGTCGATGCTAGCTTCGACACAGATCTGGATGACTCCAAGTCACAAACCGGATACGTGTATATTTTGAATGGTGGGGCAGTAAGCTGGTGCAGTTGCAAGCAAAGCGTTGTGGCGGGATCTACATGTGAAGCGGAGTACATGGCAGCCTCGGAGGCAGCACATGAAGCATTCTGGATGAAGGATTTCATTACCGACCTAGGAGTTATTCCCAATGCGTCGGGCCCGATGACTCTCTTCCGTGACAACACTGGAGCTATTACCCTTGCCAAGGAGCCCAGGTTTCACAAGACCAGGCACATCAAGCGTCGCTTCAACTCCATTCGTGAAAATGTTCAAGATGGTGACATAGATATTGTAAAGTGCATACGGATCTAAACGTTGCAGATCCATTGACTAAACCTCTTCCACGAGCAAAACATGATCAACACCAGAACTCTATGGGTGTTCGATTCATCACAATGTAACTAGATTATTGACTCTAGTGCAAGTGGGAGACTGTTGGAAATATGCCCTAGAGGCAAGAATAAAATGGTTATTATTATATTTCCTTGTTCATGATAATTGTCTATCATTCATGCTATAATTGTATTAACCGGAAACCGTAATACATGTGTGAATACATAGACCACAACATGTCCCTAGTGAGCCTCTAGTTGACTAGCTCATTGATCAACAGATGGTCATGGTTTCCTGACTATGGACATTGGATGTCATTGATAACGGGGTCACATCATTAGGAGAATGATGTGATGGACAAGACCCAATCCTAAGCATAGCACAAGATCATGTAGTTCGTTTGCTAAAGCTTTTCTATTGTCAAGTATCATTTCCCTAGACCATGAGATTTTGTAACTCCCGGATACCGTAGGAATACTTTGCGTGTACCAAATGTCACAACTTAACTGGGTGGCTATAAAGGTGCACTACAGGTGTCTCCAAAAGTGTCTGTTGGGTTGACACGAATCGAGACTAGGATTTGTCACTCCATATGACGGAGAGGTATCTCTGGGCCCACTCGGTAATGCATCATCATAATGAGCTCAATGTGACTAAGTAGTTGGTCATGGGATCATGCATTACGGAACGAGTAAAGTGACTTTCCGATAACGAGATTGAATGAGGTATTGGGATACCGATGATCGAATCTAGGGCAAGTAACGTACCGATTGATAAAGGGAATTGTATACGAGATTACTTGAATCCTCGACATCGTGGTTCATCCGATGAGATCATCGTGGAACATGTGGGAGCCAACATGGGTATCCAGATCCTGCTGTTGGTTATTGGCCGGAGAGCTGTCTCGGTCATGTCTGCATGTCTCCCGAACACGTAGGGTCTACACACTTAAGGTTCGATGACGCTAGGGTTATAGGGAAGGTTTGTAAGTGGTTACCGAATGTTGTTCGGAGTCCCGGTTGAGATCTCGGACGTCACGAGGAGTTCCGGAATGGTCCGAAGGTTAAGATTTATATATGGGAAGTCATCATATGGTCACCGGAAGTATTCGGGGGTTTATCGGTATTGTACCGGGACCACCGAAGGGGTTCTGGGGGTCCACGGGGAGGGTCCAGCTGCCCCGGAGGGCCCTTATGGGCTGTATGTGGAAGGGAACCAGCCCCAAGTGGGATGGGCGCCACCCCCTAGGGCCCATGCGCCTAGGGTTGGGGGAACCCTAAAGGGGGCGCCCTCCTTGGCTTGGGGGGCAAGCCCCCCCCCCCCCCCCCCTTGGCCGTCGTCCCCCCTCTAAATCTCATCTAGAGGGGTGATACGTCTCCAACGTATCTATAATTTTTGATTGTTCCATGCTATTATATTACCCCTTTTGGATGTTTATGGGCTTTATTTTACACATTTATATCATTTTTGGGACTAACCTACTAACCGGAGGCCCAGCCCGTATTGCTGTTTTTTTGCCTATTTCGGTATTTCGAAGAAAAGGAATATCAAACGGAGTCCAAACGGAATGAAACCTTCGGGAGCGTGATTTTTGGAACGAACGTGATCCAGAGGACTTGGAGTGCAAGTCAAGAAGCGATCTAGGCGGCCAGGAGATAGGAGGGCGCGCCCCCTGTCTCCTGGGCCCCTTGGGCGGCCACCGACGTACTTCTTCCTCCTATATATACCCACGTACCCCTAAAACATCCAGAGAGCCAACGAAAAACAATTTCCACCACCGTAACCTTCTGTTTCCGCAAGATCCCATCTTGGAGCTTTCGTCGGCACTCCGCCGGAGGGGGAATTGACCATGGAGGGCTTCTACATCAACACCATAGCCCCTCCGATGAGTTGTGAGTAGTTTACCACAGACCTTCGGGTCCATAGTTATTATCTAGATGGCTTCTTCTCTCTTTTTGGATCTCAATACCATGTTCTCCCCCTCTCTTGTGGAGATCTATTTGATGTAACTCTTTTTGCGGTGTGTTTGTCGAGATTCGATGAATTGTGGGTTTATGATCAAGTTTATCTATGAGAAATATTTGAATCTCCTCTGAATTCTTTTATGTATGATTAAGTTATCTTTGCAAGTCTCTTCGAATTATCAGTTTGGTTTGGCCTACTAGATTGATCTTTCTTGCCATGGGAGAAGTGCTTAGCTTTGGGTTCAATCTTGCGGTGTCCTTACCCAGTGACAGCAGGGGTTGCAAGGCACGTATTGTATTGTTGCCATCGAGGATAAGAAGATGGGGTTTATATCATATTGCTTGAGTTTGTCCCTCTACATCATGTCATCTTTCTTAATGCGTTACTCTGTTCTTATGAACTTAATACTCTAGATGCATGCTGGATAAAGGTCGATGTGTGGAGTAATAGTAGTAGATGCAGGCAGGAGTCGGTCTACTTGTCACGGACGTGATGCCTATATACATGATCATGCCTAGATAATCTCATAATTATTTGCTTTTCTATAAATTGCTCGACAGTAATTTGTTCACCCACCATAATACTTATGCTATCTTGAGAGAAGCCACTAGTGAAACATATGGCCCCAGGTTTATCTTTTATCATATAAGCTTTCAATCTAATTTTATTCGCATCTTTACTTTTCCTATCTATATTATAAAATACCAAAATATATTTATCTTATCATACTATCTCTACCAGATCTCACTTTCGCAAGTGGCCATGAAGGGATTGACAACCCCTTTATTGCGTTGGTTGCGAGTTCTTTGTTCGTTTGTGTAGGTGTCTGGGACATTTGAGGAGCCTCCTACTGGATTGATACCTTGGTTCTCAAAAACTGAGGGAAATACTTACGCTACTATTGCTGCATCACCCTTTCCTCTTCAAGGAAAACCAACACAAGCTCAAGACGTAGCAAGGGGTCGGCCCCCTTCCCCTTTCACCCTATGAATAGAGGGGCGGAGGGAGGGCAGCGGCACCACATCCAAGGCGCAGCCCTCCCCCTCTCCAACACGGGCTGCACCGTTTGAGCTTGGCGAAGCCCTGCCGGAGAACCACTGCTCCACCACCACCACGCCATCGTGCTACTGCTGGAGCCTTCTTCCTCAACCTCTCCCTCCTTCTTGCTGGATCAAGGTGCGGGAGACGTCACTGGGCTGCACGTGTGTTGAACGCGGAGTTGCCGTTGTTTGGCGCTTAGATCGGAATCCATCACGATCTGAATCGCTACGAGTACGACCCCTTCATCCGCGATATTGCAACACTTCCGTTTCGTGATCTTCAAGGGTATGAAGATCCACTCCCCTCTATCTCGTTGCTAGTTTCTCCATAGATTGATCTTGGTGATGCGTAGAAAATTTTAATTTCTGCAACGATCCCCAACAGACATCCCTCTAGTCATCTAAATGATCACGTGGTCCGTATCAACTAAACCATGTCTGATCATCACGTGAGATTGAGTAGTTTTCAATGGTGAGCATCTCCATGTTGATCATATCTACTATATGATTCACGCTCGACCTTTCGGTCTCCAGTGTTCCGAGGCCATATCTGCATATGCTAGGCTCATCAAGTTTAATCCGAGTATTCTGCATGTGCAAAACTGGATTGCACCCATTGTATGTGAACGTAGAGCTTATTACACCCGATCATCACGTGGTGTCTCAGCAGGAAGAACTGTAGCAATGGTGCATACTCAGGGAGAACACTTATACCTTCAAATTTTAGTAAGGGATCATCTTATAATGCTACCGTCGTACTAAGCAAAATAAGATGCATAAAAGATAAACATCACATGCAATCAAAATATGTGACATGATATGGGCATCATCATCTTTGTGGTCATGATCTCCATCACCGAAGCATCGTCATGATCTCCATCGTCACCGACGTGACACCTTGATCTCCATCGTAGCACCGTTGTCGTATCGCCAGTATTGTTACTACGACTATCGCTACCACTTAGTGATATAGTAAAACAATTACATGGCGATTGCAATGCATATAATAAAGCGACAACCATATGGCTCCTGCCAGTTGCCGATAACTTTGTTGCAAAACATGATCATCTCATACAACAATTTATATCACATCATGCCTTGACCATATCACATCACAGCAAGCCCTGCAAAAACAAGTTAGACGTCCTCTACTTTGTTGTTGCAAGTTTTACATGGCTGCTACGGGCTTCTAGCAAGAACCGTTCTTACCTACGCATCAAAACCACAACGATTTTTCATCAAGTGTGCTATTTTAACCTTCAACAAGGACCGGCCATAGTCAAACTAGATTCAACTAAAGTTGGAGAAACAGACACCCGCCATCCACCTTTGTGCAAAAGCACGTCGGTAGAACCAGTCTCAAGAACGCGGTCATGTAATGTCGGTCCGGGCCGCTTCATCCAACAATACCTCTGAATCAAAGTAAGACATTGGTGGTAAGCAGTATGACTATTATCACCCATAACTCTTTGTGTTCTACTCGTGCATATAACATCTACGCATAGACTTGGCTCTGATACCACTGTTGGGGAACGCGGTAATTTCAAAAAAAATCCTACGATCACGCAAGATCTATCTAGGTGATGCATAGCAACAAGAGGGGAGAGTGTTATCTACGTACCCTCGTAGACAGAAAGCGGAAATGTTATGACAACACGGTTGATGTAGTCGTATGTCTTCATGATCCGACCGATCCTAGCACCGAAGGTACAGCACCTCCGTGGTCTGCACACGTTCAGCTCGGTGACGTCCCATGAACTCTAGATCCAGCTGAGGTCGAGGGAGAGTTTTGTCAGCATGATGGCATGATGATAGTGATAACGAAGTTATCGACGTAGGGCTTCGCCTAAACACTACAACGATATGACCGAGGTGGAAATATGTGGAGAGGGCACCGCACACGGCTAAACAATAAACTTGTGTGTCTATGGGGTGCCCCCTCCCCCGTATATAAAGGAGTGGAGGAGGGGAGGACCGGCCCTCTCTATGGCGCGCCCAAGGGGGGAGTCCTACTCCTAGTAGGAGTAGGTTTCCCCCCTTACCTAGTTGGAATAGGAGAAGAAGGAAGAGGGAAACGGAGAGAAGCAAAGGGGGTCGGCCCCCTCCCAATTCGGATTGGGCTTGGGCGGCGCGCCCCCACCTTGGCTGCCTCCTCCTCTCTTCCACCATGGCCCATTAAGGCCCATTAACTCCCCGGGGGGTTCCGATAACCTCCCGGTACTCCGGAAAAATGGCCGAACCACTCGGAACCTTTCCGGTGTCCAAACGTAGCCTTCCAATATATCAATCTTTATGTCTCGACCATTTCGAGACTCCTTGCCATGTCCGTGATCACATCCGGGACTCCGAACAACCTTCGGTACATCAAAACACATAAACTCATAATACCGATCGTCATCGAACGTTAAGCGTGCGGACCCTACGGGTTCGAGAACTATGTAGACATGACCGAGACTCACTTCTGGTCAATAACCATTAGCGAAACCTGGATTCTCATATTGGTTCCTACATATTCTACAAAGATCTTTATCGGTCAAACCACATAACAACATACATTGTTCCCTTTGTCAACGGTATGTTACTTGCCCGAGATTCGATCGTCGGTATCATCATACCTAGTTCAATCTCGTTATCAGCAAGTCTCTTTACTCATTCTGTAATACTTCATCCTGCAACTAACTCATTAGTCACAATGCTTGCAAGGCTTATAGTGATGAGTATTACCGAGAGGGCCCTAGAGATACCTCTCCGAAACACGGAGTGACAAATCCTAATCTCGGTCTATGCCAACCCAACAAACACCTACGGAGACACCTGTAGAGCACCTTTATAATCACCCATTTATGTTGTGACGTTTGGTAGCACACAAAGTGTTCCTCCGGTATTCGGGAGTTGCATAATCTCATAGTCTGAGGAACATGTATAAGTCATGAAGACAGCAGTAGCAATGAAACTGTAACATCATAATGCTAAGCTAACAGATGGGTCATGTCCATCACATCATTCCCCTAATGATGTGATCTCGTTCCTCAAATGACAACACATGTCTATGGTTAGGAAACATAACCATCTTTGATTAACGAGCTAGTCAAGTAGACGCATACTAGGGACACTATGTTTTGTCTATGTATTCACACATGTACTAAGTTTCGGTTTAATACAATTCTAGCATGAATAATAAACATTTATCATGAAATAAGGAAATCAATAATAACTTTATTATTGCCTCTAGGGCATATTTCCTTCACGTATGCTATCTTCAAGAGAGAAGCCTCTAGTGAAAACTATGCCCCCAGCTCTATTTTAATCATATATTAAAATCCAAAAATACATTGCTACACTTTTATTTACTTTATATTTTATTTCGTGTTTTTATTTATCTATCTATCACTATAAGATTTGGTCCTTCCAATAACCGCCAAGGGATTGACAACCCCTTGTTTTTGTTGGGTGCAAGTATTTTTTTTATTTTGTGTGTAGGTTCTGCTAATGAGTTGTTGCGTGGTTCTCCTACTGGATTGATAACATTGGTTTCTAATGAAGGAAATATGACCTAGAGCCAATAATAAGGTTGTTATTTTATATTTCCTTATTCATGATAAAGGTTTATTATTCATGATAGACTTGTATTGATCGGAAACTTAAATACATGTGTGAATGCATAAACAAATACCCGTGTCCCTAGTAAGCCTCTACTAGACTAGCTCTTTGATCAAAGATGGTTAAGGTTTCCTAACCATAGACATGTGTTGTCATTTGATAACGGGATCACATCATTAGGAGAATGATGTGATGGATAAGATCCTTCTGTTAGCTTAGCATATGATCGTTCAGTTTATTGCTAGTGTTTTCTTAATGTCAAATACATATTCCTTCGACCATGACATCATGCAACTCCCAGATAGCGGAGGAATACCTTTTGTGATACCAAATGTCACTTTGTAACTGGGTGATCATAAAGGTGCTCTACAGGTATCTCTGAAGGTGTCTGTTGAGTTGGCATGAATCGAGATTGGGATTTGTCACTCCGAGTTTTGGAGAGGTATCTCTGGGCCCTCTCGGTAATACACATCATAAGCTTGCAAGAAAATGAATGAGTTAGTTATGAGATGATGTATTACGGAACGAGTAAAGAGACTTGCCTGTAAAGAGATTGAACTAGGTATGAATATATCGACGATCGAATCTCGGGCAAGTAACATACTGACACACAAAGTAAATTAAGTATGTTGTCATAACGGTTCGCCCAATAAAGGTCTTCGTAGAATATGTGGGAACCAATATGGGCATCCATGTTCCGCTATTGGTTATTTACCGGAGAGGTGTCTCGGTCATGTCTACATAGTTCTCAAACCCGTAGGGTCCGCATGCTTAATGTTCATTGACAATATAATGTTATATGAGTTATATGATTTGGTGAGCGAATGTTGTT
The DNA here is from genome assembly GCA_963921465.1 of Triticum timopheevii. NCBI lineage: Eukaryota > Viridiplantae > Streptophyta > Magnoliopsida > Poales > Poaceae > Triticum > Triticum timopheevii. Next base: position 423,769,373 of record OY997272.1, read on the forward strand.
CGGAGTCCCGGATGAGATCACGGACATGACGAGGAGCTCCAAAATGGTCCGGAGGTATAGATTGATATATAGGATGATGATATTCGGACATTGGGAGAGTTTCGAAGTGCACCGGGTAATCATTGGGTCACCGGAAGGGGTTCCGGACACCCCCGGGAAGTGTGTGGGCCTAATGGGCCCAAGTGGGACAAACTAGCCCACTAGGGGGCTGCCGCGCTACTATCCTTGGCAGGCCGGCCCTAGGGAAAGGAAAGGGGAGGGGTGGCCCCTTCTGCCTTTCCCTCCTCATGAGAGAAAGGAAAGGGGGCGCCACCTCCCCCTGCCTTCCTCCCGCACTCAAATAAGGAAGGGGGTCGCGGCTTGGGGAAGACCCCAAGTAGGATTCAGCCCTACTTGGGGCGCCTCCTAGCTGCTCCCCTCTCCCCCACCTATATATATGTGGGAGGGGGGTGCCACACATAACCATGATAATCTCCTAGCCGTGTGCGCCCCCCCCCCCTCCATAATGTTGTCCCACGGTCATATTTTCTTAGTGCTTAGGCGAAGCCCTGCGGATATAGCATCACCACCGCCGCCACCATGCCATCATGCTGCCGGAACTCATCCACTACTTTGCCATCTTGATAGATCAAGAAGGATAGGATGTCACCGAGCTGAAAGTGTGCTGAATGCGAAGGTGTCGTATGTTCGGTACTTGATCGGTTGGATCGCGAAGAACTTTGATTACATCAACCGCATTACTAAACGCTTCCACTTACAGGCTACGAGGGTACGTAGACACACTCTCCCCCTCGTTGTTATGCATCTCCATGGTTAGATCTTGCGTGTGCGTAGAATTTTTTTGTTATCCCTGAAATGTTTCCCAACATCTAACTGGGGGATGATACGCATCGGCCAATAGATATTTTTAAAAGATCCCCCGCCACCTAGCATGCCATTAGATCTGACAATTTTACTTTGCAACAGATGTCTTGTCACGAAAACATTTGCAACAGAGGTTATGTTGCAGATTTTTTTTTTGCAACATAGGTTGTGTTGGCAGATTTGTTTTTGCAATATGGATCGTGTTGCAGATTTTTTTGCAACATGGGTCGTGTTGTGGGATTTGTTTTGCAAGATAGGTCATGTTGCAGGATGTAGCTGCTGTGGGATTTAGCCCTTGACCGGTTTGCAATAAGGGGCTAGTTACATAATCTCTTTCTAAACCAACGGACCAGCTGCGGAATGTGGTCACAGACGGGATGACTCCTGACCATCTGACTAAGCCCATCCAATGGACGTGGAGATGATGGACCCTCGCATAAGATCGATCGGTTGAAGGGAATCATTTCCCTTCTAACTGAGGGAAATACTTATCTCTACTATACTGCATCATCCTCTCCTCTTCGGGGAAATCCCAACGCAGCTCACAAGTAGCAGGAAGAATTTTTGGCGTCGTTGCTGGGGAGACATCACCAACATCTATCAAGTGCCTACGCATAAACTTTCATCTCCTTGCATTTACTTTATTTTCCATTTGCCTCTCATTTTCATCTCCCCCACTTCTAAAACGTTTTTACAAAAACACAAAAATATTCCCTGTTTACCTTTTTCTCTCTTATTTGTTTGCTTGCTTGTTATCTTCTTTGCCTAGTCACGTTGTCTCAAGAAAATAGAAAATTGTGTGATTTTCTCAATACTAATAATAATTATTTTATTAATACTCCTATTGCTCCTCCCGCCGCTAGTGCAGAGTCTTGTGATATTAATGCCGCTTTGCTAAATGTTGTTATGAAATAACAATTTTCTTGTAGTCCTAATGAAGATGTTGCATCCCATCTTAACACTTTCATTGAATTGTGTGATATGCAAAAGAAAAAAGATGTGGATAATGATATTGACAAATTAAAATTATTTATATTATCACTACGAGATCACGGTAAAACTTGGTTTTCATCTTTGCCATGAAATAGCGTTGATTCATGGGATATGTGTAAAGATGCTTTTATTGCCAAGTATTTTCCTCCTGTGAAAATTATTTCTCTTATAAATCAAATTATGAATTTCAATCAAATATAGCATGAACATGTATCTCAATCTTGGGGGAGGATGAAATTAATGATATGAAATTGCCCAACTCATGGCTTAAGTTTGTGGATGATCATACAAAAAAATTATGTGAGATTGAACTTTGTTTCTAGAAATCTTTTACATTCCACCGTAGGTGGTACTTTTATGCAAATTACACTAGGAGAAGCTACAAATTTCTAGATAATATTATGGCAAATTATTCACAATGGCATACTGAAGGAACTCCTACTAGTAAAAAGATAAATTATGTTGAAAAAATTAGCACTTTGAGTGATAAAGTTGATACGCTTATGAAAATGGTTGCTAGTAAGAATGCTCATACTAATCCTAATGATGTGCCTTTGTCTACTTTGATTGAGCAAAATAACGATCCCGTAGATGTGAATTTTGTCTTACGAAACAATTTTAATAGTAATGCTTATAGAGGTAATTTCAATCCTAGGCCGTTTTCTGGAAATTCGTCTAATAATTATGGCAATCCCTACGGTAATTCTTACAATAATAATAATAGAATGCCCTATGATTTTAAAGGTAATATCAAAGAATTTATTAATGCTCAAAAAAAATTAACACTACGATAAAGGAAAAATTGAGTAAACTTGATATGTCTAGGAGCGTAGATAGAATTGTGCATGATGTGCAAAATCTTAAATATAAAATTTTGCCACCCAAGCTTGATATTAATGAATAAATTAAAGCTCTTTATGCCTCCATGAATGAAAGTAAAGAAAGAACCGCTATGTTAAGGGCTAAACAATAATTTTTAGAAAAATTAATTTCGCTCGGTTTTTATTGCAATTATGATGAAGATATTAAAATGATTGGTGTTACACCTATTGAATCTTTGTTTAATATAAAACTTGATGATAATGGGACTGAAGAAGATTCAACTTTATTTAGAAGGCGTCCCAATTGTTCGGAGGGTGATGATCTTAATGAAAAAATTGTTAAAAGTGGGTTTGGAGAGGTCAAAAATTTAAATAGTGATGTGCCCACTACTTTGGATTTCAAGGACTTTAATTATGATAGTTGTTATTAATTGAACGTATTTCCTTGTTGCAATCCATGCTAATTCACCCAATGTCTATGAACAAAATAAGGCTTTTACTAAACATATTGTAGAAGCAATGATGAAAGGCTTAGAACAAAGATAGAATTAGAGGTTTCAATACCTAGAAAATTATATGATGAGTGGAAACCTACCATTAAAGTTAAGAGTACAAATTATGAGTGCAATGTTTTATGTGATTTGGGTGCTAGCATTTCCACAATACCAAAATATCTATGTGATGTGCTACGTTTTACCAATATGGATGAATGCTCTCTTAATTTGCACTTAGCGGATTCCACCATCAAGAAACCTTTGGGTAGAATTAATGATATTCTTATTCTTGCAAATAGGAATTATGTACCTGTTGATTTCATTGTGCTTGATATTTATTGCAATCTGTCTTGCCCCATAATACTTGGTACACCGTTCTTACGTACCATAGGTGCTATCACTGATATTAAAGAAAGGAATATAAAATTTCATTTTTTGTTAAAAAGGGTATGGGACACTTACCTAGAAAGAAAATTAGGCCACCATATGGATCCATTATGAGTGCCACCAATGGAATTAACCTCAAAGATGACAACACTTGAAACTATGCATTACGCCTAGCTAGGGACGTAAAACAATAGCGCTAGTTGGGTCGCAACCCAATAGTTATCTTTGTTTTTCTTGTTTATTTTTCTGTTTTTTGGTGTGAACACAATTATTATACTTTTATGGTTGTGTTCTTGTGTTTAAATTAGTGTTTGTGCCATGTAGAGCCTTTGGGATGATTTGGATGATAGTTGATTTGATTCTATGAAAAAACTGAAACTTTTGCGCCAAGTTCTGGAATTTTATAAATGCCCTAGAACGTGATTTTGATCTGAATTTTTTACACATGATTGATATACAAATTTCCCACGGTGCACTAATTTTTCAGAATTTTTAGACTTACAGAAGTATGGTCATTGTTTAGATTACTACAATCTGTTTTGTTTTTGACAGATTATGTTTTCGTTGCATTGTTTGCTTGTTTTGATGAAACTATGGATTGTATCGGGGGGTATAAGCCATGGAGAAGTTGGAATACAATAGGTATAATTCAATAATAAAATATGAATGGGTTTACAATAGTTCCTAAAGTGGTGATTTGATTTGTTATACTAGTGGATCTCAACAAGGTTTTTGTTGAGTTTTGTGTGCTGAAGTTTTCAAGTTTTGATTGAGATCACGATGGATGAAGGAATCAGGAGTGGCAAGAGCCTAAAATTGGGGTGCCCGAGGCACCCCAAGGTAATATTCAAGGACTCCCAAGCACCTAAGCTTGGGGATGCCGCGGAAGGCATGCCCTCTTTCTTCTACTAACTATCGGTAATGTTACTTGGATCTATATTTTTATTTATCGCATGATATGAGTTTTGCTTGGAGAGTCATGTATTATATGAGTCTTTTCTTTGTTTGCCTTTTTAGTTTGTAACAATCATCTCTGGACACACCTATTTGAGAGAGACACGCATTAATCATGGTTTATTAGAATACTCTTTGTGCTTCACTTATATCTTTAGAGCTAGACAGTTGCTCTAGTACTTCACTTATATATTTTTTAGCACGGCGGTGATTATATTTTGAAGAAATATTTGCACTCCCAAGCTTCACTTATACTATTTTGAGAGTTGATAATAGTAATGGTAATTTGTACGAGATATGAATTTGGTCTCAGTGTGATAGATATTCAAGAAGGATATAATAAACACTTTCATGTAGATCACTGAATATGATAAGTTTGATTCCTTGCAGTAGTTTTGCGATATGAAGATGATGACATGTGGGTTATGCTAGTGAGTAATTGTGGTTTATTAATATTGGTGTTAAGGTCTGTGATTCCCTATGCATGCACGTAAAGTCAATAGTTATGCAACGAAGTTATATCCTATTTATGGTGCATTATTTAGTGTTAGTTATTCTCAATGCATGTTTATGACTGTTTTCGTTTTCTGGTTGGTCGCTTCTCAATTTATTTGCAAGCCTTCATTTGTAATAGCAGAAATGCTGCTTCTGCATCCATTTCCTTAAACCTAAAGTTGTGCCAAATGAGTCCACCATACCTACCTATATGCGGTATTTACATGCCCTTCTAAGTAAATTTGTATGTGCCAACTATAACCATTCAAATGATTATCCATATTGTGTGCCCGTACCACCCATGCAGCAACAGGGGGTGGTCAATATCTTTCATGCTAGATGGGTTATTCTCACAATGAGTGTTTATTCACTTGTCATTACACGAGAAAGTGACAGGTAATAGGGATGCCCAGTCCCATAATTAATCAAAAAATAAAATAAAAAATAAACTCCCCCTTGAAAGTTGAAAGTTTGGAAGGCACCCGTGGATACGGCTAGCCATGGATTGTGAACGAATGGTGGAGGGGGGTAAACTTTATTTTCTGTTTGGGAACCGCCTATAATGTGTCTAGCATGGAAGATATTGGAAATTTTTTGTCATGACGTTGACAGGAAAAGCATGCCTCTCACAATAATATTATCTGTATTTTAAGCTCTTAGCTCTGCAAATCTCTTCTTCCCTCTACGAAGGGCCTATCTATTTTACTTTTATGTAATTTTTTTTATTTTGAGTCTACATATTCTCTTATAAGCACCAACCAGGGAGCACTATTTTCATACTTGTGCATTGGGTGTAGTTAATATTGAGTGTGTTTCATGAATGGATCAATGATTGAGCATAGTGGGCTAGGGATAACATTCTTTAGCGTTGATATTTCGAAAGACATGACTGTCTGTTAGTATGCCTGAGTATTTATGTCTTCATGTCAAATTATACACTATTGCTTTTAATCACTCGAGTCAATATTCATGCCACAAAATAAAGATTGCATGATGAATATGATAGGTAGCATTCCACATCAAATTTTTTTATCATTTACCTACTCAAGGATGAGCATGAGTTAAGCTTGGGGATCCTTGATATGACTCTAATGTATCTACAATTTTTTATCATTCCACGACATTATAGTATCAATCTTCGATGTTTTATATGCAATTATATATCATTTTTTGGGACTAACCTATTAACTTAGTGCCAGGTGTCAGTTGTTGTTTTTTTCTTGTTTTTGGTTTTCCAGAATATCACTACCAAACACAATCCAATTGTCACGAAACTTTTTGACGATTTTTTTCTGGACATAAGAGACCCTGGGAGCTTCGGGAGAGAGCGAGAAAATGAAGGAGTAGCCCACAAGGCACTAGGGCATGCCCCAGTGGATTGTGGGGCCCACGTTCACTCGTTTGACCTAATCCGCCTCTATAAATTCTCTAAAATTGGGAAACCAACAGAGATCCACCCGAAACCCTTTTCCCGCTGCCGCAAGTTCATGTTCTCGAGAGATTCCATCTGGAGGCCTTTTCCGCCACTCTGCCGAAGGGGGAATCAACCACGGAGGAGTTCTACATCAACCTTGCTACCCTTTCGATGATGTGTGAGTAATTTACCACAGACCTACGGATCCATAGTTAGTAGCTAGATAGCTTCTTCTGTCTATTTTATCTTCAATATAATGTTCTCCTCGATGTTCTTAGAGTTCTATTTGATGTAATACTTTTTGCGGTGTGTTTGTTGGGATCCGATGAATTGTAAGTTTATGATCAGATCATCCATGAATATTATTTGGGTCTTCTCTGAACTCTTTTATGCATGATTATTATACCTTTATCTTTCTCTCCGATCTATCCATTTGGTTTGGCCAACTAGATTGATTTATCTTGCAATGGGAGAGGTGCTTTGTGATGGGTTCGATCTTACGGTGCTCAATCTCAGTGACAGAGATGTTGGAAATATACCCTGGAGGCAATAATAAAGTGGTTATTATTGTATTTCCTTAATTGTGATAAAGGTTTATTATCCATGCTAGAATTGTATTGACCGGAAACTTAAATACATGTGTGGATACATAAATAAATACCATGTCCCTAGTGAGCCTGTACTAGACTAGCTCGTTGATCAAAGATGGTTAAGGTTTCCTCACCATGGACATGAGTTGTCATTTGATAATGGGATCACATCATTAGTAGAATGATGTGATGGACAAGACCCATCCATTAGCATAGCATATGATCGTTCCGTTTATTGCTACTGCTTTCTTAATGTCAAATACATATTCCTTCAACCATGAGATCATGCAACTCCCGGATACTGGAGGAATACCTTGTGTCCTATCAAACATCACTTCATAACTGGGTGATCATAAAGGTGCTCTACAGGTATCTCTAAAGGTGTATGTTGAGTTGGCATGAATCAAGATTGGGAATTGTCACTCTGTATGAAGGAGAGGTATCTCTGGGCCCTCTCGGTAATATGGCATCACAAGAAGCTTGCAAGCAAAGTGAATAAGGAGTTAGTTACAAGATGATGTATTACGGAACAAGTAAAGAGACTTATCGGTAATGAGATTGAACTAGGCATGGAGATATTGACGATCGAATCTCGGGAGTAACATACCGACGGACAAAGGGAACTACGTATGTTGTCATAAATGTTCGACTAGTAAAGATCATCGCAGAATATGTAGGAACCAATATTGGCATCCAGGTCCCACTGTTGGTTATTCATCGGAGAAGCATCTCGGTCATGTCTACATCATTCTCGAACCCGTAGGGTCCGCATGCTTAATGTTCGTTGATGATATAGTACTATATGAGTTTTGTATGTTGGTGGATGAATGTTGTTTGGAGTCCCGAATGAGATCATGGACATGACGAGGAGCTTCAGAATGGTCTGGAGGTAAAGATTGATATATAGGATGATAGTATTTGGTCTCCGAAAGAGTTTCGGAATATGTTAGATATTTATCAGATCACCGAAAGGGGTTCCGGAAGGTCACGGGAGCTTATTGGGCCAAAAGGGCCAACGAGGGAGAGCACACCAACCCACATGGTGCTTGCGCGCCCCCACCTCCGCTGGCCCTAGGGAAGGAAAGGGGGCGCCTAAGGCAGGTCAGCCATCGCCCCCCCTCCTGCCTTCTCCTCCGCACCCAAATATGAAAGGGGGCGCACCTAGGCAGGCGCCTAGGGCGGCCGCCGCCCCCCTTGGGGCGCACCCTAGGGCTGCCTTCCCTCCCCCTCTACCTATATATATGTGAGGAAGGGAGGGGACGCCACACAAACCACGAATCCAAAGTCGTGTGCTGGCGCCCCCTCCTCTCTAGTTCATCCTCCATCCAAAAACCGTTATGCTTGGCGAAGCCCTACGGAAATAGTTTCACCACCATCGTAATCACGTCATCGTGCTGCCGGAACTCATCCCTCTTGCCGGATCAAGAAGGTGAGGACATCATCAAGCTGAACATGTGCTGAACGCGGAGGTGTCGTGCGTTCGATGCTTGATCGGAACGGATCATGAAGGTGTACGACTACATCAACCGCATTGATAAACGCCTCCACTTAGCAATCTACGAGGGTATGTAGATGCTCTCCCCCTCTTGTAGCTATGCATCTCCATGGATAGATCTTGCGTGTGCATAGAATTTTTTTTGTTTTCCATGCAACGTTCCCCAACAGTGGCATCATGAGCCAGGTCTATGCGTAGATGATATGCACGAGTAGAACACAAAGGAGGTGTGGGCGGTGATGATCATATTTCTTGCCACCAGTGTCTTATTTTGATTCGATGGTATTGTGGGATGAAGCGGCTCGGACCAACCTTGCATGTCCACGTACATGAGACCGGTTCCACTGACTAACATGCAACTTGTTTTGCATAAAGGTGGTTGGCGGGTGTCAGTTTCTCCCACTTTAGTTGAATCTTATTTGACTATGGCAGTCCTTGCAGAAGGTTAAATTGCAGCTTGATAATCACTCTTGTGGTTCCGCGTAGGTAAGAATGGTTCTTGATAGTTGCCCATAGCAGCCACGTAAAACTTGCAACAACAAAGTAGAGGACTTCTAACTTGTTTTTGCAGGGTATGTTGTGATGTGATATGGTCAAGACGTGATGTGATATATGTTGATGTATGAGATGATCATGTTTTGTAGTAAGCTCACGACTTGCATGTCGATGAGTACGACAACCGGCAGGAGCCTTAGGGTTGTCTTTAATTATTGTATTACCTGTGTGTCAATCACTAAGCGCCATGTAATTGCTTTACTTTATCGCTATGCGTTAGCAATAGCTGGTGAGATGACCCCGACGTAACAATGGAGATAAGGTGTCGCGCCGATGACGATGGAGATCATGCATTTGCTTTGGAGATGGAGATCAAAAGCACAAAATGATGATGGCCATATCATGTCACATGTTTTGATTGCATGTGATGTTTATCCTTTATGCATCTTATTTTGCTTAGAACGACGGTAGCATTATAAGATGATCCCTTCACTTAATTTCAAGATAAAAGTGTTCTCCCTGAGTATGCACCATTGCTAAAGTTCATTGTTTCGAAGCACCTCGTGATGATCAGGTGTGATAGGCTTAATGTTCTCATACAATGGGTGTAAGCCAGTATTGCACATGCAGAATACTTGGGTTAAACTTAACGAGCCTAGAATGTACAAACATGGTCTTGGAACACTGGAGACCGAAAGGTCGAACGTGAGTCATATAGTAGATATGATCAACATGGAGATGTTCACCATTGAAGACTAACCCATCTCATGTGACGATCGGATATGGGTTAGTTGATTTGGATCGTGTATCACTTACACAACTTGAGGGATGTTGATTTAAGTGGGAGTTCATTAGTAATTTGATTATTTGAACCAAAAGTTATCGTGAACTTAGTCTTAATAGTTTTTGCATATCTATGTTGTAGATCCATGGCTCGTGCTACCGTTCCTTGAATTTTAATGCGCTCCTAGAGAAAGCTAAGTTGAAAGATGATGGTAGCGACTACACGGGTTGGATCCATAACTTGAGGATTATCCTGGTTGCTGCAGAGAAGAACTGTGTCCTTGATGCACCACTAGGTGACAAACCTACTGCAGGAGCTGATGCAGACGTTGTGACCGTTTGGCAAGCTTGATCTGATGACTACTCGATAGTTCAGTGTGCCATGCTTTACGGCTTGGAACCGGGTCTTCAAAAGTGTTTTAAACGCCACAGAGCATATGAGATGTTCCAAGAACTCAAGTTAATATTTCAACCAAATGCCTAGGTTGAGACATATGAAGTCTCCAACAAGTTCTTTAGCTGTAAGATGGAGGAGAACAGTTCTATCAGTCAACACATACTCAGAATGTCTAGGTACCACAACCACTTGACTCAGTTGGGAATTGATCTTCTGGATGAGAGTGTTATTGATAGAGTTCTTGAGTCACTACCACCAAGCTACAAAGGCTTCATGGTGAACTATAATATGCAAGGGATGGAGGAAAAAATTCCCGGGCTCTTCGTGATGCTTAAGGCCGCGGAGGTAGAAATCAAGAAAGAGCATCAAGTGTTGATGGTTAACAAGACCACCAGTCTTAAGAAAAAAGGCAAGGGAAAGAAAGGTAACTTTAAGAAGAATGGCAAGCAAGTTGCCACTCCCGTGAAGAAGCCCAAAGTTGTACCCAAGCCTGAAACTGAGTGCTTTACTACAAGGGAAATGGTCACTAGAAGCGAAATTGCCCCAAGTACTTGGCAGATAAGAAGGATGGCAAAGTGAACAAAGGTATATTTGATATACATGTTATTGATGTGTTCCTTACTAATGCTCGTAGTAGCGACTCGGTATTTGATATTGGTTATGTTTCTCATATTTGTAACTCGAAACAGGAGCTGCAGGATAAACGAAGATTGGCTAAGGACGAGGTGACAATCCGCGTCGGAAATGGTTCCAAGGTTGATGCGATCGCCGTCGGCACGCTACCTCTACATCTACCTTCGAGATCAGTTTTAGACCTCAGTTGTTATTTGGTGCCAGCTTTGAGCATGAACATTATATCTGGATCTTGTTTATTGCGAAACTGTTATTCATTTAAGTCAGAATAATGGTTGTTCTATTTTTATGAGTAACATCTTTTATGGTCATCCACCCATAGTGAATGGTCTATTCTTGTTGAATCTCGATCGTAGTGATACACATATTCATAATATTGATGCCAAAAGATGCAAAGTTGATAATGATAGTGCAACATACTTGTGGAACTGTCATTTAGGTCATATTGGTGTAAAGCGCATGAAGAAACTCCATGCGGATGGACTTTTGGAATCACTTGATTATGAATTATTTGATACTTGCGAACCATGCCTCATAAGTAAGATGACTAAAACTCCGTTATCTGGAACAATGGAGCGAGCTAATGACTTATTGGAAATGTGGTCCGATGACTGTTGAAGCACGCGGTGGGTATCGTTATTTTATGGCCTTCACAGATAACTTGAGTAGGTATGGATATATCTACTTGATGAAACACAAGTCTAAAACATTTCAAAAGTTCACCCGCAAAAAAAGAAACATTTGAAAAGTTCAAATAATTTCAGAGTGAAGTGGAAAATCATCGTAACAAGAAAATAAAATTTCTACGATCCGACCACAGAGGTGAATATTTGAGTTATGAGTTTGATATTCATTTAAAACAATGTGGAGTTGTTTCACAACTCACGCCACTTGGAACACCACAGCGTGATGGTTTGTCTGAACATCGTAATCATACTTTATTAGATATGGTGCATTCTATGATGTCTCTTGCCGATTTACCTTTATCATTTGGGGTTATGCATTAGAGATAGCCGCATTCACATTAAATAGGATACAATCTAAATCCATTGAGACGACCCGTATGAACTATGCTTTGGCAAGAAACCTAAGCTTTCGTTTCTTAAAGTTTGGGGATGCGACGCTTATGTCAAAAGGCTTCAGCCTGATAAGCTCGAACCCTAAGTGGAGAAGTGCGTCTTCATAGGATACCCTAAAGAAACTATTGGGTATACCTTCTTCCAAAAATCTGAAGTTAAGATCTTTGTTGCTAAGAATGGGTCATTTCTAGGGAAGGAGTTTCTCTTGAAAGAAGTGAGTGGGAGGAAAGTAGAACTTCATGTGGTAATTGTACCTTCTCTCGAATTGGAAAGTAGCACATCAGAGGAAACCGTTTTGATGATGGCTACACCAACTAGATAAGAAGCTAATGATGATGATCATGAAACTTCGAATCAAGTTACTACTAAACCTCATAGGTCGACCAGAACACGTACTCCACCAGAGTGGTATGCTAATCATGTCCTGGAAGTCATGTTGTTAGACAACGGCGAACCTATGAACTATGTAGAAGCCATGATGAGCCCAAATTCCGACAAATGGCTTGAGGCCATGAAATCTGAGATATGATCCATGTATGTGAACAAAGTGTGGACTTTGGTGGACTTGCCCATGATCGATAAGCCATTGAGAATAAATGGATCTTCAAGAGGAAGACGAACATTGATGGTAATATTATTGTCTACAAAGCTCGACTTGTCGCAAAAGGTTTTCAACAAGTTCAAGGGGTTGACTATGATGAGACTTTCTCACCCATAGCGATACTTAAGTCTGTCAGAATCATGTTAGCCATTGCCGCATTTTATGATTATGAAATCTGGCAAATGGACGTCAAAAATGCATTCCTTAACGGATTTCTGAAAGAAGAGTTGTATATGATGCAACCAGAAGGTTTTGTCAATCCTAAGGATGCTAAAAAAAGTGTGCACGCTCCAGTGATCCATCTACGGACTGGTGCAAGCATCTCGGAGTTGGAATATACGCTTTGATGAGGTGATCAAAGCATTTGGATTTATACAGACTTACGGTGAAGCCTGTATTTACAAGAAAGTGAGTGGGAGATCTGTAGCATTTCTGGTATTATATGTGGATGGCACATTGCTGATTGGAAATGATGTAGAATTTATGGATAGCATAAAAGGATATTTGAATAAGAATTTTTCAATGAAAGACCTCGATGAAGCTTCTTACATATTGGGCATCAAGATCTATAGGCACAGATTGAGACGCTTGATAACCCACAAGTATAGGGGATCAATTGTAGCCTCTTTCGATAAAGTAAGAGTCGAACCCAACAAGGAGCTAAAGGTAGAACAAATATTCTCTCAAGTCCTATCTGCCACTGATATGACTCTACGCACGCTTAGTGTTCGCCTTACCTAGAACAAGTATGAAACTAGAAGTACTTTGTAGGTGTTGTTGGATAGGTTTGCAAGATAATAAAGAGTACGTAATTAAAAACTAGGGCTGTTTAGATAAAGAAGCAATAAAGTAAATATAGCGAGTGTGGAAAATTTGTGGTAGGAGTTGTGAAATTGTCCCTAAGCAATTGACTATGTTACTAGACCGGTAATCACTATTGCAATTCCATTTGAGGGAGAGGCATAAGCTAACATACTTTCTCTTCTTGGATCATATGCATGTATGATTGGAACTCTAGCAAGCATCCGCAACTACTAAAGATCACTAAGGTAAAACCCAACCATAGCATTAAACTATCAAGTCCCCTTTATCCCATATGCAAACAACCTACTTACTCGGGTCTGTGCTTCTCTCACTCACGCCACCCACCATAAGCAAATCATAAACATATTGCAAACCCTACAGCAAGAATCCCTCATGCTTGCGCGACACAGAGAGCACCATAAGACAGCACCAATAATAAAACATGCAACTCAAACCAATCATAGCAATTCATCAATCACCGATAGGACAACGAAAATCTACTCAGACATCATAGGATGGCAACACATCATTGAATAATAATATGAAGCATAAAGCACCATGTTCAAGTAGAGGGTACAGCGGATTGCGGGAGAGTGGACCGCTGAATATAGATGGGGGAAGGTGATGGAGATGTTGGTGAAGATGGCGGAGGTGTTGGTGAAGATCGCGGTGATGATGATGGCCCTCGACGGTGTTCCGGCGCCACCGGAAGCAAGGGGGAGAGAGCCTCCCTTCTTCTTCTTCTTCTTCCTTGACCTTCTCCCTAGATGGGAGAAGGGTTTACCCTCTGGTCCTTGGCTCCCATGGCGTGGAAGGAGCGAGAGCCCCTCCGAGATTGGATCTGTCTCTCTGTCTCTCTCTGTTTCTGCGTTCTCACATTCTGCCCCTTCACCGTTTCTTTTATATCTGGAGATCCGTAACTCCGATTGGGGTGAATCTTTCGCCCATATTTTTCTTATAAAATTAGCTATCTTGCGTAAAAACAAGAGCATCAACCGCCTTACGGGGTTCCCAGGAGAGTCCAGGGCGCGCCTGCCTCCCTGGGGCGCGCCCCCTGTCTCATGGCCCCCTTAGGCACCGTCTCGTGTTGATTCTTCCTCCCAAAAATCACAAATATTACAAAATAATTCTCTGTCCATTTTTATCCCGTTTGGAGTCCGTTTGATATTGGGTTTCTGCGAAACATAAAACATGCAACAAACAGGAACTGGCACTGGGCACTGGATCAATATGTTAGTCCCAAAAATAGTATAAAAAGTTGACAAAAGTATATGAAAGTTGAATAATATTGGCATGGAACAATCAAAAATTATAGATACGACGGAGACGTACCAGCATCCCAAGCTTAATTCCTGCTCGTCCTCGAGTAGGTAAATGATAAAAAAGATAATTTTTGATGTGGAATGCTACCTAGCAAAATCTTGATCATATGTCTAATCATGGCATGAATATTAAGACACGAGTGATTCAAGGTAATAGTCTATCATTTGACATAAAAACAATAATACCCAGGGCATCCCAACAAACAATCATGTCTTTCAAAATATCAACGGTTCCAGAATGTTATTCCAAAAGATATGCCCACGCTCTAACAAATATAAGTGAAGCAAAAGAGCATTCTACAAATGGCGGTTTTCTATGTGAAGAGAAACAGGCAATCCAGACTTCAAATGATATAAGTGAAGCACATGAAGCATTCTATAAATCCATACTCAAAAGATTTAAGTGAAGTGAAAATAAATCAACCAAGGACTATCTCATACCAGCATGGTGCATAAAATAAAAGTGAAAACTAAATGCAAAAGACGCTCCAGGACTTGCACATATCGCATGAACAAAACGAATACGAAAACATATTGATACTTGTTAAAGAAAGAGGGGATGCCTTCTGGGGCATCCCCGGGCTTATACGCTTGAGTCTCCTTGAATATTTACTTGGGGTTCCTTGGTATCCCCAAGACTGAGCTCTTGCCTCTCTTCCTTTTCCTCATATCGAGACCTCCTCGATCAAACACTTCATCCACACAAAACTTTAACAGAAAACTTGGTAAGATCCGTTAGTATAATAAAGCAAATCACTACTCTAAGTACTGTTGCAAACCAATTCTTATTTTGTTTTTGCATTGTGTCTACTGTAACATAACTTCTTCATGGCTTAATCCACTGATAGAAATTGATAGGTTCATTAAAACAAGCAAACTATGCATCAAAAACAGAATCTGTCAAAAACAGAATAGTCTGTAGCAATCTGAACATTCACCATACTTATGATACCCCAAAAATTCTACCAAAATTTGGCAAAATAAAAAAATTGTACAGAAAGACAGTGCAAAAATAATCAGAATCATTTGATGTTCCAGTTAAAAATGTAAAATCGCGCACTACAGCCAAAGTTTCTGTCCTGCACCGTACAAACCAACAAGCATTGTAAACATCCTAAAGGCAAACCTTAGCACATTATTTTTATAATAAAATGGAATTATACAAGGGGATAATTATTTTTGATGAAAAGTTTCTGTAATTAAGATTCACAAAGTTTCCGTGAGCATGAACAAAGTGTTGGGGAACGTAGTAATTTCAAAAAAAATCATACGCACACGCAAGATCATGGTGATGGTATAGCAACGAGAGGGAAGAGTATTGTCCACGTACCCTCGTAGACCGTAAGCAGAAGCGTTAGCACAACGCGGTTGATGTAGTCGTACGTCTTCACGATCCGACCGATCCAAGCACCGAACGTACGGCACCTCCGAGTTCAGCACACGTTCAGCTCGATGACGATCCCCGGGCTCCAATCCAGCAAAGCTTCGGGAATGAGTTCCGTCAGCACGACGGCTTGGTGACAATGATGATGTTCTACCGGCACAGGGCTTCACTTAAACTCTGCGACGATATGACCGAGGTGGAATATGGTGGAGGGGGGCACCGCACACGGCTAAGGAACGATCCGTAGATCAACTTGTGTGTTCTAGGGTGCCCCCCCCCCCTCCCCGCCGCCCCCGTATATAAAGGAGCAAGGGGGGAGGCCGGTCGGCCCTTGTGGGCGCGCCAAGGAGGAGGAGTCCTCCTCCTAGTAGGAGTAGGACTCCCCCTTTCCTACTCCTACTAGGAGGGGGAAAGGAAGGGGGAGAGGGGGAAGGAAAGAGGGGGGCGCCGCCCCCCCCCCCCCTCCTAGTCCAATTCGGACCAGAGGGGGGAGGGGGTGCACAGCCCATGCTGGCCGCCCCTCTCTCCTTTCCACTAAGTCCCATAAGGCCCATTACTCTCCCGGGGGGGTTTCGGTAACCCTCCAGCACTCCGGTTTTCTCCAAAAACGACCGGAACACTTCCGGTGTCCGAATATAGCCATCCAATATATCAATCTTTATGTCTCGACCATTTCGAGACTCCTCGTCATGTTCGTGATCACATCCGGGACTCCGAACAAACTTTGGTACATCAAAACTTATAAACTCATAATAAAACTGTCATCGTAACGTTAAGCGTGCGGACCCTACGGGTTCGAGAACTATGTAGACATGACCTAGAACTATTCTCGGTCAATAACCAATAGCGGAACCTGGATGCCCATATTGGTTCCTACATATTCTACGAAGATCATTATCGGTCAAACCGCATAACAACATATGTTGTTCCCTTTGTCATCGGTATGTTACTTGCCCGAGATTCGATCGTCGGTATCCAATACCTAGTTCAATCTCGTTACCGGCAAGTCTCTTTACTCGTTACATAATGCATCATTCCGTAACTAACTCATTAGCTACATTGCTTGCAAGGCTTATAGTGATGTGCATTACCGAGAAGGCCTGGAGATACCTCTCCGACAATCGGAGTGACAAAACCTAATCTCGAAATACGCCAACTCAACATGTACCTTTGGAGACACCTGTAGTACTCCTTTATAATCACCCAGTTACGTTGTGACGTTTGGTAGTACCCAAAGTGTTCCTCCGGTAAACGGGAGTTGCATAATCTCATAGTTACAGGAACTTGTATAAGTCATGAAGAAAGCAATAGCAATATACTAAACGATCAAGTGCTAGGCTAACGGAATGGGTCATGTCAATCACATCATTCTCCTAATGATGTGATCCTATTAATCAAATGACAACACATGTCTATGGTTAGGAAACATAACCATCTTTGATTAATAAGCTAGTCAAGTAGAGGCATACTAGTGACGTTGTGTTTGTCTATGTATTCACACATGTATTATGTTTCCAGTTAATACAATTCTAGCATGAATAATAAACATTTATCATGATATGAGGAAATAAATAATAACTTTATTATTGCCTCTAGGGCATATTTCCTTCAGTCTCCCTGTCAGTGTCAAAACCGGCGGTTCACGGGTAGGGGGTCCCGAACTGTGCGTCTAGGCGGATGGTAACAGGAGACAGGGGACACGATGTTTTTACCCAGGTTCGGGCCCTCTCGATGGAGGTAAAACCCTACTCCTGCTTGATTACTATTGATGATATGGGTAGTACAAGAGTGGATCTACCACGAGATCAAGGAGGCTAAACCCTAGAAGCTAGCCTATGGTATGATTGTTGTAATGGTTGTTCGTCCTACGGACTAAAACCCTCCGGTTTATATAGACACCAGAGAGGGCTAGGGTTACACAGAGTCGGTTACAATGGTAGGAGATCTACATATCCGTATTGCCAAGCTTGCCTTCCACGCCAAGGAAAGTCCCATCCGGACACAGGACGAAGTCTTCAATCTTGTATCTTCATAGTCTTGGAGTCCGGCCGATGATGATAGTCCGGCTATCCGGACACCCCCTAGTCCAGGACTCCCTCAGTAGCCCCCGAACCAGGCTTCAATGACGACGAGTCCAGCGCGTATATTGTCTTCGGCGTTGCAAGGTGGGTTCTCCTCAAATTCCATGTGCTTGCCGAATAGTGTTTGGCTTCCTTACAAATGTTGCGCTCCTTGGCTTCCACGCCCAATAATGGCCTTCTTCCACGTGTCGCATGAATGCGAAAGGCCAGGGTATTTTTATGTTTTACCCCCTAGCTGCGCAAATAATCTGCCTATAAGAGAGGCAAGAATCCAGATCCAAATCACACCATCTTCCTTCCGCGAGTACTCATCGGAGCGCTTCTGACCAAAAATCCATTCCATCATGGACGGTCGACGCAGCTCCTCCTCTCGCGCCCCCAGCCCTCAGCCAGGAGATTGGAGGAGATGTTTAGTTCCGCACAAAGAGCTGGTGACGCTCCAAGCGGAGGGATACCTTCCTCCGGCCTTTATGGTCCCGGTTCGAGCCGGGCTGGCCACCTACAAAGGTGGAAAGCAAGCGGAGGCCACCCCTAGTCCCTCCAAAGGAGAGCGGGTGTGCTTCGTCCCTTATCTAATAAGGGGGCTCGGGTTTCCCATACATCCGTTTCTCCGGGGGCTTCTGGAGTTCTACGGACTCCAGCTTCATCACCGCACGCCCGCCTCTATTCTGCACATCGCGGGTTTCGTGGCTCTTTGCGAGCTGTTCCTGGGCATCGAGCCCCATTTCGCGCTGTGGAAGAGGTTATTTTGCCTCGTACCCCGTTCTTACAAGGGGTCAATATATCAAGTGGGCGGAGCCGAAATATGGCGCATCGCCGGGACCGGATATCTATCCGGAACCCCAAAGAAGGCGTCCGAAGACTGGCCTTCGGAATGGTTTTATGTAGAAGACCCTCCACTGCCGGACCCAGTTCGGATCGGCCTCCCGGAGTTCAGCAAGGCTCCTCTGAAGAAACGCCTAAGTTGGCGCCCGCGGAGCCCTCAACAGGAGGAAGACAGGAGCGTCCATTATTTGATGGGCCGGATAAGGATGCTGGCCCATTCCGGATTGACCATGATTGGAGTCATGGCCATGTGCATTATGCGAGGGGTGCAGCCGCTCCAATATAGGGGCCACCCCATGTGGGATTTCAACGGGGAGAATGATGCCACCCGTCATGGCCACAAGGGGCCGGGATCGGCCGCAGATCTGGTGAAGATTCTGTCCGGCCTGTACAAGGGGGAGAAGGAGGACTTCCTCCAGACGAGCCCATTGAATGGGTTCTCCATGAATAACCCTCGGAGATGGGTAAGCGGACGTTTATTTATCCTACCCGTGCTTTCAAAGTTAAGTACCTTATTTTATGGCTTTGACGCAGGAACTGCGCCGGGATGTGGGGAGCATACATAGTCCGGATCCACAACCCGAGGATCCGGGAAGATCCCTTGATCCGGCCTCCGAAGAGGATCCGGACATAAAGGTGGAGCTAATCGACGGGGTGTTCCACCAACTCAGCATGGACAATGCTCTAATCGCCATTACGGCTGACTACCCCGGCTTATCTCCGGCTTCCCAGGTAATTATGACCGAAGTCCTGACACCATTATTTCGTCCTTGCGCATTTCTGACCACTGTATACAATGGTGTCTCGCAGGAGGTGCCTTCAAGGCAGGAAGCCGAACCCACGGTGGCTGACCAACAAGGGTCAGTCCGGCCCAGCAGGCGGAAGAGGGGTGCAGTGCGGATCGAAACGTCGCCGCAACAGTATAGCTTGCGGCCGTTATTCAGGGAAAAGACTCCTAGGAGGTGTATTAATGCTCATGACTTTTCCAGGAGGAAGAGCGCTCGCCGGACTATGCCCGGAGAGGTTGCCAACCAAGCCTCCGCCAGCCAGGCTCCACCACCTGGTCCGGAGGGGGAGGCGAGCGC
Organism: Triticum timopheevii; assembly: GCA_963921465.1. NCBI lineage: Eukaryota > Viridiplantae > Streptophyta > Magnoliopsida > Poales > Poaceae > Triticum > Triticum timopheevii. The sequence goes on from OY997272.1 coordinate 423,789,369, forward strand.
AAGGCGTGAGCCGGGTACTCCTCCAACAGAGGATGCCGACCGGCTGTCCGCCACCAGGTCTGAGGTGGAGAGCGCCATGAATCATAGGCGCCGCCGGACAGTACTGCGTGACGCGTGTTTCTCCCCAGAGGCGTTGAATGCCTTTAACGCGGGAGACACGCACCTCCGTGCCGCTCAAGATGGTTTAACCAGAGCCACGGAGCAGTATGTAAAAGACATACGGGTAAGAGATTTTAATAGTTGTATATGCCAGTAGCCCCCGAGACTTAAAGTAGTTAAAGTAACTGATTTAAGGATCATTTGATATGCAGGATCTTACGGAGAAGAATACCCAATTGTCCCAGGAGCTACAAGAGTGCAAGGCCCAACTTGAGGCCGCACTAGCTGCCGCAGAAGGAGGCATAGAGACCCCCTCCAGTAACGCATTATTTCAAAAAGATAAGCGGTGTGCGGCGTGCGTATAAATCTGACAATGATATTGCAGATGTTGCCGGACTAGATCCGGACAAGCAACAGCTACTGCGCCAGCTGAGGGCCGGCGAGAGGGTGCTTACGAAGGTGCAGCAGGAGAGGAACAAACTCCAGGATGCCCACGCCCAGCTTGGAGAAGATCTGAAAGGTGTTCGGGCCGAGCTGTCTGGCTCTGTGAAGGAGAATCAGCGGCTTCATCGCGGCATCTATAGTAAGTGCTTGAGCGAACTCCTTTGAAAAGAAGAGTTCGGAGAGGAAGTCAATTGACAGAAATATGTCTGTAGGTGTGCTCACAGGTCGCCCTGTGGAAGAAATGCCCGGTTCAATGGGTGACCAACTTCCCGAGATGGTGCAACTGCTCGAACGTGTTCGGCAGGTGATGAGCAGCGTCGTCCAGGCCTTATGGTCGTTCCTCTCCCTACCCGAGGGCCTTGGAGAGCTTGCAGAGAAGCTTCAGGGAGCGCGGCAGCGCTTCCGTTTATGGAAGATATCGGCATGCCGTCAAGGTGCCAGGGAGGCCTGGGCCATGGTGAAGACGCGGTACAAGAAGGCGGATCCAAACCACATGGCCGAGGTCGGACCTGTGGGGCCTGATGGGAAGGAGATCCCTGTGAGCTTAGTGTACGGCCAAGTAGAGTTGGCCGCTAAGTATTCCCAACGGGACTGTAAATTAGACAGCCTGTTAGACGGGATTGAGGAGTAGTACAGTCAGTCGATTTGATGATGTATTTAAAATGACATGTGAAATGCCTTCTAGCCGGATTGTAAATCGTTTGTCTTTGCCGACCTTTTCGCTTCAACCTCGGGACCCTAGAGTCCAGAGTGTGTCCGAATACCCTCTCGGTTATGAAAAAACCGGGGCATGCATGGAGACCAGGCGTAGGGGTCATTAGTGCTTTATCAGACAAGTGCCCAACTAGTTATGTTATATTACATGGTTAGTAAGAAACATCTTCCAGGGAGAATAGTTCCGTTAAGGGTTCCTTTCCCTGGGAGGCATGCCCTAAAGTGCATGTTCGAACTGCGAAAAGAGCAGGAAAACATCTGGGAGCAGATAAATAAATGTGTAAAAAATCATCTTTCAAGTCACCGACCGAATATTCCCTTAAGAACGCTAGCTTTCGGCTTCACCCAGTCTGAGGTACACATCTGGCTGACCTGGCAGTAACAATCGCAGAGGTGCTCCCTTTACCTCCTAGCCGAACAATCGGGAATGTAGGGGTAAGCACAGGAGCCAGGCAACCCAGCTTGGCCAAAACTTAAGTCATATCGATGCATATAATGGTGAATAAAAGGTACATGTGGAAGTTTGACACATGTGTTGGGCATGAAGCCCGTATAAGTAAGCTTCTGTTAAAGAAGCCCCCAAGTATAATGAGTGCGGGTAGCACATCAAGTGTGTGCGAACAATGCGCAAATAGGCCCTCAAGGGCTTTTATGAAAAAGGTGGGAGAAAAGAGAGAAATAAAAGAGAGCTGAAGTGTAAAAATGTGGACGGAGGAAGGAGACGAACTCTTAGTCCGGTGCTAGGCGTAGAATCTTCGGAGGCGGGCTGCGTTCCATGGGTTCGTCTCGAGTCGGTTGTCCGATGCATTTCACAGATGGTATGCTCTGCCGGTCAGGACTTGGTCGATGATGAAGGGACCTTCCCATTTGGGCTTGAGTTTTTCCTTTTTCTTGTCCGGCAGGCGTAGAACTAGTTCGCCAACATTGTAAGTTTTAGCCCATACTTCTCTGCTTTGATATCTTCGAGCCTGCTGCTGATAGAATGTGGAACGGTCCTTTGCCACATCGCGTTCCTCCTCCAATGCGTCCAAGCTGTCCTGCCGATCTAGCTCGGCTTCTCTTTCTTTGTACATGCGCACTCGAGGTGAGTCATGAATTATGTCGCAGGGCAAAACTGCCTCTGCGTCGTATACCATAAAGAATGGTGTGAATCCGGTAGTACGGTTTGGCGTGGTCCGCAGCCCCCAGAGTACAGAGTCGAGCTCCTCTACCCAGTGCGTGTTAGATTCCGTAAGGGACCGCACTAATCTGGGTTTGATGCCGCACATTATTAGACCATTTGCTCGTTCAACTTGACCGTTGGTTTGAGGGTGGTAGACTGAAGCGTAGTCGAGCTTAATGCCCATATTTTTGCACCAGAGTTTAACCTCGTCAGCCGTGAAGTTCGTGCCGTTATCGGTGATGATGTTGTGGGGGACACCGTAATGGTGTACTACCCCGGATATGAAGTCTATCACAGGTCCGTATTCGGCCATTTTAACTGTCTTGGCCTCTATCCATTTGGTGAATTTGTCCACCATGACCAATAGGTATTTTTGCTTGTGGGTTCCCCCTTTAAGGGGTCCAACCATGTCAAGCCCCCAGACCGCGAATGGCCAGGTGATGGGTATAGTTTTGAGGGCGGTGGGTGGCATGTGGCTCTGATTAGCAAAGAGCTGACAACCGACGCATCGTTGGACTAAGTCCTGAGCATCTGCCCGGGCCGTCGGCCAATAAAATCCTGTACGGAAGGCCTTACCTACAAGGGCCTAGGCTGCAGCATGGTGTCCGCCTAGTCCGGCGTGAATTTCAGCCAGAAGATTTCGCCCTTCCTCTTCGAAGATACACCTTTGAAGGACTCTGATTGTGCTTTTCTTATAAAGTTCCCCCTCGTGGACCTTGTAGGCTTTAGATCGCCGAACTATGCAGCGGGCCTCATTTTGGTCTTCGGGAAGTTCCTGCCTAATTAAGTAGGCTAGGAATGGTTCCGTCCACGGGGCAATGACTGCCATTATTTCGTGGGCGGAAGGTGTTATGTCATTGGTTGAGCCACCGGTTGTGTCAGAATGGTCGGCATTGGGCGGTGCGGTTGGTTCCGGATTGTTGTTTCCGGACTCCTCTTCCCATACAACGGATGGCTTAAAGAGCCGATCCAGGAAGATGTTTGGAGCGACGGCGTCGCGCTTTGCGCCGATGCGTGCCAACACGTCGGCCGCCTGGTTATTATCTCGGACTACATGGTGGAATTCGAGTCCTTCGAATCGAGCTGACAGTTTTAAGACAGCATTACGGTATGCTGCCATTTTCGGATCTTTGGCATCAAAGTCTCCGTTTACTTGCGATATTGCGAGGTTTGAATCCCCACGTACCTCGAGGCGTTGAATGCCCATGGAGATTGCCATCCGGAGACCGTGTAGAAGGGCCTCGTATTCGGCTGCGTTGTTGGAGTCTGTGTACATTATTTGAAGTACGTATTGGACTGTGTCTCCGGTTGGGGACGTCAAAACGACGCCAGCCCCCAAGCCGGCCAACATTTTAGAGCCGTCGAAATGCATGATCCAATTGGAGTATGCGCCATACTCTTTAGGGAGTTCGGCTTCAGTCCATTCAGCGACGAAGTCAGCCAGGACTTGCGACTTTATAGCTCGCCGTGGTTTGTAGGTTATGTCAAATGGTAAGAGCTCAATGGCCCATTTTGCAATCCTGCCCGTCGCGTCGCGGTTGTTTATGATGTCGTTGAGGGGTACTTCGGAGGCCACTGTTATCGAACACTCTTGAAAGTAGTGTCGCATCTCCCGGGTGCCATGAACACCGCGTATGCTATCTTTTGATAATGCAGGTACCGGGACTTGCAAGGAGTTAAGATAGTGGATACGTACTACACTGGTTTTTGAAGAGGGAATTTATGCCCTTCTGTTTCTCGTTCGACGACGAGTACCGCCCTTACAACTTGATGTGTTGCCGCGATGTATAACAACATTGGTTCGCCCAAGTTAGGCACGGCCAGGACCGGATTTGTTGCCAATACGGCCTTTATTTCTTCGAGTCCGGCAGTGGCAGCATCCGTCCATTCGAAGTGCTCGGTGCGCCTGAGGAGGCGATAGAGGGGCAATGCCTTTTCTCCCAAACGGGAGATGAAGCGGCTTAGAGCCGCCATGCATCCAGCCAATTTTTGTATTTGTTTGAGGTCTTTTGGAATATCCAGCTGTGACAGAGCTCAGATCTTGGCTGGGTTTGCTTCAATTCCTCTACCGGATACAATGAAGCCCAGGAGCTTTCCGGCTGGTACGCCGAAAACGCATTTTTCTGGGTTCAGCTTAATGTCATATGCTCGGAGGTTGTCGAATGTGAGCCTCAAATCGTCTACTAGAGTTTTGACGTGTTTGGTTTTGACAACTACGTCGTCTACGTATGCCTCTACTGTTTTGCCGATCTGGGTAGCCAGACATGTCTGAATCATGCGCTGATATGTTGCGCTGGCGTTTTTGAGTCCGAAGGGCATCGTGTTGAAGCAGAATGGTCCGTATGGAGTAATGAATGCCGTTGCGGCTTGGTCCGCCTCCGCCATCTTGATTTGATGGTAGTCGGAGTATGCGTCAAGGAAGCACAATGAATCGTACCCTGCAGTAGCATCGATTATTTGGTCGATGCGGGGAAGGGGGAAAGGATCCTTTGGGCAGGCCTTGTTGAGGTCTTTAAAATCGACACATAGGCGCCAGGATTTGTCCTTCTTTGGTACCATTACCAGGTTTGCTAGCCAGTCCGGATGTTTGATGTCTCTGATGAATCCGGCTTCCAATAGTTTGGCTAGCTCCTCTCCCATTGCCTGTCTTTTGGGTTCGGAAAATCGCCGAAGAGCCTGTTTGACTGGCTTGAATCCTTTTAGGATGTTTAGGCTGTGTTCTGCCAATCTGCATGGGATTCCTGGCATATCTGAAGGGTGCCAGGCAAAGATGTCCCAATTTTCCCGAAGGAATTCTCGTAGTGCGGCGTCTACATCAGGGTTCAACTATGCCCCGATGGAGGCCGTCTTTGTTGGGTCCGTTGGATGGACCTGGAATTTGACTATTTCGTCCGCTGGTTTAAAAGAGGTGGACTTGGATCTCTTATCGAGTATCACATCATCCCTGTTCACCATAGAGCGCAGCGCAGTGAGTTCCTCCGCCGCTAGGGCTTCGGATAGTGCCTCTAGGGCTAATGTGGTTGTCTTGTTTTCGGCGCGGAGTGCTGTGTCCGGATCACTGACAAGGGTGATTATTCCACTGGGCCCGGGTATCCTAAGCTTCATGTACCCGTAATGGGGTATGGCTTGAAAAATTGTGGATGCCTCGCGCCCTAATATAGCGTGATATCCGCTGCTGAATGGGGCCACTTGGAACGTGACCTCTTCGGACATGTAATTGTCCGGCGAGCCGAACACCACATCAAGTGTGATTTTTCCTGTGCAGCGTGCTTCCCGGCTAGGGATTATTCCTCTAAAGGTTGTGCTGCTTCGCTCAATGCAGCTCCAGTCTATTTCCATTTTTTGAAGGTTTCCTCGTAGATGAGGTTTAATCCGCTGTCGCCATCCATGACTACCTTGGTAAGACGAAAGCCGTCCACTATTGGACTGAGGACCAATGCGACTGGTGCTCGGGCTGTTCGGAATTTAGGTTCGTCGATGGCGTTGAAGGTGATGGCCGTGTTGCTCCATGGATTTGTTGTTGCTACTTGGTAGACTTCGGCGAGGCTGTGGATTGTTCATTTCCGCATATTATTTGATGCGAAAGTCTCGAAGACTGTCGACACCGTACTGGTACTGTTGGAGTGGTTCTCCGGGGCTAGAAGCTCTTGGCCACTTTTGGCCACCTGCTGCAGTATCCAACATGCTCGGAGGCTATGTGTTGGAGTGGCGCCCTCTGTACTGTGAATTTTACAGGGTCCGCTGAGCCATCCCTCCAGTACGGTTCCGTACCCTTTATGGGGTTTTTGCTTTTTGGTTTTTGTATCGGGTGTCTGAGCATGATGCACCCTTTTGTTTCGGACTAGGGTTGTATTCGGAGCCGGATTGTCCCAAAACTTAGTTTCGGTTTTCCGGAAACTCTCCATCGCACAGTACTTTCGTACTATGGACGCCAGGTCAGCGAAGCGTGTAATTTCATGACGACTTACGGTGTTCAAGATTCCCTTGTCCATGCAATTATTGCAGAAGATTGAAATTGCGTCTTCCTCGCGGCAGTCTTTATCCTGTCCATAACCAGGAGGAATCTGGCCCAGTAACGATGTACTGTTTCGGCGGGCTCTTGCCGGATTTGAGATAGATCGCATATGTTTGGGTGGGTGGGTGGAATTGAGTCCGGAACCCTGCCCATCTCGAGGCTCAAGGGCCAAAAACTTTCCGAATTTGGAAGCTTGGATTGCTGGATGTTGTCCAACGAGTCTGGTCCGATGCCTGACTTTAGGTTCAGTGCTTGACCGACGTCCATCCCTCCGCGGGAATCCAGCATGGAGGGTTCGGGAGTCCGGACATAACTAGTTTTCAATATAGTAGAAGAGTCGCCTCGTTGTTCCTCTACCACCGCAACGTGGTGGGTAACCTGGGGAGGGTTAATCTCTCTCAGATCGGTTTTAAGCCCAATCTGATTGTAGTCTGTAGTGACTCCCAGGGCGGCGATGCGATCCAAGAGCTCATTTACGGACGAGAGCTCTATTGGATCCAGCTGCTCGGCGAATTCCGAGTTGACATGAAGATTGCTTTTGATGACCCGAGAGGTCATCGTCGAAGCGGTGGCCGAACAGGCGGTCATGAGAAAACCACCTAGCCGGATAGTTTGGCCGGCGGCCAAGGCTCCTTTGGCGATGATACCGTCTTTAAAGACAGGAAGAGGCATCCTTCCTGATCGCGACGGCACAGAGGAACTCTCGATGAAAGCACCAATGTCGGTGTCAAAATCGGTGGATCTCGGGTAGGGGGTCCCGAACTGTGCGTCTAGGCGGATGGTAACAGGAGACAGGGGACACGATGTTTTTACCCAGGTTCGGGCCCTCTCGATGGAGGTAAAACCCTACTCCTGCTTGATTAATATTGATGATATGGGTAGTACAAGAGTGGATCTACCACGAGATCAAGGAGGCTAAACCCTAGAAGCTAGCCTATGGTATGATTGTTGTAATGGTTGTTCGTCCTACGGACTAAAACCCTCCGGTTTATATAGACACCGGAGAGGGCTAGGGTTACACAGCGTCGGTTACAATGGTAGGAGATCTACATATCCGTATTGCCAAGCTTGCCTTCCACGCCAAGGAAAGTCCCATCCGGACACGGGACGAAGTCTTCAATCTTGTATCTTCATAGTCTTGGAGTCCGGCCGATGATGATAGTCCGGCTATCCGGACACCCCCTAGTCCAGGACTCCCTCACTCCCACTTGCACTAGAGTCAATAATCTAGATTACATAGTAATGATTCTAACACCCATGGAGTCTTGGTGCTGATCATGTTTTGCTCGTGAGAGAGGCTTAGTCAATGGGTCTGCAACATTCAGATCCGTATGTATCTTGCAAATCTCTATGTCTCCCACTTGGACTTGGTCCCGAATGGAATTGAAGCGTCTCTTGATGTGCTTGGTCCTCTTGTGAAATCTGGATTCCTTTGCCAAGGCAATTGCACCAGTATTGTCACAGAAGATCTTCATTGGTCCCGATGCACTAGGTATGACACCTAGATCGAAAATGAACTCCTTCATCCAGACTCCTTCATTTGCTGCTTCCGAAGCAGCTATGTACTCCGCTTCACATGTAGATCCCGCCACGACGCTTTGTTTAGAACTGCACCAACTTACAGCTCCACCGTTTAATAAAAACACGTATCCGGTTTGCGATTTAGAATCGTCCGGATCAGTGTCAAAGCTTGCATCGACGTAACCATTTACGACTAGCTCTTTGTCACCTCCATATACGAGAAACATATCCTTAGTCCTTTTCAGGTATTTCAGGATGTTCTTGACCACTGTCCAGTGACCCACTCCTGGATTACTTTGGTACCTTCCTGCCAAGCTTATTGCTAAGCATACGTCAGGTCTAGTACACAGCATTGCATAGATAGAGCCTATGGCAGAAGCACAGGGAACATCTTTTATTTTCTCTCTATCTTCTGCTGTGGTCGGGCATTGAGTTTGACTCAATTTCACACCTTGTAGCACGGGCAAGAACCCTTTCTTTGCCTGATCCATTTTGAACTTATTCAAAATTTTATCAAGGTATGTGCTTTGTGAAAGTCCTATTAGGCGTCTTGATCTATCTCTATAAATCTTGATGCCCAATATGTAAGCAGCTTCACCGAGGTCTTTCATTGAAAAACTTTTATTCAAGTATCCCTTTATGCTATCCAGAAATTCTATATCATTTCCAATTAATAATATGTCATCTACATATAATATCAGAAATGCTACAGAGCTCCCACTCACTTTCTTGTAAATACAGGCTTCTCCAAAAGTCTGTATAAAACCATATGCTTTGATCACACTATCAAAGCGTTTATTCCAACTCCGAGATGCTTGCACCAGTCCATAAATGGATCGCTGGAGCTTGCACACTTTGTTAGCACCTTTAGGATCAACAGAACCTTCTGGTTGCATCATATATAACTCTTCTTCCAGAAATCCATTCAAGAATGCAGTTTTAACATCCATTTGCCAAATTTCATAATCATGAAATGCAGCAATAGCTAACATGATTCGCACAGACTTAAGCATCGCTACGGGTGAGAAAGTCTCATCGTAGTCAACCCCTTGAACTTGTTGAAAACCTTTCGCAACAAGTCGAGCTTTACAGACAGTTACATTACCATCAGCGTCAGTCTTCTTCTTAAAGATCCATTTATTCTCATTGGCTTGCCGATCATCGGGCAAGTCAACCAAAGTCCATACTTTGTTCTCATACATGGATCCCATCTCAGATTTCATGGCTTCCAGCCATTTTGCGGAATCTGGGCTCATCATTGCTTCCTCATAGTTCGTAGGTTCATCATGGTCAAGTAACATGACTTCGAGAATAGGATTACCGTACCATTCTGGTGCGGATCTTACTCTGGTAGACCTACGAGGTTCAGTAGAAACTTGATCTGAAGTTTCATGATCAATATCATTAGCTTCCTCACTAATTGGTGTAGTTGTCACAGGAACCGGTTCTTGTGATGAACTACTTTCCAATAAGGGAGCAGGTACAGTTACCTCATCAAATTCTACTTTCCTCCCACTCACTTCTTTCGAGAGAAACTCCTTCTCTAGAAAGGATCCGATTTTAGCAATGAAAATCTTGCTCTCAGATCTGTGATAGAAGGTGTACCCAATAGTCTCTTTTGGGTATCCTATGAAGACACATTTCTCCGATTTGGGTTCGAGCTTATCTGGTTGAAGTTTCTTCACATAAGCATCGCAGCCCCAAACTTTAAGAAACGACAACTTTGGTTTCTTGCCAAACCACAGTTCATAAGGCGTCGTCTCAACGGATTTTGATGGTGCCCTATTCAACGTGAATGTGGCCGTCTCTAAAGCATAACCCCAAAACGATAGCGGTAAATCAGTAAGAGACATCATAGATCGCACCATATCTAGTAAAGTATGATTACGACGTTCGGACACACCATTTCGTTGTGGTGTTCCGGGTGGCGTGAGTTGCAAAACTATACCGCATTGTTTCAAGTGTAGACCAAACTCGTAACTCAAATATTCTCCTCCACGATCAGATCCTAGAAACTTTATTTTCTTGTTACGATGATTTTCCACTTCACTCTGAAATTCTTTGAACTTTTCAAATGTTTCAGACTTGTGTTTCATTAAGTAGATATACCCATATCTTCTCAAATCATCTGTGAAGGTGAGAAAATAACGATACCCGCTGCGAGCCTCAACATTCATTGAACCACAAACATCAGTATGTATGATTTCCCACAAATCAGTTGCTCGCTCCATAGTTCCGGAGAACGGCGTTTTAGTCATCTTGCCCATGAGGCACGGTTCGCAAGTACCAAGTGATTCATAATCAAGTGATTCCAAAAGCCCATCAGTATGGAGTTTCTTCATGCGCTTTACACCGATATGACCCAAACGGCAGTGCCACAAATAAGTTGCACTATCGTTATCAACTCTGCATCTTTTGGTTTCAACACTATGAATATGTGTATCACTACTATCGAGATTAAATAAAAATAGACCACTCTTCAAGGGTGCATGACCATAAAAGATATTACTCATATAAATAGAACAACCATTATTCTCTGATTTAAATGAATAACCGTCTTGCATCAAACAAGATCCAGATATAATGTTCATGCTCAACGCTGGCACCAAATAACAATTATTTAGGTCTAAAACTAATCCCGATGGTAGATGTAGAGGTAGTGTGCCGACCGCGATCACATCAACTTTGGAACCATTTCCCACGTGCATCATCACCTCATCCTTAGCCAATCTTCGCTTAATCCGTAGTCCCTGTTTCGAGTTGCAAATATTAGCAACAGAACCAGTATCAAATACCCAGGTGCTACTGCAAGCATTAGTAAGGTACACATCAATAACATGTATATCACATATACCTTTGTTCACTTTGCCATCCTTCTTATCCGCCAAATACTTGGGGCAGTTCCGCTTCTAGTGTCCAGTCTGCTTGCAGTAGAAGCACTCAGTTTCAGGCTTAGGTCCAGACTTGGGTTTCTTCTCTTGAGCAGCAACTTGTTTGCTGTTCTTCTTGAAGTTCCCCTTCTTCTTCCCTTTGCCCTTTTTCTTGAAACTGGTGGTCTTGTTAACCATCAACACTTGAAGCTCCTTCTTGATTTCTACCTCCGCAGCTTTTAGCATTGCGAAGAGCTCGAGAATAGTCTTGTCCATCCCTTGCATATTATAGTTCATCATGAAGCTCTTGTAGCTTGGTGGCGGTGATTGAAGAATTCTGTCAATGACACTATCATCAGGAAGATTAACTCCCAGTTGAATCAAGTGATTATTATACCCAGACATTTTGAGTATGTGTTCACTGACAGAACTATTCTCCTCCATCTTGCAGCTATAGAACTTATTGGAGACTTCATATCTCTCAATCCGGGCATTTGCTTGAAATATTAACTTCAACTCCTGGAACATCTCATATGCTCCATGACGTTCAAAACGTCGTTGAAGACCCGGTTCTAAGCCGTAAAGCATGGCACACTGAACTATCGAGTAGTCATCAGCTTTGCTCTGCCAGACGTTCTTAACGTCGTCAGTTGCATCAGCAGCAGGCCTGGCACCCAGCGGTGCTTCCAGGACATAATTCTTCTGTGCAGCAATGAGGATAATCCTCAGGTTACGGGCCCAGTCCGTGTAATTGCTACCATCATCTTTCAACTTTGCTTTCTCAAGGAACGCATTAAAATTCAACGGAACAACAGCACGAGCCATCTATCTACAACAAACATAGACAAGCAAAATACTATCAGGTACTAAGTTCATGATAAATTTAAGTTCAATTAATCATATTACTTAAGAACTCCCACTTAGACAGACATCTCTCTAGTCATCTAAGTGATCACGTGATCCAAATCAACTAAACCATGTCCGATCATCACGTGAGATGGAGTAGTTTCAATGGTGAACATCACTATGTTGATCATATCTACTATATGATTCACGTTCGACCTTTCGGTCTCCGTGTTCTGAGGACATATCTGTATATGCTAGGCTCGTCAAGTTTAACCTGAGTATTCCGCGTGTGCAACTGTTTTGCACCCGTTGTATTTAAACGTAGAGCCTATCACACCCGATCATCACGTGGTGTCTCAGCACGAAGAACTTTCGCAACGGTGCATACTCAGGGAGAACACTTCTTGATAATTAGTGGGAGATCATCTTAAAATGCTACCGTCAATCAAAGCAAGATAAGATGCATAAAGGATAAACATCACATGCAATCAATATAAGTGATATGATATGGCCATCATCATCTTTGTGCTTGTGATCTCCATCTTCGAAGCACCGTCGTGATCACCATCGTCACCGGCGCGACACCTTGATCTCCATCGTAGCATCATTGTCGTTACGCCATCTATTGCTTCTACCACTATCGCTACCACTTAGTGATAAAGTAAAGCAATTACAGGGCGTTTGCATTTCATACAATAAAGCGACAACCATATGGCTCCTACCAATTGCCGATAACTTCGGTTACAAAACATGATCATCTCATACAATAAAATATAGCATCACGTCTTGACCATATCACATCACAACATGCCCTGCAAAAACAAGTTAGACGTCCTCTACTTTGTTGTTGCAAATTTTACGTGGCTGCTACGGGCTTAGCAAGAACCGTTCTTACCTACGCATCAAAACCACAACGATAGTTCGTCAAGTTAGTGCTATTTTAACCTTCGCAAGGACCGGGCGTAGCCACACTAGATTCAGCTAAAGTGAGAGAGACAGACACCCGCCAGCCACCTTTAAGCATGAGTGCTCGTAACGGTGAAACCAGTCTCGCGTAAGCGTACGCGTAATGTCGGTCCGGGCCGCTTCATCTCACAATACCACCGAACCAAAGTATGACATGCTGGTAAGCAGTATGACTTGTATCGCCCACAACTCACTTGTGTTCTACTCGTGCATATAACATCAACGCATAAAACCTAGGCTCGGATGCCACTGTTGGGGAACGTAGTAATTTCAAAAAAAATCCTACGCACACGCAAGATCATGGTGATGGTATAGCAACAAGAGGGAAGAGTATTGTCCATGTACCCTCGTAGACCGTAAGCGTAAGCGTTAGCACAACGCGGTTGATGTAGTCGTACGTCTTCACAATCCGACTGATCCAAGCACCGAACGTACGGCACCTCCAAGTTCAGCACACGTTCAGCTCGATGACGATCCCCGGGCTCCGATCCAGCAAAGCTTCGGGGATGAGTTCCGTCAGCACGACGGCGTGGTGACGATGATGATGTTCTACCGGCGCAGGGATTCGCTTAAACTCCGCGACGATATGATCGAGGTGGAATATGGTGGAGGGGGGCACCGCACACGGCTAAGGAACGATCCGTAGATCAACTTGTGTGTTCTATGGTGCCCCCCCCCCCCCGCCCCCATATATAAAGGAGCAAGGGGGGAGGCCGGCTGGCCCTTGTGGGCGCGCCAAGGAGGAGGAGTCCTCCTCCTAGTAGGAGTAGGACTCCCCCTTTCCTACTCCTACTAGGAGGGGGAAAGGAAGGGGGAGAGGGGGAAGGAAAGAGGGGGGCGCCCCCCCCCCCCCCCCCCCCCTCCTAGTCCAATTCGGACCAGAGGGGGGAGGGGGCGCGCAGCCCATGCTGGCCGCCCCTCTCTCCTTTCCACTAAGGCCCATAAGGCCCATTACTCTCCCGGGGGGTTCCGGTAACCCCCCGGCACTCCGGTTTTCTCCGAAAACGCCTGGAACACTTCCGGTGTCCGAATATAGCCGTCCAATATATCAATCTTTATGTCTCAACCATTTCGAGACTCCTCGTCATGTCCGTGATCACATCCGGGACTCCAAACAAACTTCAGTACATCAAAACTTATAAACTCATAATAAAACTGTCATCGTAACGTTAAGCGTGCGGACCCTACGGGTTCGAGAACTATGTAGACATGACCTAGAACTATTCTCGGTCAATAACCAATAGCGGAACCTGGATGCCCATATTGGTTCCTACATATTCTACGAAGATCTTTATCGGTCAAACCGCATAACAACATAAGTTGTTCCCTTTGTCATCGGTATGTTACTTGCCCGAGATTCGATCGTCGGTATCCAATACCTAGTTCAATCTCGTTACCGGCAAGTCTCTTTACTCGTTACGTAATGCATCATTCCATAACTAACTCATTAGCTACATTTCTTGCAAGGCTTATAGTGATGTGCATTACCGAGAAGGCCTGGAGATACCTCTCCGACAATCGGAGCGACAAAACCTAATCTCGAAATACGCCAACTCAACATGTACCTTTGGAGACACATGTAGTACTCCTTTATAATCACCCAGTTACGTTGTGATGTTTGGTAGTACCCAAAGTGTTCCTCCGGTAAACGGGAGTTGCATAATCTCATAGTTACAGGAACATGTATAAGTCATGAAGAAAGCAATAGCAATATACTAAACGATCAAGTGCTAGGCTAACGGAATGGGTCATGTCAATCACATCATTCTCCTAATGATGTGATCCTATTAATCAAATGACAACACATGTCTATGGTTAGGAAACATAACCATCTTTTATTAATAAGCTAGTCAAGTAGAGGCATACTAGTGACGTTGTGTTTGTCTATGTATTCGCACATGTATTATGTTTCCGGTTAATACAATTCTAGCATGAATAATAAACATTTATCATGATATGAGGAAATAAATAATAACTTTATTATTGCCTCTAGGGCATATTTCCTTCACAAAGTTCAAAGCTAGCTCCCACTTCAACAATGCTTGTCTTTCTCACTTTCACTTTCCTTTTTGAAAAGTTTTGGGTTCCCCTCTTTATTTTATTTTTGTTTTTAAACTATATGAAAGAACTCAACAGAAATAAATGACACTCTAAAACTTCCGGGTTTTCTCCCTGGCAGCGCTTTCTTTAAAGCCATTAAGCTAGGCATATAGTGCTCAAGTAATGGATCCACCCGGATCCCAAGGTGTATCAAAGCCAATTTTAATTAGCAATGATTTGTAATTTATTAGTGAGCATAAAGTAACATATATCATGTAACAACGAAGTCTAACTCTCTTCCTATGCATCGGCATGTCATAAAAGAATAATTCATGCACACATAGTAAAGGCCAATGCATAGTATAAACAGTTTCTTGCAATTTTATCATATTGGAAACGTAGAGAGGTGGAGATATAGTTCCTCTCTCATAATAATTGCAAGTAGGAGCAGCAAGCACATGCATATTATATCTATCAAAATCATCATGTATAGTATTAAAACGCAACCCATCAATATAATCCTTAATAAGCACAAACTTCTTCGATAAAGTGTAGTCGAGAGAATTCAAAGAGATAATAGGACTATCATGCGTGGGTGCAATAGCAAAAATTTCATGTTTAACATAAGGAACTATAGCAAGTTCATTTCCATAAGCATAATTCATATTGGCATCTTGGCCACAAGCATAGCAAGCATAATCAAAAAGGATATTTCAAGAGAATCAACGGGATCATAACAGTCATCATAGCAATCATCCTTCGGTAAGCACGCAGGGGAATCAAACAATGTATGAGTTGAAGAATTACTCTCACTAGAAGGTGGGCACGGGTAGCTAATCCGCTCTTCCTCCTTTTGTTCTTCACTCTCCTCATCAATTTTTTCATCCAATGCGCTCACAGTTTCATCAATTTCTTCTTCCATAGCTTCCTGCAAAATATCAGTCTCGTCTTGAAAAGTGGAGAATTCCTCAATATATGGTTTAACAGAGGCATTAGAAGCATAATTATCATAACAATATTCAAGTATGGCAAAATTTTCAGATTTGTAGAGAGTAGCATCATACTTTTCAATCAAAGAAGCAATTTCATAAGCACCCTTAAAAGCAACAAATTCTTCAATTTGTTGAACATCATAGTAATTATAAACACCTTTAGCATACGAAGATACGATTCCATTATCACTAAACTCACATTGGTAGGGAAGGTGTTTCTTAGGGTTTTCAGAACAACAAGTAACATCATATATTTCACATAAAGTCCAAGCATTGCATTGCAAACGATGAATTTGATCCAGTAAGAGTTTCCCCTTTACAGATATACGGTGTCGCGCATAACAAGCATGATCATCTAAAGATTTGCCCTCAACTAAGCTAGTTGGGGTTTCACCACGAGCACAAAGGGATCGAAGATGATCCAAGTAAAAAGATTCAGGAGTGTGATAGATTTTGAGTGGTTCTTCAACCATTGGTTCAGTAGGTACAACTAATTTTTTTGGTATTTTGTGTTTCCAACCCATAACTAAAGATAGAAAACAACTAAGAACTACAAATAAAAATTACTTAGTGATAAAGCAAACCAGCACACACGAGAATATTCACCCCACGCTATGACTCCCCGGCAACGGCGCCAGAAAAAGGTCTTGATAACCCACAAGTATAGGGGATCAATTGTAGCCTCTTTCGATAAGTAAGAGTGTCGAACCCAACGAGGAGCTAAAGGTAGAACAAATATTCTCTCAAGTCCTATCTGCCACTGATACGACTCTACGCACACTTAGTGTTCGCCTTACCTAGAACTAGTATGAAACTAGAAGTACTTTGTAGGTGTTGTTGGATAGGTTTGCAAGATAATAGAGAGTACATAAAATAAAACTAGGGGCTGTTTAGATGAAGAAGCAATAAAGTAAATATAGCGAGTGTGGAAAAGTGGTGGTAGGAGTTGTGAAAGTGTCCCTAAGCAATTGACTACGTTACTAGACCGGTAATCACTATTGCAATT
Organism: Triticum timopheevii; assembly: GCA_963921465.1. Lineage (NCBI taxonomy): Eukaryota > Viridiplantae > Streptophyta > Magnoliopsida > Poales > Poaceae > Triticum > Triticum timopheevii. The sequence goes on from OY997272.1 coordinate 423,806,044, forward strand.
CTATTTGAGGGAGAGGCATAAGCTAACATACTTTCTCTTCTTGGATCATATGCACTTATGATTGGAACTCTAGCAAGCATCCGCAACTACTAAAGATCATTAAGGTAAAACCCAACCATAGCATTAAAGTATCAAGTCCCCTTTATCCCATACGCAAACAACCTACTTACTCGGGTCTGTGCTTCTATCACTCACGCCACCCACCATAAGCAAATCATAAACATATTGCAAACCCTACAGCGGGAATCCCTCACGCTTGCGCGACACGGAGAGCACCATAGGACAGCACCAATAATTAAACATGCAACTCAAACCAATCATAGCAATTCATCAATCACCGATAGGACAACGAAAATCTACTCAGACATCATAGGATGGCAACACATCATTGAATAATAATATGAAGCATAAAGCACCATGTTCAAGTAGAGGGTACAGCGGGTTGCGGGAGAGTGGACCGCTGAATATAGATGGGGGAAGGTGATGGAGATGTTGGTGAAGATGGCGGAGGTGTTGGTGAAGATCGCGGTGATGATGATGGCCCCCGGCGGTGTTCCAGCGCCACCGGGAGCAAGGGGGAGAGAGACCCCCTTCTTCTTCTTCTTCCTTGACCTTCTCCCTAGATGGGAGAAGGGTTTCCCCTCTGGTCCTTGGCTCCCATGGCATGGGAGGGGCGAGAGCCCCTCCGAGATTTGATATGTCTCTCTGTCTCTCTCTGTTTCTGCGTTCTCAAATTCTGCCCCTTCACCGTTTCTTTTATATCTGGAGATCCGTAACTCCGATTGGGGTGAATCTTTCGCCCATATTTTTCTCATAAAATTAGCTATCTTGCATAAAAAGAAGAGCATCATCCGCCTTACAGGGTGCCTAGGAGAGTCCAGGGCGCGCCTGCCTCCCTGGGGCGTGCCCCCCTGTCTCGTGGCCCCCTCGGGCACCGTCTCGCGTTGATTCTTCCTCCCAAAAATCACAAATATTCCAAAATAATTCTCCGTCCGTTTTTATCCCGTTTGGACTCCGTTTGATATTGGGTTTCTGCTAAACATAAAACATGCAACAAACAGGAACTGGCACTGGGCACTGGATCAATATGTTAGTCCCAAAAATAGTATAAAAAGTTGCCAAAAGTATATGAAAGTTGAATAATATTGGCATGGTACAATCAAAAATTATAGATTCGACGGAGACGTATCAACGCTTAATAGGACTTTCACAAAGCACATACCTTGACAAAGTTCTGAAGAAGTTCAAAATGGACCAGGCGAAGAAAGGGTTCTTGCATGTGTTGCAAGGTGTGAAATTGAGTCAGACTCAAATTCCGACCACGACAGAAGATAGAGAGAGAATGAAAGTCATTCCTTATGCATCAGCCATAAGTTCTATAATGTATGCCATGTTGTGTACCAGACCTGATGTGTGCCTTGACATAAGTTTGGCAGGGAGGTACCAAAGTAATCCAGGAGTGGATCACTGGACAGCAGTCAAAAATATCCTGAAGTACCTGAAAAGGACCAATGATATGCTTCTCATTTATGGAGGTGATGAAGAGCTCGTCGTGAAAGGTTACATCGATGCTAGCTTCAACACAGATCTGGATGACTCTAAGTCTCAAACCGGATACGTATTTATATTAAATGGTGGAGCTGTCAGTTGGTGCAGTTCTAAGCAGAGCATCGTGAGGGGATCTACATGTGAAACAGAGTACATAGTTGCTTTGGAAGCAGCGCATGAAGGAGTTTGGATGAAGGAGTTCATATCTGATCTGGGTGTAATACCTAGTGCATCGGGTCCAATGACAATCTTTTGTGATGCTTCAACTCCATTCGTGAAAAGGTCAAGGATGGAGACATAGAAATTTGCAAGGTACATACGGATCTGAATTTGGCAGACCCGTTGAAAAAACCTCTTCCGCAGGCAAAACCTGATCGACACCAAGACTCTATGGGTATTAGATTCATTACTATGTAATCTAGATTATTGACTCTAGTGCAAGTGGGATACCGTTGGGAATATGCCCTAGAGGCAATGATAAAGTGGTTATTATTATATTTCTTTAATCATGGTAAAGGTTTATTATTCATGCTAGAATTGTATTGATCAGAAACTTAAATACATGTGTGGATACATAAACAAATACCATGTCCCTAGTCAGCCTCTACTAGACTAGATCGTTGATCAAAGATGGTTAAGGTTTGACAAGACCCATCCGTAGCATAGCATATGATCGTTCAGTTTATTGCTACTACTTTATTAATGTCAAATACATATTCCTTCGGCCATGGGATCATGCAACTCCCGAATACCGGAGGAATACCTTGTGTGCTATCAAACATCACTTCATAACTGGGTGATCATAAGGGTGCTCTACAGGTATCTCTGAAGGTGTCTGTTGAGTTGGCATGAATCAAGATTGGGATTTTTCACTCCGTATGACGGAGAGGTATCTCTGGGCCCTCTCGGTAATACAGCATCACAAGAAGCTTGCAAGCAAAGTGGCTAAGGAGTTAGTTACAAGATGATGTATTACGGAACGAGTAAAGAGACTTGCCGGTAACGAGATTGAACTAGGTATGGAGATACCGACGATCGAATCTCGGGCAAGCAACATACCGACGGACAAAGGGAACTGCGTATGTTATCATAAAGGTTCAACTAATAAAGATCTTCATAGAATATGTAGGAACCAATATGGGCATCTAGGTCCCGCTATAAGTTATTGACCGGAGAAGCATCTCGATCATATCTACATCATTCTCGGACCCATAGGGTCCGCATGCTTAACGTTCATTGACGATATAGTAATATATGAGTTGTGTATGTTGGTGACCGAACATTGTTCGGAGTCCCAGATGAGATCACGGACATGACGAGGAGCTCCGGAATGGTCCGAGTGTAAAGACTGATATATAGGATGACAGTATTTGGTCTCCGAAAGAGTTTTGGAATGCGTCGGATATTTATCGGATCACCGGAAGGGGTTCCGGAAGGCCACGGGAGCTTATTGGGCCAAATAGGGCAACGAGGGAGAGCACACTAGCCCACACGGGACTGGTGCGCCCCACCTCATGGCCGCCGACCCTAGGGAAGGAAAGAGGGCGCCTAAGGCAGGGCAGCCGCCGGCCCCCCTCCTGCCTTCTCCTCTACCCCAAATATGGAAGGGGCGCGCCTAGGCAGGTGTTGGGTAACGTAGTAATTTCAAAAAAATTCCTACACACACGCAAAGGTTCATGGTGATGCATAGCAACGAGAGGGGAGAGTGTTGTCCATGTACCCTCGTAGACCGAAAGCGGAAGCATTATGACAACGCGGTTGATGTAGTCGTACGTCTTCACGATCCGACCGATCCAAGTACCGAACGTACGGCAGCTCCGAGTTCAGCACACGTTCAGCTCGATGACGATCCCCGGACTCCGATCCAGCATGGTGTCGGGGATGAGTTCCATCAGCACGACGGCATGGTGACGATGATGATGTTCTACCAACGCAGGGCTTCGCCTAAGCACCGCTACGATATGACCGAGGTGGAATATGGTGGAGGGGGGCACCGCACACGGCTAAGGAATGATCACGAATATCAACTTGTGTCTATGGGGTGCCCCCCTGCCCCCGTATATAAAGGAGCAAGGGGAGGAGGCGGCCGGCCAGGGAGAGGCATGCCAAGGGGGGAGTCCTACTCCCACTGGGAGTAGGACTCCTCCTTTCCTAGTAGGAGTAGGAGAGAAGGAAGGGGAAGGGAGAAGGGAAGGAAGGAGGGGGCGCAGCCCCTCCCCCTAGTCCAATTCGGACTAGGCCTTGGGGGGCGCAGCCTGCCCTAGGCAGCCCCTCTCTCTTTCCCGTATGGCCCAATAAGGCCCATATACTCCCCGGCGAATTCCCGTAACTCTCCGGTACTCCGAAAAATACCCGAATCACTCGGAACCTTTCCGAAGTCCGAATATAGTCGTCCAATATATCGATCTTTACGTCTCGACAATTTCGAGACTCCTCGTCATGTCCGTGATCACATCCGGGACTCTGAACAACCTTCGGTACATCAAAACTTATGAACTCATAATAAAACTGTCATCGTAACGTTAAGCGTGCGGACCCTACGGGTTCGAGAACTATGTAGACATGACCTAGAACTGTTTCCGGTCAATAACCAATAGCGAAAATTGGATGCTCGTATTGGCTCCTACATATTCTACGAAGATCTTTATCGGTCAAACCGCATAACAGCATACGTTGTTCCCTTTGTCATCGGTATGTTACTTGCCCGAGATTCGATCGTCGGTATCCAATACCTAGTTCAATCTCGTTACCGACAAGTCTCTTTACTCATTACGTAATGCATCATTCCGTAACCAACTCATTGGCCACATTGCTTGCAAGGCTTGTAGTGATGTGCATTACCGAGAGGGCCCAGAGATACCTCTCCGACATTCAGAGTGACAAAACCTAATCTCGAAATACGCCAACTCAACATGTACCATTGGAGACACCTGTAGAGCTCCTTTATAATCACCCAGTTATGTTGTGACGTTTGGTAGCATACAAAGTGTTCCTCCGGTAAACGGGAGTTGCATAATCTCATAGTTGTAGGAACTTTGTATAAGTCATGAAGAAAGCAATAGCAACATACTAAATGATCAAGTGCTAAGCTAACGGAATGGGTCATGTCAATCACATCATTCTCCTAATGATGTGATCCCGTTAATCAAATGACAACTCATGTCTATGGTTAGGAAACTTAACTATCTTTGATTAATGAGCTAGTCAAGTAGAGGCATACTAGTGACACTATGTTTGTCTATGTATTCACACATGTATTATGTTTCCGGTTAATACAATTCTAGCATGAATAATAAACATTTATCATGATATGAGGAAATAAATAATAACTTTATTATTGCCTCTAGGGCATATTTCCTTCAGTCTCCCACTTGCACTAGAGTCAATCATCTAGATTACACAGTAATGATTCTAACACCCATGGAGTCTTGGTGCTGATCATGTTTTGCTCGTGGAAGAGACTTAGTCAACGGGTCTGCAACATTCAGATCTGTATGTATCTTGCAAATCTCTATGTATCCCACCTGGACTTGGTCCCGCATGGAATTGAAGCGTCTCTTGATGTGCTTGGTCCTCTTGTGAAATCTGGATTCCTTTGCCAAGGCAATTGCACCAGTATTGTCACAGAAGATCTTCATTGGTCCCGATGCACTAGGTATGACACCTAGATCAGAAATGAACTCCTTCATCCAGACTCCTTCATTTGCTGCTTCCGAAGCAGCTATGTACTCCGCTTCGCATGTAGATCCCGCCACGACGCTTTGTTTAGAACTGCACCAACTTACAGCTCCATCGTTTAATAAAAACACGTATCCGGTTTGCGATTTAGAATCGTCCGGATCAGTGTCAAAGCTTGCATCGACGTAACCATTTACGACTAGCTCTTTGCCACCTCCATAAACGAGAAACATATCCTTAGTCCTTTTCAGGTATTTCAGGATGTTCTTGACCGCTGTCCAGTGATCCACTCCTGGATTACTTTCGTACCTACCTGCCAAGCTTATTGCTAAGCATACGTCAGGTCTGGTACACAGCATTGCATACATGATAGAGCCTATGGCTGAAGCATAGGGAACATCTTTCATTTTCTCTCTATCTTCTGCTGTGGTCGGGCATTGAGTCTGACTCAACTTCACACCTTGTAATATAGGCAAGAACCCTTTCTTTGCCTGATCCATTTTGAACTTTTTCAAAACTTTATCAAGGTATGTGCTTTGTGAAAGTCCAATTAAGCGTCTTGATCTATCTCTATAGACCTTGATGCCCAATATGTAAGAAGCTTCACCGAGGTCTTTCATTGAAAAACTTTTATTCAAGTATCCCTTTATGCTATCCAAAAATTCTATATCATTTCCAATTAACAATATGTCGTCTACATATAATATCAGAAATTCTACAGAGCTCCCACTCACTTTCTTGTAAATACAGGCTTCTCCAAAAGTCTGTATAAAACCATATGCTTTGATCACACTATCAAAAGCGTTTATTCCAACTCCGAGATGCTTGCACCAGTCCATAAATGGATCGCTGGAGCTTGCACACTTTGTTAGCACCTTTTGGATCGACAAAACCTTTCGGTTGCATCATATACAACTCTTCTTCCAGAAATCCATTCAGGAATGCAGTTTTGACATCCATTTGCCAAATTTCATAATCATAAAATGCGGCAATTGCTAACATGATTCGGACAGACTTAAGCATCGCTACGGGTGAGAAAGTCTCATCGTAGTCAACCCCACGAACTTGTCGAAAACCTTTTGCAACAAGTCGAGCTTTATAGACAGTTACATTACCATCAGCGTCAGTCTTCTTCGTGAAGATCCATTTATTCTCTATGGCTTGCCGATCATCGGGCAAGTCAACCAAAGTCCATACTTTGTTCTCATACATGGATCCCATCTCAGATTTCATGGCCTCAAGCCATTTTGCGGAATCTGGGCTTATCATCGCTTCCTCATAGTTCGTAGGTTCGCCATGGTCAAGTAACATGACTTCCAGAATAGGATTACCGTACCACTCTGGTGCGGATCTTACTCTGGTAGACCTACGAGGTTCGGTAGTAACTTGATCTGAAGTTTCATGATCAATATCATTAGCTTCCTCACTTATTGGTGTAGTCGTCACAGGAACCGGTTCTTGTGATGAACTACTTTCCAATAAGGGAGCAGGTACAGTTACCTCATCAAGTTCTACTTTCCTCCCACTCACTTCTTTCGAGAGAAACTCCTTCTCTAGAAAGGATCTGAATTTAGCAACAAAAATTTGGCCTCAGATTTGTGATAGAAGGTGTACCCAATAGTCTCTTTTGGGTATCCTATGAAGACACATTTCTCCGATTTGGGTTCGAGCTTATCTGGTTGAAGTTTGTTCACATAAGCATCGCAGCCCCAAACTTTAAGAAACGACAACTTTGGTTTCTTGCCAAACCACAGTTCATAAGGCGTCGTCTCAACGGATTTTGATGGTGCTCTATTTAACGTGAATGCGGCCGTCTCTAAAGCATAACCCCAAAATGATAGCGGTAAATTAGTAAGAGACATCATAGATCGCACCATATCTAGTAAAGTACGATTACGATGTTCGGACACACCATTACATTGTGGTGTTCTAGATGGCGTGAGTTGCGAAACTATTTCACATTGTTTCAAATGAAGACCAAACTCGTAACTCAAATATTCTTCTCCATGATTAGATTGTAGAAATTTTATTTTTCTTGTTACGATGATTTTCCACTTCACTCTGAAATTCTTTGAACTTTTCAAATGTTTCAGACTTATGTTTCATCAAGTAGATATACCCATACCTGCTCAAATCATCTGTGAAGGTCAGAAAATAACAATACACGCCGCGAGCCTTAACACTCATCAGATCGCATACATCGGTATGTATTATTTCCAGTAAGTCAGTAGCTCGTTCCATTGTTCCGGGGAACGGAGTTTTAGTCATCTTGCCCAAAAGGCACGGTTCGCAAGCATCAAATGATTCATGACCAAGTGATTCCGAAGATCCATCTTTATGGAGTTTCTTCATGCGCTTTACACCGATATGACCCAAACGGCAGTGCCACAAATAAGTTGCACTATCATTATTAACTTTGCATCTTTTGGCATCAATATTATGAATATGTGTATAACTACAATCGAGATCCAACAAACTATTTTCATTGGGTGTATGACCATTTGAAGGTATTATTCATGTAAACAGAATAACAATTATTCTCTGACTTTAAATGAATGACCGTATTGCAATAAACATGATCAAATCATATTCATGCTCAACGCAAATGCCAAATAACATTTATTTAGGTTTAACACTAATCCCGAAAGTATAGGGAGTGTGCGATGATGATCATATCAATCCTGGAACTACTTCCAACACTCATCGTCACTTCCCCTTCAACTACTCTCTGTTTATTCTGTAACTCATGTTTCGAGTTACTAATCTTAGCAACCGAACAAGTATCAAATACTCAGGGGCTACTATAAACACTAGTAAGGCACACATCAATAAACTGTATATCAAATATACCCTTGTTCACTTTGCCATCCTTCTTATCCACCAAATATTCCAGGCATTTCCGCTTCCAGTGACCATTTCCTTTGCAGTGTAAGCACTCGGTTTCAGGCTTTGGTCCATCTTTGGTCTTCTTCATGGGAGTGACAACTTGTTTGCCATTCTACTTGAAGTTTCCCTTTCTTTCCCTTTGCCCTTTTCTTGAAACTAGTGGTCTTGTCAATCATCAACACTTGATGCTCTTTCTTGATTTCTACCTTCGTCGATTTCAACATCACGAAGAGCTCGGGAATCGTTTTTGTCATCCCTTGCATACTATAGTTCATCACAAAGTTCTAGTAACTTAGTGATGGTGACTAGAGAATTCTGTCAATCACTATCTTATCTGGAAGATTAACTCCCACTTGATTCAAGCGATTGAAGTACCCAGACAATCTGAGCACATGCTCACTAGTTGAGCGATTCTCCTCCATCTTTTAGCCATAGAACTTGTTGGAGACCTCATATCTCTCAACTCGGGTATTTGCTTGAAATATTAACTTCAATTCCTGGAACATCTCATATGGTCCATGACGTTCAAAATGTCTTTGAAGTCCCGATTCTAAGCCGTTAAGCATGGTGCACTAAACTATCAAGTAGTCATCATATTGAGCTAGCCAAACGTTCATAACGTCTGCATCTGCTCCTACAATAGGTCTGTCACCTAGCGGTGCATTAAGGACATAATTCTTCTATGCAGCAATGAGAATAAACCTCAGATCACGGATCCAATCCACATCATTTCTACTAACATCTTTTAACACAATTTTCTCTAGGAACATATCAAAATAAACATATGAAAGCAACAATGCGAGCTATTGATCTACAACATAATTTGCAAAATACTACCAGGACTAAGTTCGTGATAAATTTAAGTTCAGTTAATCATATTACTTAAGAACTCCCACTTAGACAGACATCTCTCTAGTCATCTAAGTGATCACGTGATCCAAATCAACTAACCATGTCCGATCATCACGTGAGATGGAGTAGCTTCAATGATGAACATCACTATGTTGATCATATCTACTATATGATTAACGTTCGAACTTTTGGTCTCCGTGTTCCGAGGCCATATCTGTATATGCTAGGCTCGTCAAGTTTGACCTGAGTATTCTGCGTGTGCAACTGTTTTGCACCCATTGTATTTGAACGTAGAACCTATCACACCCGATCATCACGTGGTGTCTCAGCACGAAGAACTTTCGCAACGGTGCATACTTAGGGAGAACACTTCTTGATAATTTAGTGAGAGATCATCTTAAAATGCTACCGTCAATCAAAGCAAGATAAGATGCATAAAGGATAAACATCACATGCAATCAATATAAGTGATACGATATGGCCATCATCATCTTGTGCTTGTGATCTCCATCTTCGAAGCACCATTGTGATCACCATCGTCACTGGCGCGACACCTTGATCTCCATCGTAGCATCGTTGTCGTTACACCATCTATTGCTTCTACGACTATCGCTACCGCTTAGTGATAAAGTAAAGCAATTACAGGGCGTTTGCATTTCATACAATAAAGCGACAACCATATGGCTCCTGCCAGTTGCCGATAACTCGGTTACAAAACATGATCATCTCATGCAATAAAATATAGCATCACGTCTTGACCATATCACATCACAACATGCCCTGCAAAAACAAGTTAGACGTCCTCTACTTTGTTGTTGCAAATTTTACGTGGCTGCTACGGGCTGAGCAAGAACCGTTCTTACCTACGCATCAAAACCACAACAATAGTTCGTCAAGTTAGTGTTGTTTTAACCTTCGCAAGGACCGGGCGTAGCCACACTCGGTTCAACTAAAGTGAGAGAGACAGACACCCGCCAGTCACCTTTAAGCACGAGTGCTCGTAACGGTGAAACCAATCTCGCGTAAGCGTACGCGTAATATCGGTCCGGGCCACTTCATCTCACAATACCGCTGAACCAAAGTATGACATGTTGGTAAGCAGTATGACTTGTATCGCCCACAACTCACTTGTGTTCTACTCGTGCATATGACATCTACGCATAAAACCAGGCTCGGATGCCACTGTTGGGTAATGTAGTAATTTCAAAAAAATTCCTACGCACACGCAAAGGATCATGGTGATGCATAGCAATTAGAGGGGAGAGTGTTGTCCACGTACCCTCGTAGACCGAAAGCAGAAGCGTGATGACAACGCGGTTGATGTAGTCGTACGTCTTCACGATTCGACCGATCCAAGTACCGAATGTATGGCACCTCCGAGTTCAGCACACGTTCAGCTCGATGACGATCCCCGGACTCTGATCCAGCAGGGTGTCAGGGATGAGTTCCGTCAGCACGACGGCATGGTGACGATGATGATGTTCTACCGACGCAGGGCTTCGCCTAAGCACCGCTACGATATGACCGAGGTGGAATATGGTGGAGGGGGGCACCGCACACGGCTAAGGAACGATCACGAAGATCAACTTGTGTCTATGGGGTGCCCCCCTGCCCCCGTATATAAAGGAGCAAGGGGAGGAGGAGGCCGGGCAGGGAGAGGCGCGGCAAGGGGGGAGTCCTACTCCCACCGGGAGTAGGACTCCTCCTTTCCTAGTAGGAGTAGGAGAGAAGGAAGGGGAAGGAAGAAGGAAAGGAAGGAGGGGATGCAGCCCCTTCCCCTAGTCCAATTCGGACTAGGCCTTGGGGGGCGCACGACCTGCCCTAGGCAGCCCCTCTCTCTTTCCCGTATGGCCCAATAAGGCCCATATACTCCCCGGCGAATTCCCGTAACTCTTCGGTACTCCGAAAAATACCCGAATCACTCGGAACCTTTCCGAAGTCCGAATATAGTCGTCCAATATATCGATCTTTGTGTCTCGACTATTTCGAGACTCCTCGTCATGTCCGTGATCACATCCGGGACTCCGAACAACCTTCGGTACATCAAAACTTATAAACTCATAATAAAACTGTCATCGTAACGTTAAGCGTGCGGACCCTACGGGTTCGAGAACTATGTAGACATGACCTAGAACTGTTTCCGGTCAGCAACCAATAGTGGAACCTGGATGCCCATATTGGCTCCTACATATTCTACGAAGATCTTTATCGGTCAAACCGCATAACAGCATACGTTGTTCCCTTTATCATCGGTATGTTACTTGCTCGAGATTCGATCGTCGGTATCCAATACCTAGTTCAATCTCGTTACCGGCAAGTCTCTTTACTCGTTATGTAATGCATCATTCCGTAACCAACTCATTGGCCACATTGCTTGCAAGGCTTATAGTGATGTGCATTACCGAGAGGGCCCAGAGATACCTCTCCGACATTCGGAGTGACAAAACCTAATCTCGAAATACGCCAACTCAACATGTACCATTGGAGACACCTGTAGATCTCCTTTATAATTACCCAGTTACGTTGTGACATTTGGTAGCACATAAAGTGTTCCTCCGGTAAATGGGAGTTGCATAATCTCATAGTTGTAGGAACTTTGTATAAGTCATGAAGAAAGCAATAGCAACATACTAAACGATCAAGTGCTAAGATAACAGAATGGGTCATGTCAATGACATTATTCTCCTAATGATGTGATCCCGTTAATCAAATGACAACTCATGTCTATGGTTAGGAAACTTAATCATCTTTGATTAATGAGCTAGTCAAGTAGAGGCATACTAGTGACACTATGTTTGTCTATGTATTCACACATGTATTATGTTTCCGGTTAATACAATTCTAGCATGAATAATAAACATTTATCATGATATGAGGAAATAAATAATAACTTTATTATTGCCTCTAGGGCATATTTCCTTCAGCAGGCGCCTAGGGCTGCCGCCGGACCCCTTGGGGTGCGCCCTAGGGTTGCCTCCCCTCCCCCTCCACCTATATATAGTGAGGAGGGGAGGGGGCGCCACACAGACCACGAATCCCAAGCCGTGTGCCGGTGCTCCCTCCCTCTCTAGTTCATCCTCCGTCCAAAAACCGTTGTGCTTGGCGAAGCCGTGCGAAAATAGTTTCACCACCACCGTCATCACGCGGTCGTGCTGCCAGAACTCATCTACTACTTTGCCCCTCTTGCTGGATCAAGAAGGCGAGGACGTCATCGAGTTGTACGTGTGCTGAACGCGGAGGCGCCATGCGTCCGGTGCTTGATCGGGACAGATCGTGAAGGTGTACGACTACATCAACTGCGTTGATAAACGCTTCCGACTCGCGATCTACAAGGGTATATAGATGCTCTTCCCCCCTTGTAGCTATGCATCTCCATGGATAGATATTGCGTGTGCATAGATTTTTTTTCCATGCAACGTTCCCCAACAAGAAAGGGACATGACACATATTTGTATCGTTGTCATTAAGGGTAAAAGGATTGGCTTTATTCATATTAATTGAGTTTACTTTGTCTACATCATGTCATCTTGCTTAAGGCGTTACGCTGTTCTTTATGAACTTAATACTCATGCTAGATAGCAGTCGATGTGTGGAGTAATAGTAGTAGATGCAGGCAAGAGTCGGTCTACTTGTCTCGGACGTGATGCCTATATACATGATCATTGCCTTGGACGTCGTCATGATTATTTTCTTTTCTATCAATTGCCCAATAGTAAATTATTTACCCACCGTATGATATCTTCAAGAGAGAAGCCTTTAGTGAAAACTATAGCCCCCGGGTCTATTTTTATCACATTTTAAAATCCAAAAAAACCTTGTTGCACTTTTATTTACTTTATTTTATTTTGTGTTTTTATTTATCTATCTATCACTACGAGATTTGATCCTTGCAATTAACCTCCAACTGATTGACAACCCCTTGTTTGAGTTGGGTGCAAGCATTTGTTATTTTGTGTGCATGTTCTGCTCACGAGTTGTTGCATGGTTCTCCTACTGGATTGATAACCTTGGTTTCTAACTGAGGGAAATATTTATCTCTACTGTACTGCTTCATCCTCTCTTCTTTGAAAAAATCCCAACGCAGCTCACAAGTAGCAGCAACACAACCTCAACGTCCACAAGGATGCGAGACCGGTCAAGCAAGCCCTATATCGTTTTGCCACTGAAAAGTGACAGGTCATCAGGGCGGAGATCACCCGGCTCCTAGTTCTCGGGTTCATCAAGAAGGTCACGCACCCTGAATGGTTTGCCAATCCCTTCATGGTCCACAAGAAGAACATGTTTTGGCGCATGTGTGTCGACTAGAAGGACCTCAACAAGGCATGCCCCAAGGACCCGCTCCCTCTACCTTGCATCAATCAATTCATTTACTCAATCACGGGCTGTGAGAGGTCGTGCGTTTTGGACGCCTATTTAGGCTACCACCAAATATGGATGAAGGTGTCCGACCAGGAAAAAACTTCTTTCATCACGCCTTTCGGACCTTTCTGCTACATCATCATGCCCTTTGGTCTCAAAAACGCGGGTGCAACGTACTAACGAACATGCAGAAGTGCCTCCATGACTAGATCAGAATCAACGTTCAAACTTACATTGATGACATAGTGGTCAAGTCTCGCCAAGGCTCCAGCCTCCTTTCTAACCTCCAGCAGACATTCAACAACCTGCGCAGTTCAACATGAAACTGAATCCCAAAAAGTGTGTTGGGGGTTCCTGCGGGTCAACTCCTAGGGTTCATAGTATCTCATACTCACACATGCTGGTTCCAGATGCTTTCCACAACTGCTTTGAAATCTTCATGCTCTAGCCAAAAGTTCTCAAACCTAAAGAGCTTGGGTTTGGGAATTTCAGTTCCAATAGAAATAACACAAGGGGCATGATCAGGCACGGGTTTGGATAATGGCAGGGCTTGGGTGTTGGAATAGTTGCAGGTCCAATTTACAGAAGTAAAGACCCAATCTACCCGCAAAAAAAAAAAACTTCGAGTAACACTTCTCAGAAAAGTGGTACTCTTTTATTTTATTTTAGAGAGTGGCGTTCTTTTTTTCATAAAAATAAAAATGATATTTTCGTTAGCACACCTAAATGATTCGTTTCTTTGGAAACAAGATTTCCATGGGCAAAGATTTCGTATGTGGTGTCCAAGAAAGATGACGCTTGCTCTACGTAGTCCCACGTACGTTGTGGGCCTGATGGGCCCCTGGAACAATCGTACAGCCCATGAGCGACAGAGATGTATGAGTGTGCCCAAAAAAATGGGTCCTTGCGCTGGGGCCACAGGGCCATGGTATCTCTCTCTTGGAGCTTCACTGCCGCCAGTGGTTGTTTGGTGGTTGTTTTGTTTCCCGTTGCCGTGGGGTACCATAACTACAAGGCTAGTCACTTCCATATCTTTCACAAGATCTAAATAGCCTAAACAAACCAGGCTAGGCGAGATTTGCAAGCATAGCATAGGGTTGCTTGGACGCATCCGCGGCACACACCAGCGGGGAATGGCCAAAAGTGCCCATGATAAGACGCCCCGTACCCCGCCATTTATGATGAGTCGGGGACTCTGAGCGGGTGGGTTTGAATGGTTGCTGCTGGTTGTGTGTACCTGCACCACCGCCGGCCGTACGGTGACTTGTAATCATGCGAGGTGAAGATCGATGGTCCTTCCCTGCCGAGGCAGGCGGCAGAGCAGAGCAGGCAGTGCAAGCTGTTGTGACTCGTGAGAGAGCCGGGGAGAAAAGTCCATGGATTCGGTGTGGACGGCGGGGCGGACCAGGTGCGCCGTCGCCGGCGAGAAAGCAGGCCGTGCATGCGCCGGTACGCACGCGGCACCGCCGGCCGTTCATTTACCGGTATCGCCGCCGCGCGGCGTTATGAGTCCTGCACCGTGGTCGGTCTCTGCGCGCTGCACGTACTCCTCCTATGCGCGATCTGCTTCTGCGGCTAGCTTCTTGATGTGTGCATAAGCATTTCCTCGCGCGGGTCGTCGTCCCCTGCGCGCTGCGCACGTTTCGTTTGTGATGGGGAGAAAGGAGAAAAAAGGAAAGGCTTGCCTTGCCTTGTTCGCCGTACGCGTGTCCACGTAGGTAATGCCCGGGCTGCCACCTGAATAGCCTCTTTTGTCTCCCACGTAGGTGGTGCATTTAGAGGCGGTCGCCACCAGACAGCCATCCGCGAACCACCCTGCGAAAAACACTAGGCTCACACTCGTCCGTCGTCGTCCTCCTCCTCCTCCTCCTCTTCAACAAATAATCAACACCGCCGGTCGCCACCGTGCGTGCGTGCGTGCGTGCATGCTTTGGGGCCGGCCGTCCCGATCGACACTGACGCGGGCACTGTGCCATGACTCGAGTGAATATTCGCGCCTAAAATTCAGTGCCGCGCTGATGGCGATCGAGTACCTATGAGGGTACACTCTACTATGTCGACTATGAGAGTTGGGGTACCCAAGCAGAAACAGGCAGATCAGGGGGTGATCATGGGATGACATGACTAGCACGCACGACATGTGGACGTACGCTAGCTGGGCGGTACGCAATACGCCAAATTCGTACGTACCGGCCCGGGTATCCAATGCAAGTACGCAGCGCATACGTCCAGGGCAAATAGCTAGCGATCGAGCTGTCAAGTGTCCGCTCCACACGTCCAAACCATATGTGCCCGCCCAGCTCACCATCATGCAATTTACTACATGCACTCTTCGTTGGTCAGTAGCTAGCTAGGTCGACGAAAAGCACAGTCGTGTCGTGCTATGGGTAAAACAACCGGCCGGTCTCATAGCACAGGTCAAAAGTGCATGCACAACAGTAGCAGCTATCTTTTCAACTTCGCAAAAACAAAAACAAAAAAGTAACATTTTCAATAACATAGGAGCGGTAGAGAGACAGACCGGCCGGCCTCATTGTACGGTAAATTTGGTTCTTTTTTATTTCCTTCCACCAACGGTTCCGAATCTAGTCGACATGCATGGTACATTCTGAGGGAGGACGATGAGACCTGCCTAGCTCGTGCACGTTTGTGTTACTGTATAGTAGTACACTACTACTGTTGTGTAGCGGAATAGACCAGGCGTGCGTACTAGTGTATGCTGTACCATAAGAAAAGAACGCCCTACCCACCACCCCCGCTAAAGTCCAGTGTTGATGGGAGCGCCTATACATAGAGACAAGGTGAATAAAGGGATCGCGCATAATGGCGTGGATCAAAGGCGCCGAGAGATTAGATGGATTCCTTATGTTTGCGTTGTGTGGGTGAAGTGGCAACAGAGAAATAGTGGGCTGAAACTTACGTGGGGCAAGAGAAAAGAGTCTAGGGACGTCTTTAGTCTTTATTTAGGCCATCCTCAGCGGATTGGATACTTGGGTACACGTCTCTCTCCGGTCCGGCCTATCCTATTAGGCCTTTTATTTCATTTTTGAAACCAAGCTATATGTATGTATGCTATAAAGCTACACGCCTACACAAACAGCCCTCACGATTTGGTAAGAATTTTTGCTTGCGTGTACGCAGTACCAGATATCGTCGATCCTAACGTAATCATCACCAAAAGAGGAAAAGGGGAGTATGCACAAAAATGTGCGTGCACCCCGCGGCGTATGCGTATGCGTACAGCACGACGAAATGGACCCGATTACGACGGGCAGGCGAAAAGCCAAACGGAAACGGAAACGAAAACGAAAACGAAATGGACCCCATGGAAGCAAGTTATTTTAGTCTAGTAGTAGTAATAACTAGGATCCATCCAAGTGTCCCAAACCAGCGCGAAATTAGGAGGCGTCCACACAGCCAGCGAGCACGTCACGGTTGCGGCAGCTAGTTGGGGACATGCACAGCACCGCACGTACGGCTCGCCATCGTTTTCTCTACCTAGCATTTTCCGCGCTGGGGCTTGTGTACTGTCACGCGACGCGAGACGCCAAAGCCCCCGACCCCCGTGCCCCTGTACGCGCGGGTCTGCGTCGTCACCTCATGGGCTGACGGTGGCCCGTGGAAACCCTGTGCTGCCGCGTGATCTCGTGGACACGAGCGCGCAAACGGCTACGTACATGATCCCAGCCACAACCGAGGGAATCCGCCGTGCGTCCCCCGCATTGGAGGAGCTATCCATCCGATTCGGCTGGCGCTGCTGTTCCTCTCCCCCACCACGTCGCCCCCTCCCCGGCCCCGGGCATGCATGCACAGTGCAGCTTCCTCATTTTCCTGATGGATGGGAGGGCGCACAGTGGCGGCTTGTGCTGGGGTCAACATAGCATCCATGCATGCATTGCATTGCGTTGCGCGGTGTGCGAGCACTACAGTGCATTGTTACCATGCACGGAGGAAGTGCATGCATAAATGGGTTGCTCTGTGCGGCATCTCAAGAGCCACAAGTATCTCTGGCTCCGGCTGGCAGCACGGAAGGAGCGCATTCATTGATGTGGTACGTGCCAAAGCTCCCACCTTTTACAGCTGCGTGCGTGTACCCAGAGCAGCTGACGCTGACTCGCGCTCACCCCACCCGATAGCTAGCTAGCTAGCTGCCGCCATGCAGTCGCTCGTAGAGGATTGAAAATAAAATAGACGAACAAAAGTGATGTACTTATACGTCAATCGGTATCCATGTACTAAAAGCATTGGTGGCTCTGCCTGCCGCCGCGGTAGTTCGATCATGTCGCTGCCTGCCCAAGCCCAAGGGCAAGGTCCACGGCCCACCGGCCGGGGCCGGAGAAGATGTACAGTGACTCCTACGTCAAGTGGTCACTGTTGTTCATTTGCTCGTATATTACCAGCAGGACCCATTAATTGCCTACGTCACCCGGCTCCTCACTCACCGCCCTGCCTGCCAAATTGAATAAAAGTTGTACGGAGCGCTTCCACGTAGGTGAGATTGGATACACGCAGGAATGGCTCCAGCAGCGAGCGGCCCACCCGGCAAATAATCGTGGCGGTAGCGCTCGTATTTATTACGATCGAAAGCAACAGTGCGACCCGATCGAGTGCCGACGCAGTGGCCGGCCCTGTCGTCCCGTCTCGAGGGGCCAGAGTTTCGTGCGCCCGTTCGTTGAGCCTAGCGGCAGCGGCAGCGGCGTGCCCACATTATTACTCTCCGAAAGGAAGGCAATGTGCTGTCCGCGTCACTGTTAAGTGAAACGAGCTTGTCACGTACGACTCGCATGGTTTACCAACCAACCTTGGCGCCAGCTACGTGCGCGTCCGGCGGATCGGTGCTCAATGCGTGCGCACCTGCGGTCGGCCGTGGCGCCACGGTTTGGCTCGAGTCTAGACTACCGCCAACCCTGCGCTGATAATTAAGCTTTTGATTGCGATAGATTGCTCCTACCCGCACTAAGCGCGATGGGCCGGCCGGGTGATGCAGCGGCAGGCGAGCCGGCGGGGCGGCTCTTCCGTGGTAAAACCAGTGGGCAATGGGCTTTGAAAACCGGGGGGAGTACGGTGGGGCGTCCGGAGCAGGAACGGGCTCTGTCTACTCTGAATCTGAAGTTGCCCATTGGTCAGCATCCAGTGGCCTCGAGGAGCTCAAGCACTGTTGGGAATCTGCAGCAACACAAATGAGTCAGTGTTATACTTTCAAAGTGCATAGTCATGACGCCGTCGAAACCAGCTATACCACACGAAAGAACGAACCCCGTGAGATGATGTAGAGCATATCAAGCCTTCAATCCCTGCAATCAATGCGACATAACTTGCCAGTGTACCCGTATGACAAAAAAGAGACAGTGAGAAAGGCTGATGCCCTTGCCATCTTTACCAACCTGTCTCCACACTATGGATGCACCAACATCGATGCCCTCTCCTCTTGCACAGAATCAGAGCGTGTTTTCTCGCAGAAAAAAGAAAAAGGAAAACGGAGCATGCATGAGAAATTAAAAACCAGAATTATAGTCATGCAATATTGCCAATTCTTAGTACTCCCTCTGTAAAGAAATATAAGAAACAACATTTAGTGATCTAAACGCTCTTATATTTCTTTACGGAGGAAGTACTAAGAAACAGCATTTCACCGGAGATATCTGTCACTATCAGCAAAGAGCCCACTAGGGTAGTAAATGTACAAAGTACAAGCTGAAACGAATGGCCAAAACCTACATGCTCAACATCACCTACAAAGGAACTACAATCGATCCATATATATCAATACAACCTATGGTATGTTTTCGGAGTCACTAACTCCTCTTCCTTGGATATGTCAAGCAAAATAACACATTGTATATGCAAGCTAAGACTAGCAGCTATTTCAACAAAAAAAATCCACACTTTACAAAGGAGCAGGAAGCCACACTTGCATAGCATAAGCCACGGGCATTGTGCCGGCAGCCTAAGGTATGCTATGGGTCCGCCTTGCAGAAATTCAAGCTAAAATTTCCGACTGAAGGAAGGATCATGCCAACCAAGAACCCCAAACAAGGAGAGTTCAGTCACTTCTCCTAGATGACCCACGACAGCTGCCACCACCGCGTCATATATAAATCGGCTTCACATCATTAGCCCCAAAGCTTAATGCACAGGAAGGACACCTTCGCTGGCGGTTTCTGAGCAACTTCTGTATACAGTCGTTGCAGAAAAGATGGTAGCACTTGGTAATCACGACCTAAACGACATGGGAGAACAAGTTCAGTCGATACGGTGACTAAGGTTGTAGGAAATGAAGAAGGAAATGAAGGCAACAGCATTCACCTCTTTCTGTTGGTCGCGACAGACACCACATTTCAATATTCCCCTGTACTCATTCACCTCCTGATGAACCTTTTCCAACACCGACGATCCCTCTGTCTTTGCTCTAAGAGAACTAGCTTTCCTTGACAACGATTCCAAATCATCCTCAGTTCTTCTCTTACTAAACCTGGAAAAACATCATTACACTTGTGACGTCAAGAAACCTGAAGATCACATGGAGTGTGGAAAAATAAATCTCTGCAAACAATTACCTATCCTTCTCTAGTTCTACAAGAAGCCCAGCAACTTCTAGTCGACTCCTCCCAACCTTGGATTGTACTTGATCCATGGACTGTCTCAATTGTTGAGCCTCTCCCAATACATCTGCCAGCTTTCTGTGAGCATTGCCTGAAGAGACAGAATGTCGCCGTCCATCCTCCGAAAGTCTCACTGTCTGCTCTGACCAAACTTTTAACTGCAAACGGGCAAGGAAAAACATGTGTGTCAAGCACTCCCTAAAACAGAATGTACTCCCTACATTTATGCGTTTAAATTTACCTTGTCGTCTAACTGGGCGATTTTATCTTTGTACAGATCCATCAAACCCTTTGCCTGCCGTAAATTCCTGTTCAGATTGCATAACTCTAAATGCAAAGTATCCTGTGACTGTTTCACCTTAACGCCTTCCATAAAGATCTGCAGTAACATGTAGAGGCTTCAATATAGGTCGCTGTTTAAAAAGATTCTTATAATTTCATCACCAACGAATAAAGACAAACATGACTCCTGAATGACCATGGTTGATTTTTCTTGTGCAGTTATGCTAATCTGATTAATCAACCAAATATGCACATAAATTACTAATTTGAGATTTTCTACACTGCTTCAGTATGTAGCATCGTAGATTAGGAAATAGCAAAATGCATTGTAGTTGCGGCCTTTATCTCATTCAACCACCACAACTCGCCTTTTACTTCTCCAGCCACCTAGATTTATCTCAGTCTAGCCAAAACCCACTTCCACAGTTCGGTTCCATTTTTCTGTGAGGTGTCCCTGAGACACTGAAGTGGCCTAGAATTGTCTAGGTGCCACCGAATTGGCTCAAAGAATAATTCAATATATTAGTATGTTTTTTGCATCTCCTCTTTTCTCCCATCTTCTTCCTCTATCCCCTTCTCTTTCTTGTCTGCCTCCCCCCCAACACACACACGTCCAGATCTGGAGAAAACGGAGGCAAGTAGTATATGGCAATGCTTTTGGATGCCGTCATAGCACATCTTCTCCCTCACAGCTGCTGCAGATTGAAACGAGCCCAGCAGTTTGTTGTCTTCCTAACATTTGTCCCATGACCTCCCCTCCTCGATGTGAGGTCAAAGGTCTCCTTTTTTTGCCCTAAAATGTGAATTGAGGGTGTAAATCCATGTTGTGGCTTCCACTTTATGTGCATGGCACTCGCACATGCATGTGGCACCAGCTTTGGGGCACTCACTAGAGGACCAAGGCATAATGAGGATGAGATCCAAATGCACAAGAACAGGCTTTGAGGATACCAATCTGGTCACCTTGGGCGTGTATGGAATCCGAAAACTGCTGCATTGCGCAACACAAGTGCTTGCCTCTTCTTAGGAACAGAAGCAAAGCACTCCCAGTCAGTTTCCTCCAAGCACGGTAATGCTGTCTTGGATGGCTCGTCCATGCCTTCCTTGTAGCAGCAGGTGACAAAATCATCTTATTCCCCACCAGCAAACAAGAAGCACCATCTCTTTGACACTGGACATCTCGTTGGATTCACAGGTGGTGTTCGGCTCAGTGCAATGGACATGTCCCGAATTACTTGTCTTAGATTTGTATAGATACGGATGTATCTAGACATGTTTTAGTGTTAGATACATCCGTATCTAGACAAATTTAAGACAAATAATTTGGGACGGAGGTAATATGTACTAACAGATACTTGTTTTTTAGGCATACAAAAGTAAAATGCTGCTGTGTTGTTTTAAAATTCGCCTCAACTTTTGATTAATGTGGTAGTTTGAAATTTACCAGAGTCAATCCATATTCCTAATAAATATCATATTAACCACAATACTAAACCATTTTTACCAAAAAAATACAGATTTACCGGGTGCATACCCTAAGCTGGAATGAAGATGAAAAACAGGATTAACAGTGAACCATGCCTGGCTCAGCAGCCCGCTGCTTGACAGCAACCAAATTAACTTACAAAAACTCATTTTTATCCCACAGTAGTGGAGCACAATGTGGCCATGTTGGTCATAACAAAACTCAATCGAGCATGGTGGCAGAGCAAATGGCACTGCATACCAAACACAACATGATGCCGGTCAGGGCGAAGGGCATAAGCCCAACGAGAATGGCTCCATGTGCCCAGATAGTATGAATTCTTTTTCCCATGGCAAAGAATGAAAATTCAGCTTGTAAAGGGTAGCATGTGCTCATGAATCAAGCCTAAGTTGATAGTGGCACAAGGGAACTTGAAGCTGCTATTTGGTTATGTGTCCTGAAAGACTGCAATGTAACGAAATATGCGATCGTATAAGCATGGGCTAGCGGTCTGCTAATTTGTGTTGCAAATCACCTGGCACGTAGAGCAGAAGTTGTTTATGTTGGTGTTTCTACGTTGAACTCCTGTAAATGTCTACTGTCTTTGGTTTCAACAAATTAAGTGGGAGATTAATTCTCCATGCTGAAAACAGAAATCTGATGACATATCATACTAATGTCTTTGGTTTCAACTTTCAACAAATAAACAGTCCTCCATGCTCAAAATAAAAAATATGATGCTCGAGCTCACTTATTTGTTAATAGGCTACCAGAAGATTATAATGCTCTGGACGGTCTCATGGCGTAACTACCGTTACTAACATGAAAACCTGGATAAAATCATGGTGGTAACCTAAACCTTCTAGTTGCACATTTAAATTATTATTGGCATGTCCGCAGGTTATGGGAACTGAAGTCAAACAAGCTTTAAGTGAAATCAGAGTTATTATGAACAGAAGTGGGTGATTTTAAGGTTACACTAATGTTGAAAACAAAGATACATCAGCACAAACAAAGAATAGCAAACGAGTGCATAGAATTACCTTTGTATTGTGGTCATCTCTCTCGATAATTTGCTGTAGCAATTGTTGATTTTGTGTTTGTATATCTTCATATGCTTGCCCAATACTCTGAAATGTCAAAAATAAGTATTTGTAGAATACTGATAATCTGTATTTTACAGAGATGTAGAGGGGAAACAGACCTCAATCTCTGACAGGTACGCTTCGCCTTCTTCATGCTTTGATTTCAATAATTCAGATAAACTACTAATATCTCTGTAATGCACAGAAAAGTTCACGAGTTAGCACCACTTTGAGCAGTAAAAATAGATAATGTTTCCAGCTTCTGCCTACTTCAACACATGTGATGGCTTACCTTCTGGCACTCTCCATCTTCCCCCTTAATTCAGCAATCTGGGCTTCACCACTTGCTAGTCTCTGCTGAGACGTTGCTTCAGCTTCGATGGCTGCCTTAACACGCTGTTCTAGCCTACTATCATCAAGAGAAGATTTGAGGCCATGGGCACGAGCCCATTCGCAATATTCTCTATCTTTCGACTCCAGCACATCTCTGTCACAAAGCAATAAGGTATGGACATCAGAATGGTAAAGTTTGTTATAGTAGGACTTCGAAATTGGTAGTAAACAATGTTTAAAAGCTCAACAGATGATTTCGGATGATCTGATCAATGGACAATAGGAGAACAAGCAGAGTGGAACACAATAAATTGTAGAGGTAGTTTCATGAAAGGTTTCTGCTGTAATAGAACTACCTTGAATCAGTAGATTCGCGCTTATACATTTCCACAAAGAGCTTTAACTCGCAATTCATTTGCCTCAGTTCACAAACCTACAAATCATGTGAATCCAGTGGCTTAAGAATTCATAAAAACGATATGTATGGAAATCAAAGAAACTAGCTAAAACAAGCCATTTCCTGAAGCCTGCTAGCTAAGACAATGCAGCTAGTTAAATCAGCAATTTTTTAATTGAGTACCCTGGATCGTAGATCCCTTACTTCAGATCCAGCACGAGTGGATATACATAATGATTCGTTGATGGCATGCTCCTGTAAAGCACAAAACGAATAGCTTAAACTTAATTGAAATAGTCACAAAACACTCATTAACTTCTTCAACAAGCTCATATCAAGAAATTTACATTTCTAGCCAGAATATCAGAAATGGAGCGAACTTCAGCTCGTAAAGAATGCAATTCTGAAGCATCATCCTTGTACTTAGATAGCTCAGTTTGCATAGCGCCCATTTCTCCTGGCAGTGATGACACCAGCGCTTTAAATTCTGATATGACTTGGTTCCGACCTGAAAATAGGAAGTTTTTACTTATTTAGATTCCGATATGGCCAGAAGAGAATAACTCGACACTATTAGCAAAGTCAAACAAGAATCATCATACCAGGTTCTCTTGAAGATTCTTCAAGTTTCAGTGCAAGCATATTCTTTTCATCAACTACTTTCCGCAGATTCTGATCTAAAACTGCAAGGGTTGACTCACAATTGAGAGATACCCTATGAGGAATTCCAGACAGATCAACTTTTACGTTAATTTCCCTTTCTTGCCATATCAATTTATCCTTATTAACCTGAAATGGCAAGTAGAAGCCGAGTCAAACATAAAATAAATAGCTGAGGCTCTTTGATACATGACAAGTAAATTATACTGAGCAGTATCCACCTGTAATTTTTCTAATAGTGTCCGGCAGTGGTCCAACTCTGCTTGTGACTTCTGGAGTTGATCCTTCAGAACTTGGAAAGCTTTTGAAGAAGAAATGCTCTTCAAATCCGTCAAAATGTTCTGTCCATAAATTGCAAATGTCAGGCATGCAAGAATATTTTATTGAACACATCTTCCTTTACTCTAAGATTGACTCCAAGGTGGAATCTCAAATAAGCCATGTCAACATTGAAATTGTAGCCAAAATGCTAACCTCAGATTCTTAAACAATTAAAAGGTGCTTTGATCAGACATCTTTTAGTTGAGAGGATGGAATTTCAAAACCATGCATGTTATGCAAAAAAAAAAAAAACATCTATTTTTGAACGGCACATCTGTATGTCGCCCTCTGGAGACTAGAAATAATCTAGGATTACTTTCGCTAATGTTGGTACTTGGTAGGAAAGCAAACATCATCCAAAAAAGCTGCAGCGAAGCACGGGTGGAAAATACTATTATGAATCAACTCTGGAAAGACACTCAAAAAAATGTAGAACAGCGTTACTTCACTTGGTATGGCACCTAAACAAGCAGTGTGCAAACCTGAAAAGTAGCCAACTTGTTCAAAATTTCAATTCTCTCTTCATGAAGTCTCCCTATTTCCGCCAAGCGTTGTGAAATCAGACCCTGATCCAAACAATAGAGCAAGCAACAACTTTAGGGTAAGAGCAAACATAGGCAACACTGGAAGTTTAAAACAAGTATTTAATATTTTACCGTAAACTCCTTGTGAGAAGCCCCTAGATCCTGCAATTCCTTTTGTTTGTCTCTGACATTATCCTGAGGCAAGCTTTTATTTCCTAAAGTTGGAAATAAGATTGGAGTTCCATGTGTCGTGTCTCCCTGTGCTTTGAGAACTGCCAATTTGTGCTTGCTTTCTTCCAACTCAGCAGCAGCACTTGCCAACTCCTCTTGAAAAGTTAACAAACATCTCAGTAAAGTTAATATGGTGATCCTTGACATTAGGTGCACACAGCATCATAGGCACATATATACTGTGCAAACATTGCCTAAATAGTTAATCTCGTGTAATCAGTTAAGGGACATTGTGTGGCTAGGTGATCCAGTAATCCACAAAAACAAGGATCAGTGATATATTGTTGTGCGTACTCTACTCCCTCTGGTTGGGTTTATAAGTCGGGCACGGGTTTTTAGGTGTTCGATTTGACTAATAGAACATGCATAATATGCCACAAAAATTAAAAGTGATATTTTGGCGACGAATCTAAAGCGACGAATCTAAAGCGATATTTTTTGTAAAATTAATACATATTTTGCTAGTTAAACTGAAGACCTAAAAACCTGTGCCTGACTTATAAACCCAACCGGAGGGAGCAAGTACAGACAGGTTAGTGGAGGAGAAGAAACATTCCTACCTAGCCAGCATATCTCATCCTGGCCGAGTACAACACGCGGTGTTGTGAGGGAACCCCTGGCTTTGCCTCTCACACATATCCAGATCTGTTTTCCAGTTGCCTTTCTTGTCCCAATCCAGCACTGGCCTCTCTCCATTCCTCCTGATCTCTCTCCAACTCTCTTCAGTCTATTATCTCCATTCAACATCCTCTATCAACCTCGTTATTGTCAATGTCTGACCAGAGGTAGGAAGCAGTAGCAACTACGTGAGGCAAGAGCAGCAGATGGGCGAAGAAGGTTATGGTGGTTGCAACACACAGAGGGAAGGCAGTGGGAATGGATTTTGGGAGAGTGGACGGCTAGGCAATGGTAGATTTGGGGGAAAGGGTGATGCGGTGACATATCCAATGTGATTTAAGTGTCATGTGTATCCATGTATGTAAAGCATCTCATGTTTAAGCAAGATACCCAACTACAAGGCGTGTGTCATGCATATCAGAAGGGTATATTGGCAGGTATTGAAGGTGTCAAAATAATATAGATATAGTAAGACACTAAAAAACTGTCGTATGTACCAGGGTCATATCCACGTATGTAAATCATCTTGTGTTTAAGCAAGATACCTTTAAGGCGTTTCTGTTCAGCTTTGCTTCGAGCATTTAAATATCTCTCTTCGTGGTGCTTCTCTGTCAGCTGTCTGTGCTTCAAGTGGAGATCACCAAGTGCTCGTACGGCATCATTAAGCTCTAGTGATATCTCACTAGCAGTACTTCGCAGTTCCCTAATGCGCTCTGCAGCGAAGCAAAACAAGGAAATGTTACCAAAGGGGTAAGAAATTTGGCAGTCTTTCAGCTGTAATTAATAATAAATTATTACCAAGGAAATGTGAAGAACAAACCATCTTCGGGTAATGCAGTAAAGTGATCTAACGGTAACTTCTCGTTCGCATGCCATGAATCATTTGATGGGAACAAGATATTCTGCAGCACATCAGTAGTTGACGAGTGTACGTGGTTTTCCAAATGGCAACCAGAACTTTCTGTGGCACCTGTCTCAACGAGCCTGCTAAGGAAGTCCTTGTCTTTCCGGATGCATGCACCATCTGAATAGAAAGTTAGAAACTAAATCTGTAATTTTTGGGACATCCAAGTTTAGAATATTCCACAACCATCGACATAAATCAAATACGATGAAATGCTTCCATTACAAATTCCCCTCCCCCAGAAAAAAAAACTTGCAAATCCTAACAAGGAAGAGTTAGACGCATGTACTGCTTCCATTACAAATTTTTATACACGAGGAAACAAATTATTAGCCGACAATTAAATTAATTCAGGCAGGAACAAAGACATACCCGTAGACTCGTTGCTAGGAACTGCACTGCAGGAAGAATTTTGGGATCCACTTTTGCAAACAGAGATAGCCTTCAAATCTCTCACAAGCTGTTCAAGTATAACATTCACAGTCAACAAAAGGAAGACTTGCAGTTTTTACAGTTATAACAAGGTTAGGTTTTAGCTTACATGCTGCCATGACTTGTTAACAAGATCTTGAGTCTCATGGTGAGACTTCTGTTTCTGTTTAAGATCATCAAATTTACCCTCGAGGGCATGGTACTCAGACTTATGGACTTCTAGCTGTTCTGAAAGCTTTTGGTTTCTGTATTTAATTACAGCAAAATCAAGCTGCCAACCAAGAACAAAGTTATAATTAACACTATATATAGAAAAGAAGTAACGGAAATTACAGTGTAGAAAAGCCAAAAGAAGGAACATTCGAGATGAAAGCAGCATGGATTTCTTTGTTTAAATACAAGGAACGAAATCCAATTTATGATCATGGCTTGACAATACTGCTGTAATGAACAGTGCAAGAACAAAATCCAGAAGAGAGCAGTATGGCAAATAATACAAGTGCATCAATGATGTATATCCGTTTCTACACCTATATGCACGGTGGCCTAAACATCATTCCACAACATATACCAAATGGAGCTATATTAAAAATCAGAGGAGCGATTTATACCCAATTGTTTTGCAGAAGTATCGATTATTGTATCCTTAACCATCTCTCTAAATGGATACTATATTTGCTTTCATAGTGAGACAGCTTTTCCTATCTAACACCAGCCATGTCATGGACAATTTCAGCAAGTCTTTTTAGGCCTAACTAAATGAGTCAACAAGCAAAGTTGTACAGTACACTTCGCAGTGGTAGACCAATGCAGATTTGCCAACCGTTCATGCATATGTCAGTAGGTTTCCCATGCAATGCCCAAGGTAATCCCAGAATGCAAGCAGGCTGGTGAATCCGGTAAAAGTGGATATGCCCAAGGTAAAATAATTTATGCTGCGATATGAGAAGCTCCTGTGATTCACGAAGTAACCTAGTAATGTCGTTGACCCCAGCTACCTAATACAGGATCCAAATAAGCTTAAAGTAGCAAGCCTTTACAAACCAGCCAGCAAGCGTGAACTACTTAACAGCTTGAAATGAGGCGTGTACCTTCCTGCCATGAACTATAGCGGCCTACCTAGAGACTTCAAATGAGGTGTATATCTAACATTCTCCATCTATCCTACTTCTAAAGTTTTAAGTTGGTGAGTTCACCCACCCTCATGCGCCCTTACATGTGGGACCTATTGAACCTAAAATAAAAAACTGCATTCATAATTAAAAAAATGGGGACCTTACGACACAGCCTCCCCTTATGTCCTCTCCTTGCCATCAGCACATAGTGCGAATAAAATATTTAAAACTCGCTCGCAAGGTATCCCGTCGGCTTCCTTTTGTTGCCCAATCTCCCTACCGCTCACCAATCCAGCCGCTTCTCGCCAATCACCATCCCTCAGCGTTCTGAAAATTAAAATTACGGTCCCACTTTGGCTACAATTGTCCCATCACCGTGCTGTCCATCCACAACCCACTCTCTGTCCTTTTCCCTTTCCACCTCTCCGCTGAAACGCACTGGTTTGGAACGGAAATTCGGGAGAGACCGTCTCCACGCCTCGTGTCGTGCATACCCAATGCGAGATGGCACCACATGTCCAACCTCGGGATCGCACGGCCTCCGCTCTCACCCGCTCCAGCGCTCCTTCCCTCGACTCCAGCAGCCAGAAACCGATCGATCGAGCCAGCTCGTACGAATGCCATGGCCAACGACCAAGCTCAGAATCTATTCGATTGCCACAATCAATCTGGATAAAATAGTGAAATCACCGCTTGGCTAGTCCTCTCTTTTGGTTGGCCAAATATCTCATTGATGGGCTAATGCTGACCTTGCCCAAGATAGCAAAACATGGATCAAGATGGCTCATTCTGTTACAATCCATGTTTTGCTTTTACATTGTTAGTGCATGGAGTGGACTCTAGCTTCCTGAAGAACTACGTGGAAGGGAACTATATTTGACTTCTTTTTAAATACTAGTGAGTTGCACGTGCTTTGCACGTGAGTTGCGAGATATCGTTGCAACACAATGTTGACAGACAACTGACACTTACACATTACGTCATTGAAAAGGAAAACCTTAGCTGCATAGTGTTCCAATACATGTATGTAACACATTATTTGTATGGAACCTAAGGTTAAATTCATGAAAATGCAAAGATAGTTGTGGGAAAGAGATAATCAAGCCGGTGTAAGAGCATACACTTTTATTTGGACTGTAAAAAATGGTTCATCAGAAGTCTTTCACCATGAGTAAAAGTTCACAAATAATGTCATAAATGGATACACTTTTATTCAAGCGAGAACTCTAAAGGAGCAATAGCATACATGGAAGATTCTAGACTAAATCATAAATGGATACACTTTATTCAAGCGAGAAACTCTAATGGAGCAAGGTCATGCATAGAAGGTTCTAGAATAAATGAGAAGTGTGTAAAGATAGTATATGTGACAAGTACAAGGGTGTACTAAGTTTTTAACTATTGAAAACTTCTAGATATTACACATGGCAGAATCTGATGTAATTGATAGGAAATTGAATGGTCAGCAACGCTCGGATTTGCCACCTCTTGACCGTCGGATTGAGTTCATCCAACAATCCATATTCAAACTTATTCACACACTATATAGGGGTATAGATATAGATATGCAAGAATAACATGTTTTGTACCTACAGTTGTGTACTCAAAACATAGATGCGCAATGTGTAAACAATTGTTGTTCCAATAACATTCGTCAAGGCTTATATTAGCCTGAGCTTATCACAAATCATAGGATTTACTAACAAGTAGTGTAAGACAAATGATTTCTATCTACAACTACTTCCTTCGTATCAAAATATAAAAAGCGTCTTATATTTTGGCAGAGGCTATGGCAAGACTGGGCACAACACCCACACGATTAATCCTCCACGAATGTAGCCTTTATTACAAGAAATGAACTGTGATACTGGCGATTCTTTTTCATCATAGAGGCCCTTTTTTGTCATATTTTACTTTCAAGCAAGTTTCTCATACTACAGAGACCGTTGCGGAAAGTGTGTCACCAAAGATCAACTTTGAGCAAAGTGACCGATTTTGCCTTGCTGGGCAAGAGCTCGTTGCGATGGGCATGCACGCCTACCATAGATGTGAGCTCTTCATGATAATAGTGTACAATGCACGCACGCGAGGGCTATGACCAAGGGAAGCGGGGTGTTGGTACGCTGATGAAGAGGAACAACGAATGTGACGTCAATGTCCCTCAAGTCGTTCGAGATTTGGTCGAAAGCACCGGGTACCCTTTTTAGATAAATCATGATGATATATATATGTTCACCTTGCAAGAACAGGATGATATGGATCGCAAAACAGTTATACTCCATGATATTTTAATCAATATTTCTGTGTCTAAATTTGTTGTACCATGGCAACGCACGGGCATTCGACCAGTGTCGTGAACAATTTCAGCAGTTGTGCACCAAACTTTGCAGTGAGGTAAAATCACAGCGGAACAAATATGGGCATGCCAAGCGTTATAGTACGACGCGCATGCAAGGCGTAACTGGGTTGCCAAAGCCGGCTTCAACGTACATGTAGGCCACGTAAAATGAGTCTTTTTGTGAGGTAAAATGACTGTTAATGAGATTTCAGAATCTCCTATCGACTCATGTATTACCCTAGCAAATTCGTGGACCTGGGCTACCTGATACACGATCGAGATACAATTGAGTAACAAGTCTCCACACAGTAGCCTATATACCTTGACAATAGAGGACTACTTAAGAGGCTTCGAATGAGGCGTATACCTTCTTGTCGTCGGAGGAAGGCGGAAGCGCTGGGCGCTTGGCAGGAGGTACCGCATCAACACCCTGCGCAAAGGAGCCAGAGAGCCGCCGCTTCCGATCAGGTTCGCCGGTGCTCCCCATAGGTCTAACCCTAACTAGCCACCCCGCCTCCAATCCGGCGCATGCGGTGGAGACCAAGCTCGCAAACACCCGGACCGGTCCTCACGAGCACGCGCAGCACCGGCCCAGCCCGCCGCCACCGCCCAAACCCTACCCGGCCACGGGATCGATCGGAGGCAGCAAAATTTTGAGGGTTTGCTCGCGGCACGGGGGCGATGGGGGATTGATTTGTTGCTGTGCGGATCGAATCGAGGAGATGGGGAGCAGGGGAGGGTGAGAATTAGCGGTGTTTTTGGTGTGAGGTGCGTATGCGTGCGCTCTGCGAAGAGTCTAGGCTCCACAGAGTGGAGAGGAAAGGAGGGGAGGAGGAAGAGACGGCGGAGGAGAGGGCAAGCTGGGGTGGGGAAACGGAGGCACGCACGGTGGGGGGAAAACCGCACGCTCGGCACCCATCCGATATCGGGGAGGAGCGGTCCGGCCAGCCCCGCCCGGCACGTGTCCACGGAGAGCTGCCGCACGCTCGATCGACACTACAATGCGTGCGGACAACCATGTGAGTTTGTGACATGCCACTCCGTCCCGATGGACCCGACCTCATGGCTATGGGTGAACCATGTGGGTCGGGAAAACACTGGCTTGATCGCCCTGATAACTGTTAATATCATAGTTTTAAATAGCTGGCTAGCTATAGCCCGCTATAGCCTTTTCAGTAGGATGTCGCTAAAAATGATCGCCTTCACAAATAGCCAGCTATAGCCCGCTTTAGTCCGCTATAGCTGATTTGAAGGCTAGCCGCTATTTTTTATAGCCCGCTATTTAAAACATTGGTTAATATATAATATAATATCTTTCGACGAATATGATATTTTAGCATAATCGTTGTATGGATGTCAGACCGTCATAATTTATGGAGCTCTCCGTAAACAACCTTGTAGTCTTCATATTTAAAGGCGGGGAGGTTTATATGGAGCTCGCTCCACCCGATCGTCTACATGGGAAGCAAGCTTTAGCTTCGTCCTTCTTCTGTCACGTGTGGGATTATAGCCCGGCCTCTCGCACACCATCACCGACGACACCTGACCACTGTTGTCATGCCTGCTCCATCGGATTCCCATGGCCGGCCCGTCGGATGACCCTCACGCAACATCATCTCATGACTTGTGTTTGAGCGGCCAGAGAGATGCCATATGAGCAATCAACAAGCGTGTGAGTGCGCCCACGTTTTTACTGGAAAGCGTGCCGCTTTGATAGTCGTTTGCCGCTTGCAGCCTCCTTAACTGCTTTCTGAATGGAGGATTGGCGGCCCTAGCGGCCTATAAAAAGGTCGACCTTGCCTCCCCTCTCTCCCATCGCCTTCTTTGGCGCCTCTGAAATCCCTTCAACCCGCCTCCATTTCACCTCTTCCTCTCCAAACATGTTTCTAAAATCGTCACGTGGATGCCTTGAACCCCTTCTGGGAGCAGATGCAAGTGGCCCTTGTCAAGCTCACGAGGGACAAGGTGGAAACCTAGCGGCAGGCTTAGGACCATGCGCTCGCCCTCGCTAGCCAAAGCATGGCCAGCATGGGGCGACCGCGTGGAGGCCATCTTTCAGGGGATCGAGGCATGTAATGTCGCCGCCACAGAAGCATGGTCGTCCCACGACAATTGTGGCGAACCCATATTTGATTATTCGGGGCGTTGAGTCCCGCATTGCCGCATCCCCACTTGACCCTGCCCCTGCCAATCATGGCCATGGTTGTGCAACTAGGCCCTGCTGAATCCAACCATCGCCGCAACTATTAGCTAATTAGTTGATAGTATAGCTGAGTATTAGATGTTCTACCAATCCAAGTCGCAATGTGACTATTCGGCCAAATTATTAGAGATGAAGTTGAATTGAATCAAATATATTGTGAAATTTCTATTAATTAACAAAAATTATGAAGACCGCCTTTTTTATGTATCTATGTTTGTATGTTTTCTCGACAATCTTCATATCCTTACGGAGCACAGATGTAACGACTATGATAAAGTCGCTCCTACTCATGGTAGTAGATGATTACTTTTCTTTTTGTTATCAAGCGATGATTAATTTTTGAAATCCATTGTCTGTGAAGCTTCTTCTCCCATATCAACTAGAGATTCCAAACGTGTCAAATGGTCAAAGGCGAGCAAGCTTCTTATATGGTAGTCGGCTGTCATCAAAATGGTCTCCACGACAATTGTGCATGCATGGTGACAGAGGCGTCACGTGGTCAGAGCAACTTCAGCTAGCAATCTTAAGCTATGAGCAATATAAAATAGAAAGCCATGACATGAAAATCGTTTAAGCTACCCATGAACATGTTTTCCGATCGGCAAACTTATTTCAAAATTGTGAACTTTTTTAGATCCATGAACTTTTTCAATTCATGAACATTTTCAGATTCGGATCATTTTTTCAAATGATGAAAAAGTCAAATCTATGAATTTGTTTCCATATCCATGAACTTTTCTTCAATTCGTGAATATTTTTTCAAAGTCAATTAACTTTTTTCGAGTCATGAAGTTTTTTGATTCATGACTTTATTTTGAAACTATGAACTTTTTAAAAGTTTAACAAAAAACAAATCAATGTTTTTCCAAAAGTCAATGGCTAATTGTTAACGGTTAACAGTCGACCAGGTCAAGCACGAAGAGCGACCAGACGCGTGCGCTTGAGGAGGTAGTTGCACACTCGCCTAGTTGGGCCAACCCACGCAAGGGGTCAGGCGAGCGCTGCCTTGCTACCTGGCGCAATGAGCGCTGACTAGAAGCTATGAGAGAATTTCAAGGAATCTCTTCGGGATATGGTTCATCTATTGAGTTACTATGTCTGCTCAAAATGTATAACTGCCTTCGTTTGGCTGCGCAGAGTGCTCTCCTAACTTAGGGGAACACTGATGAGTTAGGTTGTTAGATTGCGATTGGAATGTGGCAGCCGGCCTGCTTGCTCTTGCAAAAGTTGTTGGAATTCCCCCAAGTGTAAAGGTGCAGTAGAACGATAGCAAATATCTCCCTCAGTTAGAGAACCAATGTTATCAATCTAGTAGGAGTCCCCCAAACTAACAAAGTAGGCAACACCTACACACACGACACAAACACACTTGACCCCCAATACGACAAGAGGGTTGGCAATCCCCTCGTCTTGCTAGTTATAAGATTAAACTACATGTGATAGAGATAGTTGATAGCAATGTAACATGAAAAAATAGTAGCTATTGTGTAGAAGAATTCAATAATACAGAATAGACCGAAGGGATCATAGGTCCATAGTGGCATCTCTCTGAAAAACAGGCAAATGGCATGGTAAAAAATTACAGTTGGTAACAATTAAATTACAATATTTATATTTATGTCTATGATCATTTATGGTATAATCTCATATATGCATTACGTTCGTAATAAGTAGACCATTAATCCAACTGCATCTACTGTTAATAATCCACCCCAAAATCGCTATCCAGCATGCATCTCAAGGTATTAAGTTTGCAAGAAAGAAGAAACAGAGTATCACAATAAGCAAGATGATATAATGTAGATAGGAAGAAGTCAACCAATAGGACAAAACCCTGTCATTTTACCCTTAGTGACAACAATAAAGCACATGTCTTAGCACCTTTTATCACTATGTTAGATCACCACAAGATTGAACCCACTACAAAGTACCAATCCCTTTGAAGAAAAACCCATCGAACTTGCCAAATAAGATGAATAGACCAAGAGCATGCAAAGGTATTTAATTATACAATACGAAAACCTCAAAAGATTTAATTGATTTCAATGAACAATCTGATTATAAAGTGACAATTCAACATATCCCAACAAACACATCACATATTATATTGAATTGGTCTCGATCATGTGAGGTGGCTCAAGGGAACATGGTATTAAAGATCCAAAAGAGAGGGACAAAACCATCTAGCTACTACTATGGACCCTCAGGTCCTAATGGAACAACTCACACATCATCATGGAGACTACAAGGTTGATGAACAAGACTCCGGCAGCGGATTCCCTCTTCGACAGAGCTCCGGAATAAGCCTCCAGATTAGGTCTTTGCGAAACAAGAACTTGCAACGGCGATAAAATTATTCTAAAAATACGGCGAAGGTTTCGGTACTGATACGTCTCCAACGTATCTACAATTTGTTATAGTTCCATGCTATTATATTATCAATCTTAGATGTTTACTATGCAATTATATATCATTTTTTGGGACTAACCTATTAACCTAGTGCCCAGTGCCAGTTGTTATTTTTGCTTGTTTTTGGCTTTTCAGAAATTAGTATCAAAAGGAGTCCAAATGCTACGAAACTTTTTGACGATTTTTTCTGGACCAGAAGGGACCCTAGAAGCTTCAGGAGAAGACATGATGTGTCACAAGGCAACGACAAGCCTGCCAGGTGCGCCCCGAGGGGGTGCACCCAGGCTTGTGGGCCCCTCATGGTACCTCTTGACCTAATTTCGGCTCTATACATTCCCAAATAGTGCCAATACATGATGAGAGCCACCCCAAATACTTTTTCCGCCGCCGCAAGTTTTTGTTCTTCGGAGATCCCATCTGGAGACCTTTTCCGGTACTCTACCGGAAGGGGAATCGATCATGGAGGACCTCTACATCAACCTTGCTGCCCTTCCGATGACGTGTGAGTGGTTTTCCACAGACCTACGGGTCCATATCTAGTAGCTAGATGGCTTCTTCTCTCTCTCTTTGATCTTCAATACAATGTTCTCCTCGATGTTCTTGGAGATCTATTCGATGTAATCCTTTTTTACAGTGTGTTTGTTGGGATCCGACGAATTGTGGATTTATGATCAGATTATCCATGAATATTACTTGAGGTTTATCTAAACTTCTTTATGCATGATTGTTATAGCTTTGTATTTCTCTCCGATCTATCCGTTTGGTTTGGCCAACTAGATTGATTTATCTTGTAATGAGAGAGGTGCTTTGTGATGGATTCGATCTTGCGTTGCTCAATCCCATTGACAGAAAGGGACATGACACGTACTTGTATCGTTGTCATTAAGAATAAAAAGATGGGGTTTATTCATATTAATTCGCTTTACTTTGTCTACATTATGTCATCTTGCTTAAGGCGTTACTCCGTTCTTTATGAACTTAATACTCTAGATGCATGCTCGATAGTGGTCGATGTGTGGAGTAATAGTAGTAGATGCAGGCAGGAGTCGGTCTACTTATCTCGGGCGTGATGCCTATATACATGATCATTGCCTTGGATAACTATGTGTTTTTCTACCAATTGTCCGACAATAATTTGTTTACCCACTATATCCTGTGTTCAAGAGACAAGCTTCAAGTGAAAACTATGGCCCCCGGGTCTATTTTTATCATATATTAAAATCCAAAAATATTTTGTTGCACTTTATTTACTTTTATTTTATTTTGTGTTTCTGTTTATCTATCTAGCACTATGAGATTTGATCCTTGCAATTAACCGCCAAGGGATTGACAACCCCTTGTTTGTGTTGGGTGCAAGTATTTGTTTTTTTGTATGTAGATGTTGTTCACGAGGTATTGCGTGGTTTTCCTACTGGATTGATAACCTTGGTTCTTAACTGAGGGAAATAGTTATCTCTACTATACTGCATCATCCTCTCCTCTTCTAGGAAATCCCAACGCAGCTCACAAGTAGGAGGAAGAATTTTTGGCGCCGTTGCCGGGGAGACATCACCAACACCTATCAAGCACCATTGCATAAATTTTCATCTCCTTGCATTTACTTTCCTTTGCCATTTGCCTCTCATTTTTTATCTACCCTACATCTAAAACGTTTTCACGAAAACACAAAAAAATGTTTTCCTTTTAGCTTGCTTGCTTGTTCGCTCGCTTTATCGTTATGGCTAGTTCTTCCCTTATTACGTGTACCCCCAAAAATGAGGTTCTCAATTTTAAACCAAGGGGAGTGGAGAATTTAAAAGATGCTTAGTATAGGATTTGTGATGCTCAAAATAGATCAACTCATAAGCAATCTACTACCATTCTTCTTCACAATTTTTACGTGGGTGTTACTACTTGGTATATATTTGTACTAGATACTATTACCGGAGGGAATTTCTTGAGTAGTCATCATATGGATCCTTTCAATGCTATGGGAAATTTGGTAGGGTCGCCACCTATCACTATTAATGAAACAACATTGACATTGGAGCATGTTATGCAAAGGTTAGAAGCTATTGAAAATAAAATGCCTTCCGTGGAGCACATTGAAAATCTAGATAAAAAGATTCATCATCATATTACTCAATTTGTGTCAAATGTAAGAAAAGAGAAGGATCATGTAATCAATGAGATGATAGAATAAAGTCCCGGTAGAATCGATAAGTTGGAAGAAATTATTAACAACCTGGGTTCCACTTTGTCTTCCATTAAAACTATTGAAAGGACTCCTCCTAGTAAGAATTGAAAGTTTATGTATGTTCCTAAAAACAATGGTGTCTCATCTAGTAATGAAAGTGAAGATCTTAAAATGCTTAAAGTTCACCCAACTTCGTTCATTTAATAAAGGAACCCGTCTATGAG
This sequence comes from Triticum timopheevii, assembly GCA_963921465.1. Taxonomy (NCBI): domain Eukaryota; kingdom Viridiplantae; phylum Streptophyta; class Magnoliopsida; order Poales; family Poaceae; genus Triticum; species Triticum timopheevii. Next base: position 423,843,686 of record OY997272.1, read on the forward strand.
AATAAATTCCTCAACTTTGTTCCAAGTAGTATGATTGTTAAAAATATGCGTGTTAAAACTCGTAGGAAATATGGATGTGTGATTTAGGAGTCAGAAACTAAAGATGACAACACTTGAAATTATGCATTACGCCTAGCTAGGGGCGTAAAACAATAGCGCTTGTTGGGAGGCAACCCAATAGCCATCTTTATTTTCTTGTTTATTTCCTATTTTTGGTGTGCACAAAATTATGCTATTTTTATGGTTGTGTTTTGTGTTTAAATTAGTGTTTGTGCCAGGTAAAGCCTTTGGGATGATTTGGATGATAGTTGCTTTGATTTTGTGAGAAAACAAAAACTTTTGCGCCCAGTAGCATAATTGTTTAGATTCACTGGAACAAGATAAATTTCTAAATTGTTTACACATGATTAATATACAAAATTTCCACGTTGCCCTAATTTTTCAGAAGTTTTTGGAGTTATAAAAGTATGATCATTGTTCAGATCATTACAGACTATTCTGTTTTTAACTCATTTTGTTTTCATTGAATTGTTTGCTTGTTTTAATGAATCTATGGATTGTATCGCGGGTTATAAGTCATGGTGAAGTTAGAATACAATAGGTATTATGTAGTAATAAAATATGAATGGGTTTACACCAGTGCTTAAAGTTTATGATTTGCTTGTTATACTAATGGATCTCACGAGTTTTTGTTGAGTTTTGTGTGCTGAAGTTTTCAAGTTTTGAGTGAGATCCCGATGGATGAAGGAATAAGGAGTGGCAAGACCCTAAGCTTGGGGACGCTCGAGGCACCCAAGGTATATTAAAGGACACCCAAGACTCTAAGCTTTGGGATGCCCCAGATGGCATCTCCTCTTTCTTCCAACAACCATCGGTAAATTACTTGGAGCTATATTTTTATTCATCACATGATATGAGTTTTGCTTGGAGCATCGTTATCGTGGTTTTGTCACGGCACATGTCCTCGAAAAAGGACTTAGTCGTGAGGCCATTGTAGCTAGGTAGTAGCTCGGACGGGGTTGATTGGAATCAAGAGACACAAGTTTACCCAGGTTCAAACCCTCACGGTGGACGTAAAAGCCTACTTCCTGTTTGATTGATTATTGCTTGAGACCTTGATTACAAGGGTGTGACTTTGGCTAACCTAGTACTCGAGAGCTTATATCTTAGTCTTTTCTATCCTAGGCCCCCCTTAATATAACAGGTGAGTCTCCCGATTCACAACTGACTCCGGGTCGCAGTAAGACCCGTGTCTTAATCTATTTCCTACTTGTCTGGCTACGCAAGCAAGGGAGATTCCTTATGGTTTCCTTCTTAAGCTGGTTCACCAGATACCGGGCCTAAGCCGACCTTCTCCTCAAGCCGCCCCCTGGGCCTTGAACCTTGTGGCTCATCACGACCCAAATCGTTGGGTCATATATGAGCCGCCAAATGATAGTCGGGTCGTATCTATGGTCGGGTCATACCGTGGGGTATATTCCCAACATTAGCCCCCAGTTTAACTTGGATGTATCCAATTAAACTTCATCCTAAAAAAGCAAAATAATAATAGGAAAAAATCTCTGGCCAGGTTATCTTCAGCGAACCGATATCATCCTTATCCTTTCAGCTCCTTTCTAATGTCGTATATATTTATGTAGCCCCTAAGTCTTAGGCATAAGAAGATATGAATATGCTTAAGACTGCTTTTTAAATTGCGAGCAAACCATAGCCCCCAAGGGCCAGTTCTGTTGGGGATATAACTATTAGGTATGACCCGCCCAGGAGGGGCCGGATTATACCTATGAATATCCTTGAAGCCCAAGACCAAGGTTGAAGATGGCGGTACAGTAAGGGCCCAAAGCCCAGAGGCGACTTAAAGGCCCGTAGAGATAAACTGCCATATGTAGATGACTTGTATTGTAAGGCAAGAATAGTTAGAGACTGAGCCAGACACTGTTTATGAGCCGGCCGGGACTCTGAGAGCCATTGGGCGTCGACCTCTGTATATAAAGGGACGACCTGGCGGCGGTTCAAGGCAAGTAATATCAGATCGAGAGCTAGGTCAAGCGATTCCGCTCCCTAGTAATCGAGTCATAAGCAATCCCACTCAAAACTAGATCGTAGGCTTTTACCTTCACTGTAAGGGGCCGAACCAGTAACCCCGTGTCCTTTGTCCCGATTAACCCCTTTAATCTTCCTAGTTGCGATGGCTCCATGATTAAGTCCTTTCACTAGGACATCTGACGTGACAATTCCACGACAGTTGGCGCCCACCGTGGGGCCAGCGCATGGTGGATTTAAGTTCTTGAAGGGCAGCTTTGAAGGGCTCAAGGGATACGCTATGGGTCGGATGACCAAGAGTCATCGCGGCAAGCTCTACATCGACGATGCAGGCTGGGGCCCTGACGCCGGCTCAATTGAGTACGGGTACCGGGTCCCCTTCGGCGGAATTCACGTCTTCATCGGCAAGGTCGACGAGCCGGGCCCTGAGCCGGACATCTACACCGACCTCGTCGAGACGGCTCAGCGTGCGAGACCCGCCCGGGCTCTGCTAGCCGTGAAGCGTGCCTTCATGGGATGCATCCACAGAGGACTCTCTGAATGATCTGCATCTGGCGGCGAGACGGCCATCTATTCTGATGGTGAGTCGTCCAGGGGCGAGATGAATTTGTTGTATCAACTGCAAGACGACGGGCTTGGGGGCTGTTCCGATGTCAGTAGTATTCCGGATCTCCTTGAGCCGCTGAGCAGAGTTGGGATCTTCATGGCTAGCACGCAACCTATTCAAAACTCCACAACTGCGGCAGCAATAACCTCCGGGTCAGCGGCGGCCGGGGCAGGAGGTCCTGCGCGCCCGCCGGCTCAGGTGCTGATGGATCTCATGGATAAGATGACCGCTTTGTTAGCCGCCGCGGTCAACCCGACGGATCAAGCTCAACATGATGTAGAAGTGGTGTAGTTAAAACAAGATATAGTGCAGGCTAAGGAAGACCTGGCAGCGGAAGATGTCAAGATGACCGCATAGAGGGCGGCTCCGGACGCTCAGGCTCAGCGGATTCAGGCTCAGACTTTCCGGCTCATGATGGATCAGAATGCATCCAATGAGGTCATGAGGAGAAGATGCCAGAAGACTCAGTCTCGGCTCTCTCCGGTTTACGATCCTCGAAACCTCTTCCATACACCCTGTGCAGGGCCGAGTAACCCGCCGAAGATAGACCGGGTTGCGACACCCGGGGCTGGAACGCCGGTTTAGCCACGTGTGATGGAACCTCCCCGGATGAATATCGCTCCGCCTCAGTATATACCAACACCACCGGGTCATTATTCTAACCCGTTGGAGAACATGATCGCTGCGGCGACACGATTGGCGACTCTCCCGGTGGAGGGAAACTCTCCGACGGCGGTTGAAACTCGAAGGATCAGAGAGCTTCTTCAAACGGCTTTGGCACAACAGGAGGCGTACTCATATAGCCGAGACATGATTCATTCGACCCCTCATCCAAGCCGGAGCCCGAGTTATAGCAGGCACATGGACTCAGTGTCCATTTCAAGCAACGCCCGACACCGTAACCAGCCAGGCGGGCATGACCCGACGCGCGATGGAGCTCTTAATTTGGTTGATCAAGACAGAATATGTCAAGAGGCTGAGCAGGCGGCTCAGCAGGCGGCTTACCAGCCTTTTCCGGGTTTATCCAACGACTTCTATTGAGGCAGGCGCGACCACCAGGACCGGAGGTGTCCCTTGTCTGGTGCCGACTCTGCGTAACGAGCGTTTGCCCAAGGATTTCAAAGGGCCCAGAAAGGTGCCTAATTATACGGCCGACTTACAGCCTGGGGCATGGATTGAAAGCTACGAGATGGCTATGGAGTTACTGGAGGTCAGTGACGCTGCGATGGCCAAGTACTTCACCATGATGTTGGATGGGACTGCCCGCACTTGGTTGAAGGGGCTACTGCCTAATTCCATCGGTTCATGGGCAGAGTTAAAAGCCCGGTTCATTCAGAACTTCAAAGATACATGCAAGCAGCCCATGTCAATTATGGATTTGACTAATTGTAAGCAGGAGGAGGGTGTATCCACGACCCATTGGGTGCGCCGGGTCAAGGCCATAATACATTCGTCTGATAAGATGGATGCCGGCTCTGCATTCTTAATGTTGGAGAAAAATTGCCATTTTTTGCCTCTGAAGATGAAGCTAGGGCGATTCAAGCGCGATTGTAATGACATGGGTCAGCTGATGGCGGCTCTGGTCAAGTACGCCGACTCTAATAGTACCAAGGATCCCGAGTCTGATGATGAAAAGACAGGGAAGGGAAAAAAGAATGGCAACGGCAAGGGCCCTCAGCATAACCCGACAAATCAAGGAGGTAATAATAAACGTAAGGCTAATGGTAGCTTCGAGTTTGTGGCTAACACCAATGCGCAGGGCAACAATCAATGACGTAAGGGGAGGCCACCCCCTCGGTATGGCGGGTCATGCCCCACGCTTGAACAGTTGCTGAATGAGCCCTGTCCGAGACACGACACCCCGCAGAAGCCGGCCACTCACCTATGGAAGGACTGTACTATCATGAAGGCTTTCAAGAATTCCAACATGTTCGACGGTAATCATGGGCCTGACGGCGGCTCAGGTGGCGGCGGCTTTCATGGCCTGAGCGGCGGTTCAAATTCCAATTTTCAAAACACTCAGGGTAATCAAGGTGGTTATAATCAGCAATCTGGCCAGGGAGGTCAGCAGCAGCAGCAGCAGGGTGGATACCAGAGTCATCCAAAGCAGCTGAATAGTGGACAATATCACATGTTTACCACCAGTTTGTGCAAGGGAAGATCACCCTCCCGGGGTTGATAATCCGGGTCACTTGGCCTTGGTGGTGGCCCCTCAGGTTGGTGGATATAAGTTCACTAAGGTACTCATGGATGGAGGCAGTAGCATCAACATCCTCTACTATGAGACTTTTCGTCGCATGGGTTTGACTGATAAACATCTCAAGACTTCCAATACTATTTTTCATGGAGTGGTCCCTGGTAAGTCGGTATACCCAGTGTGTAAGATTGAGCTGGAAGTGGCTTTTGGAGATGAGCATGATTCTAGGGCTGAGAAGCTAACTTTTGAGGTGGTCCAAATCAAGAGTCTGTATCACGCCTTGTTTGGACGGCCGGCTTATGCCAAGTTCATGGCACGGCCGTGTTATGTTTATTTGCAGCTCAAGATGCCAGGTCATAAGGGTACCATCATAGTGCATGTGAGCTGGAAGATAGCCTTGGAATGTGAGGAAGGCGATGCTGCTTACGCTGAATCTGTTTGTGCAACAGAGGAGTTGAAGTTCTACAAGGACAATGTTGACCCGGTGGACATGACGTCTTTGAAAAAACCAACCATAGAGCATGAGCCAATAATGAAGTTTAAGTCGGCCGATGACACTAAGCTTGTTGATTTTGTCCCAGGCGACTCATCTAAGCAGTTCAGTATCAGTGCCAATCTGGATCCCAAATAGGAAAGCACGCTCATCGAGTTCATCCATGAGAACCGGGACATCTTTGCATGGAAGCCTTCTGACATGCCGGGTGTACTGAGGGAACTCGCTGAGCACACTTTAAATATTGATCCAAAGTTTAAGCCGGTCAAGCAGTTTCTCCAATGATTCAATGAAGAGAGGCGTAAAGCCATTGGCGAGGATGTGGCCCGGCTCTTGGCGGCCGGGTTCATTATTGAAGTTTTTCATCCAGAGTGGTTGGCTAACCCGGTGCTTGTGCTTAAGAAGAAGACACTTGGCATATGTGTGTGGATTACACGGACTTAAACAAAGCTTGTCTAGCTGATCCTTTCGCTCTCCCTCGTATTGATAAAATCATTGATGCTACGACGGGTTGTGAGCGTTTGAGTTTTTTGGATGCTTATTCTGGTTATCATCAGATCAAGATGGCAGTTAAGGACCAGGAGAAGACGACTTTTATTACTCCATTTAGAGCCTTCTGCTATGTGTCTATGCCTTTTGGGCTTAAGAGTGCCCAGGCGACTTATCAGCAATGTGTGCAGAACTGTCTTCACAATCGGATTGGACGCAATGTTCATGCTTATGTGGACGACATTGTGGTGAAATCCAGAGAGAAGGAGACCTTGATAGATGATCTGAAGGAGACCTTTGATAATCTCCGGGTCTACAAGATGGTGCTTAACCCGACCAAGTGTGTTTTTGGTGTGCCTGCAGGCAAGCTTTTGGGTTTTCTGGTTTCCAACAGGGGCATTGAGGCTAACCCAGAGAAGATCAAGGCAATCACCTCTCTGGCTAAGCCGACATGCATCAATGATGTTCAGCGTTTGGCGGGTCGTATTGCTGCTCTAAGCCGGTTCATAAGTCGGTTAGGTGAGAAGGCTATACCACTGTATTAAATGATGAAGAAGACAGATAACTTCGTCTGGAGTGATGCTGCTAATGCTGCCTTTGAAGATTTGAAGAGATAGCTAGCTGAGCCGCCAGTCCTTGCTGCTCCCATTGATAAGGATCCATTATTATTATATGTGGCTGCTAACACACGGGCTATTAGTGTGGCCATTGTGGTGGAGCGCAAGGAGGCTGGCAAAGAGCATCCGGTTCAACGGACGGTTTATTACATCAGTGAGGTGCTTATTGAGTCCAAGCAAAGATATCCGCATTGGCAGAAACTCGTTTATGGGGTGTTCATGGCAAGCCGGAAGCTTAAGCAATATTTCTAGGGTCATCCCATCACTGTGGTCAGTTCTGCTCCTTTAGGAGATATCATCCAAAATAGAGAGGCCACAGGACGAGTCGCTAAGTGGGCCATTGAACTTGGGCCTCATGGTTTAAATATGTACCACGCACTGCTATCAAGTCTCAAGCACTGGTGGACTTCATCAATGATTGGACAGAACTGCAGATGCCCAAAGAGAAGCCAAACAACACGTATTGGACTATTCACTTTGATGGGTCCAGGCAATTGGAGGGCTCGGGGGCTAGAGTTGTTTTAGCTTCCCCTCGAGGTGACAAATTTTGTTATGTGCTGTACTAACAATGCAGCTAAGTATGAGGCCTTGCTCCATGGTCTTCCGATGGCTAAGGAGATGAGCTTAAGCCGGGTAAGGTGCTTTGGCGACTCAGATTTGGTGGCTCAACAAGTATCAGGCAAGTGGGATTCCAAGGATCCTCTCATGGCGGCTTATCACCGTGAAGTTGATGCCATTGCTGGACATTTCAAGGGTTACCAAGTGGAGTGCATTGACCGCAGAAAGAACGAGGCGGCTGATGCCTTAAGCCAGATGGGCTCTCAGCGTAAGCCGGTGCCGCCTAATACTTTCTTGGATATTCTGCATAACCCTTCTGTCAAGTTACCTACAGAGGAAGAGTTGGCTGTTCCTGACCTCGAAAGCACAATTGGTGGCGGCTCTTCACGTCATCCTGGATTGGACAGTGCCATACTTGGCTTACATGACCCGGGGTGAGTTGCCTGAGGATGAAACCTTGGCCAGGCAGATAACCCGGCGGTCTAAGTCAATGACAATATCCAATGGCGAGTTGCATCATCGCAGTGTCACTGGGGCATTTCAGCGTTGCGTCTCTCCTGAAGAAGGCCAAGAAATTCTATATGAGATTCATGAAGGGGATTGTGTCCATCATGCCGGGTCAAAATCCCTTGTGGCCAAGGCTTTCCGTCATGGATTTTATTGGCTGACGGCTCATGCTGATGCAGAGGATCTGGTCAGTAAATGTGACGGTTGCAGAAGTTCTCAAGACGTGCTCACGTGCCGGCTCAAGAGTTGAGGATGATTCCAATTACTTGGCCGTTTGCAGTCTTGGGGCTTGACATGGTTGGCCCTTTCAAAAGGTCCAAAGATAAAAAGACCCACCTCTTGGTGGTGGTTGGCAAATTTACAAAGTGGGTTGAGGCAGAGCCATTTAGTAAGTGTGATGCAGCCACGACGGTTCAGTTCATGAAGAAGGTGATATTTCGCTTTGGCTTTCCACACAACATTATAACTGACAATGGTACTAATCTGTCTAAAGGCGCCATCGAAGAATTTTGTCAATGTGAGCATATTCGGCTTGATGTTTCATCAGTGGCTCACCCCTAATCCAATGGTCAAGCTGAGAGAGCCAATCAGGAAACCTTGAAAGGCATCAAGCCCCGGCTTTTGGTCCCTTTGCAACGAACGCCGGGTTGTTGGGTTGAGGAGTTACCCTCTGTGATATGGAGCATCAATACTACTCCTAACAGGTCTACGGGTTAGATGCCTTTCTTCATGGTTTACGGAGCTGAGGCGGTTCTCCCTAGTGACATCCGTCATGACTCGCCCCGTGTGGCGGCTTATGTTGAGGTGGACAATGAACAAGCGCGTCAGGATGCCCTTGACCTGATAGATGAAAAGTGTGACTTGGCAGCAGCTCGCTCGATGATTTACCAACAGGACCTGCATCGCTATCACAGCCGTCGGGTTAAGTCCAGAACCTTTCAGGAGGGTGATTTGGTGCTCCGGCTCATCCAGGATCAAACTGATGCACACAAGTTATCCCCACCTTGGGAAGGGCCCTTTGTGGTAAGCAAGAACTTGAACAACAGGTCATACTACCTTATCGATGTTCGAGAGCACAAAGACTCACGTAAGTCGGAGGAGGAGACCCGCCGACCGTGGAATATCGTCATCTTTGGCCTTACTACACTTGAGCCACCGGCTCTCATGATGTACATATTTTGACGATGTATATATTATGATAAGTAATAAAGCAGGACCTCTGTCCTTTTTTCATCCTCAAAGGTAATATGGCATTGTCATTGTCATCTCAAATGACCACTTGGGGGCTGATCGTATCCGAATCTAGCTTGATCCGGCTTATGATCATATTTGAATCTAGCCGTTAAACCTTATGATCATTAGGGGGCTTCCTGTTCAAACATAGGTCGTATTCGAACCAAAGAGAACATAGTTGTCGGTACCCTCTTGATTGGCACACTGCCAAGCTCACTAGGGGGCTTCTTGATCATATTCGAATTATAGCTCAACCCCTTTTGGGAACCGACTTTGATCGTATTCAAATCAGAGTCGCTAAAAAACTCTCAAGGTCATTAGGGGGCTTCCTGTTCAAACATAGGTTGTATCCGAACCAAAGAGAACATAGCTGTCGGTACCCTCTTGATCGGTGTAACGCCAAAGCCACTGGGGGCTACATGATCATATTCGAATCCTAGCTTAACCCCTTTGAAACAGTTTACTGATCGTATTTGAATCAGAAGCCTCGATTATTTATTCTTATTTGGTTTAAGTTTTCTTTGAAAGTAGCCTTTATTTTACTTGAGACTTTTTTAGGTTTAAAATGCAAGTGTGGTTAACTTTAACCCGGCTTGATTTTGGTTGATAAGTCGCCAATATATGAGAATCATCATACCTTTGGAAGTGTTGGTTTCCAAAGATTGGGTTATCACCCTTACTGTTCGGGTCATATAAGCTGGCAGTGCAAATCAAAAGATCACAGGTATGAGATTATAGTTGTATGTCAACATTATATGTTACAATAGGCTTATCTGTGATTCTTTTTCTATCTTAATGGTAAGTATATTATGACCTGCCTTGCGGTAAGCCACCAAGGGATCTTGTGATCTATTTCTATGTGCAGGATAATTAAAAGGCTTGGTCAAGCATAAGGAAAGCAGATGATAAGTATAACACGGGTGAATATAATATGGCGGCTTAATAGTATTAAGCATCAAAACGTGCATGATGGCATGACAAAACAAAGTTATTTCTACTCTATTACATGACTCCCCAATTCTGAATGGTTAAGATTGTTTTTTCAGCATGTCACAGGTATGAGCCACCTGGTGGATTAATTCTCATGTTGACCTAAAGCATCCGGGTCAGCCCTCTCTGCTTCTTCGCCCTGTTCCCTTTCCTGGAAGGTTGATGATGACCAGTCAATGCCATTCAAAGCTTCAAATTCAGCTTCATCATCAATTAGTCCAACCGGGTCAACTTCAGGGGCGAAGTTATGCTTACGGAGTGGAGGGATCAGGCTGGTCACTTCATAATGTGGCGTGGGAATTCTCCGGTTCTCCGCGTCATAACCTGGTCGATACTTGGTGAGATCCGCTTCGTCAGCTATCAGGGTAGCCATGGGGCATATCTCCTTCACACAAGTGGCGAAGTCTTCCTATTCAAAGGGAGTGCCATACTCCTTAAAACTTGGATAACCAGTGGCGATGTCGGCCGGGTCTAACTCCGGTAGCCAAGCTTTGGCCCGACTTAAGGCAGCCACAGCTCCGGCTCTTACAAACGATCGCCTTAGTTTAGTGAATCGCTGGGGGCAGCACAAAAAGTTTCTTTAGCACATCCACCAGGAGTGTGGGCACTTCATTAGACACGGCCACTGTGGCTAAGGCACGCTGAGACCCGGTGTACAGTTGTTCCACCAGTGTATAAACCGTCTTCATCTTGATCAGCATATCCTGGTTCAGATTTGAACTCCTGGGGCCTGCATAAACATTGTCAGGTGAGTTAATTACAATTTTTATGATCAATAGAAAGATTCAAGTATTTAACACTTGCAGGGCGACTTACCAAAGATTGCTGAGACCATCTGAGAGACATGGTGTTTTAAGCTGGTTAATTCACAGGTTGCCTCTTCAAGAGCCGCCTCCGCCTTCTTAGCTCGATTGATCAAAGCAATTTTTTCATCAGCCCAGGCCTTTTTCTCCATTTCAAAGTCTTTCTTCAGTTTTTCTTGTTCAGAAATGCTGAATTTAAACTTGGAGCCAACTCTTTGGGTTTCAGTCTCTTGGGCCTCAAGGCGGTTCTTCAAATCAGACACTTCTGACTCAAGTTGACTAGTGGTGGCTTGTACAAATACCGGGTGAAAATCAGGACTATCATGATGCAATATTAAGTCCCAAGCCTTTTGCAAGCAACAACACTTGGCACTTGGGGGCTAATGTCTACTGAAGAATTTTACTTAAAGTGGCGGTTCATGACAGTAAGTCCCAAGAACTTTGCAAGCAAGAGTACTTGGCACTTGGGGGCTAATGCATATTGCTGTTTAAGGTTTTCAAGTACTTTATTCAATACAACCATATGAAGGACCGACTCAACCATACTTGTTAAGCCGCCCCTTGGGGACTACGGAGTAAGCCGGATTTCTTACATATTTTATCCAAATATATTAGTAATGTCACTAAGTTTGTTTCTAAGTCTACAGTGTATTCATCATAAGCAATAGACTTGGGGGCTGGCAGAGTAAGGATAAATGAGTACAGAGAAAGGATTGTACCTCAAATTTCTAGTGCATCTACTTCACCATGTCAATTTCGATGTCACGGCTGCTGTGCACTTGGCTCATATAGCCAGAAAAGACTTCTCCAATACTCATGTGAGTATAATCAGTGACATCAAGTTTGACCCGGCGGCGTTCCAGAAGCTCCTCCTTGGCGGAGCACTTGGTCAGCACGGTCGGTCTCCCCAGCTCAGCAAAGCCGGTCTTGGTGATCTCAACATCAGGGTATTGAGGATCATCCGACCTGGCCGGGCTAGGGATTTCCGGGTTTTCAGAGCCATCGGCGGCTCGCTCGGCAGGTGGGTTAGTAGTTGGCATGTCATGCGCTGGCTCAGGTGGCGGCTCATGAGTGGAGGTTTCAGGCGTGGTTGTTCCAAGTTCCGGCTCTGTTAAGACCGTTTCTTCGGCCGACTTGTTCTTTTTCACCCTTTTGCTAGGCTTTGCTTTTCCACTGCATAAGGTCAAAAGGTTAGGGCAAATACAACAAAATGAAATTAATATAGGATAAGCAGGTTATCATTACCTTGGAGCGGTCTTGAAAGCCGGCAGATTGGACTGCATTGAGTCGCCGGAGGAAGGAGAAGTTTCCTGATAATCTGAGTCAGAAGAATTGAGTGGTTGACGAGTGAGACCCGCCAAAGGATAAAAGAGATTTAAATCAGAGGTGACCTCGTGCTGGCGCTTCCTTGGGGTGTTCGGTAAGCCGGAGGAGAGCTCCGCATCCTTGCTGGTCCAGGTCTGCCTCCGGCTCTCATGAATCTGTCGCTTCAAAAGAAATTGAGGATCTTGATAAGCTAAGGGGTGTGAAAATCTTACTTTCCAGGTTACTCTGCGGATTTTCTGTCTTGGCAAAGGCTCAGAGTCGGAGGAAATGATATTTACCTCTTCATCCTTGCCATGGCTTGTTCCTGTGTCCTCCCGCAGATAATCAGTGTCAATAAGATGGTTAAAAAAGGAGCCAAGAGAGTCAAGGGCTACCTCCGACTCAGAAGAATCTTCTAGCCAAAGCAAGTCAGAGGCGGTGGCTTTCTTGCCCTTCTTCTTTGCAGCCTCTTTCCTGGCAGCTCTCTTGGTCTTCCTGGTTTTCTTCGCAGCTTCATGGTCATATTTGACCTTCCAGAATTTGTCACCAGCCTGTGAAAAAATAGCAAAGGCATGAGTATAAATAAAAACATCAAAAAATGAAGGTAATTTATTCAGATGGGCGGCTTACTGCTGGAGCCGAGTTAGCTTCGCAGAAGGGGCTTAAGCCCACCTTACCGCAATCTGCTAGGCTCTCGTTCAAGAGTGACTTCGTCATATCATTGATGACATCTTGAGGCAAATCATCAGGGCTATGCCGCAGAGGATCATCTTTCTTGCCTGTGTAGGTGCACATTAGGCCGGGCGGTGGCTCAATGGAATAACCCGCCAGGCAAGCCAAACCTGGACTAAATCAATGCCGTTCAGCTCGTTTCCCAGAAGAGCCTTGATCTTAGCTAGGGTGGGGGCAAGCGTCTTGCGTTCAGCGGCTATGATCTTGTCAGGAAGTGGATGTTTGGATTCCAGACGCAGAGCATGAAAGCCTGGCAGAGGATTCTCATAAGACGGAGAAGTGCCTTGACAATAGAACCATGTCTGGTTCCAGTCTTTGGGGTGACTCGACGGGTTGGCATAAGGAAAAATTACGTCCCTCTGACGTTGGATTGAGACACTGCCAAGTTCCAAACTTTGGCCGTTCACACATTCATTTTGGCGGTTTAAGTAAAATAACTCTCTGAAGAGTAGTATGTTGGGTTCTTCTCCAATATATACTTCACTGAACACTTGGAAATTGCAAATGTTAGACACGGAATTGGGTCCGATGTCTTGAGGACGAAGGTCAAAGAAGTGCAGGACGTCCCTGAAGAATTTTGAGCCGGGTGGCGAAACCCCCCGGTTCATGTGATCCGTGAAAACGATAACCTCCCCCGCTTTGGGGTGGGGAATTTCCTTCTCCGGGTCAGGAGCACGATAGGACATCACTTCTTCGGCAAATAATCGGTCTTCACAAAGTCGTCAAGTGTGCTGTCTGTGATGATGGATTTGACCCAGTTGCAGGAAGTGGGTGCTTTCGGTGCCATTGTGACGAAAGCCTAAGCAAAATTGAAAATTTCCGGTTCAAATTTAAGCCGGAAGAAAAACATTACAGTGCATATTCAAGATGGCGGCTTATAAAAGGGGCCTAATGGTATAAGGATAATTATGTTAGACTATTTAAGCCACCGTGAGCGTCATAAGTATGTTATTTAAAGCCGCCATGGGCAGTCAGGATTATCAATTGAGCATTGCCTTTTAAGTCGGTGATGAGAGTCGCCAAGGCTAGGTGGATCTAACAAATACAGGTTTTTGCCTAAGTGTTGCATAAACAAGTTTCACAAGCTGCAGATATTATTTTGGATCAAATGGTTGTCCAGAAAAGAAAATATTCTAGACCTAAAAACGAAGAACATAGGAGTTCATGAGTTGTAATGAGGCTTCTTTGCGAGAAAAAAGGATCTACTAGTATAAAAAATGGACGCGAAACAACTACCGCATAAAGTTCCATATTGCTCCTGGATCAAATGAAGCTGCAGAGGAAGCTATGAAGATACTGTGATGAACTACGAAGAACGCAGGAACCCGCGAACCCTAATGCAGATCTAAGGTGCGGGAAGGAGAAGACTTACAGCAGCAGATCTACTATGGAGGGGCGCTGCCATTCTCTGGACTGATTCAGGTCGATGCAGCGGCCAAGGTCCACGGAGACAAGGTGCGCTGCGGCGGCGGAGCTCGAGCGACAGTAGGGGTGCGAGAGGAAGAAGATGAGGAAAGGGGAGAATGAGAAGAGACCTAGTCATGTCTATTTATAAGGAAAGATTTTTAAGTGGGCGCAAAAACGAGGAGGCTGAAAACATAGTTATCCAACTACAAGGACACCTCAATTTTCGGATGGTCATTAAGATAAAGACCCGTTGAGATATATTGGAAAAAACGTGCATTTATGGCAGGTGGCGTCATGGCGGGTTACCACAAATCCAAAGGATGATGTCATGGCGGGTTACAAAAATTTCATAAGCAAGGAGCAGAAGATTTTTCTTAAGTATCAAAGATTGACATGAACCAGTTCAAATCAATCTGGGGCCTAATGTTGGGGATATAACTATTAGGTATGACCCGCCCAGGAGGGGCCGGGTTATACCTATGAATATTCTTGAAGCCCAGAACCAAGGTTGAAGATGGTGGTTCAGTAAGGGCCCAAAGCCCAGAGGCAACCTAAAGGCCCGTAGAGATAAACCGCCATATGTACATGACTTGTATTGTAAGGCAAGAATAGGTAGAGACCAAGCCGGACACTGTTTATGAGCCGGTCGAGACTCTAAGAGCCGTTGGGCATCGACCTCTGTATATAAAGGGACGACCCGACGGCGGTTCAAGGCAAGTAACGTCAGATCGAGAGCTAGGTCAAGCGATTCCTCTCCCTAGTAATTGAGTCATAAGCAATCCCACTCAAAACTGGATCATAGGCTTTTACCTTCACCGTAAGGGGCCGAACCAATGTAAGCCCCATGTCCTTTGTCCCGATTAACCCCTTTAAGCTTCCTAGTTGCGATGGCTCCACGACTAAGTCCTTTCACTAGGACATCTGACGTGACAATTCCACGACAAGTTCAGTAAATAATATTGGGCTAGGATGGTATAAAATGTTAGACAGAGTGAAAATGGAATGTAGCCCCCCAAGGACCGGGTCTTTATGAAAATGACGAGCTGGTTCTTCAAGATACCCTTTAGTCAAAACTTTGGTAAAAATGACCTATAGGACCCAAGGGTCGGCTCATATCCTTGAGATAAATGGGTCTTCGCATAATTTATTATTTTGAAAGTGATTTGCATTAGCCCCTAAGTGTCATGGGGACTGCTTGCAGCTTCATGAGACTTTTTCATGAGAATACTTATAAAAGATTTGAGCTGTAGCCCCCAAGTGTCGGTCATGCGACCTCGCCAGCTTGGGTGTGAGAAATTTTTAGCCAAGATTGCATTTGTTTTGACAGGATATGCTGAATTTCGCCAACCCAAAAGCTGCTGACTTATAGAAGCAGTTGAAAGTGGAGCAAAAATTTCTAGAGAAAGCATAATCGTCCTTCTCAAATTTGCAAAAAATATCTGCTTATTGCGAAGGACAATTTGCAAAATGTGAAAACCACATGTGAAGAAGAGAAAACAATGCTTCTGAAATGTGCAGAGGTGGTTGAAGGCAAGCTTGAGTCGGTGACTCAAGAGTTGAGTACTTTAAAGCGCCATATTAACCAACATGACTGTGGCCATCTTTGGTAAATGGTAATATTACCATAGTCAAAATCTGGGTTGAGTGTCGGTCGGCTTATTAATATGTCTTCTTTGTGCAGGTAGAAGGAATGCCAATGCTGTCCAACTGGCATTGATGAAGTTGAAGGCAGTGTATACATATCTGGAGCAATTATATACATGATGTGCTTATGCAATAATGGCAGTGAAAAACACGGCAACACCCCCTCCACGGATCAAAGATATGATCATGGATTTATCAAAAATCCCTCAATGGATCCAGGAATTGAAAAAGTTGACAGCTCGTGCTGGGTCCGTCTTAGCACTCGCTCGAGTGAAGGCTTTTCTTCCTCAGATGGATCCGATGAAGATGGCGGGCGGGTCACCGGAGTTTAATGCTGACGATATTGAGTTTTCCTAGGAGGATTTTGTGTGTTGTGTGAAAGAAACCCGAGTGCTGGCCACCCAACTGTCTGAAGATCTTGACTTGACAAAGTACCAAGCCGGCTACATGGAAGAGAGCAAGCGCGCCAACCCGCCCGAATTCAAGCTATTTGTGCTGACTCCTCCACGCCATAGGCAAACCTTCGCCCCTGATGTCGACCAGTCTATTATCATCCGTGAGGACTCAACTTTCCAGGCTTTTTCAACTATTTAGTGGATGCCAAAGGACCTACAGACCGAGCAGGACGAGCCAGCACAGGTTGACCTGCAAATATCTGGCGCCGAAGGCCAGCAGAAGGATGTCAACCTGGAGAGCTCGGGGGCCGGATTGCAGGAGTATACCTCTTCATAAAAACTTGCTTATTTGTGGCCCAAGTGAGGCTTATAATAGGATTAGTGAATAGCACTTGCTTATCTGTGGTGCCATCATGCACTTGATACTTTTAGAATATTGTCTTTTGAAGGAAATGAGCCCATGCTTAATTCGACAACCTGTTTCTCATAAGTATACTTGTAGCATACGTCATCCATCATAAATGAGCCGGTGTTATCATATAACCCGGTTTTTGTTTAAACTAATCTGCATATAAGCCGACACAATGTGTCCTGACAGCTTGATCAGAAATATACTGAAGTAATTGTAATTTTACTAAAGTCCACATAGTGTGTAATCGGACGCGGTGCAATCTAGCACACCATCATGTTTATAACCCGTCATAGAAATAACGCGGTGCGAGTGGAGAGCGGCAACTGGCTAACCACGGTAGCGATGATACGGCGTGGTGGTTGGCCGATTAGATCGGCAGCAATGGTCATGGCCTTGATAGCATGGTATCACTCTTCTTTTCTCTTTTCCTTTGATCCTTCTAAGCATTGTCGTCGCCCCAGCCATCCTTTGCCCCCTCGCGGCTCTACTCTCCACCGTCCCCTGCCTCTGCACCTCCCAGCTGCGCACGTCTGTCGGATTCAGGGATCCGCTGACCCAAGAAAGGTTCAAACTCTAGGACGTGTGCGAAGAACTCAACCTCTCCAGCCAGCCAATTTATTGCCCCCACGACCAAGCTAGATGAATGGGAAAGGAAAGGGACACAACAGTTTACCCAGGTTCGGGCCACCTTGCGGTGTAAGACCCTACTACTGCTTTGGGGTGGATTAGCCTCGTGAGGGCCTGAGGATGAACTAGTACAGGGGAAGAACAACCTCAGGAGGCATGTTCTTGTGTGGATGTAAGCTAGTGAGGGTTTGGGTTGGATCCCGACTCTTCCCTCCCCTCCTATGGTGGTGGCTAAGCTATATTTATAGTGGCCTTGGTCCTCTTCCTCCAAGCGAAGGTGGGAAGGGATTCCAAAGTGGCCAATTTTGAAGGGGGACAAGTAGTACATCTTATCCTCATGAAAGGTGGTCTTTGCTTGCAAAGCTTCTGGTCATGACGCCGTGGTGGGCTCAGCGATGACATCCGTCCTGCCGTCCTGGCGGTCTTGGTCTTGTTGCTCAGGAATGGAAACCTTTGGGTGATTCCACGGGACCCTGCGCCTGCTCTTGCCTCTTAGCACAAAAGAGGAAACCTGCTGCTTTGCGCTCGCTGGCACCTGCCTGGCCTTGGTCATCATGACTTGCGTCACCTGAACCTCATGAGATGGGCACTTGCATAGGAATCTCCGATCCTCAAGAGCCAACCTAGGGAGGCCGCTCCCTTCGGAGGTCTTGGGCCTCGCGAGGCTTGGCACCTCGTGAGGGTCTTGTCTTGAGGGTACTGAAGATGGTCCATGCCAGGCCGTCAATGGAGCCACGCCATGGGCCGCAGGCAGGCAAGCTTGGGTACCCTAGTTTCCAGAACACCGATAGTAGCCCTCGGGCCCAAGGCGCACTCGGACTTGGTTTTGGGGTGAAGCCAAAGGGCAAGTGCAAAGCACAGCGGGCCCCAATCGCCTATGGGCCAAGTCGATGCGTGGCGCTTGATGGGACGTGGGCGTCTCCACTTCCCCATGCTGCTTCGGCAACCGTCCGACTTGACAAAAAGACATGCGTCTGCTGCCGAGCCTTCATTGCCTTCTCTCCGTCTTGCTCTAGATCCCCTTTTCTCCCTGCCGAGAGGAACCCCAGATCGGTCGAATTTCTTCCTCAAGCTCTTTGCCGATGACGTCCAAGAAGGTGAAGCCAGCCGCTCCGGCCACACACTCCTCCTCTGCGTCCGCGCCTGCCCTCAGTACGTCCTCCATCACCGAGGCAGGGCACCTTATCGCCGTGCTCCTCCTGACAGCGAGCAACGACAACGAGGGGAGGGAGACGATGCTTTGGGCCGGCTCCACTAAGCGGGAGGCCTTAGCGGGGACATTCTATCCTTCTTCCTCCACAACGTCTTCGCGGGGCTCGTCCCGCCCTTTTCCAAGTTCTTCCTCACCGTCCTCGACCATTACCAGGTTCACGCTCTGCACCTCCAGTCCAACTCCATCCTTCTCCTGACGATCTTCGCCTTCTACTACGAGGTGTTGATGGGCGGGACACCCTCTGTTGCACTGCTCCGCCACTTCTTCTCCCTTTAGATACACGACTCGACCCAGTGCTCCAGATGCGTCTCCTTTGTTGCGCCCCACGGCGGCAACATGCTCATGAGGGCCAGAAGAAGGTGGAGGACTTCCAGCGTAAATGGATTTACATGGACGCCAAGGGCCTCCACGCTCGGCTGGATCTGCCAACCAAGATGCCAAAGAAGCTGGACCATTGGGCCCATGAGAAGCTCACTGACCCCCGGGCGGTACCGGTCCTGAGACTGATGCAGGCGGACCAGGAGTCCGGGGCACCGACGGGGCCCATGATTGTCAGGGAGTTCTTGACGCAGTGCCTGCTCCCACTCCAGGCGCACTCACGCCCCATGTGGGATTTCAAGGCGCGGAGGACGACCTTTGGCTGCACCGAGGGAGCCTGACAAGCGAGGAGCTGGGCAAGTCCATGTGTACTTTGCTTGGGAAGGATCCAAGAAGCCTCCCTGCAGCCTACCTCCCGTTGTACCGCTGCGGCAACGGGGCCGTGCTGGCTGCCGCCATGCCCGTCTTCAACGAGCTGGGGCTCGTGCCGCCCAAGCTCCCCAACTCCCCGGTGCCGGTGTCCTTTGGCGAGGGCTCCGAGGAGGAGGAGGAGGAGAACTCGGAGGCGACCGCGGATGACATCTTCATGCAGAAGGAGTTGAACCTCAGGCAAAGGAGATGGTTGGAGCTCATAAAGGATTATGATATGAGGCTGCATTATCATCCAGGAAAGGCCAACGTCGTAGCAGATGCATTGAGCCGCAAGAGTTATGTTAACACGCTCATAACTGGAGGATTACCTAAAGAGTTAGCCGATGACCTTCGAGATCTACATTTGGAGATAGTTCCGAGAGGTTATGTTGCAACATTGGAAATTCAGTCCACTTTGTTGGGGAAGACTAGAGAAGCCCAGAAGACGGACAAGGAGATTGCTGAGATAAAGGAAAGGACGAATAAAGGAAAGGCTAAAGGATTTTGTGAGGATGAGCATGACACTTTATGGTTTGAGGATCGTATTTATGTGCCTAACGACCCCGAGATCAGGAAGTTGATTCTTCAGGAGGCTCATGATTCACCTTACTCGATTCACCCAGGCAACACCAAGATGTATCTGGATTTGAAGGAAAGTTTCTGATGGACAGGAATGAAGAAGGATATTGCAGAGTATGTAGCAGTATGCAATGTATGTCAGAGAGTAAAGGCAGGACATTAGAAACCGACAGGGTTACTACAGCCTTTGCCGATACCCGAATGGAAGTGGGATAAACTAGGCATGGATTTTATCACTGGATTACCCAGGACCGTTCATGCTATGACTCTATTTGGGTTGTAGTTGATTGCTTGACAAAAGTAGCCCATTTCATGCATGTTAAGACAACCTATACGAGTGCTAAGTTGGCGAAGATATACATGACCAGGATCGTATGTCTGCATGGAGTTCCGAGGACCATTGTATCAGATAGAGGAACACAGTTTACTTCAAAGTTTTGGAATCAGTTGCATGAAACTTTGGGTACCAGGCTAGAGTTCAGTACAACCTTTCATCCACAGATAGATGGACAGACCGAGAGAGTCAATCAGATTCTGGAGGACATGTTGAGAGCTTGTGCGCTAGATTATGGATCTATTTGGGATGATAGTTTGCCCTATGCAGAGTTCTCCTATAACAACAGTTATCAAGCCAGCTTGAAGATGGCCCCTTTCGAAGCCTTGTACGGAAGGAGGTGCAGGACACCATTATCGTGGGATGAAGTTGGAGATAGATAGTTGTTTGGACCAGACTTAATCAGATATTCTGAGGAGAAGGTTAAGTTGATTCGAGACAGACTCAAGGTAGCCCAATCCAGGCAGAAGAGTTATGCGGATACTAAACGCAAGGAGGTAGCCTATGAAGTCGGAGACAAAGCATATCTTCGTGTGTCCCCACTTCGAGGAGTTAAGCGTTTTGGAGTCAAGGGGAAGCTAGCACCACGTTTTGTGGGACCATATAGAGTTTTGGAATGAATGGGGGAAGTTGCCTACAAGTTGGAATTTCCCGAAGGATTGTCAGGAGTTCATGATGTGTTTCACGTTTCCCAGTTGAAGAAGTGCCACGCAGAGATGGCCGACATTCCTCTGAGAGATACAGTGCCACTGGAAGCAATTCAGTTGGATAGTGATCTGACCTATGAAGAGAAGGCAGTCAAGATTCTCGAGTTTTCCAGTTGAGTTACTCACAGCAAGGTTATCAAGTTTTGCAAAGTTCAGTGGAGCCATCATACCAAGAGGAAGCCACCTGGGAGCAAGAAGAAGATCTCCACAAAGACCACCCACACCTTTTTGCTGACCAACCCAAATCTCAAGGGCGAGATTCATCGCAAGGGAGGTAGGTTTGTAACATCCCAATTTTTAATTTGGATGTTATACATAGATCATTCATATGCATTCATATTTTATTGCATTTTGGTTGTGATCCAAGAAATCTTAAGCAACTCAAGGACCCAAGGAGAGAGTTGGAGGTTTCATTTAAATTTCATTTTTGAATTTATTTCAAATTTGAAAAGTGGATCAATTTGATTTTCAAAAATTTCTTTCTAATTATTTCAATGCAATAAAAATAAATGAGAGAAGATAAAATGACTTCTTCAAAACATAGGAGAAATATTGGAAAAGAAATTTTGAAGTCAAATTATTTTATTTGAATTTTATTTGAATTAGAGAAAAATATGCATTTTTAAAAATTGCATTTAGTCCAAAAAAATGTTCACGTAGTCCCAAATATTAGGTAGGGATGGTGAAAATTGTTTCTGGAATTTTTAGAATTTTTATTTTATTTATTAGGATTTTTCTTCGCAACGCCGATTTAAAAAAAGTTCCCTGGGCCGGCCCAGCCGAAGCCAGGCCACGGCCCAGCGTGCCGCCACCTCCACCACAGCCGCGCCGCCGCCGCCGGCTGTTGCTGCACCGCGCCGCCACTGCTGCCGTTGCTGCCTCTCTACGCTGCCGCTTGCCGTCGCCGTTGCCTCGCCTCGCCGCCGAAGCCACCGCCGTCGCCGCCCGTCCCCTCGCCCCGCCGGATCCCGCCGCCGTCGAAAATTGCCGCCGCCGGTCAAGTCCAGTTAGCCGGTAAAACCCGCCTTGGTTCGCTGGTTTGTTTTCGGTTTTTATTTTATTTTATCAGATCGGTTTTTAGTTTAGTTCGTTAGTTGACGAGCGTTCACCCGTTAGTTTCTGTTAATGAACGAATTTGTTTGTTTGTTTTTGTTAGCGAACGTTCATTCTGTAGATTTTTTCTTTTAGTTTAATTTTCGCCCAGGGACCTATCCATGAATAGTTTTATCGCGATTTAGCCCCTGATCTTAAAACTAGCATAACTTTTAGCTCGTTTATCCAAATTAGATGAAACCAACGCCTAAATCTTCGTAACAATCTCTTCTTTCCAGTAAAACAACTTGAACATGATTTTGACAATTTAAAATTTGAGTTTAGTTCAGATTAGTATTTGATCTTGTTTCATTTGTATCTTGAGTTTCGTAGCTCCGTTTGAGTTGATTCTTTTTGCAAATCGTAGCTAATCCAGATGAAAATAATGCTGTCAGGTTTTGTTTTCTGTTTAGTTTAGTTATTTGCTTGTTTCGAGTTTGTTTGGATCTTTTCTCGATTTCTCTTTGTTTCGTTTGATTGATTGCTTATGTATGTTACTGTTTGACTACGCTAGATTACCCGGAGTGCGAAGCTTGTTACTACAAATCTATAGAGTTTTCCGATCGTCAGCAAGGCAAGTTACACTTTGATCATACTCTTCTATACCCAGTTTTTACTATGCATTAGTTTTGCCCCTCAAATATTTGCATGAGTAGGATTGGGAACATGTGGTTTGGTTGTAGTACTTGAGGTAGGAACCTAATACCTTTGATCACCACGGGAATATACATTATCCTCTATTATTACTTAGCCATGCTCGTAGATGGGGATTGGATCATGATACACATGGAAGTTGTGAGAGTTATTAATCTTTGATAACATTAAGGTGGCAACTTTAATACACATTTGGGTGGATTGGTTGGGATACCTGGAGAATCCAGTGTTTTTCCATTAGGGAAATCCCGGAGTACCCGTGTGATTTTTCCTCGGTTCGCCACCCAGGCTCGAAGGGATCATATGATATTTCATGCCTAGAAACTTCCGTATGCAGCCAGAAGCCATTATGGGCTCTGGCATAGTTGAGTAAGTTGTGTGAGCTCTCGAAGAGGTGGACTAGCAGATGTAGGGGAAACTAGGTGTACCGGTCTGCCCGAAGTAGAGAGTTAATGCTTCCGAAAGACTATGTCTTGATCTTCCGACCATGGATGCGGTCAAGTCTTGTGGGGAAAAGTGCGCAACCTCTATAGAGTGTATAAACTAATCATGGTTAGCCGTCTCCCCAGTTATGGACATCTTGAATATCTGGAATTGGATTTTATTGTTGATCACATCACTCTTAAATTAATTGAACTGGGTTTAATGATGATGATACTGGTTTAGTTGGGATTTGAGTTGGAGGAACCTTCTCAAATATTGGTACAACTTGGGAGTAGTAAATAAATTTATTCCTTTGTTGTAGGAAAAAACTAGCTTTATGCAAAACTTTAAACTTAGAGCCTCCACCAGCCAAATATTGCATGTAGATGTAGTTCTTGCATTCATTTGCTTTACAGTGTAACTCTGCCAGCATATTCAATGTGTTGACCTACATGGCTGCAACGTCTCATGTTGCAGACTTCTCAGACGACGAATAAGGTGCGATAGGTCGTTGTCATGCACATAGCTATGCTGTTGGAGTTGATGGACTCATTTACCTTTGAAGCTTCCACAGTTATTTAGTTTAGATGGCCTTCAAGCATATTATTTCTGTAATCATACTCCTTATGAGGACCTCGATGTAATAAGTGTGTGATTGAACTTTGCTATAATTCCTCGAGTACTGTGTGTGTCAGCATTACCGATCCAGGGATGACACTTAAGCACAGATACTTCGGTCCATTGGGATCGTGGTCGCTACACTTTGGTTTGGTTTGGCCAACTAGATTGAGTTTTCTTGCAATGGGAAGAGGTGCTTTGTGATGTGTTCGATTGTGCGATGCTCATTCTCAGTGACAGAAGGAGACATCCCATACACGTATCGTTGCCATTAAGGATAAAAAGATGGGTTCTATTCCTACATGAATAGGTCTTGTCTACATCATGTCATAGTTCTTATTGCATTACTCCATTTTTCCATGAACTTAATACACTAGATGCATGCTGGATAGCGGCCGATGTGTGGAGTAATAGTAGTAGATGCAGGTAGGAGTCGGTCTACTAATCTTGGACGTGATGCCTATATACATGATCATTGCCTTGGATATCATCATAATTATTTGCTCTTCTATCAATTGCCCAACAGTAATTTGTTACCCACCGTATGCTATTTTCTTGAGAGAAGCCACTAGTGAAATCTACGACCCCGGGTCTATTTCCTATCATACTAGACCATGAAGATGCGCGTTGCCGCGCCTGTTCATCTTAAACAAAAAGCTATGATATATTTGAAGAAGTAGAATAATATAAATATCTGATGAAATTTGAATGACTTTAAGCTAGAATGACATGGCAGCAGTAACGGGGCATATTTATTTGAAGTTTGAACCAATCCGTTAGCATATTTTTTTGATCCAGTATTCCACATATTTGAAATAGTTAGCATATTTGAACTTAAAATTGATCCATTGGCATATCAGGATTGGTAGTAGTATTGGCTTAGGACCTAGTAGTAGTCACAACAGGTGAGTCTCCTCCTAAATTAATCATCAATGGAGCTGGTGCTCTTCTACTTATGCTAAACAGGAGCACCAAATACTAAAGCGAACGACCGGATCTGCGCACATCGTGGGTACTGGGGAAATAATTTGACGGCTAGGCACTGGGAAAGATGGGCAAAGAGAAAAAAAATTCTAGCGACTGGAGGAAGATCGGGATGGACGGAGGACGCACATGGAACGGGTGGAAAATCACATTGTTGGGCCAATATGGGCTTCTGGCCAGTGATCAGCCCGACGAACGAGGGGGTTCCTAGCTCGGCCTACGGAGAAGCAGCCCGAGTACGTGCGCTAGTTGACCTTTCGGTGCTGGGTGAGATGACCAAACGATTTGGGTCGTTCCAGTGCCTGATCCAACAGTTGATGACGTCAAAACGCTGTGGTGGCTCGTAGGTAGCTAAGTCTTACTGTTTAGTAATTATTTTCAGATCTATTTATCCAAAAACCCAAAAATACCTTGATGCACTTTCTCTTTACTTATTTTGTGTGTGTTTTTGCCAGATCTATTTATCAAATCTCATACAATTTAATCTATCTTAATACCGAGGAGGGATTGACAACCCCTCTTACGCATTGGGTTGCAAGTATTTTGTTATTTGTGTGTAGGTGTTGTTTGCATAGTGTTGCTTGGTTCTCCTACTGTATTGATAACCTTGGTTTCATAACCGAGTGAAATACTTACCATTGATGTGCTGCATCATCCTCTCCTCTTCGGGGGAATACCAACGCAGATACAAGCAATCATATTGCCACTCTTTATTCTCCTCATATAAATATCTCACCAAAAACTTGAAAACTTCAATCACACAAAACTTAACGGAACTTCGTGAGATGGGTTAGTATGATAAAGAGCAAACCATTCACTTTGGTACCATCAAAGATAAGATTGATAATTATTTCCACATAACGCCTACTGTACCTTATCATTTCCACAATTTATATCAATTAATATAAGCTATGGAAACACTAAAACAAGCAAACTATGCATTGAAAACATAATCTCTCAAAAATAGAACAACATTTAATGATCTGAACAATGACAATACTTCTGCAACTCTAAAAATTCTAAAAAATTAGGACAACATTGGGAATTTATATATCAATCATCTATAAAAATTCAGAGCAAAAGCACATTTCTATGAATTTAAAAAATTCCAGAATGGAGCGCAAAAGTTTCTGTTTTTGCACAGAATCAAATCAACTATCATCCACACTATCCCAAGGGCTTTACTTTGAAACAAAAGGTATAAAACATGATTAATACAGTAGCTTAATCATGTGAACACACAAAAATAGTAGGGGTAAATGTTGGGTTGTTTCCCAACAAGCACTTTTCTTTAGCTAGGCATGATGATTTCAATGATGCTCACATAAAAGTAAAGAATTGAAACACAAAGAGAGCATCATGAATCACATGTTCCTCTCTCATAATAATATTCAGTAGCATCATGAACGGATTCATAAATATAACTATCACACAAAGCATTCCTTTCATGATCCACAAACATAGTATTTTTTAGTACTCTCCACACAAGCAATTTTATTCTCATTCATAATAGTGGGAGTATCATGAAACTCGAATACTATGAATTGTTTCCACATTAAAAGAGTAGTGTTCAATAAAAGGATATTCAAAATTATGACAATAATTGTCACTACTTTTTATGACATAAGTATCATCACAATAATCATCATAAGTAGCAACTTTGTTCTCATCACAGTCAATGAAACCTCTTCTGAAATAGTGGAATTATTACTAAATAAAGTCATGACCTCTCCAAATCCAATTTTATCAGTATAATAAGATTCAATGCCCTCCAAAATTGTGGGATAATTATTATCTAAAGTTGACACTCTTCCAAACCCACTTTCATAAATATTGCAATCATCATAAATAGGAGGCATGCAACTATCATAACAGGTTCAAGCAGAATAACACGTCTCATGAAAAATTGAATGATGCCCTGAAGAAATTCAAAGGTGCGGTGCTTATGCTAAGAAAGTGAACGTAGGCACCGGTCATTGGATAATAGTACCTGATTCTCGGTGGCGTATTGTTGGAGATATGCCCTAGAGGCAATCATGTATGATGATATTTCCTATGTGTTTATGAATAAAGATAGTCCTTGGACATTATCAATGATGTATATCAGCAAGTACGTGACTTGTTTGTGGGACTATGCATTGTATGATGACTGTCCTAAAAGGTCCCTAGTCGAAAGGGCTGTGTGGACGCGCAGCCGACTAGACTAGCATATGACACGGTCGATGGCCTGGTCTCACTAGCCATGGAGCATTGGATGCTAACCGGATAATATGGACTTGGAAAGGTCTGGTCGGATTCGACGTAGTCGGATCCGAGTCGAGATAAGGTCCGAGTTGGATAGACCCAACAATGAGATGCCGCGATATGTCATCTATGAGTCTCTATTACAACATACATTCTATGTCCTAAGACCTGAGCTGACGCATGTACTCGGGATGGTGACAGATGTCACGCCCAATATGCGATACTATCCTAAAGAGACACGAAGGTCCCACCAAGGATAGAACCGCATATTGATACGCTTTTGCAAGGTGGATATCATTACATCAACATTACATAATAGATGGGGATACATACAAAAGGCATACAATGCCAAACGAATACAACATCATCATACATAAGAGCAACATCCGACTACGGATGGAACACAAACAGAAACTCAAATGACATCCACCCTGCTAGCCTAGGTTGCCGACCTGGAACCTATCCCTTGGTCGAAGAAGAAGCAAAAGAAGAACTCCAAAACAAGCAAACATCGCTCTCGCGTCATGATCAACGCATAACCTGCACCTGCAACTGGTGTTGTAGTAATCTGTGAGCCACGAGGACTCAGCAATCCCATTACCATGCGTATCAAGACTAGCAAAGCTTAATGGGAAAGGAAGGGGTAAAGTGGTGAGGTTGCAGCAGCGACTAAGCATATATGGTGGCTAACATACGCAAATAAGAGCGAGAAGAGAGCAAACAGAACGGTCGTGAAGCTAGCAATGATCAAGAAGTGATCCGGAACTCCTACTTACGTCAAGCATAACCCCAAAACCGTGTTCACTTCTCGGACTCCGCCGAAAAGAGACCATCACGGCTACACACATGGTTGATGCGTTTTAATTCGGATCTGGTGTCAGGTTATCTACAACCGGACATTAACAAATTCCCAACTGCCACATAACCGCGGGCACGGCTCTCGAAAGTTTATACCCTGCAGGGGTGTCCCAACTTAGCCCATCACAAGCTCTCACGGTCAATGAAGGATATTCCTTCTCCCAGGAAGACCCGATCAGTCTCGGAATCCCAGTTTACAAGACATTTAGACAATGGTAAAACAAGACCAACAAAGCCGCCCGATGCACCGACAATCCCGATAGGAGCTGCACATATCTCGTTCTCAGGGCAACACCGGATGAGACAGGGTACGAGTAAAACCAGACCTCGAGTTTCCCCGAGGGGGCCCCGTAGGCGGCTCGGTTCGGACCAGCACTTAGAGAAGCACTGGCCCGGGGGGGGGGGGGCTAAAATAAAGATGACCCTCGGGTTGGCCGACCCAAGGGAAAGGTATAGGTGGTGGTGAGGCAAATGGTAAAACCAAGGTTGGGCCTTGCTGGAGGAGTTTTATTCAAGGCAAACTGTCAAGGGGGTCCCATAAATCACCCAACCGCTTTAGGGATGCAAAATCCGGGAACATAATACCGATATGACGGAAACTAGGGCGGCAAGAGTGGAACAAAACACCAGGCATAAGGCCGAGCCTTCCACCCTTTACCAAGTATATAGATGCATTAATAATATAAGAGATATTGTGATATCCCAGCATAATCTTGTCCACCATGGAGCAATCTTCAACTTCACCTGCATCTAACAACGCTATAAGAGGGGCTGAGAAAAAGCGGTAACATAGCCAAGCAACGTTTTGCTAGGAAGGGTGAAAAAGGTTAGAGGCTGACATGACAAATTGGGAGGCTTGAAGAGAAAATGATAGGAAGCGTAGCAAAGCGATAAAACGAAGAAACTAGCATAGATATGATAGTAGTGAGATCCAAGGTGACGGTCATCTTGCGTGAAATCCCGCTAGGAAGAAGAACGAGTCCATGAAGAAGATGAAGCCACGAAGACGAACCAAGCGTAGACGAACGAATCCTCACGATCGCAACGAAACGGGAACTATCGAGAAGAAGCACACAACATAGTAAACACACCACGCATATACATGACATGATGCTCAACCAAGTATGATGCAAGACAAGACTACATGAAGCTACTCATGGCAAGATATGATGCAAATAAGAAAAACACATCAAAGCAAGGTTAAATTAGGCCGGGAACAACATATAACAAATCCGGTAGGTCCTCATATGCAAGTTCCAAAATTGGTCCAGATCTGAATAAACCTTATGTTCAAGTTGTTAAACAGCAAGTTAAGATGCATCAAGATGATCTACACAAAATTCTAGTCAAGTTACATATAAAGTTCATTTAGTTCAGAGCTACGACCTAGAAGATATGAGCAAAACAAGTTAAACATGGCATTGATGCAAAATGCATTCAAACATCAAGCAAACTCTCAAAACATGGATGCAACATGATAAAATTAAACTACATGCAATTTCTAAGCAAGTTTCATATAGAGCATGCTCAAAACGGAGCAACGGTGCAACACATACACTCCAAACAAGATATAGCAACAATCTGTCCAAAACAGCAACTAGGCATCTTGCAAGCATCAAAACAATATGCTACAACACCTCAACATAAGAACAAAAGGCATGGGCATGAATTACAGATGAAGCATGACAAAACATGAATACTGATCTATCTCCAGAAATTAATAGAACATGCTCAAAAATACATGGCAAGATTGCAAATAATAACCGTTTCAGACTTAGCAGAAATAACATCAGGTTGCAATGTTTAGAGCTATCAAACAACATGTTACAGGAACTTATCATGGCAAAATAAAGAATGGCATGCTAATACTAAAGACAAAGAACAAAACTCCCTTACTAAACTAATTCTAAAGATCAACAGAAAACATGGTAGCATCTATGCAAACATGGCAAATGATATGACAGATTCAGACATGGCAGGAACAACAATAAGTAGGCATGTTGGTGAGCTTGTACAACTCACCACAGAGTAATACATGGCATGACAAGGTAACCAACAATAATAAGACATGTTTATGAAGCTAATCATGTCAAGAACAAGTCCATAGGTGCATGGATCACTAGCAAAGCACATGGCAAAACTGAACTTAATGTTAACAGGCTGACAACAACATTATTTAGCAATTTGAGAGCAAGATTACAACAAGCTAAAGCAGACTATAAATGCAACCAGGGGCACAGATGGATAGAGCATGACATGTAAAACAAAACATCCTTAGAGAACATCTCCAGATTATGCATATAATGACTTGTAGTAGCAGGTTTACATAGCATCATGATATAGCAGATTCAGTCTAGCAAAATAGTAACAACAAGTACCCTACTTCACGAGCTCAATGCACTCACTACAAGACTCACAAAAATACATGGATGGCACCACTGTAAATATGGCATGACCTAGTACAAAACACATGTAGAGCTCATGCTCATAGGATGCACACACAAAATGCAATGAAAAAGACAAATCAGCAAGTTATGTTAACATACAGCAGTTAACATCATATAGCACTCTTGTAATGATGATTAGGGCATCAAGATGAACTCAAACAAGCATGGCACAATGGAACAAAATGAAAAGCATCTCTCAGCGAACATTTTGATATATCATACATGCAAAACGGAGTAGCACACAAGAAGTTATGTCATGATGAACAAGGCATGAAAATAACAGCAGATCCGGGGACTTGGTCGAAAACTACCTTGAGGAAAAGTCAATGCGGGCGAGGTGGCGGCGGATCTTGCCGGAGATGGGGAAGAAGATGGCCGAAGAGGCGGGGAACCGTCAGATCCGGCGTGGGGGGGGGGGCACGGATCCGAGCACGGGAGGTCCGTTCCCGGCGACGGGCGGCTCCGGCGATGCCGTTGGAGCGGAGGGCGGCAAAGGCGGCGAGGCAACGGCGAGGTCGCGGGGCGGCAGGGCGCGGCCGGGCACGGTCGGGCGAGGCCGCGGGGCGCCTCGGGCGGCGGCGGGGGCGCGTGGTCGGCGAGGAGATCCGCGGGAGGCACGCGGAGGGCGAGGCGCGGCGGCTCCAGCGGGGAGCTCGCCGGCGGGAGGCGGGGCATAGGGAGGCGGAGGAGCTCGGGTCTCGCGGGCCAGCCGGCGGCGGGGGCGGGCCTGCGCTGGCCCGCGACGGGCTCCGCGGGCCGCGGGTGAGGTGGCGCGCTACGGTAGGCTGAGGACGGCGGCGGAGATGACGAGGCGCGATGCCATTGGTCGGAGTGACATGGCGGCAGCGGTGGATGCGTCCGATGTGGAGGCGGACATGTCCGGTGGCGGGGAGGAGCGGGGCTAGGGTTCATCCGCGAATTTTGGGGGGGGGGGAGGTGCAAATATATAGGTAGAGGGAGCTAGGAGAGTCCAAATGAGGAGCGGTTTTCGGCCACGCGATTGTGATCGAACGACCAAGAGCATGGAGGGGGTTTGGATGGGTTAGTGGGCTGATTATGAAGGGGTGTTGGGCTGCAACAAAAGAGGCTTTTACGATTCCCCGGTTAACCGTTGGAGTATAAAACGGACTCCAAATGGCACGAAACTTGTTAGGCGGTCTACCGATGGTGTACCAAGGCCGCTTGGCAAATCACGGTCCATTCCGAGAATGTTTAACACCCGCTCACAACAAGAGACAAAAGGGGAACGCCGGAGGACATAGGAGTGTCGGATTGCAAAACGGACACTGGGGAAAATGCTCAGATGCATGAGACGAACAAGTATGCAAAATGAGATGCACATGATGACATGATAAAATGCAACATGCAAGCAAATGATATGGCAACAACAACGAATAACTGGAGGACATCTGGCGCATCGAATCCGGGGCATTACAATAGACTTGCTTTGGACCGACCAAATGCTACTCCGTGACATGGTAGTTACAAAGGTAGGTTTCGGGCTTGTCCAAACCCATGCTGCGAGACGTGGTCAAGCAAGATGGGATTTGCCCCTCCGATCAGGAGAGATATACTCTGGCCCCCTCGTGTGATCCGACCAAGAGAAGCATGGCCATGCGACAAGGATTATGAGATAATCCAGATTGTGGTCGGCATCACTGGAACGAGAAAGAGGTTGGGCTAGCACAAGGATGACAGTCTCGCCTTGAGTCCGACAACTTATATCGTGCGGCAAAGGGAACAGAAGTGTGACACATTGTACAGGTTCGCCTAACCAGCTTCATAGTCTGCTTGGTGGTCGGCACGCCTTGCTAGAGGCCGCTACCAACCGTGTAGGTCGGAGGTGATCCGAACTATGACCAAACCAACTTGAACCTAAGGGGTCGCGCGCTTAAGGGAAGGAACCTACAAGGTCAGTTCATAGGACACTGGTCGGATGTGATCCGAACTGGACTAGGAACGTGACCGACTAGACTTTGGGCTTTAGGGTCCGTGCGAGGCCCAAGTGTTGAGCCTGCGACGGATGCCTATATAAAGTGGAGGTGCGACAAACTCATGTGGTTGATCGCTTCAGCACTACGACTAGGGTTTGCATGTGTTGCGTATAGCCACCTCCACTCGCCACCGACTGTGTGATCGGACCTAGCAATCCGCCGCACGGTGTTCCTCCTGCATGCGCGGATACTGTTAGAGGCGGTGCACTTGCGCCGCTCCAGCGAACTTGTACGTGGGATCGAACGACCGGCTGTTCGAGGGAGATCGGACGAGGAGGAGACGATCCACATGGACACGCTGCCCCAACTCTTCTTCCACTGCACGGCACTGCACGTCTAGTGGTAGCGAACTGTGATCCATCTCCCGTAGCATGTTCTTGGTTGTTCTGCGCGTAGGAATTTTAATTTGCAGTCGATGCACCCTACCATAGAACCCAACAGTGGTATCAGAGCCTCTGCTATAGGATTTGGATTCAGATCGTATGCATATTAGGTATGTGGAGGCGGCAGATGAGATCTGTTGTCCTTGAAGAGATCGGCTATGTGCACGGTTGATGTGATCAACTGCACATGGGGATCGTTGAGGCTATGTTTTCTGTCAATCGGGATCGATGAGGTTGTGACACGATCTACCCCTACCGGTCGGTCATCCGCCATCGGGGTCAACAGTGAAACGTAAATCCGAATCAGATTTGCGATGATCGATAAGATTAGTCAGATCAGAAAATTCGGCGTGAACGGAGTTCAGATGTGATCTATGATTTTCGAAAACGTCGGGCGCTACCCGACACACAAACCGGTAGAATGTGATTCTATGCATAACTTTGTTTTGCAGGTTTGATGTGAATAGTATGGCTCATGTGTATGTGATGCATGTGTTAATTTATACGTGGCCTGCGTGTCATGTTTGTCAGCCGGTAGGAGCCAAAGTGCTATCATTATATTGTATAACGACCTGCGTGTCGATTTGTGACTCTATGTAAATTCATTACTACTTGTAGTAGTTGGATAATAGAGATCAGGTTGGTGGCTTGGCGTCCCGGCGTAACAAACAAGACAGAGTTCATAGATGGTCATCGGAGTCGGAGCCGACCTGGAAGAACGTCCATGAAGAAGCCATACTATTTCAAAATATGTGTTATATTTGTGATTGTTATGCTTCTTTGTTTCTTTAGAATGATAGAATGATCCCTCATGAATATCAAGCGAATTGCCATCCCCGATGTTGCACCTTCGCACGTCAAGTATGTCTAGTAGTGGGCTCATAAAATTGGGGTGCTGCTGGATGTCCTTGAACTGAAGGGTTCATGTTGGACACGGACATGCACTGCGTCAGGTTAACTTGACAGGGCTATCAAAACGTTTTTGGGCCTTGTGGCAAAGAAGGTTGGGAGCCGGGGTATGAGATACCTTCCCAACCGACAGGAGTGGTATAGAGATACGATTAGCAAGGAGTTGCTTACCGGATAGGTATGTTGGCTAGCAGTGATGCTAAAGCTCACTAGTCGCATGCGCTAGTCGGATCCTGAATCACTGAGAGTTTGCGGAGGGATGCTGACTTCAGTGGGAGTATTTCTGTTTAGGCTAGAATTACTCTACATAAACACATTGCTTAGTGATTGCATATTTTCTATTATAGATCAATGGCACCACCTGCTCAACCCAACTTTGCATTGAAATTAATTCTGGAAAAGGATAAACTGAATGGAACAAACTTTACCACCTGGTATAGAAATTTGAGAATTGTTCTCAAGCATGATAAAAAGGAACATGTTCTAGAGGATCCACTTCCAGAGGAACCTGCCGATAATGCTAATGCCACAACTAAGAATGCCTACCAGAAACTCGTTGATGAATCAACGGAGATCAGCTGTCTGATGCTGGCTTGTATGGAGCCCGATTTGCAACATCATTTCGAAAATGTTGAGGCTTACGATATGATCGAGAGTCTCAAGAGCATGTTTCAGACACATGCTAGGACCGAAAGGTTCAACGTCTGGCGATCCTTGATGGATTGCAAGCTGAAGGAAGGTGATCCACTAAGCCCACATGTGATCAAGATGATCGGATATGTGCAAGCTTTGGATCGTTTTGGCTTCCCGCTCTTGGATGAGCTGGCTACAGATGCAGTTCTGGGTTCTCTTCCGCCCAGCTATCGGACGTTCATCTCGAACTATCATATGCATGGCATGGATAAGAAGCTCACTGAATTGCATGGTATGCTCAAGGTGGCAGAGTAGGATATTAAGAAAGGCACGCATCAAGTGTTGATGGTGCAGAAATCGGCTAAGTTCAAGAAGAGTTGGTCCAAGAAAAAGGCTAAGGCAAAGGGCACGGAGACGGTAACCTCCGCCACTGCGCCAAAGTCTGGACCGGACTCGAAGACCGTTTGCTATCACTGCAAGGAGACCGGTCACTGGAAGAGGAACTGTAGCAAGTGGCTTGCAGAGCATGGCAAGAAGGCCAGGAATGCTGCTTCAGGCAAAGGTACACTTGTTGCATATGTTATAGACATTTACCTTGCTGACATACCTAGTAGCTCTTGGGTATTTGATACCGGATCGGTTTTTCATATTTGCAACTCGATGCAGGGGCTGGTAAGGGTGTGTGGCACAAGGGGAGATTGACATCAGGGTCGGCAACAAATCAAGAGTTGCTACGTTGGAGGTCGGCATGATGCAGCTCCAGCTTCCTTCCGGATTCATTATGGAATTGAATAATTGTTATTACATTCCTGCACTTAGTTGGAACATTATTTCTACCTCATGTTTGATGAGTCAAGTTTATGAATTCAATTTAAAGGACAATGGTTGTTCGATATTTTTGAATGGAATGTTCCACAGCTATGCACCCATTGTTGATGGGCTATTTATATTGAATCTAGAACAGAAACCGGTCTATAACGTGAATGTCAAGAGGAATAAGACTAATGAGATAAATCCGACATACTTCTGACATTGCCGGCTTGGACACATTAGTCTGAAATGCATGAAGAAGCTCCATGATGATGGGCTCCTAACTTCGTCCGACTTCGGGTCGTTTGAGACATGTGAATCATGCTTGCTAGGCAAGATGACTAAGTCTCCTTTCGCAAAGAGTTGTGAGAGGGCATCCGAGCTACTGGAACTTATACATAGTGATGTGTGTGGTCCAATGAGCACAACCGCCATAGGTGGCTATCAGTACTTTGTGACTTTTATCGACGACTTGAGTAGATATGGATATATCTATTTGATGAGGCACAAGTCGGAGACTTTTGAAAAGTTCAAAGAGTTTCAGAACGAGGTTGAGAATCAGCTTGGCAAGACTATAAAGCTTCTGCGATATGATCATGGAGGTGAGTACGTGAGCCAGGAGTTTGATGATCATCTGAAAAGTCGAGGTATAGTACCTCAGCTCACACCTCCGGGTACGCCACAGAGAAACGGCGCGTCGGAACAGAGGAATAGGACCTTGTTAGACATGGTCCGGTCTATGATGAGCAAATCGGATTTACCCTTATCATTTTGGGGATATGCTCTAGAAACTGCAGTTTTCACACTTACTAGGGTACCATCAAAATCCGTAGACAAGACACCACATGAGATGTGGACCGGGAAGAGTCCCAGTTTGTCGTTTCTAAAGATTTGGGGTTGTGAAGCATTTGTCAAGCGACTTATGTCAGACAAGCTTACACCTAAGTCGGATAAATGCATATTCGTGGGATATCCGAGGGAAACCTTGGGATATAGCTTCTACAACCGGGAAGAGAACAAAGTGTTTGTTGCTCAGAACGGGGTTTTCCTTGAGAAAGAGTTTCTCAGTCGGGAGGCCAATGGGAGGACGGTTCGACTCAAAGAAATTCGAGGACCACTCGGGGACGGCTCGGCTAGTGATGAGATCATACCGGAGTCAGTCAGGGAACCCGTAGTGGAAGTGGCACCGGAACCACAGAGGTCGGAAAGATTGCGCAGAGTGCATGATGTATTGTTGCTAGAAAGCGACGAGCCGGCCACATATGCGGAAGCGATGGTGAGCCCATATTCTGAGGCATGGCTGGAGGCCATGAGATCCGAGTTAAAGTCCATGGATGAGCATGAAGTCTGGACTTGGTTGATCCGCCACCTGGCATAACAGCCATTGGTTGCAAATGGGTCTTTAAGAAGAAAACCGATGTGGATGGAAATGTTCAGATCCACAAAGCTCGGCTTGTCGCTAAAGGTTATGGACAAGTTCAAGGAATTGACTACAACGAGACTTACTCGCCGGTAACGATGCTGAAATCGATGAGGATCATACTAGCTATAACTGCATATTTCGATTACGAGATATGGCAGATGGATGTCAAAATGATTTTCCTTCACGAAAATTTAGCCGAGGACGTGTATATGATACAGCCTGAGGGTTTTGTCGATCCGACTAGCACTAGTAAGGTATGCAAGCTCAAGAGATCCATTTATGGGTTGAAGCAAGCATCTCGGAGTTGGAACATTCGTTTTGATGAGGTCGTCACTAGTCTCGGTTTCATCAAAAGCGAAGAAGACTATTGTTTATACAAGAAGTTAAGTGGGAGCTCGATAGTGTTTTTGATCTTGTATGTGGATGACATATTGTTGATCGGGAATAATGTTTCAATGCTAAACTCGGTCAAGGAATCATTGAATGGCAAGTTTTCGATGAAGGACCTTGGTGAGGCAGTGTATATTTTAGGCATTAAGATCTATAGAGATAGACCGAGGAGGCTGCTCGGCTTGAGCCAGAGCACGTACATAGATAAAGTGTTGAAGCGGTTCAACTTGAGTGAGGCGAGAAAGGGTTCTTGCCACTCTCACATGGTATAAAGCTAAGCGAGACTCAGAGTCCTTTGACATCTGATGAGCGAAGCATGATGAGTAGGATTCCGTATGCTTCGGCAATCGGATCCATCATGTATGCCATGATATGTACAAGGCCTGATGTTGCTTTTGCAATAAGCCTAACAAGTAGATACCAGGCCAACCCAGGTGAGAGTCACTGGGCAGCGGTAAAGACTATTTTGAAGTACCTGAAAAGGACTAAAGAGATGTTCCTAGTTTATGGAGGTGAGGAAGAGCTCATCGTAAGGGGTTACGCCGATGCTAGTTTACAAACCAACAGAGATGATTGTCGATCACAGTCCAAATTCGTGTACGTCCTGAACGGAGGAGCAGTGCACTGGATGAGTTCCAAGCAGGATACGGTGGCCGATTCTACCACAGAAGCCGAATACATTGCGGCTTGTGAAGCTGCAAAGGAAGGTGTTTGGATCCGGCATTTTCTGGATGATCTTGGTATTTTCCCAGCCTCAGTGAAACCATTGGACCTTTATTGTGATAATTCTGGTGCCATCGCACAAGCCAAGGAGCCGAGGAATCACCACAAGGTCAGACACATAGACCGGAAATATCACCTGATATGAAAGATCGTAAAGAATGGTGATGTAGAGTTATGCAAGATTCACACGGATGCAAATGTTGCAGATCCGTTGACTAAGCCACTTCCACAACCCAAGCATGAGGGGCACGTTAGAGCTATGGGCATTCGATGTCTATTTGATTGACTCTAGTGCAAGTGGGAGACTGTTGGAGATATGCCCTAGAGGCAATCATGTATGATGATATTTCCTATGTGTTTATGAATAAAGATAGTCCTTGGACATTATCAATGATGTGTATCAGCAAGTACGTGACTTGTTTGTGGGACTATGCATTGTATGATGACTGTCCTAAAAGGTCCCTAGTTGAAAGGGCTGTGTGGACGCGCAGCCGACTAGACTAGCATATGACACGGTCGATGGCTTGGTCTCACTAGCCATGGAGCATTGGATGCTAACCGGATAATATGGACTTGGAAAGGTCTGGTCGGATTCAACGTAGTCGGATCTGAGTAGAGATAAGGTCCGAATCGGACAGACCCAACAATGAGACACAGCGATATGTCATCTGTGAGTCTCTAGTACAACATACATTCTATGTCCTAAGACCTGAGCTGATGCATGTACTCGGGATGGTGACAGACTTGCTTTGGGCCGACAAAACGCTACTCCATGACAGGGTAGTTACAAAGGTAGGTTTCGGGCTTGTCCAGACCCATGCTGTGAGACGTGGTCGAGCAAGATGGGATTTGCCCCTCCGATCAGGAGATATACTCTGGGGCCCTTGTGTGATCCGACCAAGAGAAGCATGGCCATGCGACAAGGATTATGAGATAATCTGGATTGTGGTCGGCATCACTGGAATGAGAAAGAGGTTGGGCTAGCACAAGGATGACAGTCTCGCCTTGAGCCCGACAACATATATCGTGCGACAAAGGGAACAGAAGTGTGACACGTTGTACAGGTTCGCCTAACCAGCTTCATAATCTGCTTGGTGGTCGGCACGCCTTGCTAGAGGCCGCTACCAACCGTGTAGGTCGGAGGTGATCCGAACTGTGACCAAACCGACTTGAACCTAAGGGGTCGCGCGCTTAAGGGAAGGAACCTACGAGGTCGGTTCATAGGACACTGGTCAGATGTGATCCGAACTGGACTAGGAACGTGACCGACTAGACTTTGGGCTTTAGGGTCCGTGCGAGGCCCAAGTGTTGAGCCTGCGACGGACGCCTATATAAAGTGGAGGTGCGGCACACTCATGCGGTTGATCGCTTTGGCGCTACGACTAGGGTTTGCATGTGTTGCGTATAGCCACCTCCACTCGCTGCCGACTATGTGATCGGATCTAGCAGTCCGCCGCACGGTGTTCCTCCTGCACGCGTGGATACCGTTAGAGGCGGTGCACTTGTGCCGCTCCAGCGAACTTGTATGTGGGATCGAACGACAGGCTGTTCGAGGGAGATCGGACGAGGAGGAGACGATCCACGCGGACGCGTTGCCCCAACTCTTCTTCCGCTGCACGACACTGCGCGTCTAGTGGTAACGAACTGTGATCCATCTCGCGTAGCATGTTCTTGGTTGTTCTGCGTGTAGGAATTTTAATTTGCAGTCGACGCACCCTACCGTAGAACCCAACACATATGGGTATCGTTGTCGTACTTGATAGCTAAGGATCGTCGATGGTGCTCGTGTTGCGGTTGAGTTTGGGCCGGCTGTCGCCATCGCTGAAGCGGCTCCGGTGCTTCGGTTGCGGCGCCTGTCAACATACAGGAAAGCTCATCTGTGGTAAGTGAACAGTTGCACGATAAAGAAGAGAAAAACCGAAGGAGTACAAATCAAAATAACCTGATGAGGCTGCGGCGTTGGTAAAGCAGGGCCGATGGAGTTGAATATAGCGTCCGTGGAGCAGGTCCGGTGTAGTAGACGAAGGCTTCGGCGGGCACGGTGTACAGTGCTTTCGGTGGACGAGGGCTTGTATGAAGGGCTAGCGATGGCGCGGGCGAGGGAGTGAGTGAAGGGCCTACACTGTGGTGGACGAGGGCGCCGGTTAAGCAGATTCAGTGCGGTGGACCATGATGGCGGTCAAGGAGACCTAGAGCGGTGGACAAGCCAGTCGCTGAAGCGGCTCTGGTGAAGTGGTGACTTGGCAGTTGGGGGTTCCAAGGTGCGGAAGGTAGATCCGAAGGGGTGTGAGGTCCACCGCTGCGGCGGAGGACTAGATTCGGCGGCTTGCCTAGGTTGGGGGGGGGGAGGGCAGGGGCTCTGGGGAAGAATGTTGGGGGCAAGGAGGAGAAAACAATGGAGTTACCAAAGTAGCCCTTTTCCATTCATGTGGCAGGGGTAAAACAAGAGTATCGCAGGGCCAAACTTTCGGGCGCGAGATATTTTGGTGTGAGCAGGAAGTTTGAAAGCTTTTGGTGCCGGAAATTAGAATCTGCTCTTGTACGGCCGACTATGATATCATGGCCGAGAATTTGTTTGTTTTGCACACAAAAAAAGTGCAAGTTTTGAAAATCAGTGTCTCCAACTCGAAACTTAGATTGTCCATTCAATTCAAATATGGACCATTGAGCTAGTACAAGCAAATACCATCATACGGTCCAATTCAAATGAAATTCCAAATGTGTTTATCTAAATATGATGACAAAAGCAAAAATGTGCATGTGTATGAATAAAGTGGATGATTATAAAGTTTGAACATGCCCGTATGTGTATATCTCTAGGTTTGATATATGAATTTGAAATCACGAAATACCGGCTTAAAAAATGTACCTCCATTTAAATGAATTACAAAAGCTAATGATGGAGTCAAATTCCAAAATTCCAATCTTAGGTTTGTAATTATGGTACATCAAGGTATATCACGCATGTTCAAAAGTATCGTTATCTCATAGTTCAAACTGTGAAACAAATTGATCAACCATGATTGCACACACTATTGACCATATATATCTCAATTACGCTAAAGTCCCTCAAATATAGACACCTCACTCTTTATCTAAAGCCAAGCCCCCCCCACACACAAGTCGTTCTCTCCCCTAGACACGAACACACGAGCACATTAACACCCCTCTCTCTTCTAAAGTCCGGATCCCAATATAGGTCTCTATAACTTTGTCTCTCGAGCATGCACACATCTCTTCCCCCACTCTCTATGTCTCCCGGCATCTATCTTTCCCAAGCACACGCACTATGTAGAGTGTATCTTTCCCATACACACAGAATGTCGCCCCCAGACATCTATCTCCCTAGTTATGTGGTTCTCGCACACTCACCTCAACACCACCCCCACTGCAAACAAGCACAGTTTGTCTCCTTGTGTACCACTCTCCTCTTTCAATCTCTCCCACATGCG
Source organism: Triticum timopheevii (assembly GCA_963921465.1). Lineage (NCBI taxonomy): Eukaryota > Viridiplantae > Streptophyta > Magnoliopsida > Poales > Poaceae > Triticum > Triticum timopheevii. The sequence continues at coordinate 423,884,344 of OY997272.1, forward strand.
GACCCGCCCAGCTCCTTCCCTGTATACATATATGCCGTGACACTTTCCATAGCTCCCTAATGTATCATCGTTCTCAATCTCGCACGTTGTTCTCTACACCATCTATTCTAGATCTCTCGTGAAGTCCCTATCACACACACGATGACTCGCTTCCCTTGCGTCTCCGTAAATAGGCCAATTTCAAACAACATCAACATTGTCTCCCTATCTATATGCCATTTATGGACACAAATGACCCCTCTCTTCCTCTCTCTCTCTCTCTCTCTCTCTTCATCGCTAGATCTCTCTCTCTCTCTCTCTCTCTCTCTCTCTCTCTCTCTCTCTCTTTCTCTCACTCTCACACTGTAGGATCGAAAGTATGTCTAGAGGGGGGATTAGACTACTTGACCAAATAAAAACTTAACCTTTTCCCAATTTTAGTTCTTGGTAGATTTTAACAACTTAGAACAAGCCTAGCAATCTTAACACAATTCAAGCAAGTATGCAAAGAGTATATGAAAGTAAAGCATGCAACTTGCAAGAAAGTAAAGGGAAGGGTTTGGAGAGTGCAAACGCAATAGGAGACACGGATGTTTTTGTCGTGGTTCCGATAGGTGGTGCTATCGTACATCCACGTTGATGGAGACTTCAACCCATGAAGGGTAACGGTTGCGCGAGTCCACGGAGGGCTCCACCCACGAAGGGTCCACGAAGAAGCAACCTTGTCTATCCCACCATGGCCATCGCCCACGAAGGACTTGCCTCACTAGGGTAGATCTTCATGAAGTAGGCGATCTCCTTGCCCTTACAAACTCCTTGGTTCACTCCACAATCTTGTCGAAGGCTCCCAAGTGACACCTAACCAATCTAGGAGACACCACTCTCCAAAAGGTAATAGATGGTGTGTTGATGATGAACTCCTTGCTCTTGTGCTTCAAATGATAGTCTCCCCAACACTCAACTCACTCTCATAGGATTGGATTTGGTGGAAAGATGATTTGAGTGGAAAGCAACTTGGGGAAGACTAGAGATCAAGATTCATATGGTTGGATTGGAATATCTTGGTCTCAACAAATGAGTAGGTGGCTCTCTCTCAGAAAATGGGTAGTTGAAGTGTAGGCACAATCTGATGGCTTCCCTCTAGAATGAGGAGAGGGTGGAGGGATATATATAGCCTCCACACAAAAACTAAGCATTACACACATTATACCAAACTCGGTGGGACCAAATCAGAAAACCTGGTCGGACCGATTTAGTACATATGTGACCAGTAGGCAATTTCGGTGGGACCGGCATGTCATCTCGGTAGGACCGATATCATTAGGGTTAGGGCATAACATAATCTCGGTTGGACCGATTACTCAAACTCGGTTGGACCGACTTTGGTAATAAGCTAACAGAGAGTTGGTCAGGCAAACTCGGTGGGACCGATTCGCTCGTCTCGGTGGGATCGAAGCATTACGAAAAGGAAACAGGGAGTTTGCATTGTAGACTCGGTGGGACCGATCGCTCATCTCGGTTTGACCGAAATGTTAGGAAGGGAAACAAAGAGTTTGCAACCCCATCTCGGTGAGACCGAGATCCCTATCGGTGAGACCGAAAGGACTAGGGTTTCTGGCAGTGGCTATGTCAAATGAGCTCGGTGGCGCCGGATGGATCAAATCGGTGGGGCCGAGTTTGACTTTTGGTTTGGGACATATGTGGATATGAGAAAGTGGTTGAGGGCTTTTGGAGCATATCACTAAGCACTTCGAGCAAGCAAGCCATTAAGCAACACCACATCCCCTTTTAATAGTATTGGCTTTCCTATTGACTCAATGTGATCTTGGATCACTAAAATAGAAAATGTAGAGTCTTGGACTTTAAAGCTTGAGCCAATATTTTGTCCTTAGCATTTTGAGGGGTCCACATTCCTTATCCATGCCATGCCAATCATTGAACTTTCCTGAAACATTTATCTTGTAATGGAATTAGTTCAATGAGCTATATGTTGTTAATCATTACCAAAACCACCCAGGGATAGTTGCACTTTCAATCTCCCCCTTTTTGGTAATTGATGACAACATATAGATCAAAGCTTCGACAAATGCTGATAAGATTGAAATACATTGTCGCTTTGAGAAGTATGTGACAAACAAGAGCTCCCCCTAAATTTGTGCATTATTTAAAATTTGCTTTGGACTGCAAATGCACAATGTATTAGGATCATGGGTCATTCTTCCATGTCACATACATCTTGGTGGAGCGCTCAAAATGATAATAATTGAAATCATGCACTCATCACCAAGCAAAGTGAATGATCATAAATGGATATGAAGTATAATATCATTCAAGCACCCATTAAAGTAGCATATGATCAAACACATGATCATCCAAGTATCCCACAAAATACATAGTGTATCAAGCAAACACATAATAAAGTTCAAGCAAATAAAATGCAAAGAGAGACAAAACAACACACTCTCTCTCGAAGACTATGATCTATACATATTTCTCCCCCTTTGGCAACAAGTTACCAAAAAGTTAAAAATATGCACAGTGCTATGCGTCTCTCAGGCTTGGTCTTCATGAGGTGGTGTAGAGATGACTCCAAGGACGAAAGCTTCTGTTGATGTAGCTGGAGCTGGTGGAGTGATTGATGGAGCTGGTGGCACTAAAGCCGTGGCTGCTGGTGCTGATATAGTAGCTCTAGTATCTAGAACATGCGCTGCAACAGACCTATGAGTTCTGGGCACTCTAGTGAAAGCATCTGTAGTAGAATTGCCTCTCTTCTCCTCCACTTCCTCCTGAAGTTGCTCAACTACTGACTGAATCTCAGTGACTTTGACATCAAGATCATAGAATTTCTGGTCAATGATCCTCTCCAAGCTCTCCTGGTTTTGAGTCAGGGTGGCCAAGCCCTTCTCAATCCTCAAGGTGGATTGGATCAGATATCTAAGCTGATCTTGCTTGCTCTTCAAGAACACCTGAGATGCCTCTTCAGCTGTTGGCATCTTTGCAGCTTTCTCTGCCCTTGCCTTCTCTCTCTTTTCATGTGCTTGCACTGAGGAGGGATCTTCCTCATCCATAACAACAATGTTATCCTCAAAATCTGGCCTGAGGGGTAAATGGTCCTTGTCCAACAGATATGTGCCTGTGCCCATCTTGGAGTTGATGAGCACCTAAATTTGTGGAGCATACCCACAAGACCTCTTCTGATCAGCATCTGTCCTCTTGATTGTTTCCACAATCAGACTCATCACTTTGAACTTTTGAGGGACATCAAATATATGCAGCAAGTTGATGGAGTGTCCTCTTATCATTCTGTGATCTCCAGACTTGGTCAAAAGAGTGTGCCTGTCGGATATAGGGTTCTGGCAAAACCCTTAAGGTTCGAACTCTGGAGTGCGCGCGAAGATCTTCTCCCTACTGAAACGTGCCCAGAACCTTGCCGCGATTCTAAGCTAGCACTATGAACAACACAAGAGACACAAGTTTTATACTAGTTCGGGCCACCGTTGTGGTGTAATACCCTAATTCGGTGTGTGGTGTGGTGGATTACCTCTTGGGCTGATGATGAACAGTACAGAGTAAGAACGACCTCGCGAGGAGAGGTGTTCTTGTAGTGTTGGTTGTTCTGCTTCGTTAGGACTCGGTCTCCTCCTACTGTGCTGGCTATCTCTATTTATAGAGGCTCTGGTCCTCTTCCCAAATATTGAGCGGGAAGGGAGCCAACAATGGCCATTTCAAAAGGGGACAGCTAGTACAAGCTATCCTGACTAAAGGTGGTCTTCGACTGTGAAAGGCACTGGTGATGACGCCGTCTTGGGCTCCAAGGTGACCTCCGTCCTGCCGCTCTGCTGGTCTTGGTCTCGTTGCACCGATATGGAAACCTTAGCCTAATGCCTCGGTACTTGGCGCCTGCGCTCGCCCCCTTTGCACCAAAGGGGAAACGAGGACAATGCACAGGCTGGTGCCCGCCTGGTCTTGATCGTCATGGCTTGCGTCATGAGCACCTTGTGAGGTACCCCTTGCCTTGATCTCTCCGCCTCCTTGCAAGCCTGCCTGGTGAGGCCGCCCCTGAGGAGGCCTTGTGTCATCCTCCCCGCGAGGCTTGGCCCCTCGCGAGGGTCTTGAACTTGGGTTGATGAAGACGGGCCATACTGGGCCGCTGGTGAGCCACGCTGCAGGCCACAGGCAAGCAAGTCTGGGGACCCCCGTTCCAAGAACACCAACAGTAGCCCCCGGGCCCAAGGCGCGGTCGGACTTGGCTTAGCAGTGAAGCCAAAGGGCAAGTGCGGACCGCCGCGGGCCCCAACAGCCTGCGGCCTTGGTCGACGCGTGGCGACTGATTGGACGTGGGCATCTCCACTTCCCCATGCTCCCTCAATATCCGCCTGGCTAGTGATGACCCACAAGTATAGGGGATCTATCGTAGTCCTTTCGATAAGTAAGAGTGTCGAACCCAACGAGGAGCAGAAGGAAATGATAAGCGGTTTTCGATAAGGTTTTCTCTGCAAGCACTGAAATAGTAGACAATAGATAGTTTTGTGATAAGATAAATAGTAACAAGCAAAAGTAAATAAAGTAAATAAAGTGCAGTAAGGTGGCCCAATCCTTTATGTAGCAAAGGATAAGCCTGGACAAATTCTAATAATGAAGAAGGAGCTCCCGAGGACACATTGGGAATTATCGTCAAGCTAGTTTTCATCACGTTCATAAGATTCGCGTTCGGTACTTTGATAATTTGATATGTGGGTGGACCGGCACTTGGGTACTGCCCTAACATGGACAAGAATCCCACTTATGATTAACCCCTATTGCAAGCATCTGCAACTACAAAAAGGAGTATTAAGGTAAACCTAACCACAACAGTAAACATATGGGTCCATATCAACCCCTAACGAAGCAACGCATAAACTAGGGTTTAAGCTTCTGTCACTCTAGCAACCATCATCTACTTATTACTTCCCTATGCCTTCCTCTAGGCCCAAATAATGGTGAAGTGTCATGTAGTCGACGTTCACATAACACCACTAGAGGAGAGACAACATACATCTCATCAAAATATCGAATGAATACCAAATTCACATGACTACTAATAGCAAGACTTCACCCATGTCCTTAGGAACAAACATAACTACTCACAAAGAATATTCATGTTCATAATCAGAGGGGTAATAATATGCATAAAGGATCTGAACATATGATCTTCCACCAAGTAAACCAAATAGCATCAACTACAAGGAGTATTCAACACTACTAGCAACCCACAGGTACCAATTTGTGGTTTTGATACAAGATTGGATACAAGAGATGAACTAGGGTTTTGAGATGAGATGGTGCTGGTGAAGATGTTGATGGAGATTGACCCCCTCCCAATGAGAGGATCGTCGGTGATGACGTTGGTGATGATTTCCCCCTCCCGGAGGGAAGTGTCCCCGGCAGAACCGCTCCGCCAGAGCCTTAGATTGATTCCGCCAAGGTTCCGCCTCGTGGCGGCGGAGTTTCGTCCCGTAAGCTTGTCCACGATTTTTTCCAGGTAAAAACCCTTCATATAGCAGAAGATGGCAGCCGGAAGCCCACCAGGGGCCCAGGACATAGGGGGCGCGCCCTAGGGGGGGGGGCGCCCCCTGCCTCCTGGATAGGGTGTGGGCCTCCTGGCCTATTTCTTTTTCCCAAAAATTCTTATTAAATCTAAAAAGTTGTTTCGTGGAGTCTCAAGTCTTTTGGAGTTGTGCAGAATAGGTTTCCAATGTTTTCTCCTTTTCCAGCCATAATTCCAGCTGCCGGCATTCCCCCTCTTCATGGTAAACCTTGTAAAATAAGAGAGAATAGCCATAAGTATTGAGATATAATGTGTAATAACAGCCCATAATGCAATAAATATTGATATAAAAGCATGATGCAAAATGGACGTATCAACTCCCCCAAGCTTAGACCTCGCTTGTCCTCAAGCGGAAGCCGAAATCGAAAAATATGTCCACATGTTTAGAGATAGAGGTGTCGATAAAAATAAAATACGGACATGAGGGCATCATGATCATTCTAATAACAGCAACATATACGGATTTTGTCATATGATTTCCTATGTTCAAGTAATAAACAATTCACAATGTCAAGCATGGTTCAAAAACTTCATTGGGAACTAACAAACTATAATTTCAGTCATTGAAGCAATTGCAATTTATCGTAATATCAGAAAGAGTCAATAATAGAGCTTTTCAGCAAGCTCACATACTCAACTATCTCGTAGTCCCCTATAATTGTTAACACTCACGCAATACTTGTGGTTATAGAGTTTCAGCCAGACACTGAGAAAGATAGGGGCTTATTGTGTTGCCTCCCAACGTATTCACCTTTAGGTGATGTCAACAATAATAGCCTATGCCAACTTACATCCAATTGGATATATGTATCATGATCTTTCAAACACGAGGAGCTTGCCAAAGGATAAAATGAAAAAGGGAGAGGTGAGGATCACCTTGACTCAATCATAATGTAAAAACATAAAGTAAAAGATAGGCCTTTTGAAGAGGGAAGCAGAGGTTGTCATGCGCGTTTAGGGTTGATGCACAAAATCTTAATGCAAAAGAACGTCACTTTATATTGCCCCTTGCATGTGGACCTTTATTATGCAATCCGTCGCTTTTATTACTTCCACAACAAGTTCGTACAAAGCTTATTTTCTCTGCACTAATAAGTCATACATATTTAGAGAGCAATTTTTATTGCTTGCACCGATGATAACTTACTTGAAGGATCTTACTCAATCCATAGGTAGGTATGGTGGACTCTCATGGCAAAACTGGGTTTAAGGATATTTGGAAGCACAAGTAGTATCTCTACTTGGTGCAAGGAATTTGGCTAGCATGAGGGGGAAAGGCAAGCTCAACATGTTTGGAAGGTCAATGACAATATACTTTAACTGAGATGTCAGAAAACATAAACCATTACGTTGTCTTCCTTGTCCAACATCAACTCTTTTAGCATGTCATACTTAATGAGTGCTTCACAATCATAAAAGATTTCCAAGATAATATATTTATATGTGAACCCCTCCTTCCTTATCACTTCCTATTATTTGCAACGATGACCAAGGCTACGTTCATCAACTCTCAACGATTTTTATGCCTCATACTTTCTATGTGTGAAGTTATCACTATCCATAAGATCAATATGAACTCTTTTTATTCTTTCTACTTTCTCAAGATCATAGCAACATAGCAAAGCCCTTGACTCAACACTAATCTTTATTATAGATAGCACACGGACTCGAATACGAAAAGGGATCACAAAGCAAAACTCAAAACTACTTGATATCAAAACTTCGAACTAATAGATCAAGATACTACTAAAAGGATCGAACTAAATAAAGCGGTAAAGATAGGAGTGTGATGGTGATACGATACCGGGGCACCTCCCCCAAGCTTGGCAGTTGCCAAGGGGAGTGCCCATACCCATGTGATTATTTCTTCGGAGGTGGTGAAGTAGGAGTTGTTGCACTTTTCTTCTCTATCTTGCGTCTGAGGCTAAATTTTTCCTCCCTCAGATCCTCATTCTCGAGCTCAAGTTTCATTATCTTTTTGCATAGTGTTGCCTTGCTGTCCTGCAGAAAACGAGGTGGGATAGATTGGACCTTAGGGAGGCTTGACTTCTTGAACTCCACATGCATATCACCAGGTTGAGGGAGTGGATCGTCCTCTTCATCAGAGCTTGTCTCCTCCTTCCTCCTTGGATCATAGTCTTCTTCTTCTTCCTCTGTGGTCCAGCCATAATGTTCCACATCTCCATATACTTTTGGGTTTGCAATACAATCAGCCATGTAGCTCTCTCCCTCCAAATCTTGGGACGACATCTCGTTCTTAATCTGCAACAGGAACAGCTCAAAACGAAAACAAAGGATATTTGCGTGATACGGTGGTCAAAACCTTCGGGAGTATATATAATGAATTTTTACCGACCAAAATACGTAACATACAAGAAAACGGAGTCCGGGAGGCACATGAGGTGCCCACGAGATAGGGGGGCACGCCCTACAGGGGGGGGGGGCGCCCTCCTCTCTTGTGGGAGCCTCGTGCCCCTTTAGGACTACTTCTTTATTCCTAAAATTCTAAAATAATCCAAAACTGATAAAAATTGCCATTAGAGTTGTTTTGGAGTCGGTTTACTTACCGTACCACATACCTATGCCTTTTCGGAGTCCGGAACATTCTGGAAAGTGTCTCTTATGTATTCCTCAGGGGTTATGGTTTCAATAATATTAGTTTCAACATTGATAGGATTACCTGAAATATAATGTTTAATTCTTTGACCATTTACCACCCTCGGGTTTGTGCCTTCGAAGTTATTGATTTTTATAGCACCAGAACGATAGACCTCCTCGATAACGTAGGGACCTTCCCATTTTGAGAGAAGTTTTCCTGCAAAAAATCTTAGACGAGAGTTGAACAATAACACATAATCTCCTACGTTAAACTCACGCTTTTGTATCCTCTTATCATGCCAGCGTTTGACTTTTTCTTTGAGAAGTTTGGCATTCTCATATGCTTGGGTTCTCCATTCATCAAGTGAGCTAATATCAAATAACCTTTTCTCACCGGCAAGTTTGAAGTCATAATTGAGCTCTTTAATAGCCCAATATGCTTTATGTTCAAGTTCAAGAGGTAAATGACATGCTTTTCCATAAACCATCTTATATGGAGACATACCCATAGGATTTTTGTATGCAGTTCTATAGGCCCATAATGCATCATCAAGTTTTTTGGACCAATTCTTTCTAGATCTATTCACAGTCTTTTGCAAAATTAATTTGAGCTCTCTATTGCTCAACTCTACTTGACCACTAGACTGCGGGTGATAAGGAGATGCGATTCTATGATTGACATCATACTTAGCAAGCATCTTACAGAAAGCGCCATGAATAAAGTGTGAACCACCATCAGTCATAAGATATCTAGGGACTCCAAACCTCGGAAAAATAACTTCTGTAAGCATTTTAATAGGAGTGTTATGATCAGCACTACTAGTTGGAATAGCTTCTACCCACTTAGTAACATAATCAACAGCAACTAAAATATGTGTATAACCATTGGAGGCAGGAAAAGGTCCCATATAATCAAAGCCCCATACATCAAACGGTTCAATAACAAGAGAATAATTCATGGGCATTTCTTGACGTCTACTAATGTTACCTATTATTTGATATTCATCACAAGATACGACAAACTTACGAGCATCTTTGAAAAGAGTAGGCCAATAAAAACCAGATTGTAGTACCTTGTGTGCAGTTCTGTCTCCAGCGTGGTGTCCCCCATAGGATTCAGAGTGACACTTGCGTAAGATTTGTTCCTGTCCATGCTCAGGTACACAACGTCTAATAATACCATCTACTCCTTCTTTATAAAGGTGCGGATCATCCCAGAAGTAATGTCTTAAATCGTAAAAGAACTTTTTCTTTTGCTGATATGTGAAACTAGGAGGTATATATTTAGCAACAATGTAATTAGCATAATCAGCATACCAAGGAGCAGTACGAGAAGCATTGACGACCACTAATTGTTCATTAGGAAAACTATCATTAATAGGCAGTGGGTCATCAAGAACATTCTCTAACCTAGACAAGTTGTCTGCAACGGGGTTCTCAGCTCCCTTTCTATCAATTATATGCAAATCAAATTGTTGGAGCAAGAGAACCCATCTAATGAGTCTAGGCTTAGTATCTTTCTTTTCCATAAGATATTTAATAGCAGCATGATCAGTGTGAATAGTAACTTTGGAATCAAAAATATAAGGTCTAAACTTATCACATGCAAACACAACTGCTAAGAATTCTTTTTCAGTAGTAGCATAATTTCTCTGGGGCAGTATCAAGAGTCTTACTAGCATAATGGATAACATTTAATTTCTTATCGACTCTTTGCCCTAAAACAACACCTACAGCATAATCACTAGCATCGCACATAATTTCAAAAGGTAAGTTCCAATCAGGTGGCTGAACAATAGGTGCAGTGATCAAAGCCTTCTTAAGTGTTTCAAATGCTTCTACACAATCATCATCAAAGACAAAAGGAATATCTTTTTGCAATAAATTAGTCAGAGGCCTAGAGATTTTAGAAAAGTCCTTAATGAACCTCCTATAAAAACCAGCATGACCAAGGAAACGTGTTATACCTTTTATGTCCTTGGGAAATGGCATCTTTTCAATAGCTTCAACTTTAGATTTATCAACTTCAATACCTCTCTCAGAGATCTTGTGCCCCAAGACAATGCCTTCATTAACCATAAAGTGACACTTTTCCCAATTCAGGACGAGACTAGTTTCTTTGCATCTCTGCAAAACTCGATCAAGGTTGCTCAAACAATCATCAAAAGAGGATCCATAGACAGAGAAGTCATCCATGAATACCTCACAAATCTTTTCACAAAAATCAGAAAATATAGCCATCATGCATCTTTGAAAGGTAGCAGGCGCATTACATAAACCAAAAGGCATACGTCTATAAGCAAACGTACCAAAAGGGCAAGTAAAAGTAGTTTTAGATTGACCCCCCGCTGATACAGGTATCTAAGAGAAGCCAGAATAACCATCTAGAAAGCAAAAATGTGTGTGCTCGGATAGCCTTTCTAACATTTGATCGATAAAGGGTAAAGGGTAATGATCTTTCTTAGTAGCTTTATTTAACTTACGAAAATCAATTACCATCCTATAACCCGTAATAATTCTTTGCGGGATCAGTTCATATTTATCATTAGGAACAACAGTAATACCTCCCTTTTTAGGGACACAATGGACAAGGCTTACCCATTCACTATCAGCAACGGGATAAATAATACCTGCCTCAAGGAGTTTTAGTATCTCCTTTCTTACCACTTCCTTCATTTTGGGATTTAATCGTCTTTGAGGATCTCTAACTGGTTTGGCATCTTTCTCCACTGAAATTTTGTGTTGACATAATGTGGGACTAATGCCCTTAAGATCATCCAGAGTATACCCAATAGCACCTCGGTGCTTCTTCAGAGTTTTCAATAATTTTTTTCTTCTTTCTCTGAAAGGTTAGCACTAATAATAACAGGATATATTTCTTTTTCATCAAGATAAGCATACTTAAGATTATAAGGTAATGGTTTGAGTTCAAACATGGGATCACCCTTGGGTGGAGGGGGATCCCCAAGAATTTCAACGGGAAGGTTATGCTTCAGCATAGGTTCTTGTTTAAGGAACACTTCATCTATTTCTTCCCTTTCCTTCATAAACATATCGTTTTCGTGATCTAGCAAATATTGTTCTAACGGATCAGTTGGGGGAACAACAATGGAAGCAAGACCAATAATTTCATCTCTACTAGATGGTTCCTTTTCACGATGTTGTCTACTAAACTTGGCAAAATTAAACTCATGAGACGTACCGTCTATGCCAACAGTGACAACCTTTCTCTTACAATCAATCTTAGCACTAGCAGTGTTCAAGAAGGGTCTACCAAAAATAATCGGACAAAAATTATCTTCTGGGGAAGCAAGAACAAGAAAATCAGCAGGGTATTTAATCTTCCCACACAAGACTTCAACATCCCTAACACTCCCAAAGGTTTAATGGTGTCCCTATTATCAAGCTTAATAGTAACATCAATGTCTTCTAATTCAAGAGGTGCAGTATCGTGCATAATTTCTTTATAAAGATCATAAGGTATTGCATTAGCACTAGCACCCATATCACATAAACCATGATAACAATGATCTCCTATTTTGACAGAAATAACAGGCGTGCCTACAACAGGCCTACGTGTCTTAGTATCGGGTCTAGCAATATTAGCAGTTTCACCACAAAAAGAGATAACATGCCCATCTAAGTCCTCATCCAAAAGATCTTTAATCATAGCAATACCAGGTTCAACATTAATTTGCTCAGGAGGTGTATAAGTCCTAGTATTACTCTTATGAACAACAGTCGAAGCTTTAACATGATCTATTATCCTAACAGGAAAAGGGGGTTTTTCAACATAAGCGGTAGGAATGATAGGATCACTATATGTAATAATCTTTTCTTCGACTGTAATAGGTGCAACTACTTTTACTTCAACAGGAGGATTATATTTAAACCACTTCTCTTTAGGGAGATCAACGTGAGTAGCAAAAGTTTCACAAAAAGTAGCTACTATCTCAGAGTCAAGTCCATACTTAGAGCTAAATCCACGGAAAGCATCGGTATCCATAAAAGATTTAACACAATCAAACTTAGGTGTCATACCTAACTCCTTACCATCGTCGGAACCCCAATCTTCAAAGTTGCATTTAATTCTTTCCAATAAGTCCCATTTGAAATCAATAGTCTTCAGCATATAGGAACCAGCACAGGAAGTATCAAGCAGGTTGCGATTATCAAGAGAAAGCCGAGCATAAAAATTCTGAATAATCATTTCCCGAGAGAGCTCATTATTGGGGCATGAATACAACATTGACTTAAGCCTCCCCCAAGCTTGAGCGATGCTTTCTCCTTCCGGAGGCCATAAATTATATATATAATAACGATCACGATGAACAAGATGCATAGGATAGAACTTCTGGTGAAATTCCAACTTCAATCGCTTATAATTCCAATATCTCGTATCATCACATAGCCTATACCATGTTATTGCATCTCCCTTCAAAGATAAAGGGAAGACCTTCCTTTTGACAACATCATCGGGAATACCTGCAAGCTTAATTAATCCATAGACTTCATCCACAAAGATGAGGTGTAAGTCGGGATGCAACGTTCCATCTCCTGCAAAAGGATTAGCTAGCAGTTTTTCTATCATACCCGAAGGAATCTCAAAGTGAATATTTTCATAAGGTTCAGTAGGTTCAATAGGTTGAGGAGCATTTCTTTACTCTTCTAGTTGGGGTGAAGATACCTCAAACAAGCCCCTTAAAGGATTAGTTTCCATAGTAAAAAGTAACAGAAAATTTCAGCACACTATATAAATGTTTCCTTACCAAGTTCCACTCACCAAGAGCGCTACGCTCCCCGGCAACGATGCCAGAAAAGAGTCTTGATGACCCACAAGTATAGGGGATCTATCGCAGTCCTTTCGATAAGTAAGAGTGTCGAACCCAACGAGGAGCAGAAGGAAATGATAAGCTGTTTTCGATAAGGTTTTCTCTACAAGCACTGAAATAGTAGATAATAGATAGTTTTGTGATAAGATAGATAGTAATGAGCAAAAGTAAATAAAGTAAATAAAGTGCAGAAAGGTGGCCCAATCCTTTATGTAGCAAAGGATAAGCCTAGACAAATTCTAATAATGAAGAAGGAGCTCCCGAGGATACATTGGGAATTATCGTCAAGCTAGTTTTCATCACGTTCATAAGATTCGCGTTCGGTACTTTGATAATTTGATATGTGGGTGGACCGGCACTTGGGTACTGCCCTAACATGGACAAGAATCCCACTTATGATTAACCCCTATTGCAAGCATCCGCAACTATAAAAAGGAGTATTAAGGTAAACCTAACCACAACATTAAACATATGGGTCCATATCAACCCCTAACGAAGCAACACATAAACTAGGGTTTAAGCTTCTGTCACTCTAGCAACCCATCATCTACTTATTACTTCCCTATGCCTTCCTCTAGGCCCAAATAATGGTGAAGTGTCATGTAGTCGACGTTCACATAACAACACTAGAGGAGAGACAACATACATCTCATCAAAATATCGAACGAATACCAAATTCACATGACTACTAATAGCAAGACTTCACCCATGTCCTCAGGAACAAACGTAACTACTCACAAAGCATATTCATGTTCATAATCAGAGGGGTAATAATATGCATAAAGGATTTGAACATATGATCTTCCACCAAGTAAACCAAATAGCATGAACTACAAGGAGTAATCAACACTACTAGCAACCCACAGGTACCAATTTGTGGTTTTGATACAAGATTGGATACAAGAGATGAACTAGGGTTTTGAGATGAGATGGTGCTGGTGAAGATGTTGATGGAGATTGACCCCCTCCCAATGAGAGGATCGTTGGTGATGACATTGGTGATGATTTCCCCCTCCTGGAGGGAAGTGTCCCCGGCAGAACAGCTCCGCCAGAGCCCTAGATTGATTCCGCCAAGGTTCCGCCTCGTGGCGGCGGAGTTTCGTCCCGTAAGCTTGTCCACGATTTTTCCAGGTAAAAACCCTTCACATAGCAGAAGATGGCAGCCGGAAGCCCACCAGAGGGCCCAAGAGATAGGGGGCGCGCCCTAGGGGGGGGGGGGGCGCCCCCTGTCTCCTGGACAGGGTGTGGGCCCCCTGGCCTATTTCTTTTGCCCAAAAATTCTTATTAAATCTAAAAAGTTGTTTCATGGAGTCTCAGGTCTTTTGGAGTTGTGCAGAATAGGTTTCCAATGTTTGCTCCTTTTCCAGCCAGAATTCCAGCTGCCGGCATTCCCCCTCTTCATGGTAAACCTTGTAAAATAAGAGAGAATAGCCATAAGTATTGAGATATAATGTGTAATAATAGCCCATAATGCAATATATATTGATATAAAAGCATGATGCAAAATGGACGTATCAGCTAGGCGGCCACAAAGCTTTACACAGTTATTTCCTCTTCGCTGCCCGCGTGCTTCCTGTTCCCCTTTCTTTCCCAAGCCTCTGTTTTCGCTTCCAAACTGACTTGAGCTCTGCCCCTTCCATCGCCATGGCGCCAACTAACAAGGAGAACAGGAAGAAGCCTTTGTCTTCATCTAGTTCACCTCCGGTGAACGAGCCCGCCGTCAGCCGGTCGCTGGTGCTCAATCTGGAGGCCTTGGGCAAGGTCTACCCCACGCTCACCTCCAGCTTCAACGAGTGCGGAAATACGATGGCTTGGCCTGCGTCCCATGCCTCCGTCGACAGGACCGTCACGGAGGTCCGATTCTTCATCAACGCCCTGTGGGTTGGCCTGGTTCCCCCTTTCTCTACTTTCTTCAATGTAGTGCTCACCCATTATTAGATCCATATGATGCATCTTGATCCTCAATCCATTACCCTCCTCGTCGTCTTTTCCTTTGTTTGCGAAGCCGTGGTGGGCATTGCTCCTTCCATTGCCCTCCTGCGCCACTTCTTCTCATTGCGCCTGACCGACCCCTTGCAGTGCTCGGGGTGCATGAGCTTCCAGGCCGTGGCAGAGATGGCCACATCGGGGATCGATTTTGGACTCCCGCCTTCCACGAGTGGGTTCCGTACACGGTGGCTGTATGTGGATGTCGGAGTGCCTAGCCCTCTGCTCTTGCCTCCAACGTTGCCTGCTGTCCCCAATCCAGGCTGGGGCCACGAGAAACTCGTGAGCCCCCGGCTCTCCTTCGTCTGGCACCGACTAAGGAGGCTGAGGGAGCTCGGCGTGACTGCGCCTCGGGTGGTGAAGGAGTTCCTCAAGTGTCGCATTGCTCCTCTTCAGCGCCACTCCTGGCCGATGTGGGCCCTGACGGGCGACTTGGACCGCATGAGGCTTTAGGAGATGGAACTGGCGCCTGAGACACTAAAGAAGGTGCTCGAGGTCTTGACTGGCGACCCTTTGCCGGGCGATATTCGGCACGGGGGTAGCCTCCTGTATCTCTGCTCAAAAAGGGCTGATTGCGCGAGACAGATGCCTCTCTTTGACGAATGGGGGATGCGCCCAGCTGGCCTTGCGGGGCCTCATGAGAATCCTGTCGCTGTGGCTCCCTTCCTAACTGTCAACACCGATCTTGCCCCAAGAGCGGGTGCAGGGAGGCATGCTTCGCTTGAGGCTGGAGGCTCTGGTATCGTGGTGCTGACACCCCACGGGGCTCCCAAAGCATCGTCCTCCGGAGCTTGTGAAGCCCGCCCTAAGGTGGTCGTCGATGGGGGGACGCAACCCGCGGCTCCCGAGGCTGGAGCCCCCGAGGCCTTGGCAGGCCATTAGGAGGTGGTGCCTGATCACTCCTCCCAGCTTGGCGCCCCTGAGGTTGGCTGCCTGAGTGCTTCTTCATCCGTGCCACGTGCTGGTTGCTACGTCTTGAGCTTGCATTGGTTTTCCTTGAAGAGGAAAGGGTGATGCAGCAAAGTAGCATAAGTATTTCCCTCAGTTTTTGAGAACCAAGGTATCAATCCAGTAGGAGGCTCCTCAAAAGTCCCATGCACCTACACAAACAAACAAAGAACTCGCAACCAACACAATAAAGGGGTTGTCAATCCCTTCACGGCCACTTGCGAAAGTGAGATCTAATAGAGATAGTATGATAATATAAATATATTTTTGGTATTTTATAATATAGATGCAAAAAGTAAAGATGCAAATAAAAGTCGATTGAAAGTTTATATGATAAGAGATAGACCCAGGGGCCATAGGTTTCACTAGTGGCTTCTCTCAAGAGCATAAGTATTACGGTGGGTGAACAAATTACTGTCGAGCAATTGATAGAAAAGCGAATAATTATGAGATTATCTAGGCATCATCATGTATATAGGCATCACGTCCGTGAAAAGTAGACCGACTCCTGCCTGCATCTACTACTATTACTCCACACATCAACTGACTCCTGCCTGCATCTAGAGTATTAAGTTCATAAGAACAGAGTAACGCATTAAGAAAGATGACATGATGTAGAGGGATAAACTCAAGCAATATGATATAAACCCCATCCTTTTATCCTCGATGGAAACAATACAATATGTGCCTTGCTGCCCCTGCTGTCACTGGGAAAGGACACCGCAAGATTGAACCCAAAGCTAAGCACTTCTCCCATGGCAAGAAAGATCAATCTAGTAGGCCAAACCAAACTGATAATTCGAAGAGACTTGCAAAGATAACTCAATCATACATAAAAGAATTCAGAGAAGATTCAAATATTATTCATAGATAAACTTGATCATAAACCCACAATTCATCGGATCTCAACAAACACACCGCAAAAAGAGTTTACATCGAATAGATCTCCACAAGAGAGGGGGAGACCATTGTATTGAGATCCAAAAAGAGAGAAGAAGCCATCTAGCTAATAACTATGGACCCGAAGGTCTGTGGTAAACTACTCACAACTCATCAGAGGGGCTATGGTGTTGATGTAGAAGCCCTCCATGGTCGGTTCCCCCTCCGGCGGGGCACCAGCGAAGGCTCCAAGGTGGGATCTCGCGGATACAGAAGGTTACGATGGTGGAAATTGTGTTTCATTGGCTCCCTGGATGTTTTTGGGGTACGTATGTATATATAGGAGGAAGGAGTACGTCGGTGGCCGCCTGTGGGGCCCAGGAGATAGGGGGGCGTGCCCAGATGGGGTGGGCGCGCCCTCCTGTCTCCTGGCCGCCTCGCAAGCTTCTTGACTTGCACTCCAAGTTCTCCGGATCAGTTTGTTCCAAAAATCACGCTCCCGAAGGTTTCATTCCGTTTGGACTCCGTTTGATATTCCTTTTCTTTGAAATACTGAAATAGGCAAAAAAAAAGCAATACGGGCTGGGCCTCTGGTTAGTAGGTTAGTCCCAAAAATGATATAAATGTGTAAAATAAAGCCCATAAACATCCAAAAGGGGTAATATAATAGCATGGAACAATCAAAAATTATAGATACGTTGGAGACGTATCAAGCATCCCCAAGCTTAATTCATGCTCGTCCTCGAGTAGGTAAATGATAAAAACAGAATTTTTGATGTGGAATGCTACCTAGCATAATTCTCAATGTAATTTTCTTTATTGTAGCATGAATGTTCAGATCCAAATGATTCAAAATAAAAGTTCATATTGATAAAATAAATAGTAACACTTCAAGCATACTAATCAAAGCAATCATGTCTTCTCAAAATAACATGGCTAAAGAAAGTTCATCCCTACAAAATCATATAGTTAGGCTATGCTTCATTTTCGTCACACAAAGATGTTCCGGGATTCTATACCCCCGATGACAAGCCAAGCAATTTTTTCGTACTTAAATAATCTCAAACTTTTTCAACCTTCACGCAATACATGAGTGTGAGCCATGGATATAGAACTATGGGTGGAATAGAATATGATGATGGGGATTGTGTGGAGAAGACAAAAAAAGAGAAAGTCTCACATTGACAAGGATAATCAATGGGCTATGGAGATGCCCATCAATTGATGTCAACATGAGGAGTAGGGATTGCCATGCAACGTATGCACTAGAGCTATAAATGAATGCTCAACAAAAGAAAACTAGTGGGTGTGCATCCAACTTGCTTGCTCATGAAGACCCAGGGAATTTGAGGAATCCCATCGTAGGAATATACAAGCCAAGTTCTATAATGAAAAATTCCCACTAGTATATGAAAGTGATAACTATGAGACTCACTATATGAAAAACATGGTGCTATTTTGAAGCACAAGTGTGGAAAAAGAGATAGTAACATTTCCCTTTTATTTTTTTTCTTTTTTTTTCTTTTTTTGGGCCTTTCTTTTTTTAGCCTTTCTTTTATTTTTATTTTTGGGCAATGCTCTAATAATGATGATCATCACACTTCTATTGATTACAACATATGAATTACAACTCAAAACTAGAACAAGATATGACTCTATATGAATGCCCCCGGCGGTGTGCCGGGATGGTGCAATGAATCAAGAGTGACATGTATGAAAAATTATGCATGGTGGCTTTGCCGCAAATACGATGTCAACTACATGATCATGCAATGGCAATATGACAAAAGTAACGTATGTCATGATGATGAACGGAACGGTGGAAAGTTGCATGGCAATATATCTCGGAATGGCTATGGAAATGCCATAATAGGTAGGTATGGTGGCTGTTTTGAGGAAGATATAAGGAGGTTTATGTGTGATAGAGCGTATCGTATCACGGGGTTTGGACGCACCAGCGAAGTTTGCACCAACTCTCAAGGTGAGAAAGGACAATGCATGGTACCAAAGAGGCTAGCAATGGTGGAAAGGTAAAACTGCGTATAATCCATGGACTCAACATTAGTCAAAAGAACTCATATACTTATTGCAAAAAATTAGAAGTCATCAAAAATCAAGCACTACGCGCATGCTCCTAGAGGGATAGATTGGTAGGAAAAGACCATCGCTCGTCCCCGACTGCCACTCATAAGGATGCGGAAGCCATGTACACTTCATGTTTCAAATTTGTTACACAACTTTAACCATACGTGCATGCTACGAGACTTGCTAACTTCAACACAAGCATTATTTAAATTCATAATCACCCAACTAGCATGACTTTAATATCACTACCTCCATATCTCAAAACAATTATCAAGTATCAAATTGATCATAGCATCCAGTTCACTTCCTATGATAGTTTTTATTATACCCAACTTGGATGCCTACCATTCTAGGACCAATTTATAACCATAGCAAATACCATGCTGTTCTAAAAGACTCTCAAAATAATATAAGTGAAGCATGAGAGACTAGCAATTTCTACAAAATTAAGCCACCGCCGTGCTCTAAAAGATATGAGTGAAGCACTAGAGCAAAAACTATCGAGCTCAAAAGATATAAGTGAAGCACATAGAGTATTCTAGCAAATTCAATCAAGTGGGCTTCTCCCAGAAGGTGTTTAAAGCAAGGGTGATTGTGGTAAACTAAAAAGCAAAGACTAATATAATACACGACGCTCCAAGCAAAACACATATCATGTGGCGAATAAAAATATAGCTCCAAGTAAAGTTACCAATGAACAAAGACGAAAAAGGGGATGCCTTCCCAGGGCATCCCCAAGATTAGGCTTTTGGCTATTCTTGAATATCTTGGAGTGCCTTGGTCATCCCCAAGCTTAGTCTCTTGCCACTCCTTATTCCATAGTCCATCAAAGCTTTACCCAAAACTTGAAAACTTCACAACACAAAACTCAACGGGAAATCTTATAAGCTCCGTTAGTGAAAGAAAACAAAACCATCACATAAGGTACTGTAATGAACTCATTATTTATTTATTTTGGTGTTAAACCTACTGTATTCCAACTTCTCTATGGTTTATAAACTATTTTACTAGCCATAGATGCACCAAAATAAGCAAACAACACACGAAAAACAGAATCTTCGAAAACAGAACAGTCTGTAGCAATCTGTAACTAACACAAACTTCTGGAACTTTAAAAATCCTACAAAATAGGAAGTCCTGTACAATTTTTCTATTGATCAGAAGAAAAAGGAATCAACGCAAAAGCACGTTTCTGTGATTTAACAAAACTAATTTCGTGGGTGCAAAGTTTCTGTTTTTCAGCAGTCAAATTAACTATCATCATAGGTTATCCTATAGGTTCTACTTGGCACAAACACTAATTAAAAGATAAAAACACATCTAAACAGAAGGTAGATGCAAAATTTATTACTAGACAGAAACAAAAACAAAAAACACAAAGAAAATTGGGTTGCCTCCCAACTAGCGCTATCGTTTAACGCCCCTAGCTAGGCATACAAGCGAAGATAGATCTAAGTAGTGCCATCTTTGGCACTAAATTCATAAGTAGCCCGCATGATAGATTCATAAGGTAATTTGAATTTCTTTCTTGGAAAGTGCTCCATGCCTTTCTTTAATGGAAATTGGAATCTAATATTCCCTTCCTTCATATCAATAATGGCGCCAATCGTTCTAAGGAAAGGTCTACCAAGAATAATAGGGAAAGAAAGATTGCAATCAATATCAAGAACGATAAAATCTATGGGCACCAAATTTCTATTTGCAACGATGAGAACATCATTGATCCTTCCCATTGGCTTTTTAAGGGTGGAATCCGCAAGGTGCAAATTTAAAGAACAATCATCAAGATCATGGAAACCTAGAATATCACATAAAGTTTTTGGAATCGTGGAAACACTAGCACCCAAATCACACAAAGCAAAACACTCATGATCTTTAATTCTAATCTTTATAGTAGGTTCCCATTCATCATTAAGTTTTCTAGGTATAGAAGCTTCCAAATTAAGTTTTTCATCATAAGATTGCATCAAGGCATCAACAATGTGTTTGGTAAAAGCTTTATTTTGACTATAAGCATGAGGAGAATTAACAACAGATTGCAACAAGGAAATACAACCTTCTAAAGAACAATTATCATAATCAAATTCCTTGAAATCCGAGATAGTGGGTTCAATACTATTTAAAGTCATGACCTCTCCAATCCCACTTTTACCAAATTTAGCATCAAGATCTAAAAACTCCGAATTCTTGGGACGCCTTCTAACTAAAGTTGACTCATCTCCAGTCCCATTATTATCGAAATTCATATTGCAAAACAAAGATCTAATAGGAGATACATCAATAACTTTAAGATCTTCATCATTATTTTCATGGAAACTAGAAGAACACACCTTTACAAAGCAATCTTTTTTAGCACGCAATCTAGCGGTTCTTTCCTTGCACTCGTCAATGGAAATTCTCATTGGTTTGAGAGACTCATTGATATCATGCTTAGGAGGAGAAGATCTAAGTTTAAGATAATCAACATCAAGCGAAAGTCTATCAATGTTCCTAGCCAAATCATCAACTTTGAGCAATTTTTCTTCAAGCAAGGCATTAAAATTCTTTTGAGAAATCATAAATTCTTTCACACTATTCTCAAAATCAGAGTGCATTTTATTAAAACTACCATAAAAATTATTGTAGGAATTTCCATAATTATTAGAGGAATTACTAGGGAACGGTCTAGAATTGAAGTTTCCTCTATAAGCATTGTTACCGAAACTATTCCTACCAACAAAATTCACATCCATAGATTCATTATTATTCTCAATCAAAGTAGACAAAGGCATAACATTTGGTTCAAGAGGAGTATTTTTAGTAGCAAACATCTTCATAAGTTCATCCATCTTTCCACTCAAAACATTAATTTCTTCTATAACATGCACTTTTTTACTAGAAGATCTTTCGGTGTGCCATTGAGAATAATTAGCCATAATATTATCAAGAAAGTTTTGTAGCATCTCCTAACGTGATTATAGCGACCAGACCTCAAACAGTCTTATCTCTATGCTTTAGTGTCATCCCTGGATCAGTAATGCTGACACGCACAGTACTTGAAGGATTTATAACAGAGTAGCAATCGCATACTTATTACATCGAATGTCTCAAAAGAGAACTTGTTACAATAAATATGGCTTAAGGCCATTGTAGCGACCCGACCCGAATGGATCAAGTCTCTGTGTTTAAGTGTCATCCCTGGATCGGTATGCTGACACACACAGTACTCGAGGATTTATAACAGAGGTAAATCACATGTATAAAGTAACATAAATACTATTACCTCAATCCAAATAGCGGAAGTAACAAGGTTGTGGATTCCCATCAACACCAACGGCAAAGTTGAGTGTAGAAATCGTAACCCTAACGTAACACTTACTCGTAGTAAGATTTCCTACAACATGACACGTTGCAGCCACAAAGGGTCAGTACATTGAATGTACTGGCAAATTCACACCATAGAGCAATGATGAATAAAGGCTATCACTACATGCATATTTGGCTGGTGGAGGCTCTATGGTTATAATGTTTTTGCGAACAGCCAATTTTTCCCTACTGCAAAGGAATAAATTTTATTTAACTATCATGGTGGTTGTTAAACATTGAGAATGGTTGACAGCATTCTCAATCCCAATTAAATATCATCAATAAAACCTCAACAATATTAATTGAAGTAACATGATGAGATTCACATGATAATTCAAGTACTAGATACTCAAAACGTCCATAGCCGGGGACACGGCTAATCATGATTAGTTTATACACTTTGCAGAGGTTTGCGCACTTTTCCCCACATGACTCGATCTCCTCCGTTGGTTTTCTCGCACTACATGGTGTTTGAGAAACGAATGACCGAGACATAGTCTTTCAGAACCGCTAGCACCTTACGATGGGTAAACCGGTACACCTACTTTCCCCTACATCTGCTAGTCTACCATTGTAAGAGTTCAGACGACTTAGTCAACTATGCTAGAGCCCATAATAGCATGTGGCTGCACACGAAAGTTTCTAGCATGAATAATCTTATGATCCCTTTGAGCCTGGGTGGCGGTCCAAAAACAAACAGGCAATCCTGGAATACCCAAGTGCCTCAATCCACCCAGATGTGTATTAAAGTTGCCACCTTAAATAAACCATTAATTGACAATCTCACATCTATCATGGAAAATTCACTCACCCAATCCACGTCTACTAGCATATCATGGCATAATAAGAAAACGTAGAAGTAACTCCCAAGGGTTTGATAATAAAACAGGTAATAGGTACTACCTCATCTACTTCCCAAAACCCACAATTTAATTAGATCCTAATCATGCAATGTTTGAGGATTGATCTAATGCATAAAAACTGGGTAGTAAAGAGGTATGATCAAAGTGTTACTTGCCTGCAATGTTGATGAATATTATTCACACTCAAAACTCTTGATAGTTCTACTCGTCACACTCCGGTCAATCTATCGTAAGAAAGCAATAGTAACCACACATAAGCAATCACTCAAAAGAATCGAAGAGAAGAACTCGGAAAACTTTGGAAACAGGCAATTAACTCTTGTAACAGAAAACAATTTCTAACAGTACCAAAATTGGGTGTATTTGGCCCTATCAGAAAGTTTAGGTCAAGAGCTTCGATTTGCAAAAAGAATCAACTCAAACGGAGTTATAAAACTCAAGTTACAATCAAACGTAGTTCAAATACTAATCTGAACTAAACTCAATTTTTTAAATTCTCAAAAACATGTTTAAGTTCTTTATCTGGATAGAGGGGATCATAACGAAGAAGTGGGTGTTGGTTTCGTTAGATTTGAATAAAAGAGCGAAAAGTTGTGATCGATTGAAGTACAGGGACTAAACGGTAAAGAAACTAATTACGGATAGGTCCCTGACTAAACTAACAGAAAAAGAAAAGACTAAATAACGAACGTTCATTTATAAGATCTAAACAGTGGACGTTCACTATTTAATAAAACCAGAAAAAAATAAATCTAGTGTAGGGTTTTAAAAAACCGATTTAAAAGAAAAACCCGATCGGTTTTCGCGGGTTGTACCGGTTCGGGAGAGGGGAAACCAGCGGCGGTGGTACCGGTGTTCTCCGGCAAGCGGGGTAAGGCGAGACGGTGGCTCCGGCGTAGCAGCAGGGGACGGCAGGCGGCTGGGTGCGGTGCGGTGACGAGGGGGCGGCACGGCGCGGTAGGGGGCGGCGCTAGCGGGCGGCGGGGACAAGGCGCGGCGGCGGCAGATCTCGCCGGCGGCGACGGTTGCGGCGAGTCGAGGAGAGGCGGCAGCGGAAACGGAAAAAGAGAGAGAGAGGCGGGGCCGGCGCATTTATAGGGGAGGGGTGGCCTCGGGAGGCGTGGGGTAGGGGCAAGGTGGCGGGGCGGCGCCGGACTCCGGGAGGAGTCCCGGTCGGGGACGACGGGCGAGGCGGCGCGGTGCTGGGCCTTGGCCTGGCTGGAGCGGGGCCGGCCCAGTTCGGCGGAAGAAAGTTTTTTTTAAACAAATTTTCAAAAAATAAAATAAAACCAAAATAAATAAAAAAATACTATAGGCATACAATATATCAAAATTTTCAGAAAAAGATTTCCTACATCGTGAACATTTCTGTAATATCAAATAAAATACACATAAATTAAAATAAAGCAAAGAGTGCTTCTGCTCTAGTAAAATCCAGTAAAAATCATTCTAAAAATACCAAAATTAACTCAAATTTATTTCTCTCCAATTTTTCTGATGTAGGGAATCATGTTACCCTATTTTCCATATATTTTATTTTTTGAGAAAAATAATTTGAACAAAACTCAAATAACTCCAAATTGAAAATAAATTCAAAAGAACTTTGAATTTAATTCTTTGAAACTCCCAACTCATATTTCATATGTTTTGAAGAAGTCATTTTATCTTCGCTTGTGAAAATCATTTAGTTGCATAAAGTTCCTGGGTTGGAAATATTTTCCAAATGAAATTCAAATATTTTCAACACCCCTTGTCATTTAAATAAATGGAAGAAGTCATGTCATCTTCTCTCCAGGGTTTTGTGGTGAAAAGAATTTGAATTCACGGAGATCACGAATGCAAAATGAAAGTTTGGGGAAGTCCTTTTATTCCCTCTCAATTAACTTTCAAAAAGTTTCGAATTTCACTCAATTTCACACAATCAATCAAACAATCAATCAAATCTATCTATTTATTATAACATTCCAAAATTTAGAATTTTGGGATGTTACAAACCTACCACCCTTAAAATGAATCTCGTCCTCGAGATTCGGAGAGGCTAGAAATAAATAGGTTAGGTTTGGGGTCTTCTCAAAAATCCATCGATCTTCTCCGGGGGTCTCGGGTGCTACCACCCTTAGAAGCATGGTTACGGTTCTATCAAAACTCATATACTCCATCCTTATTGTTGACAGTGTCGGTCTTCCCAGATCTCGGGAAATTCCATCTCTGGGCTCTTCCGGTAGTGGCATAACCTTTACCGCAATTCTTCTGTCCTTTCATCTTGGTAAGGTCCTTCAGGACTGGATCTTCTTAGCTGACGGGTCTGGCGCCAATACTAAACAAATATCGATATCTCATGGTGGTCAACCATTTATGGTTTCTCCCGCAGAAAATGGGTCTGGGCTAAATCTCACCGTATGACCTACGATTTGGCAACAACTGCCTTGTACAAGGGGAAAAAATTACTATACCATTCTAAGGTTCAAACAAGGTTTTGATCGTCGTCTCCCTACTATAGGCAAGTCACTCAGATTTACCATCCCACATAGCAATGCGAATAATAAGAGTAAGTCGGTATGGTGATCAATCCATCCTGCACCCGAATCATTATCTTGTACATGGTTTAGCGAATCTCGCATTCTAGCACTCGGTCATCCTCACAAGCATTGCAGAATTTCTCTTGTCGACGAACCAATTCGGATAAATCCATTGATTCTGCATGCCAAACAAACATCTATCGTCCTTAACAACTCTCAGGTTTTGCGTAAACTCCTATAGAATCGTTGGTTGATAAAATCACAACTTCTTCTAGGGTTTTTCCTTCAGCAAGAATGTGTTGGCTTCTTGGCAGGTCCTGGGGCCTGTGGGTTATGGCCCATCTCATCACTTGTAGTCCTTGAACTTATCCTCGGGCTTCTGATCATTATTCCAACTTCCAACTTCCTAGTATACTCAAAATCCTTCCAATTGTAATGTCTTTCTTCCTTCTATTTGTACCAAACTAAGACGTGATTACTCAGACTCATCATGGAATTTCCATTGATCCATATTTCCAACATCATATCTCCATTATATCCAATAGTAATTCATCTCTTCATCCTCGTGGGATATCCAACATACCGAGATAAAACTTATACTTATGAAGTCCATACTCCACTTCGTGGAACATCATTATCCTTTCCAGGGTCAAGCGTCCTTATAGGGGAATATTGGCCATCTCTGCATGGCACTTCTTCAACTGGGAAACGTGAAACACATCATGAACTTCTGACAGTCCTTCGGGTGACTCCAACTTGTTGGCCACTTCTCCCATACGCTCCAAAACTCGGTATGGTCCTACAAATCTCAGGGCTAACTTTCCCTTAACTCCAAATCATTTAACTCCTCGCAGAGGGGACACACGAAGACATGCTCTGTCTCCAATTTCATAGACTACCTCCTTGCATTTTTGAGTCCGCATAACTCTTCTGCCTGGACTGAGCTACCTTCAGTCTATCTTGAATCAACTTAACATTCTCTTCTGACTCCTTGATCTTATTTGGTCCAAACAACTGACGGTCTCCAACTTCATCCCATATCAACGGTGTCTAGCTCCTTCTCCCATACAAAGCTTAAAAAGGGGCCATCTTCAAACTGGCTGGGTAACTGTTGTTGTATGAGAACTCCATGTAAGGTAGATTATCATCACTACTAGATCCATAATCTAGCGCACACACTCTCAACATGTCCTCCAGAATCTGATTGACTCTCTCGATTTATCCATCTGTCTGCGGATGAAAGGCTGTACTGAACTCTAGCCTAGTACCCAAAGTCTGGTGTAGCTGATTCCAAAACTTTGAGGTAAACTGTGTTCCTCTATCTGATACGACGGTCCTTGGAACTCCATGCAGACATATGATCCTGGTCAAATATATCTTGGCCAACTTCGCACTTGTATAGGTGGTTTTCGCTGGGATAAAGTGAGCCACTTTGGTCAAGCGAACCAACTACTACCCAGATAGAATCATATCCCGTTCGGGTTCTGGGAAATCCGGTAATGAAATCCATGCCAAGCTTATCCCACTTCCATTCGGGTATCAGCATAGGCTGTATTAATCCTGCTGGCTTCTGATGCTCTGCTTTTACTGTCTCTGGCATACATCACCTACGACTACATATTCTGCAATATCCTTCTTCATACCAGTCCACCAGAAACGCTCCTTCAAATCCAAATACATCTTGGTGTTTCCAGGGCGAATCGAGTATGGTGAGTCATGAGCCTCCTGAAGTATTAACTTCCTGATCTCTGCATTATTGGTACATGTACACTATCCTCAAACCATAAGGTGTCGTGCTCATCCTTACGAAAACCTTTGGTCTTTCCTCTGCTCATCCTCTCTTTTAACTCAGAAATCTCTTTGTCATCCTTTTGAGCTTCACGGATCTTTCCCAACAAGATAGACTGAACTTCCATTGCTGCAACAAAACCTTTGGGAACAATCTCCAACCAAAGTTCCCTGAGATCCTCGGCTAACTCCTTTGGTAAATCCCCACTTATGAGGGTATTCATCCTGGTGTTCTTTATGGTTGTGTCCTATTTCTCCACAAAGCTTGTATGCACAAGGTTTCTTCATATCATTTCCACAAGGCTTCAACTTTTGGGACACAAGCCGAGACTTTAGCAAGGTCAACTTAAATTCCTTCCAAGTGGTTATTCCTTGCCATCCGTTGATGGTTTGGTACATCCTCCACCAAGTTGCAGCACCTCTTTCAAAGCATTGAAGAACATGTTGGGCCATATCCTTTCCGGCTACAGGGTTATTCTTCATGTGATCCTCCATGTTCTGAATCCTTCAGCTCGTCTCCAATTGAGTCATTGGTCCAGAAAATATAAGCTCATCTCCATTCATCCTCTATTGGGTCCAAGGGTTTTGGGTGGGATAAGAGAGATAGAGAGGGATACACACAATACAAACAACAGTTTTGAAAAGATAGATTTTATTTTGTGGCTGTCAAAAACAACAACAAACAAATGACAGCTCACAAATGTCGCATCTAACGTAGGTATAACGGTGTTTGGTCTTCTAAAGGTCAATAAATCTTCAAAGTAGTCAAACTCTTCAAGTCTTGTTCATGTCTCCGATGGCTTTTTTCCGATCATGCTTGTCCTACTCAAGTTCTTTTGCCAGATCATCTCTATTGTCGCAAAGTCTATCATGACGTCCTTTAATATTTCTGGAGTTGCATTCCAAACTTCTGGGTTTCAACATCCTTGGCATGAACCATGGTCCTACACTGTCTTTCAGTTCCTGACGAATCTCCGGTATCTCGAGGTTTTGCTCCTCCAGCTTGACTACTTTCAGCTTTGGGTCCTGAGTTCTTCACAAAATGCTTCCTTATCAAATACTGCTTCTTGTAGGTCCATCTTAACTTCTTGATGTAACACTCCAGATCCTGGTGATACACCTGCTAAGGTTAAAACTTCATCTTGCTGATAGGTGCTCCATCAGCCTTCTACCATCCAATCCTTCCATGCATATGCATGCTTAACTCAGCACGGTGACAATAGCATAAACGGGCGATAACATCATGGATAGCCGTGTTTCTGCTCTTGTCATTTCCATGAGCTATCTCTCCATAGTTGATATCTCCTGCATTGGAGTTTCCTTGACAAAACTTTGAGTTCTAATGCTCCATGTTCAGGTCTTTCTCCGATACACCTTGATCTCGGGTATTGACAGCTTTCCTAGTCTGTCAAGTTCCATAAGTGTAGCCTTCCTTGGTCATACAAATCCGGGAACTCTTCAAAGCCTTCAAATTCTCCAAGTCTTCGGAGTCTTCATCGTTGTAGTTTCCGTCATTGTAATGCACGGTAAAAATCCTCTTTATTCCAAAGTAGTCTTAGTTGTCTGATATCTTGTCCTTCTTGGAGTGGTCTCATCAGTCGAATCTTCGAGTGGTAAAAAGGGGAAAGGGGTATAGTCTCACTAAAAGAGAATTTTTGAATAAGCTCAGAAGAAAAGAGAGGTAAAAGATTCTTTTGAAAAGAAAGTTGTAGAGAAAAATCCTTCCTATGGGCTTGCCAGTTTCTAGGGTCACGTCCTACAGTCAACATGTGCTCTGATACCATCTTGTAGCGACCCGACCCAAATGGATCAAGTCTCTGTGCTTAAGTGTCATCCCTGGACCAGTATGCTGACACACACAGTACTCGAGGATTTATAACAGAGGTAAATCACATGTATAAAGTAACGTAAATACTATTACCTCAATCCAAATAGCGGAAGTAACAAGGTTGTGGATTCCCATCAACACCAACAGCAAAGTTGAGTGTAGAAATCGTAACCCTAACGTAACACTTACTCGTAGTAAGATTTCCTACAACATGAAACATTGCGGCCATAAAGGGTCAGTACATTGAATGTACTGACAAATTCACACCATAGAGCAATGATGAATAAAGGCTATCACTACATGCATATTTAGCTGGTGGAGGCTCTATGGTTATAATGTTTTTGCGAAAAGCGAATTTTTCCCTACTTCAAAGGAATAAATTTTATTTAACTATCATGGTGGTTGTTAAACATTGAGAATGGTTGACAACATTCTCAATCCAAATTAAATATCATCATTAAAACCCCAACAATATTAATTAAAGTAACATGATGAGATTCACATGATAATCCAAGTACTAGATACTCAAAATGTCCATAACCGGGGACACGGCTAATCATGATTAGTTTATACACTCTGCAGAGGTTTGTGCACTTTTCCCCACATGACTCGATCTCCTCCGTTGGTTTTCTCGCACTACTTGGTGTTTGAGAAATGAATGACCGAGACATAGTCTTTCAAAAGCGCTAACACCTTACGATGGGTAGACCGGTACACCTACTTTCCCCTACATCTGCTAGTCTACCACTGTAAGAGTTCGCACGACTTAGTCAACTATGCTAGAGCTCATAATAGCATGTGGCTGCACACGAAAGTTTCTAGCATGAATAATCTTATGATCCCTTTGAGCCTAGGTGGCGGTCCAAAAACAAACAGGCAATCCTGGAATATCCAAGTGCCTCAATCCACCCAGATGTGTATTAAAGTTGCCACCTTAAATAAACCATTAATTAACAATCTCACATCTGTCATGGAAAATTCACTCACCCAATCCACGTCTACTAGCATAGCATGGCATAATAAGCAAATGTAGAAGTAACTCCCAAGGGTTTGATAATAAAACAGGTAATAGGTACTACCTCATCTACTTCCCAAAACCCACAATTTAATTAGATCCTAATCATGCAATGTTTGAGGATTGATCTAATGCATAAAAACTGGGTAGTAAAGAGGTATGATCAAAGTGTTACTTGCCTGCAATGTTGATGAAGATGATTCGCACTCAAAACTCTTGATAGTTCTACTCGTCACACTCCGGTCAATCTACCGTAAGCAAGCAATAGTAACCACACATAAGCAATCACTCAAAAGAATCAAAGAGAAGAACTCGGAAAACTTCAGAAACAGGCAATTAACTCTTGTAACAGAAAACAATTTCTAACAGTACCAAAATTGGGTGTATTTGGCCTTATCAGAAAGTTTAGGTCAAGAGCTTCGATTTGCAAAAAGAATCAACTCAAACGAAGTTATAAAACTCAAGTTACAATCAAACGTAGTTCAAATACTAATCTGAACTAAACTCAATTTTTTAAATTCTCAAAAACATGTTTAAGTTGTTTATCTGGATAGAGGGGATCATAACGAAGAAGTGGGCGTTGGTTTCGTTAGATTTGGATAAATGAGCGAAAAGTTGTGATCGATTGAAGTACGGGGACTGAACGGTAAAGAAACTAATTATGGATAGGTCCCTGACTAAACTAACAGAAAAAGAAAAGACTAAATAACGAACGTTCGTTTATAAGATCTAAACAGTGGATGTTCGCTGTTTAATAAAACCAGAAAAAACAAATCTAGTCTAGGGTTAAAAAACGATTTAAAAGAAAAACCGGATCGGTTTTTGCGGGTTATACCGGTTCAGGAGAGGGGAAACCGGCGGCAGCGGTGACGGTGTTCTCCGGCGAGCGGGGTAAAGCGAGACGGCGGCCCCGACGCAGCAGCAGGCGACGGCAGGCGGCTGGGTGCGGTGCGGTGACGAGGGGGCGGCATGGCGCGGCAGGGGGCGACGCTAGCGGGCGGCGGGGACGAGTCGCGGCGGTGGCAGATCTCGCCGGTGGCGGCGGTTGCGGCGAGTCGAGGAGAGGCGGCGGCGGAAACGAGAAAAAGAGAGAGAGGCGGGGCCGGCGCATTTATAGGGGAGGGGTGGCCTCGGGAGGCGTGGGGAAGGGGCAAGGTGGCGGGGCGGCGCCGGACTCCGGGCGAGGCGGCGCGGTGCTGGGCTTTGGCCTGGCTGGAGCTGGGCCGGCCCAGTTCGGCGGAAGAAAGTTTTTTTAAACAATTTTTCAGAAAATAAAATAAAACCAAAATAAATAAATAAATACTATAGGCATACAATATATCAAAATTTTCAGAAAAAGATTTCCTACATCGTGAACATTTTTGTAATATCAAATAAAATACACGGAAATTAAAATAAAGCAAAGAGTGCTTCTGCTCTAGTAAAATCCAGTAAAAATCATTTTAAAAATACCAAAATTAACTCAAATTTATTTCTCTCGAATTTTTCTGATGTAGGGAATCATGTTACCCTATTTTCCATATATTTTAGTTTTGGAGAAAAATAATTTGAATAAAACTCAAATAACTCCAAATTGAAAATAAATTCAAAAGAACTTTGAATTTAATTCTTTGAAACTCCCAACTCATATTTCATATGTTTTGAAGAAGTCATTTTATCTTCGCTCTTGAAAATCATTGAGTTGCATAAAGTTCCTGGGTTGGAAATATTTTCCAAATGAAATTCAAATATTTTCAACACCCCTTGTCATTTAAATAAATGGAAGAAGTCATGTCATCTTCTCTACAGTTTTGCGTAAAACCAATTTTTCCCAACTGCAAAGGAATAAATTTTATTTAACTATCATGGTGGTTGTTAAACATTGGGAAGATAGACATCCTCTCAATCCCAATTAAACATCATCATTAAACCCAACAAATTAAATTAAAGTAACATGATGAGATTCACATGATAATCCAAGAACTAGATACTCAAAACGTCCATAACCGGGGACACGGCTAACCATGATTAGTTTGTACACTCTGCAGAGGTTTGTGCACTTTTCCCCATAAGACTCGATCTCCTCCGTTGGATTTCTCACACTACATGGTGTTTGAGAAACGGATGACCGAGACACAGTCTTTCAGAAGCGCTAGCACCTTACGATCGGGTAGATAGTTACACCTACTTTCCCCTACATCTGCTAGTCTACCACTGTAAGAGTTCGCACGACTTAATTAACTATGCTAGAGCCCATAGTAGCTTGCGGCTGCACACAAAAATTTCTAGCATGAATAATCTTATGATCCCTTTGAGCCTAGGTGGCGGTCCATAAAGAAAACAAGCAATCACTGGAATAGCCAGGTGCCTCAATCCACCCACATGTGTGTTAAAGTTGCCACCTTAAATAAACCATTAAATAACAATCTCACATCTGTCATGGATACACTCACCCAATCCACGTCTACTAGCATAGCATGGCATTATAAGCAAACGTAGAAGTAACTCCCAAGGGTTTGATAATAAAACAGGTAATACGTACAACCTCATCTACTTCCCAAAACCCACATATTAAATCAGATCCTAACCATGCAATTGTTTGAGGATTGATCTAATGCAATAAAACTGGGTAGTAAGGAGGTATGATCAATGTGTTACTTGCCTTGCTGATGATCCGTGAAACCTAGCGATTCGAAGTAGCAAGCGGCGCACTCCGGGTACTCTATCGCAAACAAACAAGCATACAATAAGTACTCAACTAATGCACGAGTAAAACTCAAATAAAAGATCTAACCAGAAAGTTCAACTTAAGAACTCCGGTGTGCAAAATGAATCAAATCAAACGAAGCAACGAAAGTCAAACGGTGAAAGAAAACAAGCTTCATTTACTAATCTGGACCTAAGTCAAATTTTACAGAAGTGAAAACTTGTTTGAAGTTGATTAAATATAAAGAGGGTTTCGAGACGAAACTCTAAGCGCTTGAATCGCCTGATTCCGATAAACAAGCGAAAAGTTATAACAGAACGAAAATCGGATCAGAAATTGCGATCTGGAATAATCGCGGAAAATCCAAGAAAAAGAAAAACTGACGAACGTTTTAACGAACGGACGTTCGTTAACTGCAACTAAACGGTGAACTCGTCCGTTAAAACGAACGAACGAGCAAATGCTCGCTAAATAAATGAACCGATAAAAATAAAAGAACCGATCTAAAAAAATAAAACCTAGGATTTCCAAAAAAAAACTGAGTTGGTTTTCTTTAGAAAAAAACCGGGGCGGCGGTGGGCGGCTACCTCGTCAGGCTCCGGTGAAGTTCGGCGGCTCCGGCGGGGACCGGCGGGCGGCAGGGCTCCGGGCGACGAGGCGACGGTGGCGGACGGCGGCGGCGGCGCGATCTGCGGCGACGGGAGGCGGGGTGTGTCGGGCTGACAGGGTAAGGAGTGCGGCGGTGGCGGGCGGTATTTATGGGGGGGGGGGCGTCCTGCCTTGGGGAGGGGGCGCCTCGGGAGGCGTGCTCCTCCCGGACTCGGGCGGCGGCGGCTTCGCTTGGGACTCCGGTCCCGAGCCGGTGTGGGAGACGGCGACGGCGCTGGGCCGGCTCGGCCTGGCCTTCGGCCGAGTCGAGCGTGCGGTATTTTTTTTAAATAAATTCCGCCGAAACTAAGAAAAATTCTAGAAAATATAATAAAATTCTAAAAATGCCAAAAATAAATTTTCAACGCCTAAATAAAATATTTAGAATGAGATGAACATTTTCTTGGCCCTAAAATGCAATTTTGAAAAACATGCAATTTTTCCTAAATTCAAATAAAATAGCCAAAAACTCCAAAATAAAATCTTATTTGATTTTTTTATTAAATCCTCAATATTTATTTATTTTGGGAATGTCACATCCCTAGATCATTGCTTGTAATTAGTTGCATCTGCATCCATGTCATCATGTTTATTTTTCAAATGAACTTGAAATGGGGATGACAGAACCCCCAGCACCCCCCTGAAAACAACTAGGGTTTTCTAAAAATTATTTTCAATGAACCTGAAATGCCCTTCTAGAAAGTCTACCCTTTTTGTTTTGGGTTAAAACCTCTGACAAAATGGGTTCACATTTTTCTAGGACACATAAGGTCATTGGATTAAATCATTACTATTTGCATTTGGTCATATAAATGCTATAAAATATTTTATATGTCCAAATAATTCTGAACTTAAGTGAGGGCTGTTGGGAATATTCCAAACAGAGCCCACAATTATTTTCAGGATTTTTGAAAACGTTTTGGTATTTTAAATAAAGCCTAGAAGTTACAGAAAAATAGAAAACAGAAAACAATTTAGAAAAAGAGAGAGAGAGAACGCCTACCTGGGCCACTTACCTGGCGCCCACCAAGCCCACCTGGGCCTCACCTGTGCTGGCCCAGCCCACCTGGCCTGGTGCCAGTCATCCCCAACCTCTGCCAGTAGGCAGAGGAGGGACAACGCACGGCGCGCGCGCGGGCGCCACACCACCAGGCTGCCTGCCTGCGTCGCCTGGCCACCGCGACGCCTCGCGTCTTCTCCTCGGTGCCGCCTCGACCCCCTGGACATCACTCTCCCCTCCTCTGGCCTCTCCCTCGTCCTCTCCCGCTACGACCGACGCGCCCGTAAGCGGCCGCCGCTATAGTCGACGCCACCGCCTCTCCCTCGCCCCTGGAGCTGCCCACGAGCTTTGGCTAGTCCCTCTCCTCCTCCTCATCGAGCCGCCCGACGCCGGACGCCCTGCATCACCCTCTGCCCCGCCATCTTCGCCGCCTCTGCCCCGAGACCGTCAGCGGCCGCACGACCTCACCAGCCCCTCCCCGAGCTTGCCGTTCGTTCCCCTGCACTCGCAGTGAGCCACTGGCCCTTCCTCCCCTCTCCGTTCTCGCTCTAGTGCACCGTACGCACCGCCTTGAGCTCGTCCGCACGCACCGCCGCCTGTGCTCGCCGCCGACGTGTCTCTGGCCATCTAATGGTCCGACCGTCGTGCCCGTTGCACTCCCCGCATCGCATAGGAGACGTAGGTGCTAGCGCCACCCCGCCTAGGCCACTGCAGCAACGAGCCCGAGCTCAACCGAGCTTCGACCACCGCCGAGCTCGTCGCCGGCGCCACTCCGGCCACTCCCCGGCCGCGCCACCACCACGGTTGGATGCGGACGATCGTCCGCATCCCATACCCGTGCTTCGCGCGCCAAACGGCGCCCTGTAGGCGAATCCCGCAGCGCACTGCCGCGTCTGGACTCGCCGGCGGCTAAACACCCGCGACTGTTGACCCTTGACCGGCGTGGGTTGACCCCACTGCCCAGTTTGACTCTCCTCTCTCTCTCTCACTGACTTGCGGGCCCCGCCCGGCTAATTAATCTAGTTTATGTTTAAAACTTAATTAGTTTAACCTAGGTTAGTGCTAATTAAACTAGGTTAGTTAGTTAGCGGCTGACACACGAGACCCACTGGTCAGTTTGACCTGGGCTGCCCCGTTGACTCGCTTACCTCATGCTGATGTCAGGCTGAGGTAGTAATCCTTTTTCTAGAATTAGTTTAATTCCATTAATTCAGGAAATTCCAGAAAATGTCCTAAACTTCTAAAAATCATATAAATTCAACCGTGACTCCAAATCAAACAAATTATATATGAAAAATTATCAGAAAAATGCAAGGAATCCATCTGTACCATTTTCATGCATGTTTGAACAATGTTTGTCCTCTGTTTTGGACAAAACAAATAAAGGACGTTTAAATAATCATATATGGAGTTGGAATTTGAATCATGTATTCAAACCAACTTCATTTAACACATAGCTAGGTGCATTAGCTCAAATCACAGCATATTGCCATGTCATGATCATGCATCATATTGTGGCATTGCATTGATTGTGTTCTTTCTCAGTTGCCAGTGTTTGTCCCCTCTCGATAGATGTGGTTCCGATGATGAGTTCGATGACACCGATGAAGAACTATATTATCTTCAGAAGTGCCAGGCAAGCAAAACCCCCTTGTTCATTCCGATACAATCCTATTCTCTCGCTCCTACTCTATTTTACTGCATTAGGACAACAACGATTCATTTGTTATTTGCTGCGGTAGCTGAACCCCTTTATCCTCTGCATGACCTTTCATTGCCACAGTAAATAGATGAAACCCACTAGCATGAGTAGGAGTTGTTTGAGCCCTGATGTGCCTACTCATTCATGCTTGTTTGTCATGCCTGCTATTGCTTAGAGTTGTGTCAGGTCTGATTCATCCGGGATGAATCAGAGGTGTGTGAACATGTCCTACTGTGTGTGAGCTAAGTGTGTGAACATGATTTGGTAAAGGTATCGGTGAGAGGCCATGTAGGAGTACATGGTGGGTTGTCTCATTGAAGCCGTCCTCAGGAACTGAGTTCTGTGTTTGTGATCCATGATTCAGCTACTACCATGCATTGGGTCCTGAAATATGACCCCGCTCGACTTCTTAATCACCCTTGTCCTCTGTCCAGGAGTTGCAAGTAGTTTCTGGTGTTTGTAGTATGCTGGAGGCCGTGCGCAGCGCTGACCGAAGGGGTGGGCTGAGATGCGGTAGGCACATGGCACGGTGTACCGGGCGCCTGTTTGGTGTCTCGGGAACCCTGCACACATCGTTTGGGGCTGTGAGCGAAACTCCGGCCGGATCTCCTCGCGGATGGAACCCGAATAGGCGATAAACCTGGAATAGAGACTTGAGTGTTTAGGTAGGTCGTGGTCTACACCCACGTCGGCTTTCGCTTGAAGTTTGCCGAGCACATGTCGTGTGCAGACGCTAAGTGGTGGAAACATGTATGAAGAAGTACACCCCTGCAGGGTTAACATCATCTATTCGAATAGCCGTGTCCGCGGTAAAGGACTTCTGGGTTGCCTATAACAGTTCATAGACAAGGGAAAGTGGATAATCTAAAATACGCAAGATAAGCGTGAGTACTATGGATGGCGTTCTCGTAGGGAGACGGGAGCGGATCCATAGTGGTGTATTGATATGGTGAATATGTGGACTCGTGTGCGCCACCTCAAAAGAGTTACTTGCAGTAGTAGTTCAGGATAGCCACCGAGTCAAAGCTGGCTTGCTGCAGTTAAACCCCACCATCCCCTTGTTGATAATGATGCATATGTAGTTAGTTCTGATGTAAGTCTTGCTGGGTACATTTGTACTCACATTTGCCTATTTTATGTTTTTGCAGAGAGACTTCGGTTTCGCTAGAAATTCCGCGTGGACTTCGAAGTTTAGCTTGTTACCTCAGCTATGATCTTGTGCCCTCGGCAGGATCTAGTAGCTAGTCAGGCTTCTAAGCCTTTTTCATTTATAGATGTCTGTACTCAGACATGTTAAGCTTCCGCTTGTGCCTTGAATTGTATGCTCTGAATGTTGGGTCATGAGACCCCTATTTGTAATATCTCACTCCTCGGAGCCTATTGAATAAAATACTTGATTCATAGAGTTATGTTGTGATGCCATGTTGTATTTGCACATATCGAGCATATTGTGTGTATGTTATTGAAATGCTTGGTATGTGTGGGATCTGACTATCTAGTTGTTTATCCTTAGTAGCCTCTCTTACTGGGAAATGTCTCCTAGTGCTTCCACTGAGCCATGGTAGCTTGCTACTGCTCCAGAACACTTAGGCTGGCCGGCATGTGTCCTTCTTCGTTCCTGTGTCTGTCCCTTCGGGGAAATGTCACGCGATGAATACCGGAGTCCTGTTAGCCCGCTATAGCCCGGTTCATCGGAGTCCTGCTAGCCCAGTGCTACAGCCTGGATTCACTCGCTGATGACTGACACGTTTGATGTTGGGTCATGGATGCCTGTCCCTGTAAGTTTGTGCCACTTTGGGTTTACGACTAGCCATGTCAGCCCGGGCTCCTTATCATATGGATGCTAGCGACACTATCATATACGTGTGCCAAAAGGCGCAAACGGTCCCGGGCAAAGGTAAGGCGACACTCGTGGGAATACCGTGCGTGAGGTCGCAAAGTGATATGAGGTGTTACATGCTAGATCGATGTGGCATTGAGTCGGGGTCCTGACAGCTTTGGTATCAGAGCCTGACTGCCTGTAGGATTACCAAGCCAAACTGGTCGAAGTTGAGTCTAGAAATGCTTTAGTTATATGTAGGGGAATTGATTGTGGGATGGAACATAAGGCTCTTTTTACTCCTTATACCTCATGGCCTTCTGATCTGAGTCATCCTCTTCTCTTCTACAGGGATTAAGAACTAGGCCTTCTCATCTATCTATCAGGATGACGTGTTACTAAACCATAGACTTATAGAATTGATAGTTTCAAATCTCAGTTCAGCTTTTACTACTTCTGTATGTTCATAGCTGGTCTCAGAACCTTGCTCTTGTGATGTTGAGTGGTTATGCCACCATTTCTGCAGGATATCTCAAATCTTTTTAAGCATTTACAACCGTTATGCTGTCCGAGTCATCCCAGGTTTCTGAATAGTCTGATGCATTTGCAAATCCTTTCTTTCCGTTCCCGATGTCCTTTATGGTCAGAATAAGCACACTAACCGGTCCGTTGAGGTAATTTATTGCCTTGACATATATGTTGGAGCTATTATTATGAACCTAGGTGTTTTAGGGAGTCACCTAGTAATTTAGCCATGTTATGTGTTCCCAGTGTGATGATTCTGGCCTTTATTCTCGAAAGCATCCCGTGATGCCACTTAGTAGTAGGTATTCTACTTCTGGGTTTCTGAACCCGAGACTCACCCTACTTACCTCATGTTGATAGTCTTTGCTCGTTCCTTTAGGATATTAGTAACTTTGCGATAGTCCTCGAGGTCCGTGGTATTTCCTTCTTCCAAATACTATGAACCGCTTATGACAGAAGTTCCTCGCTGAACCGAAGGATCGCAATCAGAGTACTCTTGAGGAGTTCTCCATTTATAATTGTGAATCTGCCAGTTCTACCTTTCCGCATGGGTTATCCGGAAGAAATGTTGAGCTTTGCTCGACATACTAATCTATGCATCCACAACTCAGAAAATTATATGTTCCTTTGAGTTGTTCTCTTTAGTTGTACTCTGATCCTCGTCTATCA
This sequence comes from Triticum timopheevii, assembly GCA_963921465.1. Lineage (NCBI taxonomy): Eukaryota > Viridiplantae > Streptophyta > Magnoliopsida > Poales > Poaceae > Triticum > Triticum timopheevii. The sequence continues at coordinate 423,923,645 of OY997272.1, forward strand.
ATTGATAGTCAAGAGTATGCGAGCATTCGTTTATCGATGCCTATTACTCTTGTGGTCCGTCAAGCCATTCTATCCGGAATGACTTGTAGAAACAAACTCCAGTACCTTGTCCACTTCGAGGATTGGGTCAAAGTAGTTGTATTCCGTGGATCAAAATGCTAATCGAGCTTTTGTTCTATTCTACCTTGGAGTGTTACCCTCTTACGTCAGGATCGTCATGAGAATTCTTGATGCAGTGATACTTCTTGCCATCATTGTTCATTTCTCGGTTCCCGTATTGTTGCAACCGGAATGCCGACAGGTGAACTATGATGTGTGAAATCTATACTCCTAGCAACTCCGTTGTTTGGTAGTTAAAGGACAATATTCTCATTCTTAGCGTGTTGATTATTGAATCATCACCCTAAGGTTGATCGTGCCACCTAGTCCATTTTCCTGGTGCACACTTCGATTGATGAGTTAGGATCTTGTCAAAACCCTCGCTCTTTTGATCATATCATCTTGCCCTGAAAAGCAAGATTGTTCTCGAGCTTAGTAACATATCGGTGGTTCGTGATTTCCGAATATCTTCTCGGAAGTATCACCAGATCGTCACCTGACCGCTATGTTGAGTTCGTGATCAAGATGGTTTATTCCTGTAAACCACCCTTTCTCCAAGAATTCATGTTGGATACCCCTGAGGTAGTTGGTTAAGCTAAACAACAACTTGGAGAGTTGGAAGATAAAAGCTTGTCCGACTTAGCTCAACCCAAAGGGATGTTTTTGTGTGTGTATTGAAGAAAGATGGTATCTTCATTGATTGATCCTCGTGACCAGTTGTTGGAGCTATTGCCTTGCTAAAACTTTGATTTGAGTATGGGCTATCCTCAAATCAAGTCAGAACAAATGATGTTCATAATGTTGTCTTACTCGTGAATTTCCCTCGAGCATACACCATTATATCTTTTGGGTCTGACCAATACTATCACCTTGTTCACATAGTTATGGAATTCCATCTCCATGGGAATCTAGATGAATTGTTGTTGAGCCCATCGACAACATCCTTGTCTTCTTCATAAATTTTGTTGAACATTAAGCTAGTGTTGGAAACTTTTGAAAGCATCTCTTCATGCTAGCTCGTGAAGCATATGTTCGGATGAAAGGAGTGACTTCCTCTAATTCACGTGCATTTGATGTAAGTTGCCGCTGTGAATTTGAGAAAGCTTGTTTTTGCTTCCTCTGGAATCATCCCAAGTTGGTCACGCATATGTGCGAAGTACTCTATGGTTTGATAGGTTGGCTGCCTCCATTCTATATGTGTTCCTAGCACCCCAAGCCACTGATCAACTTGTTCAAGGAAAATAAGTCTAGCGCGCGTAAAGACTTCGATATCCTTGTTGATGGTTCCCCACCTGAACTCGGTAGTGTTTTATTATAAGACTACCACGTGGTCATGCTTGTCTGAGACAGCGTGTTCACATGTGTGTAGCAGAACCAGCTCATGTTTTGTAGCTTACTACCGTAGTCCATTTCCCGAGAATCTCGCAACGTCGTCTCGTCTATTTGTGTTGCAAACTTTCATTCTTCTTTCTAGATGTCACATCCCTAGTTCTGGCCTGACCTATGCTAGCTTCCATGTGAGCATCATGTTTAAATTCAAATGAAACTTGAATTGAGGAATTTTCAAAAGCCTCAGAAAACTTCTAAAAATAACCAACATTTAAATCTTCTCAAATGAATCCAAGAAAATGTTCCTGTTATTCTATAGAAATATTGGTAAGAGGTAAAATTCAAACCAATATTTTTGGAGTCACAGAAATATTTATTTTGGCCATTTGAATTAATCCAATAACTATTTGCTTTGGATTTATATTTAATATATATTAAATATGACTCCAATAATTCTGGAAGTTTGTGAGTGGCTTTGTATATATTTTAGCAAGCCACATAATAAACTACAGAATTTATTAAAATGATTTAGTTGCTAAACTAAATCAAAACAGAGGAAGAAAAATAGGAAACAGAAACTAAAAGAGATAGAGAGAGAGAAGGACTACCTGGCCCACCTACCTGTAGCCGGCTCAACTCGCTGGCCCAGCCCACCACTGCTGCCAGTCACCACCAACCTCTCGCCAGAAGGACGAGAGGCGCGTGGCCACCGCGCGCTGGCACGCGCCCGTGCCACCTCCTGCTTCCGCCGACGCTGGGGGCTGGCTGGAGACGCCACGCAACCCCCCCGACCCCCTCTGGCCTGTCCACTCCTCCTTTCCCCTCCTCTGTCTCTCTCGCACGCAGCCACCGAACGCCATCGCCGCCGCGCTCGCTGCCACCGCGGCCACCGACCACCCCTCGCCCTGCCGATGAGTCCAGAAGCTCCGCCGCATCGTCCTCGACCTCCTCGCTGAGCTACACAATGCCGGACGCCCTGAAGCCTCGCCAATGCTGCCGTTTCCGACCTCGGTTGCCGGAGATCCCCGTCGTCATTTTGCCGGACGCCGTGCCTCCCCGCGCTCGCCGTTCGTCTCCCTGGAACTGCTGTGAGCTCCTGCCTTTTCTCCCCTCCTCGTTTGCCTTTTTGTGCACCACAGCGACCACACCGAGCTCGGCCGCACCCGCCGCCGCCACCGCATGTCGCCGTCGTGGCCACAACCATGTTGGCTTGATTCCGAGCACGCCATCGTCTTCACCGTACTCGCAGAAGCCCGTAGCACCGCTCCGCACCTCCTGCCGTGCCTCCTAGCGACGACCTCGAGCTCGCCCGAGCTCCGGCAGCCGCCAACGTCGTCGCCGGCGTCTCTACCGACCACCCCGAGCCCAAACACCACCACCACTCGACGTGGCAGCCCCCCAGCTTCACGTAGATGCTCCCTGCGCGCCAAATAGGGCCCTGCAGCAAAATCCCGACTCCCTCCGCCGCGGATTTGGTCGCCGGCGGCTAAACGCCGGTAGCTGACGTGGCCGTCATTAGAGGTTAAACACCCCACTAACCAACCCACCTAGCTCACTGACACCTGGGTCCCACGCCCTAAATAATCTATGTTTTATTTCTGCTTAGATTAGTTAATAAACACACGGGACCCACCAGTCAGAGTTGACTGTGCTGACGTGGCCGTTGACCAGGCCCCACCTGTCATTGACACTGAACAGCACTGTATCGCTGACCAGTGGACCCCACTGGTCAGGTTTGACCTGGGCGACCCGGTAGACCTGCTGACGTCACACCTATGTCATGCTGACGCAGTAACTTATTTTCTGGATTTATTCTTATATAGGAAATTCCAGAAGATAACCAAAACTTCAAAAATTCATAGTAGTTCAACTGTAACTCCAAATGCAAAGATTTATATATGAAAAATGATCAGAAAAATCCAATCTATCCATCTGTACCATTTTCATGCATGTTTGAACAACTTAAATCTGCTGTATACAACAATTGAATAAATGGCATTTGAAATGCCTCATGTGGAGTTTGAATTTGAACCTAGGGTTCAAACCAACTTCAATTAACTTGCTGCTAGTTGCATTAGCTCAAACCACAGCATATTGCCATGCCATGATCATGCATCATATTGTGCATTGCATTGATTGTGCTTCTTCTTTGTTTATCGGTGTTTGTCCCCTCTCGATAGACGTGATACCGACGATGTGATCGATGACACCAATGAAGAGATATTCTATCTTCAGAAGTGCCAGGCAAGCAAAACCCCCTTGTTCATTCCGATACAATCCCACTCTCTCGCTCCTGCTCTCTTTTACTGCATTAGGACAACAACAATTCATCTGTTACTTGCTGCGGTAGCTGAACCCCTTTATCCTTTGCATGACGTGTCATTCCACAGTAAATAGATGAAACCCACTAGCATGAGTAGGAGTTGTTTGAGACCTGTTGTGCCTACTCATTCATGCTTGTTTGTCATGTCTGCTACTGCTTAGAGTTGAGTCGGGTCTGATTCATCGAGGATGAATCCGAGGTGTGTGAACATGTCCTACTGTGTGTGTGAGCAAAGAGTGTGAACACGATTTGGTAAAGGTAGCGGTGAGAGGCCATGTAGGAGTACATGGTGGGTTGTCTCATTGCAGCCGTCCTCAGGAACTGAGTTCTGTGTTTGTGATCCATGATACAGTTACTACCACGCATTGGGCCCGAAACCAATGGACCCTCTCGGCTTCTTAATCACCCTTGTCCTCTGTCCAGGAGTTGCAAGTAGTTTCTGGTCTTTGTAGTATGCTGGAGGCCGTGGGCAGCGCTGACTGGAGGGGTGGGCTGTGATGCGGTAGGCACGTGGCACGGTGTATCGGGTGCCCGTTTGGTGTCTCGGGAACCCTGCACACATCGTTTGGGGCTGTGAGCGAAACTCCGGCCGGATGTCCTCGCGGATGGAACCCGAATAGGCGATAAACCTGGACTAGAGACTTGAGTGTTTAGGTAGGTCGTGGCCGACACCCTCGTTGGGCTTCCGCTTGAAGGTTGCGGAGTACATGTCGTGTAAACGGCGGTAAGTGGTGAGAGCGTGTGTGAAGAAGTACACGCCTGCAGGGTTAACATCATCTATTCGAATAGCCGTGTCCGCGGTAAAGGACTTCTGGGTTGCCTGTACAGTCCATAGACAAGTGAAAGTGGATACTCTAAAATACGCAAGATAAGTGTGAGCGCTATGGATGGCATTCTCGTAGGAAGACGGGAGCGGATCCATAGTGGTGTATTGATATGGTGAATATGTGGATTCGTGTGCGCCACCTCAAAAGAGTAACTTGCGGTCGTAGTTTAGGATAGCCACCGAGTCAAAGCTGGCTTGCTGCAGTTAAACCCCACCATCCCCTTTGTTGATAATGATGCATATGCAGTTAGTTCTGATGTAAGTCATGCTGGGTACATTTGTACTCATGTTTGCCTATTTTATGTTTTTGCAGAGAGACTTCAGTCTCGCTAGTAGTTCCACGTGGACTTCGACGTTTAGCTTGTTACCTCAGCTACGATCTTGTGCCCTCGGCAGGATGTGGTAGATAGTCAGGCTTCTCAGCCTTTTTCATTTGTAGATGTCTGTACTCAGACATGTTAGCTTCCGCTTGTGCCTTGATTTGTATGCTCTGAATGTTGGGTCATGAGACCCCTGTTTGTAATATCTCGCTCCTCGGAGCCTAATGAATACATACTTGAGTCGTAGAGTCATGTTGTGATGCCATGTTGTATTTGCACATATCGAGCATATTGTGTGTATGTAATTGAAATGCTTGGTATGTGTGGGATCTGACTATCTAGTTGTTTATTCTTAGTAGCCTCTCTTACCGGGAAATGTGTCCTAGTGTTTCCACCGAGCCATGGTAGCTTGCTACTGCTCTAGAACACTTAGGCTGGCCGGCATGTGTCCTTCTTCGTTCCTGTGTCTGTCCCCTTGGGGAAATGTCACGCGATGAATACCGGAGTCCTGTTAGCCCGCTACAGCCCGGTTCACCGGAGTCCTGCTAGCCCAGTGCTATAGCCTGGATTCACTCGCTGATGACCGACACGTTCAATGCTGGGTCATGGATGCCTATCCCTGTAAGTTTGTGCCACTTTGAGTTTACGACTAGCCATGTCAGCCCGGGCTCCTTATCATATGGATGCTAGCGACACTATCATATACGTGTGCCAAAAGGCGCAAACGGTCCCGGGCAAAGGTAAGGCGACACTCGTGGGAATACCGTGCGTGAGGTCGCAAAGTGATATGAGGTGTTACATGCTAGATCGATGTGGCATTGAGTCGGGGTCCTGACAGCTTTGGTATCAGAGCCTGACTGCCTGTAGGATTACCAAGCCAAACTGGTCGAAGTTGAGTCTAGAAATGCTTTAGTTATATGTAGGGGAATCGATTGTGGGATGGAACGTAAGGCTCTTTTTACTCCTTATACCTCATGGCCTTCTGATCTGAGTCATCCTCTTCTCTTCTACGGGGATTAAGAACTAGGCCTTCTCATCTATCTATCAGGATGACGTGTTACTAATCCATAGACTTATAGGATTGTTGGTTTCAAGCCCCAGTTCAGTTCCTACTACTTCCGTGTGTTGTTAGTTGATCTCAGAACCATGTTATTGTGATGTTGAGTGGTCATGCCACTATTTTGAAGGATGTCTCAAATCATTTTGAGCATTTACAGCCGTTATGCTGTCCGAGTCATCCCAGGTTTCTAAACAATCTGATGCACTTGCAAATCCTTTTCCTCTGGTTTTTTATGTTCCTTTGGGCCAGGTTAATCACACTAATTGCTGAGTTGAGGTATTCTATTGCCTCGACATATATGTTGGAATTATTATTATGACCCTAGGTGTCCTAGGGGATCATCTAGTAATCTAGCCATGATTTGTGCCCCAGTGTGATGATTCTGGCCATTATTCTCGAAAAGCATCCTGTGATGCCATTTAGTTAGTAGGTATTCTACCTGTGGGTTTTGAACCCGAGATTCACCCCACTTACCTCATGTTGATAGTGTTTGCTAGTTCCTTTAGGTTATTAATAACCTTGCGATAGTCCTCGAGGTCCGTGGTATTTCTTTCTTCCAAATACCATGAACCATTAAGCCCGAAGTTATTTGAACCAAAGAACCACAATCAGAGTACCCTTGAGGAGTTCTCCGTTCTTAATTGTGATTCTGCCAGTTCTACCTTTATGCATGGGTTATCTGGAAGAAACCTGTTGAACTTGGTTCGACATATTAATCTATGCATCCACAACTCAGAAAGATATATGTCCTCTTGAGTTGTCCCTCTTCGTTTGTATTCCGACCATCGTCTATGGATTGATAGTCAAGAGTATGTGTGCGATCGTGTTTATCGATGCCTATTATCCTTTGTGGTCCGTCAAGCCATTCTATTCGGAATGACTAGGAGAAACAAACTCCAGTACCTCATCCATATCCAGGATTGGGTCAAAGCAGTTGTACTCCGTAGATCAAAATACAATCAAACTTTTGATCCGTTCTACTCTGAAGTGTTACCCTCTTTATGTCAGGATTGTCATGAAAATTGCACCATCTCTCACGAATTCTTGACGCAGTGATACTTCTTGCCATCATTGTCATTCCTCGGTCCCGTGTTGTCACAACCGGAATGCCGACAGGTGAACTATGATGTGAGAAATCAATACTCCTGGCAACTTTGTTGCTTGGTAGTTAAAGGACAATAATCTCATTCTTAGCATGTTGGTTATTGAATCATCACCCCAAGGATGATCGTGCTACCTAGTCCTTAGTTCCGGTGCACTCTCCGATCAATGAGTAGGATAGTGCCAATCCTTGCTTAATTGATCATATCGCCTTGCTTGAAAAGCAAGATTGTTCTCGAGCTTAGTAACATATCGGTGGTTCGTGATTTTCTGAATATCTTCTCGGAAGTATCACCAGATCGTCACCTGACCGCTATGTTGAGTTCGTGATCAAGTTGGTTTCTAATAAACCAATCCTTCCCCAAGAATCCGCGTTGGATACCCCTGATCTATTTGGTTAAGCCAAACAACAACTTGGAGAGTTGGAAGATAAAAGCTTTCCTGGTTTAGTTCAATTTAAGGGATATCTTTTTGCCTGTGTGTTGAAGAAAGATGGTATCTTCATCGATTGATCCTCATGATCATTTGTTGGATCTGTTGTCTTGCCAAAACTTTGACTTGAGTATGGGCTATCATCAAGTCAAATCAGAACCAACGATGTTCGTAATGTTGTCTTACTCGTGGTTGATCCCTCGAGCATACACCATTACATCTTTGGGTCTGACCAATACTATCACCTTGTTCACATAGTTATGGAATTCCATCTCCATGGGAATCTGGATGAATTGTTGTTGAGTCCATCGACAACATCCTTGTCTTCTCCATAATTTTGTTGAACATTAAGCTAGTGTTGGAAACTTTTTTAAAGCATTTGTTCATGTTAGCTCATGAAGCATATGTTCGGATGTAAGAAGTGACTTCCTCTAGCTCATGTGCATTTGATGCAAGTTGCCGCCGCGGATTCGAGAAAGTCAATGTTGCTTCTTTGGAATCATCCCAAATCGGTCATGCATACGTGCGAAGTATTCTGTGGTTCGGAGACTTGCAACCTTTGTTCTATATGTGTCCCTAGCACACCAAGCCACTGATTGATTTGTTCAAGGAAAAGGAGTTGTTGTGAAAATCCTAGGTCATGCACAAGACTTCGTTACCCTAGATGATGGTTCCCAACCAGAACTCGGTGGTGTTTTATTATAAGACTACTTTGTGGTCATGCTTGTCTTGGACAACATGTTCACATGTTGTAGCAGAACTGGCTCGTGTTTTGGAGCTTACCACCATAGTCCATTTCCCGAGAATCTCGCAACATCATCTCGTCGATTGGTGTTGCAAACTTTCATTCTTCTTTCTAGACCTGACGAGTCTAGAATATTCTGACACCAACCGGGTCTGAATCTCAGGCAGATATGATGGTTGGAATGTTTCCCAAGAAATATAATATTGGTCTCTCTGTAATCCGGTAAGTGGATGTCGTGGCCAACACACCCAGCCGGAAGACCTATTATTGTAGTGTCTTGATTGAGGAAGTTGGCCACCTCCCCATAAGGATCTCGTAGAATTTATTCTAGTAGTTGTTCCTTATGTATTCTTGAACTCCCTAAGTCCGGCCTGCTACTTGATGTTCTAGATACTAAACCATTTCAATGAATGGGTTATGCTAGCACATCAAGGAGAACATTAGAAGCGGAGTGCTAAATGTCTCTCGGTCAATCATCCAGATTTTGTCCCCTTGGTCTTGCTAAGGTGAAATCTGAGAAAGTGTTATCTTCCTTTGCATCTGCATCGTCCATCGCTATTCATCATGGTAGTATGTTGTGTTGTCAGCACCCTCGACACGGATGTTGGTAAAACCTTGATGATTATGGAGATGCTCAAGTTCTTGAAAGCACGCACAAGCATTAGGTGCTATCGTAGTTACTAACCGGGATTGTTCTCAGTTTCCCCGGTTATGCTATAACCATTCCAATAGTGGAATCACTTTCTGCTGTTGGGTTTCTCCCCAGTTACTAGAATCATTCCGAGCATTTGTATTTTGTTCCCAGCTTGCACCGTCATTGTGCCATCCTATCTTGAGTCCCATCCATTTCCGATGATAAGCAAAATCATCCCTTGTGTTTTCTTCAACAAGGTAATCCACATCATCCATTCTGGCCCGAGAATGTCATTCTTTCGGACTCCTTCAAATGATCGATTGTGAATTGCCTTAGGCTGGTATAAAGAGTTTCAATGATCTCTGAATCAAAGGTAGTTCTTTTTGCCACTTAAGGGGATATATCTATGAGTCACCATCCCTAAGGTGTCTTGTTGTGGTATCATGGCAACTCAACTCCTTGCTGCGTTGACAACCGATTACCACCTTCTTAAGTGCGGAATTGTTGTCTACCGAGTGAACCTTCGACATCTATTCCACTCCATCCCTTTGGATGAATGCTTCGTACCTCAGCTCAAGAGATGTTCTACATCTCATTCCGTGAGTTGATCTTGTGATCATTAAGATGATCCATCCTTGTAGAGTGTCTCTGTCCTCGTGTTAGATGAAGATCTCAAAAGCAAAAAAACGTCAAGATCAATTGGAGCACTGAATCAGCACCCTCGAGAAGACAGTTGGATCATGAAGTTTGTGATACTTAGTGTCCCCTTTGTCTTCTTACCTCACGTCTTGAATCTCGGGACGAGATTCTTGTTTAGTGGGGGTGAGTTGTCACATCCCTAGTTCTGGCCTGACCTATGCTAGCTTCCATGTGAGCATCATGTTTAAATTCAAATGAAACTTGAATTGAGGAATTTTCAAAAGCCTTAGAAAACCTCTAAAAATAACCAACATTTAAATCTTCTCAAATGAATCCAAGAAAATGTTCCTGTTATTCTATAGAAATATTGGTAAGAGGTAAAATTCAAACCAATATTTTTGGAGTCACAGAAATATTTATTTTGGCCATTTGAATTAATCCAATAACTATTTGCTTTGGATTTATATTTAATATATATTAAATATGACTCCAATAATTCTGGAAGTTTGTGAGTGGCTTTGTATATATTTTAGCAAGCCACATAATAAACTACAGAATTTATTAAAATGATTTAGTTGCTAAACTAAATCAAAACAGAGGAAGAAAAATAGAAAACAGAAACTAAAAGAGATAGAGAGAGAGAAGGACTACCTGGCCCACCTACCTATAGCCGGCCCAACTCGCTGGCCCAGCCCACCACTGCTGCCAGTCACCACCAACCTCTCGCAAGAAGGACGAGAGGCGCGTGGCCGCCGCGCGCTGGCACGCGCCCGTGCCACCTCCTGCTTCCGCCGACGCTGGGGGCTGGCTGGAGACGCCACGCAACCCCCCCGACCCCCTATGGCCTGTCCACTCCTCCTCTCCCCTCCTCTGTCTCTCTCGCACGCAGCCACCGAACGCCATCGCCGCCGCGCTCGCTGCCACCGCGGCCACCGACCACCCCTCGCCCTGCCGATGAGTCCAGAAGCTCCGCCGTGTCGTCCTCGACCTCCTCGCTGAGCTACGCAACGCCGGACACCCTGAAGCCTCGCCAATGCCGCCGTTTCCGACCTCGGTTGCCGGAGATCCCCGTCATCATTTCGCCGGGCCCCGTGCCTCCCCGCGCTCACCGTTCGTCTCCCTGGAACCGCTGTGAGCTCCTACCTTTTCTCCCCTCCTCGTTTGCCTTTTTGTGCACCACAGCAACCACACCGAGCTCGGCCGCACCCGCCGCCGCCACCGCACATCGCCGTCGTGGCCACAGCCAGGTTGGCTTGATTCCGAGCACGCCATCGTCTTCACCGTACTCGTAGAAGCCCGTAGCACCGCTCCGCACCTCCTGCCATGCCTCCTAGCGACGACCCCGAGCTCGCCCGAGCTCCGGCAGCCGCCAACGTCGTCGCCGGCGTCTCTACCGACCACCCCGAGCCCAAACACCACCACCACTCGACGTGGCAGCCCCCCAGCTTCACGTAGATGCTCCCCGCGCGCCAAATAGGGCCCTGCAGCAAAATCCCGACTCCCTCCGCCGCGGATTTGGTCGCCGGCGGCTAAACGCCGGTAGCTGACGTGGCCGTCATTAGCGGTTAAACACCCCACTAACCAACCCACCTAGCTCACTGACACCTGGGTCCCACGCCCTAAATAATCTATGTTTTATTTCTGCTTAGATTAGTTAATAAACACACGGGACCCACCAGTCAGAGTTGACTGTGCTGACGTGGCCGTTGACCAGGCCCCACCTGTCATTGACACTGAACAGCACTGTATCGCTGACCAGTGGACCCCACTGGTTAGGTTTGACCTGGGCGACCCAGTAGACCTGCTGACGTCACACCTATGTCATGCTGACGCAGTAACTTATTTTCTGGATTTATTCTTATATAGGAAATTCCAGAAGATAACCAAAACTTCAAAAATTCATAGTAATTCAACTGTAACTCCAAATGAAAAGATTTATATATGAAAAATGATCAGAAAAATCCAATCTATCCATCTGTACCATTTTCATGCATGTTTGAACAACTTAAATCTGCTGTATACAACAATTGAATAAATGGCATTTGAAATGCCTCATGTGGAGTTTGAATTTGAACCTAGGGTTCAAACCAACTTCATTTAACTTGCTGCTAGTTGCATTAGCTCAAACCACAGCATATTGCCATGCCATGATCATGCATCATATTGTGCATTGCATTGATTGTGCTTCTTCTTTGTTTGTTGGTGTTTGTCCCCTCTCGATAGACGTGATACCGACGATGTGATCGATGACACCAATGAAGAGATATTCTATCTTCAGAAGTGCCAGGCAAGGAAAAACCCCTTGTTCATTCCGATACAATCCCACTCTCTCGCTCCTTCTCTCTTTTACTGCATTAGGACAACAACGATTCATCTGTTACTTGCTGCGGTAGCTGAACCCCTTTATCCTTTGCATGACCTGTCATTCCACAGTAAATAGATGAAACCCACTAGCATGAGTAGGAGTTGTTTGAGCCCTGTTGTGCCTACTCATTCATGCTTGTTTGTCATGCCTGCTACTGCTTAGAGTTGAGTCGGGTCTGATTCATCGAGGATGAATCAGAGGTGTGTGAACATGTCCTACTGTGTGTGTGAGCAAAGAGTGTGAACACGATTTGGTAAAGGTAGCGGTGAGAGGCCATGTAGGAGTACATGGTGGGTTGTCTCATTGCAGCCGTCCTCAGGAACTGAGTTCTGTGTTTGTGATCCATGATACAGTTACTACCACGCATTGGGCCCGAAACCAATGGACCCTCTCGGCTTCTTAATCACCCTTGTCCTCTGTCCAAGAGTTGCAAGTAGTTTCTGGTGTTTGTAGTATGCTGGAGGCCGTGGGCAGCGCTGACCGGAGGGGTGGGCTGTGATGCGGTAGGCACGTGGCACGGTGTACCGGGCGCCCGTTTGGTGTCTCGGGAACCCTGCACACATCGTTTGGGGCTGTGAGCAAAACTCCGGCCGGATCTCCTCGCGGATGGAACCCGAATAGGCGATAAACCTGGACTAGAGACTTGAGTGTTTAGGTAGGTCGTGGCCGACACCCTCGTTGGGCTTCCGCTTGAAGGTTGCGGAGTACATGTCGTGTAAACGGCGGTAAGTGGTGAGAGCGTGTGTGAAGAAGTACACCCCTGCAGGGTTAACATCATCTATTCGAATAGCCGTGTCCGCGGTACAGAACTTCTGGGTTGCCTGTACAGTTCATAGACAAGTGAAAGTGGATACTCTGAAATACTCAAGATAAGTGTGAGTGCTATGGATGGCGTTCTCGTAGGGAGACGGGAGCGGATCCATAGTGGTGTATTGATATGGTGAATATGTGGACTCGTGTGCGCCACCTCAAAAGAGTTACTTGCGGTCGTAGTTTAGGATAGCCACCGAGTCAAAGCTGACTTGCTGCAGTTAAACCCTACCATCCCCTTTGTTGATAATGATGCATATGTAGTTAGTTCTGATGTAAGTCTTGCTGGGTACATTTGTACTCACGTTTGCCTATTTTATGTTTTTGCAGAGAGACTTCAGTCTCGCTAGTAGTTCCACGTGGACTTCGACGTTTAGCTTGTTACCTCAGCTACGATCTTGTGCCCTCAAAAGGATCTGATAGATAGTCAGGCTTCTCAGCCTTTTTCATTTGTAGATGTCTGTACTCAGACATGTTAGCTTCCGCTTGTGCCTTGATTTGTATGCTCTGAATGTTGGGTCATGAGACCCCTATTTGTAATATCTCGCTCCTCGGAGCCTAATGAATACATACTTGATTCATAGAGTCATGTTGTGATGCCATGTTGTATTTGCACATATCGAGCATATTGTGTGTATGTTATTGAAATGCTTGGTATGTGTGGGATCTGACTATCTAGTTGTTTATTCTTAGTAGCCTCTCTTACTGGGAAATGTCTCCTAGTGTTTCCACCGAGCCATGGTAGCTTGCTACTTCTCCGGAACGCTTAGGCTGGCCGGAAGTGTCCTTCTTCGTTCCTGTGTCTGTCCCCTCGGGGAAATGTCACGTGATGAATACCGGAGTCCTGTTAGCCCGCTACAGCCCGGTTCACCGGAGTCCTACTAGCCCAGTGCTACAACCTGGATTCACTCGCTGATGACTGACATGTTCGATGCTGGGTCATGGATGCCTGTCCCTGTAAGTTTGTGCCACTTTGGGTTTACGACTAGCCATGTCAGCTCGAGCTCCTTATCATATGGATGCTAGCGACACTATCATATACGTGTGCCAAAAGGCGCAAACGGTCCCAGGCAAAGGTAAGGCGACACCCGTGGGAATACCGTGCGTGAGGCTGCAAAGTGATATGAGGTGTTACATGCTAGATCGATGTGGCATTGAGTCGGGGTCCTGACACTAGACTTGATGAGTCTGGAATATTCTGACACCAACCAGATCTGAATCTCAGGCAGAGATGATGGTTTGGACATTTCCCAAGAACTATAGTATTGGTCTCTCGATAACCGGTAAAGTGGATGTCGTGGCCAACACACCCAGCCGGAAGACCTATTATTGTAGTATCTTGATGGAGGAAGTTGGCCACCTCCCCATAAGGATTTCGTAGGATTTACTCCCTAGTTGTCCTTTATGGATTTTTGTGTTCCCGAAGTCCGACCTTTTACTTGATGTTCTAGATATCAAACCATATCTATGAATGGATTATGCTAGCACATCAAGGACAGCATTAGTAGTGGAGTGCTAAATGTCTCTCGGTCAATCATCCAAATTTTGTTCCTTTGGCCCCGCCAAGGTGAAATCTGAGAAGGTGTTATCTTCCTTTGCATCTGCATCTTCCATCGGTATTCATCATGGTAGTACGTTGTGTTGCCAGGATCCTTGACACGGATATTGGTAAAACATTGATGAATATGGAGATGTTCGAGTTCTTGAGAGCACGCACCAGCTCTAGGTGGTATCATCGGCACTAACTAGGATTGCTCCCAGTTTTCTCGGTTATACTATAACCATTCCAATAGTGGAATCACTCTCTGCTGTTGAGTTTCTTCCGAGTTACTAGAATCATACCCAGCATTTGTGTTTTGGTTCCCAACTTGCACCGTCATTGTGCATCCTACCTTGGGTCCCATCCGTTTCCGATGATAAGCAAATCATTCTCTGTGTTGTCTTCAACAAGGTAGTCCACATCATCCATTCTGACCCAAGAATGTCATTCTTTCGGACTCCTTCAAATGATCGATTGTGATTTGCCTTAGGGTGGTATAAAGAGTTTCAATGATCTCTGAATCAAAGGTAATTCTTTTTGCCACTTAAGGGGATATATCTATGAGTCACCATCCCTAAGGTGTCTTATTGTGGTATCATGGCAACTCAACTCCTCGCTGCGTTGACAACCGATTACCACCTTCTTAAGTGTGGAATTGTTGTCTACCTAGTGATCCTTCAACATCTGTTCCACTCTATCCTTTTGGATGAATGCTTCGTATCTCAGCTCGAGGGATGTTCTTACCTCTCACTCCATGAGTTGATCTTGAATACTCGATCTTCGAGGAGATCGTTTTCTGGAGAGTCTCCTTCTGTCGTCATCGTGTTGGATGAAGACCTCGCAAGCAAAGACGTCAAGATCGATTGAGTCAACAAATCAACACCCTCGAGAAGACAGTTGGATCATGAAGTTGTGATACTTAGTGTCCCCTTTGTCTTCTTACCTCACGTCTTGAATCTCGGGACGAGATTCTTGTTTAGTGGGGGTGAGTTGTCACATCCCTAGATCATTGCTTGTAATTAGTTGCATCTACATCCATGTCATCATGTTTATTTTTCAAATGAACTTGAAATGGGGATGACAGAACCCCCACCAAGCCCACCTGGGCCTCACCTGTGCTGGCCCAGCCCACCTAGCCTGGTGCCAGTCATCCCCAACCTCTGCCAGTAGGCAGAGGAGGGACAACGCACGGCGCGCACGCGGGCGCCACGCCACCAGGCTGCCTGCCTGCGTCGCCTGGCCACCGCGACGCCTCGCGTCTTCTCCTCGGCGCCGCCTCGACCCCCTGGACATCACTCTCCCCTCCTCTGGCCTCTCCCTCGTCCTCTCCCGCTACGACCGACGCGCCCGTAAGCCGCCGCCGCCGTAGTTGACGCCACCGCCTCTCCCTCGCCCCCTGGAGCTGCCCACGAGCTCCGGCTAGTCCCTCTCCTCCTCCTCACTGAGCCTCCCGACGCCGGACGCCCTGCATCACCCTCTGCCCCGCCATCTTCGCCGCCTCTGCCACGAGATCACCGGCGGCTGCACGACCTCACCAGCCCCTCCCCGAGCTCGCCGTTCGTTCCCCTGCACTCGCATTGAGCCACTGACCCTTCCTTCCCTCTCCGTTCTCACTCTAGTGCACCGTACGCGCCGCCTCGAGCTCGTCTGCACACACCGCCGCCTGTGCTCGCCGCCGACGTGTCTCTGGCCATCTAATGGTCCGGCCGTCGTGCCCGTTGCACTCCCCGCATCGCATAGGAGACGTAGGTGCTAGCGCCGCCCCACCTAGGCCACTGCAGCAACGAGCCCGAGCTCGACCGAGCTTCGGCCACCGCCGAGCTCGTCGCCGGCGCCACTCCGGACACTCCCCGGCCACGCCACCACCACGGTTGGATGCGGACGATCGTCCGCATCCCATACCCGTGCTTCGCGCGCCAAATGGCGCCCTGTAGGCGAATCCCGCAGCGCACCACTGCGTTTGGACTCGCCGGCGGCTAAACGCCGCCGACTGTTGACCCTTGACCGGTGTGGGTTGACCCCACTGCCCGGTTTGACTCTCCTCTCTCTCTCACTGACTTGCGGGCCCCGCCCGGCTAATTAATCTAGTTTAGGTTTAAAACTTAATTAGTTTAACCTAGGTTAGTGCTAATTAAACTAGGTTAGTTAGTTAGCCGCTGACACACGGGACCCACTGGTCAGTTTGACCTGGGCTGCCCCGTTGACTCGCTTACCTCATGTTGATGTCAGGATGATGTAGTAATCCTTTTTCTGGAATTAGTTTAATTCCATTAATTCAGGAAATTCCAAAAAATGTCCTAAACTTCTAAAAATCATATAAATTCAACCGTGACTCCAAATCAAACAAATTATATATGAAAAATTATCACAAAAATGCAAGGAATCCATCTGTACCATTTTCATGCATGTTTGAACAATATTTGTCCTCTGTTTTGGACAAAACAAATAAATGACGTTTAAATAATCATATATGGAGTTGGAATTTGAATCATGTATTCAAACCAACTTCATTTAAAACATAGCTAGGTGCATTAGCTCAAATCACAGCATATTGCCATGTCATGATCATGCATCATATTGTGGCATTGCATTGATTGTGTTCTTTCTCAGTTGCCGGTGTTTGTCCCCTCTCGATAGATGTGGTTCCGATGACGAGTTCGATGACACCGATGAAGAACTATATTATCTTCAGAAGTGCCAGGCAAGCAAAACCCCATTGTTCATTCCGATACAATCCTATTCTCTCGCTCCTACTTTATTTTACTGCATTAGGACTACAACGATTCATTTGTTATTTGCTGCGGTAGCTGAACCCCTTTATCCTCTGCATGACCTGTCATTGCCACAGTAAATAGATGAAACCCACTAGCATGAGTAGGAGTTGTTTGAGCCCTGATGTGCCTACTCATTCATGCTTGTTTGTCATGCCTGCTATTGCTTAGAGTTATGTCAGATCTGATTCATCCGGGATGAATCTGAGGTGTGTGAACATGTCCTACTGTGTGTGAGCTAAGTGTGTGAACACGATTTGGTAAAGGTATCGGTGAGAGGCCATGTAGGAGTACATGGTGGGTTGTCTCATTGAAGCCGTCCTCAGGAACTGAGTTCTGTGTTT
Source organism: Triticum timopheevii (assembly GCA_963921465.1). Lineage (NCBI taxonomy): Eukaryota > Viridiplantae > Streptophyta > Magnoliopsida > Poales > Poaceae > Triticum > Triticum timopheevii. The sequence continues at coordinate 423,940,983 of OY997272.1, forward strand.
GTGATCCATGATTCAGCTACTACCATGCATTGGGCACTGAAATATGACCCGCTCGACTTCTTAATCACCCTTGTCCTCTGTCCAGGAGTTGCAAGTAGTTTCTGGTGTTTGTAGTATGCTGGAGGCCGTGCGCAGCGCTGACCGAAGGGGTGGGCTGTGCTGCGGTAGGCACGTGGCACGGTGTACCGGGCGCCCGTTTGGTGTCTCGGGAACCCTGCACACATCGTTTGGGGCTGTGAGCGAAACTCCGGCCGGATCTCCTCGCGGATGGAACCCGAATAGGCGATAAACCTGGACTAGAGACTTGAGTGTTTAGGTAGGTCGTGGTCTACACCCACGTCGGCTTTCGCTTGAAGTCTGCCGAGCACATGTCGTGTGCAGACGATAAGTGGTGGAAACATGTATGAAGAAGTACACCCCTGCAGGGTTAACATCATCTATTCGAATAGCCGTGTCCGCGGTAAAGGACTTCTGGGTTGCCTATAACAGTTCATAGAGAAGTGAAAGTGGATACTCTAAAATACGCAAGATAAGCGTGAGTACTATGGATGGCGTTCTCGTAGGGAGACGGGAGCGGATCCATAGTGGTGTATTGATATGGTGAATATGTGGACTCGTGTGCGCCACCTCAAAAGAGTTACTTGCAGTAGTAGTTCAGGATAGCTACCGAGTCAAAGATGGCTTGCTGCAGTTAAACCCCACCATCCCCTTGTTGATAATGATTCGTATGTAGTTAGTTCTGATGTAAGTCTTGCTGGGTACATTTGTACTCACGTTTTCCTATTTTATGTTTTTGCAGAGAGACTTCGGTCTCGCTAGAAATTCCACGTGGACTTCGACGTTTAGCTTGTTACCTCAGCTACGATCTTGTGCCCTCGGCAGGATCTAGTAGATAGTCAGGCTTCTAAGACTTTTTCATTTATAGATGTCTGTACTCAGACATGTTAAGCTGCCGCTTGTGCCTTGAATTGTATGCTCTGAATGTTGGGTCATGAGACCCCTGTTTGTAATATCTCGCTCCTCGGAGCCTATTGAATAAAATACTTGATTCGTAGAGTTATGTTGTGATGCCATGTTGTATTTGCACATATCGAGCATATTGTGTGTATGTTATTGAAATGCTTGGTATGTGTGGGATCTGACTATCTAGTTGTTTATCCTTAGTAGCCTCTCTTACTGGGAAATGTCTCCTAGTGCTTCCACTGAGCCATGGTAGCTTGCTACTGCTCCGGAACACTTAGGCTGGCCGGCATGTGTCCTTCTTCGTTCCTGTGTCTGTCCCTTCGGGGAAATGTCATGCGATGAATACCGAAGTCCTGTTAGCCCGCTACAGCCCGGTTCACCGGAGTCCTGCTAGCTCAGTGCTACAGCCTGGATTCACTCGCTGATGACCGACACGTTCGATGCTGGCTCATGGATGCCTGTCCCTGTAAGTTTGTGCCACTTTGGGTTTACGACTAGCCATGTCATCCCGGGCTCCTTATCATATGGATGCTAGTGACACTATCATATACGTGTGCCAAAAGGCGCAAACGGTCCCGGGCAAAGGTAATACGACACCCGTGGGAATACCGTGCGTGAGGCCGCAAAGTGATATGAGGTGTTACATGCTAGATCGATGTGGCATTGAGTCGGGGTCCTGACAAGGAAATTCATTTTATTCCCTCTCTCATATTTTTATAATAGAAATAATTGAAGATAAAATAAATAAAATCAAATGATCCCATTTTCAAATTTGAGAAAACACAAATATGAAAATAATGAAATTCCCAACTCTCTCTGAGGGTCCTTGAGTTGCGTAGAATTTCTAAGATCAAGCCAAGAAGTAATAAAATATGATATGCAATGATGATCTAATGTAGAACATTCCAAATTGAAAATTTGGGATGTTACAAACCTACCCCCCTTAAGATGAATCTCGCCCTCGAGATTCGGGTTGGCTTGAAAATTGGTGAGGGTGGTCCTTCCGTAGTTCTTCCTCTCGCTCCCAGGTGGCTTCATCCTCGGTGTGGTGGCTCCACTGAACTTTGCAAAAGTTGATAACCTTGCTGCGGGTGACTCGACTGGCAAATTCGAGAATCTTGACTGGTTTCTCCTCGTAGGTTAAATCACTATCCAACTGAATCGCTTCTAGCGGCACTGTATCTCTCAGCGGTATATCAGCCATCTCTGTGTGGCACTTCTCAACTGGGAAATGTGGAACACATCATGAACCCCTGTCAATCCTTCGGGCAATTCCAACTTGTAAGCAACTTCTCCCATACGCTCCAAAACTTTGTATGGTCCCACAAAACGTGGCGCTAACTTTCCCTTAACTCCAAAGCGCTTAACTCCTCGAAGTGGAGACATACGAAGATAAACTCTGTCTCCGACTTCATAAGCCGTCTCCTTGCGTTTTGAATTCGCATAGCTCTTCTGCCTGGACTGGGCTACCTTGAGCCTATCGCGAATCAACTTCACCTTCTGTTCAGACTCCTTAATCAAATCTGGTCCAAACAATTGGCGATCTCCAACTTCATCCCACAACAACGGGGTTCTGCACCTCCTTCCGTACAAGGCTTCGAAAGGGGCCATCTTCAAACTGGATTGATAACTGTTGTTGTAAGAGAACTCTGCATATGACAGATTGTCGTCCCAACAAGATCCATAATCTAGCGCACAAGCTGTCATCATATCCTCCAAAATTTAATTGACTCTCTCGGTCTGTCCATCTGTCTGCGGATGAAAGTCTGTACTGAACTCTAGCCTGGTCCCAAAGTTTCATGCAACTGATTCCAGAACTTTGAGGTAAATTGGGTTCCTCTATTTGATACAATGCTCCTCGGAACTCCATGCAGACATAGGATCCTAGTCATGTAAATCATTGCCAACTTAGCACTGGTGTAAGTGGTCTTTGCGGGTATGAAGTGAGCTTCCTTCGTCAAACGATCAACTACAACCCAAATCGAGTCATAGCCTGAACGAGTCTTGGGTAATCCTATGATAAAATCCATGCCTAGCTTATCCCACTTCCATTCGAGTATCGACAATGGCTGTAACAATCCTGCTAGCTTCTGATGCTCTGCCTTCACTCTTTGACATACATCACAAACTGCTATATATTCCGCAATGTCTTTCTTCATTCCGGTCCACCAGAAAGTTTCCTTCAAATCCAAATACATCGTCGTATTTCCTGGGTGAATCGAGTATGGCGAATCATGGGCCTCCTGCAGAATCAACTTTCTGATCTCCGGATCATTGGGCACAAAAACGCAGTCCTCAAACCATAAGGTATCGTGCTCATCCTCACGAAATCCCTTAGCTTTTCCTTTGCTCATATTCTCCTTTATCTCAGCAATCTCCTTGTCAGTCTTCTGAGCTTCTCTGATCTTATCCATCAAAGTAGACTGAATTTCCAATGCTGCTACATAGCCTCTCGAAACTATCTCCAAACATAGCTCACGAAGAACCTCGGCTAACTCCCTTGGTAACTCTCCGGTCAAGAGTGTGTTGACATGGCTCTTGTGGCTCAGCGCATCGGCTACTACGTTAGACTTTCCGGGGTGATAATGCAATCTCATATCATAATCTTTGATGAGCTCCAACCATCTCCTTTGTCTGAGATTCAACTCCTTCTGTGTGAAGATGTACGTTAAACTCTTGTGATCCGTGTACACCTCACAATGATTTCAGATGAGAAAATGTCTCCAAGTCTTCAATGCGTGCACTACGGCTGCTAACTCCAAATCATGTGTAGCATAATTCAACTCATGAGGTTTAAGATGTCGTGAGGCATACGAAACAACTCTTCCCTCCTGCATAAGCACTGCTCCAAGTCCTCGATGAGAAGTGTCACAATACACCTCATAATCCTTGCGCTAATCTGTCAGAATCAAAACTGGCGTTGTAACCAAACGTTTCTTCAACTCCTGGAAACTGGCCTCACATTCCTTAGTCCATTTGAACTTGGTATCCTTCTTGAACAACTCCGTCATGGGCTTTGCAATCTTCGAGAAATTCTCAATGAACCTCCGGTAGTATCCTGTGAGTCCAAGAAAACTCCGGATCTCTCCAACTGTCGTTGGTGCTACCCAATTTGTCACAGTGACAACTTTGGTGGGATGTACTGCTATCAAGGTAGTCAGAATCCTGACTCCACTGCTAGAATCCTACGACTTCACGACCCTACGGAAGCATGTCGATCCAAATCCCACTATGAATCCGGACCAGGTAGAATCCATGTTGAGTCCTGATCCAAATCATAGGATCCTATACAAAACTGTACAATCCCGACTATGCTATTGACTATGTACGATTCTACTAATTTATCTAAGTTGTTTGTTTAGTTATAGCAGAATAGTATGCCATCATCCAAATCCATTTTCACACACCCCATGGACCTTTATTCCCCTCCCAAGCCCAAACGCTCAGCCGCCAACACCTTTGATCTAGCTCTCAGAAACCCTAGATCAAAATTGAGGATAAAGATTGTCGACAGATTGAATTGTTGTGAAAAGGAGGATGCTTCAACATTGATCGGATAAGGAGAGCAAGACCTTTCTAGGTTTAGCACTGCAGGTCAGATAGACAAGTGATCGACTATTCACGCACTCTAAAAAGAACCTAAGTAAATTTCCTACATTGAAGGCTTATATGTTCTATATATTTCCCTCTCATATATGCTCAATACATGCAGGCTAGATGGTAGGTTAGTCATAAAAAAGTGGAATACAACTAGCATTGATGTGTACGTTCTTTGCTCCATATTTATTGTCAAAACTCCACAGAACCCATATAAATTTCTTGTGTGCATACGAAATATCCTATTTGATTAAATCTAGTAGAATCCTCGATTCCACGACTCAATCTTATGACTCGATTATGTCTGAGGAAAATCAATCCGACTCCGAATCCCGACTCTGACTACCTTGACTGCTATGCCTTCTCCGGATATAACATGTCCAAGGAATCCAACTTCCTTCAACCAAAACTCACATTTGTTGAACTTGGCATATAACTGATGTTCTCTGAGCTTCCCAAGTACCAAACGCAAATGCTCCTTATGCTCTTCTTATTCTTTGAATAGACCAAAATATCATCAATGAACACCACGACGAACTTATCTAGAAACTCCATAAACACCTTGTTCATCATGTTCATGAAATAGGCAGGTGCGTTAGTCAACCCAAATGACATAATGGTATACTCATACAACCCGTACCTGATGGTAAAAGCTGTCTTAGGTATATCCTGCTCTCGAATCTTCAACTGGTGGTATCCTGATCGCAAATCGATCTTGGAAAATACCTTAGCTCCTTGCAACTAGTCAAACAAATCGTTGATCATTGGCAGTGGGTACTTGTTCTTGATTGTCACTTCATTCAATCCTCGATAATCAACAACCGTCCTCAATGATCCATGCTTCTTCTCCACTAGAAGCACTGGCGATCCCCAAGGTGATGAACTTGGGCGAATATAACCTTTATCCAGTAACTCCTTAATCTGCTTTTTAATTTCCTCCAAATCTTGTGCGGGTATCCTGTACGGTCTCTTAGATATCGGCCCTGTGCCTGGCAAAAGCTCAATCAAAAACTCAATGTCTCTATCCGGTGGCATGCCTGGCAATTCTTCTGGAAATACATCAGGAAAATCCTTCACCACTGGTACTTCCTCCTGCACAACTCCTGATAAGGAATTTACTTGTGTCCTCTTCGGCTCATGTCGCGATACATACTTGATCCTTCTCCCTTCCGGGGCGGTAAGCAAAATTGACTTACTGGCGCAATCGATGCTTCCTCCATATATCGATAGCCAATCCATACCCAGAATCACATCTAAACCTTGCGATTCCAGAATGATTAAATCCAAGGGGAAAACATGCCTACCTATACTCAATGGCACTTGAAAACATCCTTGACTGGCCATATACTCCGCTCCTGGTGAGCTTACTAACATAGGTGTCCTAAGAACCTTGGTGGGCAGTTTATACTTATCCACAAATCCCCTTGATATGTATGAATGCGATGCACCAGTATCAAAAAGAACGACTGCAGTAAATGACTTAACCAAAAACTTACCTATTACTGCATCTGGCTGGGCTTCAACCTCCTCCACGTTAACGTGGTTCACCTATCCCTTGTTGAAAGGGTTCGGCTTCTTCCTAGAGCTTCCATTGCCATTTCCATTCTGGGCTTCAGGACATTCATTGGCATAATGTCCAGTCTTCTAAAACTTATAGCAAGTGCCTTGGCTCAGGTCTCTCTTGGCTGGGGTTGATGGGTTGGTACGGTTCTGGCCGTTGCTTCCTCCATTCCCGTTACCATTCTTGGGACCACTATGGTTATGCGAGCTACCTCCTCCATCGGTATGCTGAAAATGTCCTCCCGATTTCGGGTAAAACGTGGCTTCTGCTGAGCTCTAGAATTGTACTTCCCTTGTCCATACTTCCTCTTGCGGTTGTCAATCTGCTGCTGCTTCCCTTCAATCATAAGAGCACGATCTACCAACTCCTGGTAGTTGTTGAAAGTTGCTACCATCACCTGCATGCTCAGCTCATCATTCAGTCCTTCCAGAAACTTCTCCTGCTTAGCTGCATCCGTAGCAATGTCATCTGGGGCATAATGTGCTAGCTTACTAAAGTCATCCACATACTGGCCAACAGTACGTCCTCCTTGGCGCAAGTTGCGAAACTCACGCTTCTTCATGGCCATAGCTCCTGCTGAAACATGGGCAGTACGGAAAGCCTGCTGAAACTGGTCCCATGTGACAGTGTCCATAGGATAAGTGGCTGTGAAATTCTCCCATCATGATGCTGCGGGTCCATCAAGCTGATGTGCGACAAAACACACCTTTTTCGCATCTGTGCATCCTGCAGTGGTCAACTCCCTTCCTGTCTTGCGGAGCCAATCACTATCGGCTCGGTGCTACTGGAGAACACCAGCAGATTTAGTCTAAGGAAACAGGTTAAGTGATCAACAGGTGGTGGAGGTGGTGGGTTGTTGTTGTTGTTGTTGTTGTTGTTGTTGTTGTTGTTGTTGTTGTTGTTGTTGTTGTTGTTGTTGTTGTTGTTGTTGTTATTGTTGTTGTTGTTGTTGTTTGTTGTTGTTCCCCTGATTCTGATTCTGTACTAGTAACTGCATCAACGCATTCTGCTGCTGGATCAACTGAGTGAGCTCCGGTCGGAAAGCAAATCCATTGTCACGTCTCGGAGGCATCTGAGGGTTTAGAAAAGATGAGAATACAGAATAGAATGAGATCTAGAGAGAAAACACTACCCATATGCACATGAGACAAAATGCAAACAATATCACTTCATTCAATCAAACAAGGGAATACAACGGTCTAACTATCGTTACAAAAGTGCTCAGACTATACTAGATTCATGGGGGAATACTACTACTGTTATGGCGGCCGACTAGAAAAACTGCTCCGTTGAAGACTCCATGATATCTGCTCCAGCTTCATCAACATAGTCATCATCGCTATCGTCTGGGTCCGAGTCGGTGTCGTCGATGATGATGTAGTTCTCTGGACAAGTGCAATCATCGTCTTCTCCTCCAGTCGCGGGGAATCCCATGAATACCTTCAGCTTCTTCTTCAGATGATCGTTCTTCTCCACGAGTGTTGCTATTTCCTCCACATATCCATCCCGTGTAGACTTGAGTTCTTCCTCCAGTTCCATGATCTTGGTCATAGCCTTCTTCAGATCTATCATGCCTGCGCACATCTGGTTCTCCTGGCATCAAATGTGCTGGTTTAACTCCTGAATGAAAGCCACAATTGATCTATCCTTCCTGGTGCTGATCATCTCCCATTGCTCATCTCGGCGCCCACAAATCTGGTAAATAGTATCCTTGAGATCCTTGTGGTAAACTTCTCCAATGTGTCCCATTGCTATGTGGGCTGCCATGCTCATTCCTAGACTCCAGGTTGGTGCATCGAAGGAAAACTCCATGGGCTCAGTGACGGGCATGAACGTCCTTCCTGGAACTTGAACTTGTATCATCCAACACTCCTCTTCTAGTAAAGTGGCGTTGTAGGTTGTAACACCTCGAATACAACTTTCCATATTCGTAACTCCAACTCTTGCCTTTTCCGGAGATGCGATATGATATTTCCTTCGTGGTTGGGTTTTGTCTTTTGTTTTGCATTTTGTTCATGTCTTGCATTTCATCTCATAGCATCATGCGCATTGCATCTGCATGTTTTCATAAAACTCGCACCCGTTCATAGTTGCCGCATTTACCCTTGCTTTCGTTGACCGTTCCAAGACCAATCGGGTTTGCGCTTCCCTCTTAACCGTGTCCACCTAACCTCTCTTGCCAGCTCTCAGGCCCCCTCTCGAGCGCGTCCGAATCTTACCCGAACCCGAACCGGTCTGTCATTACCGATGGATCCGGATCATCCCCTAACATCTATAAAACATCTCCATTTTCTTATTTGGACCCCCTACCTATTTATTTCTCGGCCGCCCGATTATGATCGGACGGACCAGATTAGCCCTTAACCAAAGATCCATGCTATTTAAACAGATCAAACCCTAGTCGCTAGCCTGTCCAATCCATCCATCCCTCACCCGCCGTCGCCACCTACTCACCATTTCTCCCTCGGGAACCATCCCAACCAACCAGCCTCCATCTCTTCCCGATCTAAATCCTCCCCGACCAATTCCCTTGATTTCTGCCGCCGTCCAACCACAGCAAAGCCGCAACCTCCCTCGCTCTCTGGATCAGAAGGAGCCTTCGCCTCTGCTCCTTCCCGCCCGTGCACGCCCGTCTGCTTGGCCGGAGGCCTTCCCGAGCTCCTCCAGAACCCTGCGCCACCGAGGAGCCTCCTCTTCACCGGAAACCAGCGCCGTTCCACCTCGTGTCGCAGCCTCCTCTGTTTCTCCTCGAGCCCGTAGCAACAGCAACCCCGAGCACCCCAGCGCCAGCAGTAGTCGACCCCGCGCCGGAGTCCCTCGTGCCCGGGCGTCTCCGTCGACCCTGCCATCGGCCGGCGACCTCGTCAGCCGGAGCTCGCCTTCGCCGGCAGTAGCAGCAGCAGGTCACCGCGCCTCCTTCCCTTCCCTCTGTCTCGCTCTGCGTCTGATGCTCCTGACCCCGCCATCTCTTGTTCCAGCAGATCGATCCCAGAGCCCGTCCATCGAGTCCGTCGCCCTAGCTGATGACCAGGCGCCTCCTCCCGAGCCTCCTCACGCCGGCGCCAAGTCCCGCTCCCAGCGTCCTCTGCATCGCAGCCGCGGTGAGGCCTCTGCTTCTTCTGCGCTGACCGCGCCTCCCCACCGGCCTGTTCGATCCAGCCCAGCATCGCCAAGGCCCAGCGCCCCTTCCAGCCGCCCTCTCCACAAACGGGCCGAAGCCCATGGGTGAGGCCACACCCCAGCGCCCCCTCTGTTTTTCCTCCTGTTGGGCCAGCTTGTTTCAGCCCGACCATGTTTTTTTCGGTTCTGCGATTTTCGCATTTATCCAGTGAATTACTATTTTACAGATTTGCAGAAACCCCCTTGCACTTCATGCATGTAATAACTCATGATCTGTGCATCATATGTAAAAACTTTATACATGTAAAATGCTTAGAATTTTGTGTAGGTTAATAATATGCTGCTTCCACCCATGTTTAAAAGGTTTAAAATGCTGTTTGTTTAATTTTGCTTAAATAATATGCTAAAATGGTTTATTTCATAACTAAATAACCGTAGTTCCATTTTAATAAACTTTATATGTAAATGGGGTGGGAAAATGCATATATTAACTTGGTGCACTTTATTTTCCTGTTTAACGACAATAAAATATGGTTTAGGGAAGAACAGTACCAAATTCATATCATGCATATGAGGATTTTTTGGAATTGTTGTTTGTTGTTCCGGCCTCATTTAAACTTGCCTAAATAGTTAGTTTACTCACCTCTTGCCATGTTTAACAACATTTAATATTATTTGGTAGCTTATACGAGATTAAACTAAATATGTCAATGTGGTGTTTTGTTAATATGCAACTCGTTGCATATTGAGCTCCACTTAACTTGTAGTATTGTTTGTTGCACTTTGCCATGCCATGCCTCATTAAACCGGACATGCATCATACTTGTTTGTGCATCATGCCATGTTTATGCTTGTGCATTTACCATGTTGTTTGTTTCTTTTCGGTGTTGCTTCTTAGTTTCGGTAATGTTGCGATTGTGAGAATTCGTTCGATTACTCCCGTTCGTCTTCTTCATGGACTCGTTCTTCCTAGCGGGATTTCAGGCAAGATGACCACTACCCTGGATCTCACTACTATCATTGCTATGCTAGTTGCTTCATTCTATTGCTATGCTGCGCTACCTATCACTTGTTCTTCAAGCCTCCCAAATTGCCATGTCAGCTTCTAACCTTTTTCACCCTTCCTAGCAAACCGTTGTTTGGCTATGTTACCGCTTTGCTTAGCCCCTCTTATAGCGTTGTTAGTTGCCGGTGAAGTGAAGATTGCTCCATGATGGACATGATTATGTTGGGATATCACAATATCTCTTATTTAATTAATGCATCTATATACTTGGTAAATGGTGGAAAGCTCGGCCTTATGCCTGGTGTTTTGTTCCACCCTTGCCGCCCTAGTTTCCGTCATACCGGTGTTATGTTCCCGGATTTTGCGTTCCTTACACGGTGGAGTGATTTATGGGACCCCCTTGACAGTTCGCTTTGAATAAAACTCCTCCAGCAAGGCCCAACCTTGGTTTTACCATTTGCTTCACCACCACCTATACCTTTCCCTTGGGTCGGCCAACCCGAGGGTCATCTTTATTTTAGCCCCCCCGGGCCAGTGCTTCTCTAAGTGCTGGTCCGAACCGAGCGATGTCTGGCGCCCCCTAGGCAACCAGGGTCTATGCCAACCCGACGTCTGGCTCATCCGGTGTGCCCTGAGAATGAGATATGTGGAGCTCCTATTGGGATTTGTCGGCACATCCGGGCGGCTTTGCTGGTCTTGTTTTACCATTGTCGAAATGTCTTGTAAACCGGGATTCCGAGACTGATCGGGTCTTCCTGGGAGAAGGAATATCCTTCGTTGACCGTAAGAGCTTATCATGGGCTAAGTTGGGACACCCCTGCAGGGTTTAAACTTTCGAGAGCCGTTCCCGCGGTTATGTGGCAGATGGGAATTTGTTAATGTCTGGTTGTAGATAACTTGACACTAGATCCGAATTAAAACGCATCAACCGAGTGTGTAGCCGTGATGGTTTCTTTTCGGCAGAGTCCGGGAAGTGAACACGGCTTTGGGTTATATTTGACGTAAGTAGGAGTTCAGGATCACCTCTTGATCATTGCTAGCTTCACGACCATTCCTTTGCTTCTCTTCTCGCTCTTATTTGCATATGTTAGCCACCATATATGCTTAGTCGCTGCTGCAACCTCACCACTTTACCCCTTCCTTACCCATTAAGCTTTGCTAGTCTTGATACCCATGGTAATGGGATTGCTGAGTCCTCGTGGCTCACAGATTACTACTACAACAGTTGAAGGTACAGGTTATGCGATGATCATGACGCGAGAGCGATGTTTGCTTGTTTTGGAGTTCTTCTTCTGCTTCTTCTTCGATCAGGGGATAGGTTCCAGGTCGGCAGCCTGGGCTAGCAGGGTGGATGTCGTTTGAGTTTCTGTTTGTGTTTCATCCATAGTCGGATGGTGTTCTTATGTATGATGATGTTGTATTCGTGTGGCATTGTATGCCTCTTGTATGTATCCCCATCTATTATGTAATGTTGATGTAATGATATCCACCTTGCAAAAGCGTATTAATATGCGGTTCTATCCTTGGTGGGACCTCGAGTCTCTTTAGGATATTATCGCATATTGGGCGTGACAAGTTGCTATCAGAGCCTCGACCGACCATAGGAGCCCCCTTGATTGTTGGCCGTTGTTGAGTCTAGAAGAAAACTATTTTGAGTCTTAGGATTATATATATCGGAGAGTAGGATTCTTTTTACTCCTCAGCCCCTTCATCGCTCTGGTGAGGACTCTCGACGTAGATGTTTTGTCTTTCCTCTCCTTAATTTTTCACAAATTTTTTTTGTAGGATCACGCAGGTATCTTGGAATCGTTCCGATAGTCTTGTGACGAGAACATTGTTCTTGGTGCCTCCTTACATTTAGGGGTTGTGGTAGTGTCCCGGGGAGTTGAGCTCCGAGGTGTTGTCGTCACAATTTTATCGTTGCAGTTCTGGAATGCCTGAGTTTGGCCGACATCGAAAATCTCTTTTATGCAGTTGTTGGTGAGATAACCTCGACGCCACCCAATACTGGGGAGTTCGGGAGTATTGCCATAGCTCGTATAACGGATGCTTTTCGAAGGTTGAGGTACACAATTTCCGTAGTTTTCTTGGTTATGTGTTGACGAATGGATACAGCTGGATGTAGGGATTGTTAGTTTGGGTGAGATATATTGCTTCCCCTGTATCCCCAACACCAGATTGCATAACCAGAAAGTTTTGGGAGTTTATAGGTGGGAATTCAAGTAGCTCCTAGAATATGTTTCGGACAGATGCGTGATATGGGATTGGGTAAATCTCTATCATATGTATTTGTTCCGGCTTATTCTGCAAGCCAAATCCTTTGTTTTGTTTTATTTGTGGTATTCGAGTTGCTTCAATGTCAAGTGTTGATTCCATACCTTTTCTAAACGGTGTTCTCATATTTCGATGTGAGTACTAATCCTTCTTGATCACTGAGGAAGTCATGTCAACTCTTTTCCAACCGGTGTGCTTCTCTTCAAGTGGATCCGATCATTTCCAACATCCGCAAGATCAACTCTATGTTTTCTCACCGGTGTTTGTTTCATCCATCCCCAAGTTGCCTTTGTTTTCCCGCCATCCCACCCTTTTTCTTCAAGGACTCAGATTTCTTAATTATGTATCCTTTTATTTGTGGGAAGTCTCTTCATTCTTTTCTTTCAATGTTCTTATCCGGTGATTTCCCATGAAGATGCTCAACAGTTTCAAGTTCATCATCCTTCATTGTTGTTTCTTCTCCAGTGGATCCAATTCAAGCTTTCGATATTCATCATATTCCTTTCCTCATTTCTAATGCTTTCTCATGCCGATGCACCTCTTAATCATTCACTTCTTCCTATTCATTTGTTCTGGAGTGCTGAAGATATCTCACAAGACTTGTGTTACCATTCTCAATCTGTTCAAAATATTTTGAGGTGGTTATCTCATTCAAGCCATTTAATTCAATCGGTGCAACCTCTCTTTAAAATTGTTCAACGGTGTTTTCTCTTTAGTGGGCCCTAACCCACAGGTCTTTTCCCAGGATCTTACCTGACTCTTCTAATTATTCCGGAGCCATTCCTAATTCTTTTCGAAGTTTGATTTAAGATTGAATTTCATCAGTCAGATGTTTTCCAAGATCGATTTCAAATTAATTTTCGTTGTCAACCTCTTTGTTTTTCATTCTCCCGGAGTATCTCAACAATTCATGGTGGTTCTCATCTTCATTCTCAAGATTTGAAGACCGAAGAAGGATTTCTCTTGAATCTTGCTCCATTCTCTTCAAGATTCATGGTTCTAGCTTCATTCCATCCTCATAATTGTTTTGATTGTGGCAAATTTTTTTCTTACCACCCGGGGCATGTCGTGAGTTCTTTCCATTTTATTCCTACGAAGGCCATCATTTCAGGTTTATTCATTCTCAGCTTTTAGCTCTCCTTCTCCATATTCTACCGGTGCATCATTCAAGTATTCTCTAACAAGCTCATGATCTCTTCGTTCACTTGTATCTAAATCCCCTCAAGTATCTTCATTCTTTCCGGTGAATTGTGCCTTTTCTACTTTCATTTTCAATTCTTACGGTGGTTCGTTTGAGATTCCTCTTCCTTTGCTACCGTATCATTTCATTCGTTGTTTCCAATCCCACCGTTTGTTCCATCAATACCTTCTCAAGTTTGAGCTATATCTCTCTTAATCCTTTCTACGAGAATAGGTAGTATGCCAAATCCGTTGCTTGTCATCAATTTAAATTGGTGAAGGATACGCATAACATAATTCTTATTCTTGTTTCATCCAAGTGATCTAGTTTCTTCTTTCCATCGTTGTTCATCATGTCACATTTCTCGGTTCGAGATGCTTCATCTTTTCTTTTCCGGAGTTCCAAGTTTTCCGCTTTATCTCGTTGTGAAGCTCCATCTAAATCATCGCAAGGCTTCACCTTGTGTTTTCAACTTCCCTTTCTTTTTATCATCCTTTTATTACCGGAGTTCTTCATGGAGGCTCTACATGGTGGTTCATCAAGGATTCCTTTCATTCTTCAATTGTTCTTCAAGTTTTTCTCTCGGAGTCATGATCCGCCAAGCTACACTCTAAAATAAACATGGTGCTAAACACATGTTTTGTTTTGTGGAGTTCAAGCATTCTTCATCTTGCATCCGAAGTGCAATTCTTTCTACCTTATCTTTTGAGGTTGTGTTATGTCACTCTTGACAATTTCCTTCATGTTTCATGATTCATATTGTTGTCAAGAATGAGGTATTTTAAATCCATCAATCCCTTTGTTGGAGTTATCTTGTGTCATATTTCACCTAAAGCCTTCCCTAAGGAATGTTGCTATTTGTCGTGCATATCTATGATCCAATTTTCTCCTTCTCATCTCGGTGAAGAAGTTTTTCATCTTTTTGGTGCTCTCAATCAAATCAATGGTTTCCATTAGTGCCCGGTTGTCACCTCATAATTTTGAGAAGTTTTCCATAAGCCCACTACAAGCTTATTCATTTTGTTGTTGGTTTTCCAACAATTCTGTTCTAACCTTCTTGGAAGGGGGCTTTCCAAGTTCATTTGTGGCAGAAGTTGGCATTTTCTCCTACATTCTGTTATTCCAATGATCTATCTTCTATTCTTTCTTCCGGAGGCATTGTGATGTTGCTCTTTTCATTCATCATCTCAAATTGTGAGGATTGTGTTCTTTCCTTGCTTATCCATTTAACCGGAGTGTTGTATCATCTCTTCAATATCTTTTCATCTCATCAAGTTTTCTTCTCTTTTCTACCGGAGTGCTGTCCAAATTCTGTCATTCTTGTTCCTTGGCTATCTCATTATACCAAGGTGGTCATATTCTTTTGTTCGTGAAGCTCTTATTTCCATGTCTTTCAACCTTCAAGTTCTTGTAATGTTCCTTGTTCCTCTTTTCTAACGAATTGTTTGCAATCTCATTCATCTTTGTTGTACTCTTTCTTTTAAATTGCTCAACCTCTCAAGGTTCGTGGTTTCACTCATTTGTCGAAGAAGCAACTTAGTTTTACCTCTTCTCTTCCTCTTCCGTTTCTCTCCAGTGCCATCCTAGATCTCGGGACGAGATCCTCTCGTAGTGGTGGAGTGTTGTAACGCCCCGGATACAACTTTCCATATTCGTAACTCCAACTCTTGCCTTTTCCGGAGATGCGATATGATATTTCCTTCGTGGTTGGGTTTTGTCTTTTGTTTTGCATTTTGTTCATGTCTTGCATTTCATCTCATAGCATCATGCGCATTGCATCTGCATGTTTTCATAAAACTCGCACCCATTCGTAGTTGCCGCGTTTCCCCTTGCTTTTGTTGACCGTTCCAAGACCAATTGGGTTTGCGCTTCCCCCTTAACCGTGTCCACCTAACCCCTCTTGCCAGCTCTCAGGCCCCCTCTCGAGCGCGTCCGAAACTTACCCGAACCCGAACCGGTCTGTCATTATCGATGGATCTGGATCATCCCCTAACATCTATAAAACATCTCCGTTTTCTTATTTGGACCCCCTACCTATTTATTTCTCGGCCGCCCGATTACGATCGGACGGACCAGATTAGCCCTTAACCAAAAATCCATGCTATTTAAACAGATCAAACCCTAGTCGCTAGCCTATCCAATCCATCCATCCCCTCACCCGCCGTCGCCACCTACTCACCTTTTCTCCCTCGGGATCCATCGCAACCAACCAGCCTCCATCTCTTCCCGATCTAAATCCTCCCCGACCAATTCCCTTGATTTCTGCCGCCGTCCAACCACAGCAAAGCCGCAACCTCCCTTGCTCTCTGGATCACAAGGAGCCTTTGACTCTGCTCCTTCCCGCCTGTGCACGCCCGTCTGCTTGGCTGGAGGCCACCCCGAGCTCCTCCAGAACCCCGAGCCGCCGAGGAGCCGCCTCGTCGCTGGAAACCAGCGCCGTTCCACGTCGTGTCGCGGCCTCCTCTATTTATCCTCGAGCCCGCAGCAACAACAACCCCGAGAACCCCAGTGCCAGCAGTAGTCGACCCCGCGCCGGAGTCCCTCGTGCCCGGGCGTCTCCGTCGACCCTGCCATCGGTCGGCGACCTCGTCAACCGGAGCTCGCCTTCGCCGGCAGTAGCAGCAGCAGGTCACCGCGCCTCCTTCCCTTCCCTCTCTCTCGCTCTGCGTCTGATGCTCCTGACCCCGCCATCTCTTGTTCCAGCAGATCGATCCCAGAGCCCGTCCATCGAGTCCGTCGCCCCAGCTGATGACCAGGCGCCTCCTCCCGAGCCTCCTCATGCCGGCGCCAAGTCCCGCTCCCTGCGTCCTCTGCATTGCAGCCGCGGTGAGGCCTTTGCTTCTTCTGTGTTGACCACGCCTCCCCCACCTGCCTGTTCGATGCAGCCCAGCATCGCCAAGGCCCAGCGCCCCTTCCAGCCGCCCTCTCCACAAACGGGCCGAAGCCCATGGGTGAGGCCACACCCCAGCGCCCCTCTGTTTTTCCTCCTGTTGGGCCAGCTTGTTTCAGCCCGACCATGTTTTTTTCGGTTCTGCGATTTTCGCATTTATCCAGTGAATTACTATTTTACAGATTTGCAGAAACCCCCTTGCACTTCATGCATGTAATAACTCATGATCTGTGCATCATATGTAAAAACTTTATACATGTAAAATGCTTAGAATTTTGTGTAGGTTAATAATATGCTGCTTCCACCCATGTTTAAAAGGTTTAAAATGCTGTTTGTTTAATTTTGCTTAAATAATATGCTAAAATGGTTTATTTCATAACTAAATAATCGTAGCTCCATTTTAATAAACTTTATATGTAAATGGGGTGGGAAAATGCATAGGTTAACTTGGTGCACTTTATTTTCCTGTTTAACAACAATAAAATATGGTTTAGGGCAGAACAGTACGAAATTCATATCACGCATATGAGGATTTTCTGGAATTGTTGTTTGTTGTTCCGGCCTCATTTAAACTTGCCTAAATAGTTAGTTTATTCACCTCTTGCCATGTTTAACAACATTTAATATTGTTTGGTATCTTATACGAGATTAAACTAAATATGTCAATGTGGTGTTTTGTCAATATGCAACTCGTTGCATATTGAGCTCCACTTAACTTGTAGTATTGTTTGTTGCACTTTGCCATGCCATGCCTCATTAAACTGGACATGCATCATACTTGTTTGTGCATCATGCCATGTTTATGCTTGTGCATTTACCATGTTGTTTGTTTCTTTCCGGTGTTGCTTCGTAGTTCCGGTAATGTTGCGATTGTGAGGATTCGTTCGACTACTCCCGTTCGTCTTCTTCATGGACTCGTTCTTATTTCTAGCGGGATTTCAGGCAAGATGACCGCTACCCTGGATCTCACTACTATCATTGCTATGCTAGTTGCTTCGTTCTATTGCTATGCTGCGCTACCTATCACTTGTTCTTCAAGCCTCCCAAATTGCCATGTCAGCTTCTAACCTTTTTCACCCTTCCTAGCAAACCGTTGTTTGGCTATGTTACCGCTTTGCTTAGCCCCTCTTATAGCGTTGTTAGTTGCCGGTGAACTGAAGATTGCTCCATGATGGACAGGATTATGTTGGGATATCACAATATCTCTTATTTAATTATTGTATCTATATACTTGGTAAAGGGTGGAAGGCTCGTCCTTATGCCTGGTGTTTTGTTCCACCCTTGCCGCCCTAGTTTCCGTCATACCGGTGTTATGTTCTCGGATTTTGCGTTCCTTACACAGTTGGGTGATTTATGGGACCCCCTTGACAGTTCGCTTTGAATAAAACTCCTCCAGAAAGGCCCAACCTTGGTTTTACCATTTGCTTCACCACCACCTATACCTTTCCCTTGGGTCGGCCAACCCGAGGGTCATCTTTATTTTAGCCCCCCCGGGCCAGTGCTTCTCTAAGTGCTGGTCCGAACCGAGCGATGTCCGGCGCCCCCTGGGCAACCAGGGTCTATGCCAACCCGACATCTGGCTCATCCGGTGTGCCCTGAGAACGAGATATGTGCAGCTCCTATCGGGATTTGTCAGCACATCCGAGCGGCTTTGCTGTTCTTGTTTTACCATTGTCGAAATGTCTTGTAAACCAGGATTCCGAGACTGATCGGGTCTTCCTGGGAGAAGGAATATCCTTCATTGACCGTGAGAGCTTATCATGGGCTAAGTTGGGAGACCCCTGCAGGGTTTAAACTTTCGAGAGCCGTGCCCGCGGTTATGTGGCAGATGGGAATTTGTTAATGTCCGGTTGTAGATAACTTGACATCAGATCCGAATTAAAACACATCAACCGAGTGTGTAGCCATGATGGTCTCTTTTCGGCGGAGTCCGGGAAGTGAACACGACTTTGGGTTATGTTTGACGTAAGTAGGAGTTCAGGATCACCTCTTGATCATTGCTAGCTTCACGACCGTTCCTTTGCTTCTCTTCTCGCTCTTATTTGCGTATGTTAGCCACTATCGGTGTCAAAACCGGCGGATCTCGGGTAGGGGGTCCCGAACTATGCGTCTGGGCGGATGGTAACAGGAGACAAGGGACACGATGTTTTACCCAGGTTCGGGCCCTCTTGATGGAGGTAAAACCCTACGTCCTACTTGATTAATATTGATAATATGGGTAGTACAAGAGTGGATCTACCACGAGATCAAGGAGGCTAAACCCTAGAAGCTAGCCTATGGTATGATTGTTGTAATGTATGTTGTGTCCCACGGATTAAAAGCCCTCCGGTTTATATAGACATCGGAGAGGGCTAGGGTTACACAGAGTCGGTTACAATGGTAGGAGATCTACATATCGTATCGCCAAGCTTGCCTTCCACGCCAAGGAAAGTCCCATCCAGACACGGGACGGAGTCTTCAATCTTGTATCTTCGTAGTCTTGGAGTCCGGCTGACGATGATAGTCCGGCTGTCCGGACACCCCCTAGTCCAGGACTCCCTCAGTAGCCCCCGAACCAGGCTTCAATGACGATAAGTCCAGCGCGTATATAGTCTTCGGCGTTGCAAGGCGGGTTCTCCTTTTAAGTTCCATGTACCTGCCGAACAGTGTCCGGCTTTCTCATAAATGCTGTGCTTCTTGGCTTCTACGCCCAATAATGGCCTTCTTCCACGCGTCGCACGAATGCGAAAAGCCAGGGTGTCTTTTATGTTTCACCCCCTAGTCGTGCAAGTCATCCGCCTACAAAAGAGGCAAAAATTCAGATCCAAATCACACCATCTTCCTTCCGCGAATACTCATCAGAGCGCCTTTGACCCAAAAATCCATTCCATCATGGACTGTCGGCGCGGCTCCTCTTCTTGCGCTCCCAGCCCACTGCCAGGAGATTGGAGGAGATGCTCTGTTCCACACAACGAGCTAGTGAAGCTCCAAGCGGGGGGATATCTCCCTCCGGCCTTCATGGTCCCGGTTTGAGCTGGGCTGGCCACCTACCAAGGTGGGAAGCAAGCGGAGGCTACCCCAAGTCCCAACAAAGGGGTGCGGGTATGCTTCGTCCCCTATCTGATAAGGGGACTCGGATTTCCTATACATCTGTTCCTCCGCGGGCTCCTGGAGTTCTACGGACTCCAGCTCCATCACCTCACACCCACCTCTGTCCTGCATATCGCGGATTACGTAGCTCTTTGCGAGCTGTTCCTGGGCATCGAGCCCCATTTTGCACTATGGAAGAGGTTGTTCTGCCTCGTACCCCGTTCTCACGAGGGATCTATATATCAAGTGGGCGGCGCCGAAGTATGGCGCATTGCCGGGATCGGATATCCATCCGGAACCCCTAAGAAGGCGTCCGAAGACTGGCCTTCGGAATGGTTTTACATAGAAGACGCTCCGCTGCTGGACCCAGTTCGGGTCGGCCTCCCGGAGTTCAGTGCTGCTCCTCTGAAGAAATGCCTTAGTTGGCGCCCGCGGAGTCCCCAATTGGAGGAAGACAAGAGTGTCCATTACCTGATGGGCCGAATAAAATTACTAGCCCATTCCGGGTTGACCATGATTGGTATCATGGCAACATGCATCATGCGGGGGGTATAGCCATTGCAATACAGGGGCCACCCCATGTGGGATTTCAACGGGGAGGACGATGCCACCCGCCATGGCCGCAAAGGGCCGGATTCGACCGAGGACCTGGTGCAGATCCTGTCCGGCTTGTACAAGGGGGAGAAGGAGGACTTCCTCCGAACGAACCCCTTGAATGGGTTTTCCATGAATAACCCTCGGGGCTGGGTAAGAGAACACTTTTAAGGGCTCAACCCGTACTTTCAAAGTTTAAGCTTCTTACATTATGTCTTCGGCGCATGAACTGCACCGGATTGTGGAGGACATGGTAAGTCCGGCTCCGCAACCTGAGGATCCAGAGAGATCCCAGGATCCGGCCTCCAAAGAGGATCCGGATATCAAGGTGGAGCTGATCGACGGGGTGTTCCACCAGCTCAGCATGGATAACGCTTTAGTCGCCATTACGGCGGACTACCCCGGATTATATCCGGCTTTCCAGGTGATTGTCACCGAGGTCCGGACACCATTATCACTTCCTTGCCCATTTCTGACCTTCGCGAACGATGGTGTTTTACAGGAAGCGCCTTCAAGGCGGGAAGCCAAGCCTGCGGTGGCTGACCAACAAAGGCCAGTCCGGACCAGAAGGCGGAAAAGGAGCGCGGCACGGACTGAAATGTCGCCGCAAAGGTATAGCTCGTATTTAAATATTCAGAGCAACGTTCCTAGGAAGCGTCTGAATGCTCATGATCCTTATAGGAGAAAAAGCACCCGCCGGACTGCGGGCGTAGAGGTTGCCGATCCGACCTATACCAGCTAGGCTCCAGCGCCCGGTCAGGAGGGGGAGGCAAGCGCAAGGCGCGGGCCGGATACTCCTCCAACGGAGGATGCCGACAGACTGTCCGCCACCAAGTCTGAGGTGGAGAGCGCCATGAACCATAGGCGCCGCCGGACAATATTTCGTGAAGCATGCTTCTCCCCTGAGGCGCTGGACGCCTTTAATGCGGGGGACGCGCACCTTCGTGTTGCTCAAGATGGTTTTACTAGAGCCACGGAGCAGTATGTAAAAGACATACGGGTAAGGGAATTTAATGGTTATATATGCCAGTAGCCCCCGAGACTTAAAGTAGTTATGTTAACTGATTTAAGGATCATTTGAAACACAGGCTCTTACCGAGAAGAATGCCCAGCTGTCTCAGGACCTGCAAGAATGCAAGGCCCAACTTGAGGCCGCACTTGCTGCCGCAGGAGGAAACACAGAGGCCCCTCCTGGTAACACATTTGTTTGTTAAATATAAGCACTGTGCGGCGTGCGCGCAAGTCTAATAATGACATTGCAGGTGCTGCCGGACAAGATCCGGACAGGAAGGAACTGCTGCGCCAGCTGAAGGCCGGCGAGATGGTGCTGAATAGAGTACAGCAGGAAAGGAACAAGCTCCAAGATGCCCACGCCCAGCTAGGAGAAGAGCTGAAAGGCGTTCAGGTCGAGCTGTCCGGCTCCGTTAAGGAGAATCAGCGGCTTCGTCGCGGCATCTATTGTAAGTGCTTGAGCGAACTCCTTTGAAAAGAAGAGTTCGGCGAGGAAGTCAATTGACAGAATATGTCTTGTAGGTATACTCACACGTCGCCCTGCGGAGGAGATGCCCGTATCAACGGGTGATCAACTTCCCGAGCTGTTGCAACTGCTCGAACGAGTTCGGCAGTCGATGAGCGGCGTCGTCCAGGCATTATGGCCAGCCGTCTCCCTACCCAAGGGCCTTGGGGAGCTTGCGGAGAAACTCCAGGGAGTGCGGCAGCGCTTCCGTTTATGGAAGATCTCGGCCTGCCGCCAAGGTGCCAGGGAGGCCTGGGCCATGGTGAAGACGCGGTACAAGAAGGCGGATCCCAACCACATGGCCGAGGTTGGACCGGTGGGGCCCGATGGGAAGGAGATCCCTGTGAGTTTAGTGTACAACCAAGTAGAGTTGGCTGCTAAATTTTCCCAACGGTACTGTAAGTTGGACAGCCTGTTAGACGGGATTGAGGAGGAATACAATCAGTAAATTTGACAATGTATTTTAAAATGACATGTGAAATGCCCTCTAGCCGGATTGTAGATCGTTTGTCTTTGCCGACCTTTTCGCTTCGACCTCGGGACCCTAGAGTCCGGAGTGTGTCCGAATACCTTTTTGGTGAAGAAACAACCGGGGTATGCATGGAGACCAGGCGTAGGGGTCATTAGTGCTTTATCAGACAAGTGCCCAACTAGTTATGTTATATTACATGGTTAGTAAGAAACATCTTCCAGGGAGAATAGTTCCATTAAGGGTTCCTTTCCCTGGGAGGCATGCCCTAAAGTGCATGTCCGGACTGCGAAAAAGCAGAAAAACATCTGTGGGCAGATAAATAGATAGGTAAAAAAATCATCTTTTGAGTCACCGACCGAATATTCCCTTAAGAACGCTAGCTTTCGGCTTCACCCAGTCTGAGGTACACATCCGGCAGACCCGGCAGTAACAATCGCAGAGGTGCTCCCTTTACCTCCTAGCCGAACAATCGGGAACGTAGGGGTAAGCACAGGAGCCAGGCAACCCAGCTTGGCCAAAACTTAAGTCATATCGATGCATATAATGGTGAGTAAAAGGTACATGTGGAAGCTTGACACATGTGCTAGGCGTGAAGCCCTTACAATTGAGCTTCTTGAAAAGAAGCCCCCAGGTATAATGAGTGCGGATGGCACATCAAGTGTGTGCGAACAATGCGCAATTAGGCCCTTAAGGGCTTTTTATGAAAAAAGGTTAAGAGAAGAAAGAGAAACATAGTGCAGTTGGAGTGTAAAAAATTTGGACGGGGGAAGGGGACGAACTCTTAGTCCGGCGCTAGGCGTAGAATCTTCAGAGGCGGGCTGTGTTCCATGGGTTCGGCTCGAGTCGGTTGTCCGATACATTTCGCAGACGGTATGCCCCGCCGGTCAGGACTTGGTTGATGATGAAGGGGCCCTCCCATTTGGGCTTGAGCTTGTCCTTTTTCTTGTCCGGCAGGCATAGAACTAGTTCGCCAACGTTGTAGGTCTTGGCCCGTACTTCCCTGCTTTGATATCTTCGAGCCTGCTGCTGATAAAATGCGGAACGAGCCTTGGCGATGTCGCGTTCCTCCTCCAATGTGTCCAAGCTGTCCTGCCGATCCAGCTCGGCTTCTCGTTCTTCATACATGCGCACTCGAGGTGAGTCATGAATGATGTCGCAGGGCAAAACTGCCTCTGCGCCGTATACCATGAAAAATGGTGTGAATCCGGTAGTACGGTTGGGCGTTGTCCGTAGCCCCCAAAGTACGGAGTCGAGCTCCTCTACCCAGTGCGTGTCGGATTTCGTAAGTGACCGCACTAGTCTAGGTTTAATGCCACTCATTATTAGACCATTTGCTTGTTCCACTTGACCGTTGGTTTGAGGGTGATAGACTGAAGCATAATCGAGTTTAATGCCCATGTTTTTGCACCATGACTTAACCTCGTCGGCCGTGAAGTTCGTGCCGTTGTCGGTGATGATGCTGTGGGGGACACCGTAACGGTGTACGACCCCGGATATAAAGTCTATCACTAGTCCGGACTCTGCCGTTTTAACTGGTTTGGCCTCTATCCATTTGGTGAATTTATCCACCATGACCAATAGGTACCTTTGCTTGTGGGTTCCCCCTTTAAGGGGTCCAACCATATCAAGCCCCCAGACCGCGAACGGCCAGGTAATGGGTATAGTTTTGAGGGCGGTGGGTGGCATATGGCTCTGATTAGCAAAGAGCTGACAACCGACGCATCTCTGGACTAAGTCCTGGGCATCTGCCCGGGCCGTCGGCCAATAAAATCCTGTACGGAATGCCTTTCCTACAAGGGCCCGGGCTGCTGCGTGGTGTCCGCCTAGTCCGGCATGAATTTCAACCAGGAGGTTTCGCCCTTCCTCTTCGGAGATACACCTTTGAAGGACTCCGGTTGTACTTTTCTTATAAAGTTCTCCCTCATGGACCTTGTAGGCTCTCGATCGCCGGACTATGCAGCAGGCCTCATTTTGGTCTTCGGGAAGTTCCTGCCTAAGCAAGTAGGCTAGGAATGGTTCTGTCCACGGGGCGATTACTGCCATTATGTCGTGGGCTGAAGGTGTTATGTCGTCGGCTGAATCGCCGGTTGGCGCGGTTGTTTCCGGTTTGTCATTTCCGGACTCCCCTTACCATAGTACGGACGGCTTGAAGAGCCGTTCCAGGAAGATATTTGGAGGGACAGGGTCACGTTTTGCGCCGATGCGTGCCAGTACGTTGGCTGCTTGGTTATTTTCTCGGGCTACGTGATGGAATTCAAGTCCTTCAAACCGAGCTGACATTTTTAGGACAGCATTGCGATATGCTGCCATTTTCGGATCCTTGGTGTCAAAGTCTCCGTTTATTTGGGATATTGCAAGGTTTGAATCCCCGCGCACCTCTAGGCGTTGAATGCCCATGGAGATTGCCATCCGGAGACCATGTAGAAGGGCCTCGTATTCGGTTGCGTTGTTGGAGTCCGTGCACATTATTTGAAGTACGTATTGGACTGTGTCCCCGGTTGGGGACATCAAGACGATGCCAGCCCTCAGTCCAGCCAACATTTTGGAGCCGTCGAAGTGCATAGTCCAATTGGAGTATGCGCCGTACTCTTTAGGGAGTTCGTCTTCTGTCCATTCAGCGATGAAGTCAGCCAAAACTTGTGACTTTATAGCTCGCCGAGGTTTGTAGGTTATATCAAATGGTAGGAGCTCAATGGCCCATTTTGCAATCCTGCCCGTTGCGTCGCGGTTGTTTATAATGTCATTGAGTGGTACTTCGGAGGCCATTGTTATCGAACACTCTTGAAAGTAGTGTCGGAGCTTCCGGGATGCCATGAACACCGCGTACGCTATCTTTTGATAGTGCGGGTAACGGGACTTGCAGGGGGTTAACACAGTGGATACGTAGTACACAGGTTTTTGAAGAGGGAATTTATGCCCTTCTGTCTCTCGTTCAACGACGAGTACCGCACTTACAACTTGATGTGTTGCTGCGATGTATAACAACATAGGTTCGCCTAGGTTTGGCGCAGCTAGGACCGGATTTGTTGCTAATATGGCCTTTATTTCTTTGAGTCCGGCAGTGGCAGCATCCGTCCACTCGAAGTGTTCAGTGCGCCTAAGGAGGCGATAAAGGGGCAGTGCCTTTTCTCCCAAGCGGGAGATAAAACGGCTTAGAGCTGCCATGCATCCGGTCAATTTTTGTATCTGTTTGAGGTCTTTTGGAATATCCAACTGTGACAAAGCTCGGATCTTGGCCGGGTTTGCTTCAATTCCTCTACCGGATATAATGAAGCCCAACAGCTTTCCGGCTGGTACGCCGAAAACGCATTTTTCCGGATTCAGCTTGATGTCATATGCTCTGAGGTTGTCGAATGTGAGCCTCAAATCGTCGACTAGAGTTTCGACGTGTTTGGTTTTGACGACTACGTCGTCTACGTATGCCTCAACTGTTTTGCCGATCTGGGTGGCCAGACATGTTTGAATCATGCGCTGATATGTTGCGCCGGCGTTTTTAAGTCCGAAGGGCATCGTGTTGAAGCAGAATGGTCCATATGGAGTGATGAATGCCGTTGCGGCTTGGTCTGCTTCCGCCATCTTAATTTGATGGTAGCCAGAGTATGTGTCGAGGAAGCACAACGAATCGTGCCCTGCGGTAGCATCGATAATTTGGTCGATGCGGGGGAGGGGGAAGGGATCCTTTGGGCAAGCCTTATTGAGGTCTTTAAAGTCGACGCATAGGCGCCAGGATTTGTCCTTCTTTGGTACCATTACCAGATTTGCTAGCCAATCGGGATGTTTGATATCTCTGATGAATCCGGCTTCCAATAGTTTGGCTAGCTCTTCTCCCATTGCCTATCTTTTGGGTTCGGAAAATTGTCGAAGAGCCTGTTTGACCGGCTTGAATCCTTTTAGGATGTTTAGGCTGTGTTCTGCCAATCTGCGTGGGATTCCGGGCATATCCGAAGGATGCCAGGCGAAAATGTCCCAATTTTCCCGAAGGAATTCTCGCAGAGCGGCGTCTACCTCGGGGTTCAATTGTGCCCCAATGGAGGCCGTCTTTGTTGGGTCCGTTGGATGGACCTGGAATTTTACTATTTCATCTGCTAGTTTGAAGGAGGTGGACTTGGATCTTTTATCGAGTATCACATCGTCCCTGTTCACCGTAGAGCGTAGCACGGTGAGTTCTTCTGCCGCTAGGGCTTCGGATAGTGTCTCCAGGGCTAGTGCAGCTGTCTTGTTTTCGGCGTGGAGTGCTATGTCCAGATCACTAACGAGAGTGATTATTCCGCCGGGCCCAGGCATTTTGAGCTTCATGTACCCGTAATGGGGTACGTCTTGAAAAATTGTGAATGCCTCTCATCCTAATATAGCGTGATATCCGCTGTTGAACGGGGCCACTTGGAACGTGACTTCTTCGGATCTGTAATTGTCCGGCGAGCCGAACACCACATCGAGTGTGATTTTTCCGGTGCAGCGCGCTTCCCGACTAGGGACTATTCCTTTGAAGGTTGTGCTGCTTCGCTCAATACGGCTCCAGTCTATTTCCATTTTTTGAAGAGTTTCCTTGTAGATGAGGTTTAGTCTGCTGCCGCCATCCATGAGGACCTTTGTAAGTCAAAAGTCGTCCACTATGGGACTAAGTACCAGTGCGGCTGGTGCTCGGTCTGTTCGGAATTTAGGTTCATCGCTGGTGTTGAAGGTGATGGCTGTGTCGCTCCATGGATTTGCTGTTGCTACTTGGTAGACTTCGGTGAGGCCGCGGATTGTTCGTTTTCACGTATTATTTGATGCGAAGGTCTCGAAGACTATTGATACCGTACCGGTATTGTTGGAGTGGTTGTCCAGGGCTAGAAGCTCCTCGCCACTATTGGCCACCTGCCGTAATATCCAACATGCTCGAAGGCTATGTGTTGGGACGGTGCCCTCTGTACTGTGGAGCTTACAGGGTCCGCTGAGCCATCCCTCCAGTACGGTTCCGTGCCCTCTATGGGGTTTTTGCTTTTTGGTTTTTGTATTTGGGGCCTTAGTATGATGCACCCTTTTGTTGCGGACTAGGGTTGTATTCGGGGCCGGATTGTCCCAAAACTGGTTTTCGGTTTTCCGGAAACTCTCCATCGCACAGTACTTTTGTACCATGGACACCAGATCGGTGAAGCGTGTAATTTTACGACGGCCGATGGCGTTCAATATTCCCTTGTCCGTGCAATTATTGCAAAAGATTGAGATTGCGTTTTCCTCTCGGCAGTCCTTTATCCTGTCCATTACCAGGAGAAATCTGGCCCAGTAGTGATGTACTGTTTCAGCGGGCTCTTGCCGTATTAGAGATAGATCGCATATGTCTGGGCGGGTGGGTGGAATAAAATCCGGATCCCTACCCATCTCAGGGCTTAAAGGCCATGAAGTTTCCAAATTTGGAAGCTTGGATTGCTGGACGTTGCCCAACAAGTCCGGTCCGATGCCTGACTTTAAGTTCAGTGCTCGATCGGAGTCCGTTCCTCCGCGGAAATCCGGCATGGAGGGTTCGGAGGCCCGGACATGACTAGTTTTCAATACAGGAGAAGAGTCGCCGCATTGTTCCTCTACCACTACAACGTGGTGGGTGACCTGGGGAGAGTTAATCTCTCTCAGATCGGTTTTAAGCCCAATCTGATTGTAGTCCGTAGCGGCTCCCAGGGCGGCGATGCGATCCAAGAGCTCGTTGACAGACGAGAGCTCTATCGGATCCAGCCGCTCGGCAAATTCCGAGCTGACATGGAGATTGCTTTCGACGACTTGAGAAGTCATTGTCGAAGCAGTGGCCGGACAGGCGGTCATAAGAAAACCACCTAGCCGGATAGTTTGGCCGGCGGCCAAGGCCCCTTTGGCGAAAATACCGTCCTTGAAGACGGGTGGAGGCATCCTTCCTATCGGTGACGACACAGAGGAACTCTCAATGAAAGCACCAATGTCGGTGTCAAAACCGGCGGATCTCGGGTAGGGGGTCCCGAACTGTGCGTCTAGGCGGATGGTAACAGGAGACAAGGGACACGATGTTTTACCCAGGTTCGGGCCCTCTTGATGGAGGTAAAACCCTACATCCTGCTTGATTAATATTGATGATATGGGTAGTACAAGAGTGGATCTACCACGAGATCAAGGAGGCTAAACCCTAGAAGCTAGCCTATGGTATGATTGTTGTCATGTATGTTGTGGCCTACGGACTAAAAGCCCTCCGGTTTATATAGACACCGGAGAGGGCTAGGGTTACACAGAGTCGGTTACAATGGTAGGAGATCTACATATCGTATCGCCAAGCTTGCCTTCCACGCCAAGGAAAGTCCCATCCGGACATGGGACGGATTCTTCAATCTTGTATCTTCGTAGTCTTGGAGTCTGGCGGACGATGATAGTCCGGCTGTGCAGACACCCCCTAGTCCAGGGCTCCCTCAGCCACCATATATGCTTAGTCGCTGCTGCAACCTCACCACTTTACCCCTTCCTTACCCATTAAGCTTTGCTAGTCTTGATACCCATGGTAATGGGATTGCTGAGTCCTCGTCGCTCACAGATTACTACAACAACAGTTGCAGGTACAGGTCATGCGATGATCATGACGCGAGAGCGATTTCTGCTTGTTTTGGAGTTCTTCTTCTGCTTCTTCTTCGATCAGGGGATAGGTTCCAGGTCGGCAGCCTGGGCTAGAAGGGTGGATGTCATTTGAGTTTCTGTTTGTGTTTCATCCGTAGTCGGATGGTGCTCTTATGTATGATGATGTTGTATTCGTGTGGCATTGTATGCCTCTTGTATGTATCCCCATCTATTATGTAATGTTGATGTAATGATATCCACCTTGCAAAAGCGTATCAATATGCCATTATATCCTTGGTGGGACCTTCGAGTATCTTTATGATAGTATCGCATATTGGGCGTGACATAGGTCCCGGTGAAGCTTGGTACTCCGATGTTCAGGTATCTAGTGACTTCCTTCAAGTGGTGTCCAAAGGGTGTATCTTCATCCGGTTGCGTGAACTTGTTCCTTGCATCCGCCATCCTAAAAGAGTAGAAAAGATGAGGAGTCAGAAATGAGAAGAGAGTAGTGATCTAGGGCTTTAGCTTAGTGGTCATGTCCTATAGTCAGCGTGTGCTCTGATACCATCTTGTAGCGACCAGACCTCAAATAGTCTAATCTCTGTGCTTTAGTGTCATCCCTGGATCAGTAATGCTGACATGCACAGTACTTGAAGGATTTATAACAGAGTAGCAATCACACACTTATTACATCGAATGTCTCAAAAGAGAACTTATTACAATAAATATGGCTTAAGGCCATCTAACAAACGATAACAGCGGAAGTCTTGGAAGATAAGTGAGTCCATCAACTCCAACGGCATCACTGAGTATAAGACCACGACCTAAGGCACCTTACTCGTTGTCTGAAAAGTCTGCAACATGAACGTTGCAGCCCGAAAACGGGTCAGCACATGGAATACACTGGCAATGTAACACATAGAGAGTAATGAACAGAAATATGCTATATTACATGCATATATGGCTGGTGGAAAGCTCTATGGTTACAATTTTGCGTAAAGCCATTTTTTCCCTACTGCAAAGGAATAAATTTTATTTAACTATCATGGTGGTTGTTAAACATTGAGAAGATAGACATCCTCTCAATCCCAATTAAACATCATCATTAAACCCAACAAATTAAATTAAAGTAACATGATGAGATTCACATGATAATCCAAGAACTAGATACTCAAAACGTCCACAACCGGGGACACGGCTAACCATGATTAGTTTGTACACTCTGCAGAGGTTTGTGCACTTTTCCCCACAAGACTCGATCTCCTCCGTTGGATTTCTCACACTACATGGTGTTTGAGAAACGGATGACTGAGACACAGTCTTTCAGAAGCGCTAGCACCTTACGATTGGGTAGACAGTTACACCTACTTTCCCCTACATCTGCTAGTCTACCACTATAAGAGTTCGCACGACTTAATCAACTATGCTAGAGCCCATAGTAGGTTGCGGCTGCACACGGAAGTTTCTAGCATGAATAATCTTATGATCCCTTTGAGCCTGGGTGGCGGTCCATAAAGAAAACATGCAATCGTTGGAATACCCAGGTGCCTCAATCCACCCAGATGTGTGTTAAAGTTGCCACCTTAAATAAACCATTAAATAAAAATCTCACATCTGTCATGGATACACTAACCCGATCCACGTCTACTAGCATAGCATGGCATTATAAGAAAACGTAGAAGTAACTCCCAAGGGTTTGATATAAACAGGTAATAGGTACTACCTTATCTACTTCCCAAAACCCACATATTAAATTAGATCCTAACCATGCAATTTTTTGAGGATTGATCTAATGCAATAAAACTGGGTAGTAAGGAGGTATGATCAAAGTGTTACTTGCCTTGCTGATGATCCGTGAAACCTAGCGATTTAAAGTAGCAAGCGGCGCACTCCGGGTACTCTATCGCAAACAAACAACCATACAATAAGTACTCAACTAATGCACGGGTAAAACTCAAATAAAAGATCTAACCAGAAAGTTCAACTTAAGAACTCCGGTTTGCAAAAAGAATCAAATCAAACGAAGCAACGAAAGTCAAACGGCGAAAGAAAACAAGCTTCATTTACTAATCTGGACCTAAGTCAAATTTTACAGAAGCAAAAACTTGTTTGAAGTTGATTAAATAGAAAGAGGGGTTCGAGACGAAACTCTAGGCGCTTGAATCGCCTGATTTCGATAAACGAGCGAAAAGTTATAACAGAACGAAAATCGGATCAGAAATCGCGATGTGGAATAATCGCGGAAAACCGAAGAAAAAGAAAAACTGACGAACGTTTTAACGAACGGACGTTCGTTAACTGCAACTAAACGGTGAACTCGTCCGTTAAAACGAACGAACGAGCAAATACTCTCTAACTAAATGAACCGATAAAAATAAAAAAACCGATCTAAAAAAATAAAACCTAGGGTTTCCAAAAAAAGCTGAGTCGGTTTTCTTTAGAAAAAACCGGGGCGGCGGCGGGCGGCTACCTCATCGGGCTCCGGTGAAGTCCGGCGGCTCCGGCGGGGTCCGGCGGGCGGCGGGGCTCCGGGCGGCGAGGCGACGGCGGCGGACGGCGGTGGCGGCATAATCTGTGGTGGCGGGAGGCGGGGCGGGTCGGGGTGGCGGGGTGAGGAGGGCGGCGGCGGTTGGCGGTATTTATGGGGGGGTCCTGCCTTGGGCGAGGGGGCGCCCCGGGAGGCGTGCTCCTCCTGGACTCGGGAGGCGGCGACGGCTTTGCTCGGGACTCCGGTCCCGAGCCGGTGCGGGAGAGAGCGGCGGCGCTGGGCCGGCTCGGCTGGGCCTTCGGCCCAGTCGGGCGCGCGGTATTTTTTTTAAATAAATTCCGCCGAAACTAAGAAAAATTCGAGAAAATAAAATAAAATTCAAAAAATGGCAAAATAAATTTTCACCGCCTAAATAAAATATTTAGAACGAGATGAACATTTTCTTGGCCCTAAAATACAGTTTTGAAAAACGTGCAATTTTTCCTAAATTCAAATAAAATAGCCAAAAACTCCGAAATCAAATCTTATTTGATTTTTAATTAAATCCTCAATATTTCTTTATTTTGGGAAAGTCATTTTATTCCCTTTCTCAGATTTTTATAATAGAAATAATTGAAGATAAAATAAATAAAATCAAATGATCCCATTTTCAAATTTGAGAACTCAAATATGAAAATAACGAAATTCCATATCTCTTCGAGGGTCCTTGAGTTGCGTAGAATTTCTAAGATCAAGCCAAGAAGCAATAAAATATGATATGCAATGATGATCTAATGTAGAACATTCCAAATTGAATATTTGGGATGTTATAGTGATTTCCATAAACGTGCCTCCCGCGGCCGAATCTAAAAGATTTCTAGAAGAAAAGTTCAAACCGACATAAAATTTTTGTATGATCATCCATAAATTCAAACCATGAGTAGGGCAATTGCGAATCATCAATTTCATTCTTTCCCAAGATTGGGCAACATGCTCATGATCAAGCTGTTTAAAATTCATAACGTCAATCCTAAGAGTGATAATCTTAGCGGGAGGAAAATACTTAGAGATAAAAGCATCTTTGCACTTGTTCCAAGAATCAATACTATTTTTAGGCAAAGAAGAAAACCAAACTTTAGCACGATCTCTAAGTGAAAACGGAAATAACTTCCATTTAACAATATCATTATCCGTATCTTTCTTCTTTTGTATATCACACAAATCAACAAAGTTGTTTAGATGAGTAGTGGCATCTTCACTAGGAAGGCCGGTGAATTGATCTTTCATAACAAGATTCAGCAAAGCAGTATTGATTTCACAAGACTCAACATCATTAAGAGGAGCAATCGGAGTACTAAGGAAATCATCATTCTTGGTATTGGAGAAGTCACACAATTTGGTATTATCTTGCGCCATGGTAACAAGTAATCGAACACAGAAGCAAACATAAAAAGGCAAGCGAAAGAGAGGAAAAGATTGGGAAAGAGAGGGAAAATAAAACGGCAAGGGTGAAGTGGGGGAGAGGAACATGAGAGGCAAATGGCAAATAATGTAAATGCGAGGGAGATGACTTTGTGATGGGTACTTGGTATGTCTTGACTTGAGCGAAGACCTCCCCGGCAACGGCACCAGAAATCCTTCTTGCTACTTCTTGAGCTTGCGTTGGTTTCCCTTCAAGAGGAAAGGGTGATGCAGCAAAGTAGCATAACTATTTCCCTCAGTTTTTGAGAACCAAGGTATCAATCCAGTAGGAGGCTCCTCAAAAGTCCCACGCACCTACACAAACAAACAAAAAACTCACAACCAACGCAATAAAGGGGTTGTCAATCCCTTCACGGCCACTTGCAAAAGTGAGATCTAATAGAGATAGTATGATAAGATAAATATATTTTTGGTATTTTATAATATAGATGCAAAAAGTAAAGATGCAAATAAAAGTAGATTGAAAGTTTATATGATAAGAGATAGACCCGGGGGCCATAGGTTTCACTAGTGGCTTCTCTCAAGAGCATAAGTATTACGGTGGGTGAACAAATTACTATCGAGCAATTGATAGAAAAGCGAATAATTATGAGATTATCTAGGCATGATCATGTATATAGGCATCACGTCCGTGACAAGTAGACCGACTCCTGCCTGCATCTACTACTATTACTCCACACATCGACTGACTCCTGCCTGCATCTAGAGTATTAAGTTCATAATAATAGAGTAACGCATTAAGAAAGATGACATGTTGTAGAGGGATAAACTCAAGCAATATGATATAAACCCCATCTTTTTATCCTAGATGGCAACAATACAATACGTGCCTTGCTGCCCCTGCTGTCACTGGGAAAGGACACCACAAGATTGAACCCAAAGCTAAGCACTTCTCCCATGGCAAGAAAGATCAATCTAGTAGGCCAAACCAAACTGATAATTCAAAGAGACTTGCAAAGATAACTCAATCATACATAAAAAAATTCAGAGAAGATTCAAATATTATTCATAGATAAACTTGATCATAAACCCAGAATTCATCGGATCTCGACAAACACACCGCAAAAAGAGTTTACATCGAATAGATCTCCACAAGAGAGGGGGAGAGCATTGTATTGAGATCCAAAAAGAGAGAAGAAGCCATCTAGCTAATAACTATGGACCCGAAGGTCTGTGGTAAACTACTCACAACTCATCGGAGGGGCTATGGTGTTGATGTAGAAGCCCTCGATGGTCGATTCCCCCTCCAGCGGAGCGTCGGTGAAGGCTCCAAGATGGGATATCACGGATACAGAAGGTTACGGCGGTGGAAATTGTGTTTCGTTAGCTCCCTGGATGTTTACGGGGTACGTAGGTATATATAGGAGGAAGGAGTACGTTGGTGGCCGCCTGTGGGGCCCAGGAGATAGGGGGCGCGCCCTCCTGTCTCCTGGCCACCTCGCAAGCTTCTTGACTTGCACTCCAAGTTCTTCGGATCACGTTCGTTCCAAAAATCACGCTCCCGAAGGTTCATTCCGTTTGGACTCCGTTTGATATTCCTTTTCTTCAAAATACTGAAATAGGCAAAAAAAAATAGCAATACGGGCTGGGCCTCCGGTTAGTAGGTTAGTCCCAAAAATGATATAAATGTGTAAAATAAAGCCCATAAACATCCAAAAGGGGTAATATAATAGCATGGAACAATAAAAAATTATAGATACGTTGGAGACGTATCACTGGTCCTCATGTTGAGCGCCTGGGTCGGTTCCGTGTGGACTTCACAGCCCTCCGCAAGAGGAAGGAGTCTTCGAGTGGCAGTGGGCGCCCCTGCCGATCGTTGAAGCATAGGAAGTACTTTTCCATAGATGAGTAAGTACCTCATTCTTGCAATTCCTCAGTCGCTGCTGCTGCTCCCTTTCCTGACTGTGGCTTTTCAGGATCCCTCTTGTCAAGCCTGCGGAGTCTCCCGAGAAGCAACTTCTACTGGCCTCGCCCTCCTCGCTGGCCTTGAGCATCCCGAGCTTGCGTGCTGCCCCTGGCGCGGGTTCGGCCGGAGAAGTAAGCCGGCCCGCAGGGTGCCTTGACCCTGTGCCCTTGCCGCCTTTCCTTCGCAACCTTGCCTGGGGCGTTACCAGCCTTCCCAGGGCTCCACCTCTGGTCATGGACGGCGAATGGTTGAAGTCGGTCCTTGGCTCTTCTTCTGGGGATGACCTGCGCTGGTCCGGATCCCTTGCGGAGCCCTTCCGGCGATCGTGGGGGCGCCAGCCCCCAGCCCCTGCCGAGAGGGCCGAACCGCTTCAGGGCCTGATATGTCTCCAACGTATCTATAATTTATGAAGCATTCATGCTATTTTATTATGTGTTTTGAATGATTACGGGCTTTATTATACACTTTTGTATTACTTTTGGGACTAACCTATTAACCGGAGGCCCAACCCATATTGCTGTTTTATTGCCTGTTTCAGTATTTCGAGGAAAAGGAATATCAAACGGACTCCAAACAGAATGAAACCTTCGGCAGCGTGATTTTTTGGAAGAATATGTTCCTGGAGACTTGGAGTTCATGTCAGAAGATCCTCGAGGAGGCCAGGAGATAGGGGGCGCCCCCCTACTGGGAGCGCCCCCTTGTCTTGTGGGCCCCTCGAGCACCTCCCGACCGACTTCTTTCGCCTATATAAGTCTACGTACCCTAAAAACATCGAATATCAAGATAGATCGGGAGTTCCGCCGCCACAAGCCTCTGTAGCCACCAAAAACCTCTCGGGAGTCCGTTCCGGCACCCTGCCGGAAGGGGAACCCATCACCGGTGGCCATCTTCATCATCCCGGCGCTATGCATGACGAGGAGGGAGGAGTTCACCCTCGGGGCTGAGGGTATGTACCAGTAGTTATGTGTTTGATCTCTCTCTCTCGTGTTCTCTCTATGGCACGATCTTGATGTGTCGTGAGCTTTGTTATTATAGTTGGATCTTATGATGTTTCTCCCCCTCTACTCTCTTGTGATGAATTGAGTTTCCCTCTTGAAGTTATCTTATTGGATTGAGTCTTTGATTTGAGAACACTTGATGTATGTCTTGCCGTGTTTATCTGTGGTGACAATGGGATATCACGTGCCACCTGATGTATGTTTTGGTGACCAACTTGCGGGTTCCGCCCATGAACCTATGCATAGGGGTTGGCACACGTTTTCTTGACTCTCCGGTAGAAACTTTGGGGCACGCTTTGAAGTACTTTGTGTTGGTTGGATGAATCTAAGATTGTGTGATGCTTATCGTATAATCATGCCCACAGATACTTGAGGTGACAATGGAGTATCTAGGTGACATTAAGGTTTTGGTTGATTTGTGTCTTAAGGTGTTATTCTAGTATGAACTCTTTAATAGATTGATCCGAAAGAATAACTTTGAGGTGGTTTCGTGCCCTACCATAATCTCTTCGTTTGTTCTCTGCTATTAGTGGCTTTGGAGTGACTCTTTGTTGCATGTTGAGGGATTGTTATATGATCTATCTATGTTATTATTGTTGAGAGAACTTGCACTAGTGAAAGTATGAACCCTATGCCTTGTTTCCTATCATTGCAATACCATTTACGCTCACTTTTATCATTAGTTACCTTGCTGTTTTTATAATTTCAGATTACAAATACCTTTATCTACTATCCATATTGCACTCGTATCACCATCTCTTCACCGAACTAGTGCACTTATACAATTTACCATTGTATTGGGTGTGTCGGGGACACAAGAGAATCTTTGTTATTTGGTTGCAGGGTTGTTTGAGAGAGACCATCTTCATCCTACTTCTCCCACGGATTGATAAACCTTAGGTCATCCACTTGAGGGAAATTTGCTGCTGTCCTACAAACCTGTGCACTTGCAGGCCCAACAACGTCTACAAGAAGAAGGTTGTGTAGTAGACATTAAGCTCTTTTCTGGCGCCGTTGCCGGGGAGGTGAGTGCTTGAAGGTATATCTTTAGATCTTGCAATCGAATCTTTTAGTTTCTTGTTTTATCACTAGTTTAGTTTATAAAAGAAAACTACATAAAATGGAGTTAAGCTTGTCTCATATGCTTAATATTTTTAATATCTTTCGTGAGTTTGATGGAAAGGAAAAAATTGTTCTCAATTGCTAGAAGAAGAATGCATTAAAATGCTTGGTACTAAATCTTTGAATGATAAGCATGATTGCAATGTTGTTAGTATGAACTCTTTGAATATCCATAGTACTAATGATGATTGCACTAGTTATGATGAAAATGTCTCCTATAAGCATGTTGATTTTTGTGGAGTGCATGTTTGCATGAACACACCAAATAGAGAAGATATATATATTGCAAGAGGCATAAGCATTTATAAACCAAATGGTTGCAAGAAAGGCTAGATGTGAGTGCTGAAAATTTAAAATTCCTTTGCCGTACTTGTGAACTTTGCAATGAACGTGGTCATTTACATCTCCGATGCAAATTGTTTCATGACCGAATCGTGTCCAAAAATTGTGATGATTTGATTTTCCTTGCACATTATAATGAACTTAGTTTGCTTTTGGGTTATGAAGAGTTGAAACATTTAACTAAGCCTATTCCAGAATTTAATCTTGGGCATTTCCTTGATATTGATCTACAAACGATTTATATGTTTTGTGCGGAGAATTGCATTGAAAATCCTTATATTGCCAATTACCTAAAGAAAAGAAAGCAAATAGAAGATGATGAGAATACTAATGAAAGGGAAGAGACTTCCCAATATCCTCCTATTATTTCTTATGATGAATCAGGTAACGAGGAGGAGCTTTATATTCAACCAATCTCGTCAATAAGGAGCTCAAAAAGGAAGGTTGAAACCATACATAATGTGAAGAAGAAAAAGAAAAGAAGGAGCAACAAAGGTAGAAAGGTATCCCTCCCAAATGATGTTGCTCCTACTACTCATTGTGATGATGATAATTGCTATACTATTGGTGCTATCCATACTATTAATTATGAGAGTGATTATGCTTATATTATGAAAGAGCCCAAGCTTTGGGAAGCTATGTTTGATGAGGACAAAATATTTGAGAATTTATTTGCTGAAATTAATGTTTGTCCCAAGCTTGGAGATGCTATGTTTAATGAAGATGATATTTCTAGCATCCCAAGTTTTGATATGCAAAGTTGTTATGATGATAGCATGCCTCCTATGTATGATGATTATATTGATGAAAGTGGGTTTGGAAGAGTGTCAACTTTAGGAAGTAGTGATCCCACTATTTTGGAGGATGTTGAATCTTATTGTAATGAACATGAAAGTGGATTTGGAAGAGTGTCAACTTTATTTAGTGATTCCACTATCTTGGGAGAGGTTTCAATCGATTATGATGAGAACGAAGTTGCTACTTATGATGATTATTGTGATAAAACTTATGCTATAAAAAGTGGTGATGATTATATTTACAAATTTTGTCATGATTATGATTACCCTTTATCTGAACATTACTCTTTTAATGTGGAAACAATTTTTAGTGTTCAAGTCTCTTATGATACTCCCACTATTCCGAATGAGAAGAATTTTGCTTATGTAGAGAGTAGTAAAATTTCTATGCAAGTAGATCATGAAAAGAATGCTTTAGGTGCTGGTTATATTGTTGAATTCATTCATGATGCTACTGAAAATTATTATGAGGGAGGAACATATGCTTGTAGGAATTGCAATAATGTCAAGTTTCCTCTCTATATGCCTAAATTCTTGAAGCTATGCTTGTTTTACCTTCCTATTCTAGTTGATTATTGTTCCCATAAGTTGTTTGCTCACAAAATCCCTATGCATAGGAAGTGGGTTAGACTTAAATGTGCTAGTCATATGCTTCATGATGCTCCCATTATGTTCTTATCTTTTATGTGAGCATCATTGCCATCATCATGCCTAGCTAGAAAGGCATTAAAGAAAAGCACTTGTTGGGAGACAACCCAATATTTATCCTTACCTTTTTTGTATGTTCACATGATTGTGCTACTGTACTAATCATGTTTTATAGCTTTTTATTCAATAAACTGCCAAGTAAGACCTTTAGGATAGCTTACGGTGATAGTTGTGTTGATCCTGCTGAAAATCAGAAACTTTTGGACCCAGTAAATTAGTTTTGTTAATTTTCAGAAATGGGCTCTTGATCTTATTCTTCTTTCTCTGGATTGGCTCACGAATTTCTTAGGACTTCCTAATTTTTTAGGATTTTTGGAGTTCCATAAGTATAAGTTTGATACAGATTACTACAGACTGTTCTGTTTTTGACAGATTCTGTTTTCTATGTGTTGTTTGCTTATTTTGAGGAATCTATGAGTA
This sequence comes from Triticum timopheevii, assembly GCA_963921465.1. NCBI lineage: Eukaryota > Viridiplantae > Streptophyta > Magnoliopsida > Poales > Poaceae > Triticum > Triticum timopheevii. The sequence continues at coordinate 423,980,016 of OY997272.1, forward strand.
GTATCGGAGGGTATGAACCATAGAGAAGTTGGAATACAGTAGATATTACATCAATATGAATTTAGAATGAGTTCATTACAGTACCCAAGTGGTTATTTTATTTTCTTATACTAACGGAGCTTACAAGTTTTCTGTTGAGTTTTGTGTTGTGGAGTTTTCAAGTTTGGGTAAAGGTTCGATGGACTATGGAATAAGGAGTGGCAAGAGCCTAAGCTTGGGGATGCCCAAGGAACCCCAAGGTAATATTCAAGGACAACCAAGAGTCTAAGCTTGGGGATGCCCCGGATGACATCCCCTCTTTTGTCTTCGTTCATCGGTAACTTTACTTGGAGCTATATTTTTATTCACCACATGATATGTGTTTTGCTTGGAGCGTCATTTTATTTTGTTAGTATTAGCTTGCTTTTATTTAGATTAATGTTTTTCATCTTTATTTTAAATAAAAATGTCAAGGATAGCCTTTACCATGCTTATTTTGCTAGTATACATGTTGCTGCTTGAAAACAGAAAGTTTACCGCTGTTGCAAAAATTCCCTAGAAAAGTCATAGAATGATATAATGTTGAAACTTTTTGCATAATGAGATCTGATAAATTTAATATAGTGGGAATTTTAGTTCATAATTTTTGGAGTTAGGGAAGTATTGTTACTCTTGCATTCTTTACAGACTGTACTGTTTTGGCAGATTGCTGTTATGTTTGCATTGTTTGCAAATGTTTGCTTGTTTAATGATTCTATTTGAGGATAGGAGTATTAAATATGCAGAGGCATTTAGTATGAAATGTTGAATAATAATTTTAGTGATTTGTACAGTAGAAAATGATAAGGTTTTGCACACTAACCTATCTCACGAGTTCTTGTTGAGTTTGTTGTGGATGAAGCTTTTGATAAAAAGAGAAACCATGATATGAGAGGAATTAAGGAGACACAAAAGTTCAAGCTTGGGGATGCCCAAGGCACCCCAAGACAATATTTCAAGAAGTCTCAAGCATCTAAGCTTAGGGATGCCCTGGTAGGCATCCCAGCTTTCTTCTTCAACAACTATCGGTTAGTATCGGTTGAGCCTAGATTTTTGCTTCTTCACATGAGTTGTGCTATCCTTGCAATGTTATTTTATTTTGTTTTGCTTGCTGTTTGAATACAATACCAAGATCTGAAATTCTTTATTGAGAGAGAGAGTCTTCGCATAGTTACATAATTATTTATCTACTCATTGATTTTCACTTATATCTTTCTAGAGTAGTTTATCATTTATTCGTGTGCTTCACTTATATCCTATGAGTAAATGGTTGAATGAGTTGATTGTCATAAATCTGAAATTATATATGTCTCATTTGCTTATCCCATGGGGAGTAATGACTTCACATCTAAGAAGTAGAGGTTGTAAATTTATTGAAGGTTAGCAAGCATTGTATTGGTCATTTGAACAATTTCATGAAAGAATATTGAAGGAAGAGAGATTTCATATATAAATACACTATCCTTTTATATTTGGGAGCACTCATTAAGTATGACATGCTAAAGAGTTGATGTTGGACAAGGAAGACAACATAATGGGTTATGTTTTCTGACATCTCAGTTAAAGTATATTGTCATGGATCATTCAAACATGTTGAGCTTGCCTTTCCCCCTCATGCTAGCCAAAATTCCTTGCACCAAGTAGAGATACTACTTGTGCTTCCAAATATCCTTAAACCCAGTTTTGCCATGAGAGTCCACCATACCTACCTATGGATTGAGTAAGATCCTTCAAGTAAGTTGTCATCGGTGCAAGCAATAAAAATTGCTCTCTAAATATGTATGCTCTTTTGGTGTGAAGAAAATAGCTTTATACGATCTTGTTATGGAAGCAATAAAAGTGACGGACTGCATAATAAAGTTCCATATGCAAGGGCAATATAAAGTGATGTTCATTCGCATTAAGATTTTGTGCATCCAACCCTAAAAGCGCATGACAACCTCTGCTTCCCCCTGCGAAGAGCCTGTCTTTTACTTTATGTCGTTTACTTTTATGCAAGAGTCAAGGTGATCTTAACCTTTGCCTTTTTCATTTTATCCTTTGGCAAGCTCCTCGTGTTGGGAAGATCCTGATATATATATCCAATTGGATGTACGTTAGCATGAACTATTATTGTTGACATCACCCAAAGGTGAATACATTGGGAAGCAACACTATAAGCCCCTATCTTTCTCAGTGTCCGATTGAAATTCCATAACCATTAGTATTGCGTGAGTGTTAGCAATTGTAGAAGACTATATGATAGTTGAGTATGTGGAGTTTGTTATTCCTGAAAATAAGATGAATTGCAATTGTTTGATGACTGAGAACATAGTTTGCTAATTTTCAAGAATGTTTATGGTCTATGCTTTGACATGTGAATTGCTTGTTACTTTATCGTGAGAAGTTTTATGAGATGAACTACTGTTATGACATATTATCATGCTAGAAAAGGTGATTGAAATTATCACTGATCAAACTTGTGCACCTTCTAGCATTCACACTTCATAAATTCTTTCTTTTATCATTTACCTACTCGAGGACGAGTAGGAATCAAGCTTGGGGATGCTGATACGTCTCCAACGTATCTATAATTTATGAAGCATTCATGCTATTTTATTATCTGTTTTGAATGATTATGGGCTTTATTATACACTTTTATATTACTTTTGGGACTAACCTATTAACCGAAGGCCCAGCCCATATTGTTGTTTTATTGCGTGTTTCAGTATTTCGAGGAAAAGGAATATCAAACGGAGTCCAAACGGAATGAAACCTTCGACAACGTGATTTTTTGGAAGAATATGATCCTGGAGACTTGGAGTTCACGTCAGAAGATCCTCGAGGAGGCCAGGGGATAGGGGGGCGCACCCCCCTACTGGGCGCACCCCTTGTCTCGTGGGCCCCTCGAGCACCTCCCGACCGACTTCTTTTGCCTATATAAGCCTACGTACCCTAAAAACATCGAATATCAAGATAGATCGGGAGTTCCTCCGCGGCAACCTCTGTAGCCACCAAAAACCTCTCGGGAGTCTGTTCCGGCACCCTGCCGGAGGGGGATCCCATCACCGGTGGCCATCTTCATCATCCCGACGCTATCCATGACGAGGAGGGAGTAGTTCACCCTCGGGGCTGAGGGTATGTACCAGTAGCTATGTGTTTGATCTCTCTCTCTCTCTCTCTCGTGTTCTCTCTATGGCACGATCTTGATGTATCGCGAGCTTTGTTATTATAGTTGGATCTTATGATGTTTCTCCCCCTCTAGTCTCTTGTGATGAATTGAGTTTCCCTCTTGAAGTTATCTTATTGGATTGAGTCTTTGATTTGAGAATGATGTATGTCTTGCCGTGTTTATCTGTGGTGACAATGGGATATCACGTGCCACTTGATGTATGTTTTGGTGACCAACTTGCGGGTTCCGCCCATGAACCTATGCATAGGGGTTGGTACACGTTTTCTTGACTCTCCGGTAGAAACTTTGGGGCACTCTTTGAAGTACTTTGTGTTGGTTGGATGAATCTAAGATTGTGTGATGCTTATCGTATAATCATGCCCACGGATACTTGAGGTGACAATGGAGTATCTAGGTGACATTAGGGTTTTGGTTGATTTGTGTCTTAAGGTGTTATTCTAGTATGATCTCTTTAATAGATTGATCCGAAAGAATAACTTTGAGGTGGTTTCGTACCCTACCATAATCTCTTCGTTTGTTCTCCGCTATTAGTGGCTTTGGAGTGACTCTTTGTTGCATGTTGAGGGATTGTTATATGATCTATCTATGTTATTATTGTTGAGAGAACTTGCACTAGTGAAAGTATGAACCCTATGCCTTGTTTCCTATCATTGCAATACCATTTGTGCTCACTTTAATCATTAGTTACCTTGCTGTTTTTATAATTTCAGATTACAAATACCTTTATCTACTATCCATATTGCACTCGTATCACCATCTCTTCGCCGAACTAGTGCACCTATACAATTTACCATTGTATTGGGTGTGTTGGGGACACAAGAGACTCTTTGTTATTTGGTTGCAGGGTTGTTTGAGAGAGACCATCTTCATCCTACGCCTCCCACAGATTGATAAACCTTAGGTCATCCACTTGAGGGAAATTTGCTACTGTCCTACAAACCTGTGCACTTGCAGGCCCAACAACGTCTACAAGAAGAAGGTTGTGTAGTAGACATTAGGGCCCGCCGCCAGCGCCGTCAGCGGAGGACGATATCGATGACATGCTCAGGAGAGGGCGGGAGTGCAGCGTCGTTCGCCAATAGTTCCTCCAGAAGGCGATGGACGCGATGGGCCAGCTTGGTGGAGAGCTCGCGGACGTGGACGCGTGTCTTAAAGCTGAAGGCCTGCGGCTGATTGAGGAGTTGCGCAAGCAGAAGGTGGCAGTTAACCTCGCGTGTCATCAGCGCGAGCTTGACAGCGTGAAGGCGGAGGCATCCCTTGAGGCCTCGCAAAAGGCCTGCTCCCGAGCTATAGAGGAGGCTCGGGAGGCAGACCACCGACGTGAGATCGCGGAGAAGCACGCGTGGGAGCTCCAAGCCTGGAGCTCTTCCCTGGAGCAGCAGGTGGAGCTGCGTCAGGCCGCCCTTGCATCTCTGAAGGGGACACCTGTCGAGGAGGAGGAGTCGAGGAGGTGCTGATGTTGGATGCTGCTGAGCGCAATCTTGACCTTGAGCGGTTGGAGACGAGGGAGCGCCAGGTTACCCAGGCGGAGGACGAGGTTGGCATGCTCGAGGCTAGAATCCAGGAGGAGGTCGGCCGCCGCGTGGCGGAAGCTCACGCAGGTCTTGAGCGCAATTTTAATCACAGGCTGGAGCTGATTGAAGCCGAGGTTGCGGGCAGGACTGCCGCCCTCAGGTCCAAGCTGACTGAAACGGGGCAACGCGCGGAGGCCGCCACAGCTGCCCTGGTCTTGGTGCAGACTGAGTTGGCCTCCACCCGTGCTGAGCTGCTTCTTCTTCAACAGCTGGTCGGTGACGCCGAGTCCGTTGCACGGCAGAACAAAGAAGAAATTCTTCAACGGCAGACGCTAGAGCACATGCACGGCCCCATGCTCCAAGATCTCAAGAACATCGCCAACAGGGCCCTAGGCAATATCTATGATGCGGACGCTCTGCATCCTCACGTGACCAACTATGCCGACCATCTCTAATTCTTCACTGATGTGGTGACGCATCTGGAGAATCGCTTCGAGAGAGCTCGCCAGCTTGTCGAGGAGAGGAGCTGCAGCCTGCTCCGGCGTGCATTTTCCCGCGTCTTCAGCCACCTTCAAAACGCAGATCCCCACTTCGACTTCGACACCGTCATCGCCCCGGTGCCCGAGGCCATCCGGGGCGACCTGGCGCGGTGGGCGGAGGACAACGTGGATGCGCCTGTTAGGGCCTTTGCTTCTGACAACGACGGGGTGATAGTCGCTGCGGATGAAGGTGATGTAGTGAACGGCGGTGAAGATGACGCCAATGATGGTGATGGTGGTGCTAGTGACAATGTCTGTGGCACCAGTGATGCCTCTGGAGGTGAACAAGAGGATGCGGTGAGCGATATGTCTGACTGATCCTGTGTCCCCCTACTGTTTATCCTGCACACAAAAAGCTCGGGTGCAACCCTGAAGGTTGTAAGAGCATTTTGGGAGGGGAAGCCCCTCATGTAAAAAGATTGTTGTCCACATGTTTTAGGAGCAACGCTGAATGTGTGCCTACATGATGTTACGGGCCCTGCGATGAGTTAGCTGCTGTGGTTTACCTTTAGCCCGGGCAAGCCTTGAGTAGGCCCGCGAGGCCGTGATCCCCCGAGGACCCTCTGGGGGGCCGACTGACCATGTGGTGAGAGCCTCGTGAGAGCGAGTGCTGGCCGCAGGATGGCATGCGCGTCTGCGCTTGGCCCAGCCCCGCCCGCGAGAGGCTCGCGAGGGGGAGGCAGTTGGTGCAAATTCCAGACTAGTGCAGAAACCAGAACACGAGAGAACACATGAACGAGACAAGACACCCCCCCCACATATGCAAATGCAAATTCAACTTCAACTTAAATCCGAAGCAAGGGAGCTCGACCACAGAAAGGGAGGAAAAAAGCAAAAGGCCGTGTCCGGCACCTAGTCTAGTCTTTGATGTCTTCTCACCAGCGCGGAGCTAGGTGCTGCCACTGGGCTTGGGAGGGAGCCCCCGAGGCCTGAGGGCGGCTCTCCGGAGACTCCGGGGCGTGCACAACCCCAACTAATTATTACATTAGAGTGTCACGGGCGGCGAGCTTCACCGGCACTGGGCCTTCTTCACATGTACCAGCCTTGCTTCATATCACCAGACCCAAGGACACCCTTTACGGCGGCCAAAAACCAAGGACGACGCCAATGGGGTAAAGGGGACGCCAGCGGTTCCCCCGACGACCACGGATCCTCTACCGGGGGCAGGCTTTGCAGCACCTCCCCGGCAGAGGGCCTACCTCTGGGAAACACCTTGCTCCATGTGCCTCGGGGAGGGGCCTGGCTCCCGGCTCCTGTCCTGTAGCCCCCAATGTGCTCCTCCTGGCGGAAGGGAGGCTGCCGAGCTGGGGCAGCCTTCCGCTGCAGTGACCTGAACTTCCTGCGACCCATGGTTAGCATAAGCTTGCTCCTGAGGAATTAGCGGTACCCGATAGCTGCTGCCGCCAGCGCGGTTGGTGAGGCTCCCTTGAGGCTCCTGAAAAGGCTTGGTTTCTGGCGTCTCCTCTTCCCAGCCTGACCCGAGAAATGAGCCAGGGTCTTCTTCCAGTGCGTACTCCTGATCCACCATGTGGGGCACGTAAGCCTCCGAAGTCGCCGCCGCGAAGACTTTACCGTAGTGCCCCGCGCTCAATGGGGCTTGGCCCAACGCGCCGTCTTGGGGGTGATAGGGCGGCGGCCCGAGCGGGCCGTAGGTGGCGATGCGCATGCTCTCGCTCATCGGGGGTGGTGCTGGTGCAGCTTGACGCCCGCCGCTGATGGTTGAATTGGTATTGATGAAGCCTTGGGGCACGCTTGAGGGCCCACAGTCGCGGATGGGCCCACCGCATGATCCGCCCGGGGCCTAGGGTGGTAGCTGGACGCAGAAGGGAGGCACCCCCGAAGCTGCGGCATCCAGGATCTCGGCAACGCGCTCCAGTAGCACGTCTCGGCTGCTCTCCTGCAACCTGCACCGCAGTAGCTCCCGAGCCACCGTGAGCGTGGCCCTCATGTTCGCTTGTTCTCGCCGGGTGTGCGGCGTCGTGGCTGCAGCGTGGATTGAGGCCCTTGCGGCTGATCGCACCTGCCGCAGAGTGAGGGCAGGCGGCGCTTGACCGCGTCGCCCGTGCCCTGCAGTGTTCTACGGAGCGCGGGCTGCCTGAGGCACGGGGTTGAGGCCACCTTGGGGAGGCGGCGCGACATGGGCTGGCCATGCCGCCCAGCGGTCGGCGTTGGTTGTCCGGTCGCTGAACATGGATGTGATGAAGCAGTGGAACACAGATCAGTGGAAAGAAGATTCTGGCACACCCCAACCTGGCGCGCCAAATGTCGGATATCGTGTTCCGGCAAAACCCTTAAGGTTCGAACTCTGGGGTGCGCGCGAAGATCTTCTCCCTACCGAAACGCGCCCAGAACCTCGCCGCGATTCTAAGCTAGCATGATGAACAACACAAGAGACACAAGGTTTATACTAGTTCGGGCCACCGTTGTGGTCTGATACCCTAATCCAGTGTGTGGTGTGGTGGATTGCCTCTTGGGCTGATGATGAACAGTATAGAGTAAGAACGGCCTCGTGAGGAGAGGTGTTCTTGTGGTGGTGGTTGTTCTGCTTCGTTAGGATTGATCTCCTCCTGGGGTGGTTATCTCTATTTATAGAGGCTCTGGTCCTCTTACCAAATATTGAGCGGAAAGGGAGCCAACAACAGCCATTTCAAAAGGGGGCAACTAGTATAAGCTATCCTGACTAAAGGTGGTCTTCGACTGCCAAAGGCACTGGCGATGACGCCGTCTTGGGCTCCACGGTGACCTCCGCCCTACCGCTCTGCTGGTCTTGGTCTCATTGCACCAATATGGAAACCTTTGCCTGATGCCTCGGTACTCCGCGCCTGTGCTCGCCCCCTTTGCACCAAAGGGGAAACGAGGACACTGCGCAGGCTGGCGCCCGCCTGGCGCCCGCCTGGTCTTGATCATCATGGCTTGCGTCATGAGCACTACACGAGGTACCCCTTGCCTTGATCTCTCCTCCTCCTCGCAAGCCTGCCTGGTGAGGCCGCCCTTGAGGAGGCCTTGTGTCATCCGCCCCGCGAGGCTTGGCCCCTTGCGAGGGTCTTGAACTTGGGTTGATGAAGACGGGCCGTACTGGGCCACTGGTGAGCCACACTGTAGGCCGCATGCAGTCTAGTCTGGGGACCCCGTTCCTAGAACGCCGGTAGTGCCTCAGAATGGTATGATAGTAGGCAACCCTGACAGCAAGTGCTTCACTGAGCCAAACTTGTGAGTCTCTAGGTCTGCATTAGGAATCTCCTTGTACATGCTTGCCATTGAGTTATGATCCTTCTTCTTCTTGGCATAGACATCCAAGTCATCTTCATGAGCTTCTGGGGCATTGATCAGTCTAGCCCACTCATCTGTAGACTGGTACCTTGTACCCTCTGACATCCATACGATTCTGCCATCTGGATAGAAATGATTAGTAGAGTAGAATTGCATGATTAGCTCATCATTCCACTTTGTGAGCTTCTAGCCAACAAACTTGTCCACTTCACAAGCCTTGAAGCTGTCATAAACACATGGGAAGTGATCTTCATTCTCTCTAATGTAGGTCCAATCAACCCATCTCATGTCACACACTATGGGCTTCTTGTCAAGTAGGATTGTCTCATAGAAATCTTGTTGTTCCTTTGTATGGAACCTGTAATCCACAACAGTTTTCCTCCTGACAGCATATGGGTCAACCTTCCTCCACTGTCTTAGTCCTGCATCCCTCCTGATCCTCATATCCTCTACAATAGGATGTGCATCATTATGGTCTAGGATCTTTGGCTTTAGCTTCCTCTTCTTCAGCTTCAGGCACTGGGGCCTTGTTCTTCTCCTCAGCAGGTATGTTCCTGGTACTCCTCTTGGGTGCAGTCTTGGGAACTGGAGCAGCAGCTTTGGGAGCAGTTTTGGGCTTAGCTGCAGCCCCTGACTTAATAGCATCTCCCATGAGCTTTTGTGCGTTAGGAGCTGGAGAAGCATCCTCTTCCTCTTCATTATCAGATCTCACCATTGAATATTTTCGAAGTACTTTAGCTATTGTTGTTCTTGCCCTCAGCTGCAACATAGTCTTCATCCTCTGAATCAGAAGTTCTCTTCTTCCTTGTTCTAGTAGCTGCCTTGGGCAAGTTACTAGGTGTGCTCCTGCTGCCCTCATCATAGCTGCTGGAGGGACTAGTGCCCTCACTCAACTTCTCTTGCTGTTCAGACCTGTTCTGGCTGTCACTCTGGTCAGACATCTTGCAGGCAAACTGTCAGCAGACCCTATGAATAGGTTGTAGATGAGGTAGAGTAGATGAGCATCACAAAGTACAGAGGTTTTGCAAAACAAATTGAGTCAAAAAGCTTAGTTTTAGTTCTCTACAGAAGTGATCTCGGAGCTACTGAATTGACAAACTCGGTGATACCGAAGCAACACTTGGAACCTAAACTATTGAACTCGGTTGGACCGAGTCACGGTTTGGTGGCACCGAGATTGCTAGGGTTTCATAGAATCCTGAACTCGGTCACACCAATTTGCCTGTTTCGGTCAGACCGAAAAGCGCATGTGCAATGGCCTAAGCCGAATTGGTGAGACCGATTTCTACATTCCGATCGGTCTGAGATGAGTTCTACGGAGAGCTAACCCTAAAATTTTCAAATCAATCTAGACCTAAGGAAGATTTAGCTGGATAGATTAATCTCATTCATGGCAAGAAACATGGCATTGTCCTTGTGCTAGGAATCGGAGTGAAAATGACAGCACAAGGGGTCAAACACATACCCTAGAACGGTGAGTGTTCACTATGGCGGCAACGCAGAGCAGAATCTGTCGACGGTGGTAGAGTCCAATGGCGGGAGGTCGTTGGCGGCGAGGAGACGACCCGGAGACCCGAGGGGGCAGAGCAGGACACGCGCGGGCTGAGAGGGTTTGAAGTAATTTCCAAAATCTCACCCTTGGGCATTTATATCCCGACCCTGTCGGTGTGACCGAGTGGAACAACTCGGTGGCACCGAGATTGCAAAATCACAAGCGGTTGCTGCAACTCGGTGTGACCGAAGTGTTCAAATCGGTTGCACCGAGATGAAAACCTAGATCATCTTAGTGAACTCGGTTTGACTGAAATGGATTTCTTGGTCAGACCGAAATGCACAAAGAGGTTTTGGAAGTTTAAGTCTATGACGAATCGGGGACTCTGAGTGCTCCTCACACATAGTGGTTCGAATCTGACTTGATCAAACTTTGTGATGTAGCATGAATATAGTTTGGGATGAGAAAAGCATAGATAGCTAGAGAAGGTTCTTAGGCACTCTTGTCCATCCACTTGGCAAAATAAAAAGGAGCCAAACAAACAAAGCAACAAGTGGATGTCCTCGAATGAGTAAAATATGCAACCAACATGCTCATGCAATAAGATGGCAAATGAAATATGTGGCAAAGCATGCACAACCAATTCTAGCATCTATCAAACAATTGGCGATTACTAGGTCATCTATATATGAGTATATTGACTTAGGAGTCAAATGAGAACATTTGATCATAGGTCATACTCATCATTTAAGCACAAGTGGGGTTACCACTTTTACATAAAGCATTGTTGTGTTCACACCATTTGAGTTGCTTTAGCTCAATTCTTTAGAGTAAAGCTCCCCCCTAGATGTTAGATCCCCCCTAAGAGGGATGAACTAACCTTGGGTTTTGTTGATGATGAATTCATGTAGGTGTTGAAGATGTGGATGCTCAATGTTCTTGTAGATCATTTGGAGCAATCCATTGGAGTGAGTTGCACTTTCAATACCTACACGGGTTAGTCCCACAAGGAACAAGCAAGGATATCCATAGACATAGAGTGATGCACACACAAGATGATGTCTATGAAAGCATTAGGTTACCTTGTCCCTTGTCTTACCAACAAGAGGGTTTGTGACTCCTTGAACTAGTGCAAGATGTGGAAGTTGATTGCACTTGTCCTTGCCAAAATGATGTGAGTGAAGAATATTGGTGGAGTCACCCTCAAGAACTCTCAAGTCCTTCTTCTTTGGGATCCACATCATCTTGATGGGAATCCTTGGGGTTGTAGTGGAGCTTGATGAAGTAGAACTTGAACTTGATGTAGTCTTGGGAACCCACTTGACCAAGGCCTTGGGAGCTTCTTCAAATGCATCAATCTCCTCTTGAAGCTTGTCCTTGCCTTTTTGCTTGTGGTCTTGTGGTGGAAGATCATCTTGAGCTTGTGTTCCTTGGAAAGAAGTAGGATCATACTTCTCTTGTTGGGGAACAAACTTCGTCTTGGGGTATTGATCTTCTTCCCACTCAACTCCATTGGCATTGAACTTTCGTTCAAAACCAACACCTTGATTCTTCCGGTGCCTTCCTTGCTTGCGTACAATTTCCTCAAATTGCTTACTTCCGGCAAGGCTCTTGTAGACACCCTTCTCTATAATTCCCTTCAATAAGCTATTTTCTTGCTCAAGTGTAACTTGGCTAAGAGAATCATTAGTGGAATCAAGAGAACTACTAGAAGCAACAACATTGGATTTAGCATGATTATTGTTACTACTAGAAGAAGAATCTTTCTTACTCTTGTTTCTAGACTTCACTTGTGCCATGTAAGTAGATAAGAGTAAACACTTGGCAATGTAAGAAGAACTTTTCTTGCGAAGATCATCATTGATTGCCTTTAAAAACTCATGCTCTTTCTCAAGGTTGAGCTTTCCAAAGCGTAACTTCTCATGAGTCTTTAAAAGTTCCCGATGATCTTCCAAGATAGTTTCATGAGCTAACTTAAGAGTGTTTAGCTCCTTAGTTAGATGCTCAATCTTCTCCTTATCATTTTCATTTGTTTTATCTTGATTAGCATGATTAATTGACGTTTCATCATAGTATTCGTCACTAGAGTTGTCAACAAGTAAATCATCATCACCTAACAAGTCATCTTCATCACTATTGAAATCAACATACTCGGGGTGTGATACCTTTGGGCCTTTAGCCATGAAGCATCTTCCAATACCTTCATTTGGTGAGTCAAATATGTCATAGGAGTTGGTTGACACAAGTGCTAGACCGACAACACCTTCATCTTGAGTATATTCGGAGTCGGAGTGATAGCTTCTCTCGGAGTGATGGTCAGAGTCGGAGCCGGATACCCATTCACCAACATGAGCTTGATGTCTTTGCTTTGTGTAGATATTTGATGATTTGTCCTTCCTTTCCAAATCCTTGCTTCTCCGGGAAGTTCTTCGTTCATAATGATCATCTCTACTCCTCCTCTCTCTTGGTGGTGATTCTTCTCTTCTACTTCTTCTTTTGGTTGAATCTTCTCTCCTTTTGTAAGGATCCGTACACTCATTGGAATAGTGTCTGGGTCTTCCACAATTGTAGCAATTACGTTCACGACTCGAAGATCTTTTGTCATTGTAGGACATTGACTTGGAACATTTTTCCTTGCTTCTACTCTTGTAGAACTTGTTAAAGTTTTTCACCATTAAGCTCAATTCTTCATTGAAGGTTTGTTTCTCACTTGATGATGTAGGAGCATCACATGAGGTTTTGTAAGCACCACTTGACTTGTTATGAAGCTCTTCCTTATCCTTGAGTGACATCTCATGAGCAACAATTCTTCCAATGACTTCCGTTGGCTTGAGATCTTTGTAATTGGGCATCATTTTGATTAATGTGCACACGGTATCATATTTTCCATCCAAGTCTCTTAGGGTCTTCTTGATGATGAATTTGTCGGTCATCTCTTCACTTCCTAAGCCGGCAATCTCATATGTGATGAGAGCAATCCTAGAGTACATTTCAGCGACACCTTCACCATCCTTCATTTTGAACTTGTCAAGTTGACTTTGAAGCACATCCAATTTGGAGTCCTTGACGGAGTCGGTGCCTTCGTGCATATCAATCAAAGTGTCCCAAATTTCCTTTGCATTCTCAAGGCGGCTGATTTTGTTGAATTCTTCGGGGCACAATCCGTTGAGGAGGATATCTCAAGCTTGAGCGTTGTATTGCAGCATCTTCAACTCTTCCGCGGTAGCTTCACGGTTCGGTTCTCTCCCATCGAAGAATTCACCTTGCAAGCCAATACACACAATAGCCCAAACGGTGGGGTTATGTCCAAGAATATGCATTTTCATCTTATGCTTCCAACTAGCAAAATTAGTACCATCAAAGTAAGGACCTCTACGGTGGTAATTTCCCTCGCTAGACGCCATACTCTCCTAGGTTGTGAAACCAAGGCTATGATCACCAAAAGCTATGGAAATCAAGGCAAATGGAGACCAAAGCTCTGATACCAATTGTAGGATCGAAAGTATGTCTAGGGGGCATTAGACTACTTGGCCAAATAAAAACTTAACCTTTTCCCAATTTTAGTTCTTGGCAGATTTTAACAACTTAGAACAGGTCAAGCAATCTTAACACAATTAAAGCAAGTATGCAAAGAGTATATGAGCAGCAGAAAGTAAAGCATGCAACTTGCAAGAAAGTAAAGGGAAGGGTTTGGAGAGTGCAAACGCAATAGGAGACACGGATGTTTTTGTCGTGGTTCCGATAGGTGGTGCTATCGTACATCCACATTGATGGAGACTTCAACCCACGAAGGGTAATGATTGCGCGAGTCCACGGAGGGCTCCACCCACGAAGGGTCCACGAAGAAGCAACCTTGTCTATCCCAGCATGGCCATCGCCCATGAAGGACTTGCCTCACTAGGGTAGATCTTCACAAAGTAGGCGATCTACTTGCCCTTACAAACTCCTTGGTTCACTCCACAATATTGTCGGAGGCTCCCAAGTGACACCTAACCAATCTAGGAGACACCACTCTCGAAAAGGTAATAGATGGTGTGTTGATGATGAACTCCTTGCTCTTGTGCTTCAAATGATAGTCTCCTCAACACTCAACTCACTCTCATAGGATTGGATTTGGTGGAAAGATGATTTTAATGGAAAGCAACTTGGGGAAGGCTAGAGATCAAGATTCATATGGTTGGATTGGAATATCTTGGTCTCAACACATGAGTAGGTGGCTCTCTCTCAGAAAATGGGTAGTGGAAGTGTAGGCACGATCTGATGGCTTACCTCTAGAATGAGGAGAGGGTGGAGGGATATATATAGCCTCCACACAAAATCTAACCGTTACACACATTACCAAACTCGGTGGGACCGAATCAGAAAACTCGGTCGGACCGATTTAGTACATATGTGATTGTTAGGCAATTTCAGTGGGACCGACATGTCATCTCGGTGGGACCGATATCATTAGGGTTAGGGCATAACATAATCTCGGTTGGACCGATTACTCAAACTCAGTTTGACCGACTTTGGTAATAAGCTAACAGAGAGTTGGTCAGGCAAACTCGGTGTCGGTGTCAAAACCGGCGGATCTCGGGTAGGGGGTCCCGAACTGTGCGTCTAGGCGGATGGTAACAGGAGACAAGGGACACGATGTTTTACCCAGGTTCGGGCCCTCTCGATGGAGGTAAAACCCTACGTCCTGCTTGATTAATATTGATGATATGGGTAGTACAAGAGTGGATCTACCACGAGATCAAGGAGGCTAAACCCTAAAGCTAGCCTATGGTATGATTGTTGTAATGTATGTTGTGTCCTACGGACTAAAGCCCTCCGGTTTATATAGACACCGGAGGAGGTTAGGGTTACACAGAGTCGGTTACAATGGTAGGAGATCTACATATCCGTATTGCCAAGCTTGCCTTCCATGCCAAGGAAAGTCCCATCCGGACACGGGACGGAGTCTTCAATCTTGCATCTTCGTAGTCTTGGAGTCCGGCGGACGATGATAGTCCGGCTATCCGGACACCCCCTAGTCCAGGACTCCCTCAGTAGCCCCTGAACCAGCTTCAATGACGATAAGTCCGGCGCGCGTAATGTTCGGCATTGCAAGGCGGGTTCCTCCCTTGAATAATCCAGAGAAGATCATGAACACCAGGATAGTGTCCGGCTCTGCAAAATAAATTCCACATTCCACCGTAGAGAGAATAAAATGTACATAGGTCCAATCTGCTGACGTATTATGCGGCATGTCATCACACCGCTACCAGGCTTTTACTTGAATCGTTTTTTATTATACCACCTCAGCACGTTTAGCGAAGCGGTTTCCTTGGCACGTCTTGTCGAAGCAGAGATCGTGCTCCCCTTATTCCGGGATTCTCATCAATACGGACGTGGGTAACCCAACCGCGCCATTGATGGTGGCGCTTGGGAGATAAGCGAGTTTTACCAGGCCGGTGGGGAGCGCATAGTTTTCGCCCTGCCTATATAAGGGATAAGGATTCACCTTTTCACCCACGCCTTCTTCCTCCTTTGCTCATCCACCTCCGCGCACTCAAGCTCCAGCGCCCAAGCTCGCGCATCTCGTTTTAACCTTCCCCGACCATGTCCGGAGGGGGAGGCAAGTGGTTGGCTTCCACCGTCAAGGAGGAGCACATCACCAAGCTGCGCAACACCGGATACCTTTCCGGCGATATTGCGCACCGACTGCCCGACGAGGGGCAGCTCATCCCTACCCCTGGGCCCCATGAGAGGGTCGTCTTCCTTCCCCACTTTCTCCGCGGACTGGGCTTTCCACCGCAACCTTTCGTCCAGGGGCTCATGTTCTATTACGGCCTGGATTTCCACGATCTGGCGCCGAACTTCATCCTCAACATCTCGCACGTTTATCGTCGTGTGCGAGGCCTTCCTCTGCATCCAGCCCCACTTCGGCCTGTGGCTCAAGACCTTCAACGTCAAGCCGAAGGTTGTGAAGGGCACGCAAGCGGAATGCGGAGGCGCCATGTTGGGAAAGTTGCCCAACGTCCTTTGGCTCGAAGGGGCCTTCATGGACTCTGTTAAGGGGTGGCAATCGGGGTGGTTCTACATCACCGAGCCGCGCAAACCCACGTGGGCGGCGGCCCCCGAGTTCAGATCTGGCATCCCCATGCAGCTCACCTCCTGGAAAGAGAAGGGCTTGTTGTGGGGAAATCCGAAGGAGCTGACAGGACTCCGAGCCTGTATCCAAAAGCTGGTGAACAATAAGCTCAGGCTCGTTGACGTGGTCCAAGTCATGCTCATCCGCCAGATTCTCCCATGCCAAGAACGGGCATTCAATCTGTGGAAGTTCAATCCGGAACAGCACCAGGCGCTATGCGGGCTCTTCGACACGACGTACGAAGGCGCCTGGAGGGTGCTGTTTAAGGGCGCCGAAGCCCCCGCATCCGCGACGAAAGATCGCGGATTTTGCTCGCAGCATCCAGCTGACGAGGTAAGTGATTCAACCCCTTTATGGGACACTTGTGGTAAACAGATTGATTCTAAGAGGGTTTCAATCTCTCCTTTCCTTTGGCAGGAATGGATGGAGAAGGCCGGGCATCTCATCTGTCCGACTCCCATGCCAGAAGACCCAGTGAACGCCCGTCTAGCAGGGCTGCTGGTTCCGGCACTGCACGTGGTGCTGGAGAAGAAGGCCAAGAAGGTGGCCATGGGGACTCAAAAGAGTTCCCGTAATCAAGCATCTGACGACGAGGCGGACTCCTCCCCCGAAGACGAGGAGGAGGAAGAAGACTCTCTCCCGGAGGAGGGAGAGAGGAAGAGGAAGGCTTCCCCAATAGGGGAGGCCGAAGAGTCCAAGAGGGGGAGAACTATTCCCCCGGACAGTTCCGCCAACACCATCGTTGGCGAGGAGGAGTGGCCTTCAAGGGCCAGGCCTCCCGCGAGATCGTAAGTATCCGGATCCCTGATATGCAATTTCTTTCGCGTCACCTAGTGTCCTGCTAATGCCGCATTCTGTCCGCAGTCCGGCCGATGATGATCTCCCCGCTTCATCGAGCGGGTCGTTGGCCCCGTCGGATGTGGATTCACTTCCGACTACCTCTACCCCCCACGCCGATGAGGACGCCGAGGTGGGATCCCAGAGAGGGACCCATCAGGAGGAGGCTCCGGAGGCGCCGCCAGGCAGCCTCCCGGACTTTGGGCTGGACTCTACATCGGAACCTATGGCGGTTCCAGAGTCCGGCAGGCGGCCCCTTCGAAAGAAGGGCAAGACTGTGACACCGGCGGCCTCCGTCCAACCGGAGGCGCCGGACAACTTGTTGGAGGTGCTTAAAGGCGCTTCCATCGAGGAAGAACACCGCACTATCATGAGTGCGGTGATTCAGAAGGTTCAGCTCACCAAGAGCGGGCTGACCGAAGCCTGCAGCAGCCTTCTAACAGGCTTTGAGGTAAGAAGTTATAATTATGTAATGTAATACCGCATAGACAGTAGCCCCTGATGCTTAGTTCGGTGTTCGTAAAGAAAAGCCGGACTGAGGATCTAAGAAGATATACGTAGGGTTGCTTAAAATATGTCAATATGGGTTTGCAGGCTGCGCTGCTGACCTCTGCCGCACTGACTGCGGAGGTCGGTGCATTGAAGCAGGATCTCGAGCGGTCCGAGCAAGAGCTCGGCCATGCCAAGAAGCAGCTCGAGGACAAAGAAGGTGAGTAACACCACTTCGGATAGTTACCTTACAGAAAAGGATTTTGGTTGCAATAAAATTAACAAGGAAAATATGGGTATTGCAGGGGCCACGAACGAGGTGGCAGCCCTGAAGGAGGCTGTGTCCGTGGCCGAACGTAGTGCGGCCGCGGAACGGGCAGAGCGAGAAAAGCAGGAGGCGCAGGTGGCGGAAGTACGGCAAGAGCTCCAGGCTCTCATGGAGAAGCATGAGAGCTTGGAGCGTGACTCCAAGACTCGAGAGTCCGACCTTGCCTCGGCTCTCGAAAGTGCCAAGTCCGCCAAGGCTGAGGCCCGTAAGGCCCTTCAGGAGGTTGAAGATGTAAAGAAGATAGCGGCGGGTAAGGCATTTTTCATGCAAAGCAAGCATGTTAATGTAAACTACCTGACACTTACCCGCATTCGGAGCTCTCCAGGGGCGTTTGCAGATCTGCCGCGTAGTGCTCTGATGCCGCCGCATTCTATCGTGGCGAGGAGGGGAGCTCGACGGAGAAGGTCTTCTGGTCTCAGTATGCTGAGGCCGGCCATCCAGTGCCCCCAAGCGACCAGCTGAAGCAGCTGGTCAAACTCCACAAGGTAGCTGAGGAGGCCATGAAGGGCCTTATAGTCCAGATGTGGCCTGGATAGGCCATGCCTGGGAGCTACTTCAGCCTCGTGCGGTGGCTGGTGGATGTGTGCCCCTGGGTGGAGGTCATCAAGCGCTCCGCCTGTATTGAAGGTGCTCGTCGGGCCCTTGCCCGCACAAAGGTGCACTAGGGCAGGCTGGATGCGAAGAAGCTTCTCACTGACCCGCCGCCACCGGGCAAGGAGTATCGTACGCCCGAAATGTATTATAAAACTGTCCTGAAGGGAGCCCGCGATATTGCGGATGAATGCCCCAGAGATGTAATTTTTGAGTAAACTCGCTATGTATTATCCTGTGCGCTGAAAACTTTGTTCATATGCGCATTAAGCAACGCTTGTTTAATTTAAAATATTACCTTCTGTGCGGCCGTTTATAAAATCTGAGAGATGGCAAGTCGTTGGCTTCAGCCCCCGAGCCGCGAGTGCTGGGGTGTTCGGGATAAACTTGAGCACTCTTGTTCCCATTTTTGGGTCCATCTAGGGAGGCGCTCAACACAACGAACCAGGCAACCGGACTTATAATGCTTGAACACTCTCACTTAGCCATAGAATTCTATAATTTTAAATTTCGGCGAAGCCCCTAGTATTCGGAAGACCGAATCCAGGGCGCTATCCACGCCTTCGTTGGACATTTATCCGGAACTTCGCTCGAAGCGGCGTGAGTCTTTAAGGACTCGAAAAGACCTCTCGAACAGCGACCAGTCTCTCGCCTTATCATGCCGGTCAGTTTTAGCTTTCTCCACTGAGGCGCTCGCCCGGCTCAACCGGGGCGCAGTTGCAGTGGTTCTCCCAGTGCCACCTTAGCCGACAGAACGGAACGTAAGGCACCAAAACGTGGGAGCCAGGCAAACCCAACTATTGACCCAAGACATGATTCGGAGCCAATTCATATAATGCTATAAGTTCGGGGTGCCGCACTTATGAAAGTGTTCGGACTTATCATGCCATAATGTGGGGAACATAAGCCCTTGGTGTATTAGACCGTACCAAAATATACGGGTGCAAGATGTCCTGTAATGAACATATATATATATATATATATATATATATATATATATATAAAGTAATGTAATTGCAGTCAAAAAAGTGCTGCATTATTTATTAAAGGAAGTCTGCTATGAGTGCGGACTGATACAAATAGTGCGGTAAGCAAGGGATTTGGACTAATTAAACATGTCCCCCTCCAGGGATGAGCTGCGTACTTGGTGTATATAATCGAACTTAATGCTCGTAATTGAGACCACCTGAGTGTTCGTCGCAGCCTTCTTTCTTCCCTGGCTGTTGCATCATGAGTTCGGCAGGTTCACCGCCGGACAGGGCCTCTGGTTAACGGAGTCCTGTGTATACAAAGAAGGAAAATAATAATAATAAAAAAAGGGGGGCGCACTTGCGAGCCCCTGGTGTGGTCGAGCCGCACTCTGGGTCCATTGTGATCGTGCCCCTTCCCCTGCGCCCATGGTATCTCCAAAGCGTAATGATGTACACGGAGGGTTGTTCTTGCAATCATGCGAGGGCACGGGTTAGGGCCGCATTGATACGCGTGCTCTGATCGTGCCAGGTTGCCTCGGTTGGTATTGCTTCGGGCGCGTTTTGCTGTATCCGGCCGTTTAACGGCCGGACTAAAAAATTGCTTTAAAAGGCTGCTCTGTACTTCTGCCGCGAGAGCCGTTGTATGTTCCTCCGTTCGGAGGGAGCGTATCGTATTTCCGTTGACCGTGATGACTCCACGAGGGCCTGGAATCTTGAGCTTGAGGTATGCATAATGCGGCACCGCGTTGAACTTTGCAAACGCGGTTCGTCCAAGCAGAGCGTGATAGCCGCTGCGAAATGGGACTATGTCGAAGATTAACTCTTCGCTCCGGAAATTATCCGGGGATACGAAGACCACTTCCAGTGTGACTGAGCCCGTACAATTGGCTTCCACACCTGGTATGACACCTTTAAAGGTTGTCTTTGTAGGTTTAATCCTTGAGGGGTCTATGCCCATCTTGCGCACCGTATCCTGATAAAGCAGGTTCAGGCTACTACCGCCGTCCATCAGGACTCTCGTGAGGTGAAATCCATCGACGATTGGGTCTAAAACCAATGCGGCGAATCCGACATGGCGTATGCTGGTCGGATGGTCTCTTCGATCGAAAGTGATCGGACAAAAGGACCATGGATTGAACTTTGGGGCGACTGGCTCCATCGCATAGACGTCCCTTAGTGCGCGTTTCCTCTCCCTCTTGGGTATATGGGTTGCGTAAATCATGTTCACCGTCCGCACTTGTGGGGGGAAACCCTTCTGTCCTCTATTGTTCCGCGGTCGGGTCTCCTCCTCATCGTCGCTGTTTAGCCCCTTGTCATTGTTTTCGGCAATTAACTTGCCTGCCTGCTTGAACACCCAGCAATCTCTGTTGGTGTGATTGGCTGGCTTTTCGGGGGTGCCATGTATCTGGCATAAGCGGTCGAGTATTCGGTCTAAGTTGGACGGACCCGGAGTGGTTCTTTTGAATGGCTTCTTGCGCTGACCGGGTTTAGAGCCTCGGAATCCGGCATTGACTGCCGTATCCTCCTTATCGTTGCCGCTAATGTGGCATTTGTTTTTGTTTCGAAGTGACCTGCCGTTGTGGTCCTTAGTATCCGGACTGCTAGAATTTTTATTGAGGTTGTTGCTGCGAGCTAGCCAGCTATCCTCTCCCGCGCAAAAGCGGGTCATTAGTGATGTGAGTGCTGCCATGGATTTCAGCTTTTCCTGTCCCAGGTGCCGGGCTAGCCACTCGTCGCGGATGTTATGTTTGAAGGCTGCGAGGGCCTCTGCATCCGGATAGTCGACGATTTGGTTTTTCTTTGTCAAGAACCGTGTCCAGAATTGTCTGGCCGATTCCTCTGGCTGCTGAATTATGTGGCTTAGGTCATCGGCGTCTGGTGGCCGCACATACGTGCCCTAGAAATTGTCAAGGAATGCGGCTTCCAGGTCTTCCCAACACCCAATTGATTCTGCGGGCAAGCTGTTAAGCCAATGCCGAGCTGGTCCTTTAAGCTTGAGTGGGAGGTACTTGATGGCATGGAGATCGTCGCTGCAGGCCATATGGATGTGAAGAAGATAATCTTCAATCCAAACCGCGGGGTCTGTTGTGCCGTCGTAGGATTCGATGTTTATGGGTTTAAACCCTTCAGGGATTTGATGATCCATTACTTCGTCAGTGAAGCATAGCGGGTGTGCGGTGCCTCTATATTGAGCAATATCATGACGTAGCTCGAGAGAGCGTTGTCTGCTGTGTTCGGCCCGGCTGGGGTTATTATATCCGGCGCGACGGTATTCGTCGCGGGTCGTGGGGCGCCCTCGTGATCCGTAGATGGATCTGGATTGCCTTGCTTTGTCCTCCAATACGTCTTGCAAGTCCGGCACGTTCCCTCTTGGCTTCGTACTTTTGGAGCGATGCTGGGGTATGGTCTTTGTGGAGGGTCTGGATGCCTCTCTGTCGCGACCACGGGGTGGTCGTTCGGCCATATCGTGCGCTGGTGATGAAGGTATGTATGCTTCCTCCTCTAATCGGGGGAGCAACTTGCGTCTGGGGTAGCTTTTGGAGGGGCGTTCGAGTTTAAACTCTTCGGCCGCGAGGACCTCGGTCCATCGATCGGCCAGCAGGTCCTGATCAGCTTGAAGCTGCTGCTGCTTTTTCTTTAGGCTATTTGCCATGGCGATAAGCCTGCGTTTAAAACGCTCTTGTTCGACGGGATCCTCGGGCACGACGAATTCGTCGTCGTTCAGGCTTGCCTCGTCTTCGGAGGGAGGTATATAGTTATAATCCTCGACCTCTTCGTCTGGCGCCCTCTCGTGGGGGCTTGCTTCTGCGTCCTCCTGCGCTGAGTCTTGCTGGAGGGGATTATCTTCGGCACTCTCTGGGGTATTATTATCTCCTGTGGAGGAATCTCCATTCTTGCTGTGGCGGGATTTAGAGCGGCGCCGCTGACGCCGGCGCTTGGGCTGTTTCTTTAAGGAATCTGCCTCCGCTACTTCTTCGCCGTCCCCATCCTTTGGGGTGTTCACCATGTATATGTCATATGACGAGGTGGTCTTCCAGTGCCCTGTAGGCGCTGGTTCCTGTTCATCTCTAGCATCGTCGTCCATAGCGTCAATGTCTTCGGAGTCGTAGTCTAGCATGTCGGTAAGATCATCGACAGTGGCTACAAAGTGGGTGGTGGGTGGGCTCTGAATTTCTTCGTCGTCCGTATCCCAACCATCCTGGCCATAGTCCGGCCAGGACTCTCCTGATAGTGAGAGATGCTTTAGCGAATTTAGGATGTCGCCAAAGGGTGAGTATTGGAAGATGTCCGCGGCGGTGAATTCCATAACCGGCGCCCAATCCGATTCGATTGGTAGGGGCGTGGGAGGTCTGGAGTCCGGCAAGGAGTCCAGCACCTCAGAATCACGAGTTTCGCGAGGGACAAGGTTAGTGTTCGGCTCCATCGCCGTGGAAGTTGAAGCCCCTGAGGTGGTGTCCATCCACCGGTCCTCGGTCTGGGCGATCGGCTCCGGACTAAGGGCCGAAGTGGATTCGTGTGCGGCCACCAAGGCACTGTTCGGCGGCAGAGCTAGATCATGCCCATCGCAACAGTGCGGCGCGCTTGGCTTTGGCTCGAGCCCGTCGAGGATCAAGTCCCCGCGGATGTCGGATGTGAAGTTTAGGCTTCCGAATCTGACCTGATGGCCAGGGGCGTAGCTTTCGATCTGCTCCAGATGGCCAAGTGAATTAGCCCGCAGTGCGAAGCCACCGAATACAAAGACCTGTCCGGGGAGAAAAGTCTCACCCTGGACGGCGTTGCTGATTGAAGATGCCATCGAGCCTATCGGTGACGACACAGAGGAACTCTCAATGAAAGCACCAATGTCGGTGTCAAAACCTTCGGATCTCGGGTAGGGGGTCCCGAACTGTGCGTCTAGGCGGATGGTAACAGGAGACAAGGGACACGATGTTTCACCCAGGTTCGTGCCCTCTCGATGGAGGTAAAACCCTACGTCCTGCTTGATTAATATTGATGATATGGGTAGTACAAGAGTGGATCTACCACGAGATCAAGGAGGCTAAACCCTAAAGCTAGCCTATGGTATGATTGTTGTAATGTATGTTGTGTCCTACGGACTAAAGCCCTCCAGTTTATATAGACACCGGAGGAGGTTAGGGTTACACAGAGTCGGTTACAATGGTAGGAGATCTACATATCCGCATTGCCAAGCTTGCCTTCCACGCCAAGGAAAGTCCCATCCGGACACGGGACGGAGTCTTCAATCTTGCATCTTCGTAGTCTTGGTGTCCGGCGGACGATGATAGTCCGGCTATCCGAACACCCCCTAGTCCAGGACTCCCTCACTCGGTGCGACCGTTTCGCTCGTCTCAGTGGGACCGAAGTGTTACGAAAAGGAAACATGGAGTTTGCATTACAGACTCGGTGGGACCGATCGCTCATCTCAGTTTGACCGAAATGTTACGAAGGGAAACAAAGAGTTTGCAACCCCATCTCGGTGAGACCGATATCCCTATCAGTGAGACCGAAAGGACTAGGGTTTCTGGCAGTGATTATGTCAAATGAACTCGGTGGCACCGAATGGATCAAATCTGTGGGGCCGAGTTTGACTTTTGGTTTGGGACATATGTGGATATGAGAAAGTGGTTAAGGGCTTTTGGAGCATATCACTAAGCACTTTGAGCAAGCAAGCCATTAAGCAACACCTCATCCCTTTTTAATAGTATTGGCTTTCCTATAGACTCAATGTGATCTTGGATCACTAAAATAGAAAATGTAGAGTCTTGGACTTTAAAGCTTGAGCCAATATTTTGTCCTTAGCATTTTGAGGGGTCCACATTCCTTATCCATGCCATGCCAATCACTGAACTTTCCTGAAACATTTATCTTGTAATGGCATTAGTTCAATGAGCTATATGTTGTTAATCATTACCAAAACCACCCAGGGATAGTTGCACTTTCACACACCCCTCTCCCACGCACACTCGATGTCTCTTCCAAATATTCTGCTCCCCCCACCCGCACCCATGCTATCCCGCTACTACACATGTCACACCATTCCCCCTTCCCTTATACTAGGTTTACATCATTAGTGGTCTCTCTACTCCACATACACACACTCCCTCTCACACACAAACGCATGCACAAACACACATGGACACACACAAATACCCATTTATCTGGATCCTCATCTCTCGCCATGTCCGCATGTGTATCTCACACACTCACTCTCTAATTATGTATATGTGTCTCCGCGTTACACAACACAAAGCCCCATGTACATGTCTCTCTATATCCTCCACACACATAGACACAAAGAATCTCTTATCATCGCCTCAGTCTCTAGGCATATCACACATGCACACTATCTCTCTCTCTCAAACACGCGCAACAAGGGTTTCCCCGTGAATAACTTACCATCTATTCATCAGCAATCGTGGCAGTATGGCGAACATGAGACGTGAAAAAGAATAAATCTACACGTGCTTAGACCACCTAGTATGATTACTAGGACTAGAGCAAGCCGAAAGGGCGCCACCGTCACCCCCTCCTTATCGACGATAGAAAAACCTTTGTTTTACACAGTCGAGAAGTCATTGTGTTGAGGCCCCACATGCTGAGGCGTTAAATAGAATGTAGGTCCTAGTTTACGGAAACAAGTATCGATAATACGTTTGTATCTCCATACTTATATTTCTTCTCTTATAAAAGACCGAGTTGGTGATGATGGTACGCGTGTCATCTTGCAATATAGACCGTCCGATCTATATCTGACGGATGGAAATTAAACTGAAAGATACCTGCACCTCTCTCCATATTTGCAGACAGGGCCTTCCCTCATTCATCCTTATCTCCAACAACCTCATTGTCGAGCAATTAAAAAAGGAAGCCTCTGGAACAAACTGGCCTGGTGGCTGCTGCCGGCGTCGTCCATCCCCATGCCTCTGCTCAGTCCGACCACCAATCACCACCACACCACACTCCTCTTCACCTTATCTCCTATTTCTCGAGATATCATTAGTTTTTACCATGGGATTACTCCCGCATGGGTCAATCACAACAAGTGTTTTGTAAAAAATGCATCTTTATGTTCCGTGCAATGCACGGACATCTTGCTAGTACTCCTACAAAAGACTAAGTTGGCGATGATGGTGTGTCTGCCATCCATTATTTCTGACCATTAGATCTACATCTAACAACTATGAGGTAAGTTGTTGCCTTTTCTGACCAACATCCCACTTCTCTACCAATTTGCAAAAAACCCATAATTAGTATTTTAAAACCAACCACATCCCTCCCTCATCTCGCCAAAACAGCCCAAGGAATATATTCTGATTGAAACATAATATATCTCTAGTAATATATGTATATCAAAATTAGAGTGTTTTGTATCAAGTTTGTGAATAAGTATTATTCTAATTATGATCCATTGGAACGCACATGAACATTGCTAGTATTTCCAACCATGCAAAAAAATCCTAGTATTTCCATAGTTTCAAGTTTTCCATCAAGATATTAGTCACTCATGGTTGATATTTACTTTCAATCACGTACACATATGCACTATGTAACTAGCCTTGCTTATTGGCTCCAAAGCTTAACTTTCGCTCCTACTTACAATATGTAGAGTATTTAACAAAAAACTACCACTTTCAACCAGCCCTAGGAAGAAACTATTGTACAAAAATAGCAAAAACATACCCAAAATTTCTTAATCCACACCAAAAACTACTACCTAGTGCCGATTAGGCTCGTTTAAACCCGTTTATGACAGGGTTGGCCCACACGTCCATGCCGACGAGGCAGCTTAAACCAACACATTTTGTTTGACCGTTGACACAGGGACCCACATCTGACCTTCTATCCTGTTATGCCCCCTCAAATCATTATTTTTCCTGAGCATTACCTCAAACAGTACTAATGCATGTTCGTCGATGGCATCGGTGATGAGAGAGTTGGCCGCCGCTCCGCCGGACGGGCCGGACACCATGCTGGCCTCCGCACGGGTTGGCAGGCTAGACCGAGCGTGACTCACGAGCGAGCAAGCCGCCACGCTGGCCTTCGCTCGAGCCAGATGCTTGGCCTTAGCATGGCGCGTGTGAGCAAGCCGCCGCACCACCATGCCAATCTAGCTAGCAAACCTTGCGGACAAGCAGCTGGACGGAGCTATCTTGGCTAGCTAGTGGCCGCGAGCGCCAGATGGAGCTGGCATCCGGGCTGCCGCAAGTTGGGCTCCGCACCGCTAGCAGTTTTGACCTCACCTTCTGCCGGCAGCGTTAGCTGCATCCAATGGCCGAGGATGACGAGGTGGACGGGCCGGAGGTAGGAGGTCACTCGAGGATTTTTGTGCAGACTGATATGTAGCTCCCACAAGTCATAACGCCTAACTTCCCGGTGGAATAGAAGGCGTTGACTTAAGGGGCAACATGGGTTGAAACATGCCTATAACTGCACTTTGTAGAGTAGTCGTTTCTTGGTAGGGCTGGTTGGTAACGGCATGTACAATGGTTGATAAGGTAGTCTTATCTTAAGTCTGCCACGTATACAAGTGGTAGTAGTTTCTTGGCGTTATTAGTGGTTTCTTGGCATTATTAGTGGTTTCTTGTAAGGAACAATGTACTAATAGCGACAAAAGGCAATTCTAGGTTGCGTTGTACTCCGACGAGTACTACTAGTGGTCACGGGAGTGTATACCTCGTTTTCTGGGTTCGATCCCGGCTGAACGCACGGAGGACTTTTTTTAAAATAGTAACTTCGCTGTGAGCCAATATTGTACACAGGTAGTTCGAGTTTTGAAGTCGAACGGACGTGCAGCACCACAATTTGGGTGGACTGGATAGCCTAGCAACATGAACGGGTTTTTCTTCCCATCATCTCATGGCCCGCGTGCTCGCCCTAGCCGCACCTCGCTTGCAGCTTCCTCATCAGCTAGTAGCATATTTAAACTAGCGCCTCCCAATTAAGCCCGAGGAGCCGGAAAAGCCTGGCGGGGCATTGGGAACTATGCAATGTGGCTCTGTACGTAAAGTGCTACTAGTACTCTACTACTCTGTAGTTTGTGGCGTTGCACGCATGGACTTCACTCCATTATTGGCTCTATAAAAGAAATTTCTCTCGGCATGATTTTTTTTTAAATGGAGGCAAAAGCGTTGTGGCACCCCGGCTCAGAGCAACCGGTTTAGCTTGCATTGCCAGCCCAGAGATCAAGTCTTCTGGCAACACGCAACAACATGGTACGGAAACAACCGCTTTATTGATGCTAGCGGATACATAAGTCTGATACTACATCGAGATAAGAGGCCAAGCGGCACACATGGTGCAGCTGAACAGTATGTACATTATTTAATGAACATGAAGGGGCCTTGATCATAAACTACACGGCAGCGGAATAACAACGAAGTGGAACTTGATAGTACAGGGACACCGACATGGAGACGATGCTAGACGCGGGATGCTCTCCGATCTGATCAGTCTTGCCTGAAAGCTGGCATAACACGCCAGGTCAGTACATTGAATGCATTTGCAAGCTCACAACAAACATAAGCACAATGACAAACAATATCATGACACTTAATCAGGTTAATGCAATGCAAGTGATACTACGAATGCAATGAAACCGACATGTGCACCGAGTCCCCCGGACTCGCTTACCAGACGGGTTACCACTATAACCAAACGGTGATCACACCCAGATCACCACTAAAGCCAACCACTTACGATCATCACATGATCCACAAATCATCATAAAACCAGTGCCAACAATAAATACTTAGTGTGCAAGATTAATTATGATTGTTGATCCATGGTGTGACTTACTACCGAGTTGTGTCCATAACCGAGGACGCGACTATCGATAGATTAAAATACACTCTACAGAGGTTAGCGCACTTTACCCACACTACGGAACTCAAGGGTCTCACACTCCCATTCGGGTGGACCACGGAGTTCCGACGAAACCCTTCCCTTGACATGACACTCTCCCGGCCACTCCGACCCACTCCCTCTTAGGGCTAAGTCATAGGTGGCCCCATGCCTACCAAAGGCATCTTCGGCCACCGTCATGGAAAAATAGTCCCAAACAGGGACAAGGTACCATAAAAACAATGGGCACACAAGGTTATGTCTGCTTACTGGGCCAGGGTACCGCACGCCCATACCCTTCCCTCGTTGGAGGCACCGGTAAGAGGAATGACAAAGGACCGAATCAAGACCCCCCCATAAAGGTAAATGTGGTCGCACTGAAAAGAACCCGATTCAGAGGCACCATGACTTGATCAACATTATATTCAAGTTGGATTATTATCAGGTTTAACTTGAAAATAAACTCACTACAAGCCATACGATGCCATGATCATGCAACTATTCGACATGCTCAGTATGCAACTCATATGAACGGATCAACATCATCGAAATAACTTTCTTGCACTACTCATCAATAAACTCTACTGATGTTACTACACTGGTTATTATCAAACCTCATTTTTAGTAACTTATCCTTTAGATGCAAATCTAATTATCAAAAGAAACTACCATTATTTATCAAGGTACTTTCCTTAAGCCAAAATCTTTACTCTACTTGATTAAACTACTGTATGCAATCAACCAGTAACTAAAACAAGCATAAAAAGCATGACAAAGTAACTAAGCATTAAATCATAATTATTTCACTATTTTAAATGCATGAAGGAGGAGGTTCACACTCCTCCTGGACAGCTTCAAGACAAGTCTCTCCTTTTGAAAATATTTAAAAACCACAAAAGAAAATATCAAGAACCACTCTGAAAATCACTAGAAATTGTACGCAGCAAGGAAAAATCCACACTTTGGTGTGCTGCTAGAGCTTTCTGAAACAAACATAATGCAAAAAGAATCAACTCATTTGGACTTATAAGCTAGGAGATATCAATGGTCAAAGTTTTGGTCAAAATATTTGAATTAATTTGAATCAACAGAAAACTAGGGGGGTGACGTCGATGGCGTAAAGCCAAAAGATGCCTCCACTCGCACCGCTTCGGGTGTGAGTGGAGAAGCTGGCACTGGGCCCCACCAGTCAGGAGAGAGGGGAGGGGGAGAGAAACATAACGTGGCGGCGCTTCGCAGGAGCTCACGCCAGCGAGGAGAGGTTCTTGGGCAAAACTGGAGGGATAGGATTGAAGAGGGGGCTACAGCGCACCTGCCTATACCCGTGGCACGACGAGAGACGGACGGAGCTTCTCGCAATCAACCTCGCAAGCGGCAGTGGCAATCGGGTCTTGCCGGAGAGGAAGAATGCGACGACGAGGGACTGTTCTAGGGGCTCTGCGGCTTCGGGACGTCACCAGAGGGGCTCCAGGGACACACCTAGGTGGTTGGTTGGGCTCCAGGAGGTCGAGGATGGGGTTGCTAAGCTATGGGTGTTGCTAGCAAGCTCTGGTCGGTCACGGCGGCTAGAGACCTGCCCGGCCAGGCTGTGGCTGTGTTGCGTGCTCGTGGAGGTTGGGTGGTGCTGTGGATGACTCTGGAGCGGAGGGGAGGGCTCAATTTATAGCCAGAGGGGGAAGTGGGTACATGTCACCACTGGAGTACTCTGGAAGGCGGCGAGAGGCGACGAGGGGCGTCAGCGAGGGCGTGGGAGGCTCAGCGATCACACGGAGGCTGTCCGTGCTCGCGGACGCGCACATGGAGGAGGAGAGGGAGAAGAAGACAGGGGCACGAGTGCACTGTGGCTTTTGGCCGTGATGCACCCGTGCTCGTTGCAGCATCTCCGGCATCGGCGAGCGCCAGGGAGAGGTCAAGGGCGATGAGACGAAGGTGCTTGCACGACGCAGAAGTCGTCGGCGAGCTCTAGCTCGGGCACGCGCCGAATAGAGGCACTAGCGTGACGCAGAGCGCGTCGAACGCATGCCAGGCCCCGTGTCCACACGTGGTCACCGCCCTGGCATTGCCAAAATGACACCCAAACACTGTCGAACCTTGTCTGGGCTAAAGTCCATGCAGTGTTCAGTCTAGGAAATGTGAAAACTCGAACCCAGGCCGACCAGAAGTGACTCAAGCTTGCTGGCAAGTTTCTAGACAGAAACTTGGTCTCCAAGTTTGGCTAGCTTCTAGAAGGCCATTAGGGCTGATATCCTGAGGTTAAGGGTTTCTTAGGAGGGTGTCTAGGCTAAAGAAAGATTAGCTCCAAAATATTAAGGAAAAATGCACTTGTTGTACAAAGTGCATTTTTTGGCCAAAAAGAAAAAGATTTTCTGTAGCAAAAATATTACAAAAAGTCATGCAATATTTTTACTCAAGGAGGTGGGCAAAGGTTCAAAGAAAATTCAGGAATTATCTCAAGATTTTTGGAGCTATAAAAATTGGGGTTGCTTTGGAGCTCTAATTTCTAAAAGAAGCTTTTAGAATGAAAATGAATATTTTCACTTAGGAAAAATATTCAATGGGCCATTCTAGGGTTTTAGAGAGAAATGGAGTTGGATGAGAGGCAGATGGGTCACTTGGGTGAAAGTCAAGGGCATGCCCAAGTGAAAAGTCCATTTGAATTGATTCGAAAAACTCAAATCCAAGGCAAATGCAAATCATGTCCAGAAAAAGAGAGAAGGCAAAAACCAGGCTGTCACAAGCTTTGCCTCATCTCATTCATAAAGAAGGAACTACTAACAAAGTTCGACGAGATCCATTACACATCCACAAATGGAAGCGAAAAGCCTAGTCTCGCTGTATCAAATAACTCAAATGTTCTGCCCCCGTAGTAACCGTCGCTGATAAACAGGCTGCTAGTGTGTGCATGAGAGGAGCGGCTGAGTAGGCCAGCTACACGCTTGAATGGAGCACCGAGAGTACCCACTACGCATGTGTACTTTCCCTGCATTGATAGTACAGTGATGGTTCTATAGAACAGTAGTACCCTCCACTTCCAACTGTAGCTCCTTGGCCCTGAGATTCAAGAGTTCAAAACAGGTGCACTATACTAGAAGTATAGTACTCCCTACGTTTTTATTTACTCCGCATATTGGAGTTGGCTAAAGTCAAACTTTACAAAGTTTGACCAAATTTATAGAAAAGAATATAAATATTTAGCATAACAAATCTATATGATGTGGAAGTACATTCAACAACGAATCTAATGGTATTGATTTGTTATTGTATATGTTAATATTTTTGTCTATAAACTTTGTCAAAGTTTGTAAAGCTTGACTTTGACCAAAACTAATATGCAGATTAAATAAAAACGGAGGGAGTACATCGAACTACTAGTTGAGAAAGTAGTACAAGTACTGCTACAGTAGAGTATGTACTAAATAATAGCCTCACCCCTTCGCTAAGGTACGATCGAGGAGCTACAGTTGGAAGTGACGAGGCCCTGCGGTTACTACACTCTTATCTCCACCTCGCTAGTTCCTCTCCCCCCGAAGAGAAGGCAGTTCGTCGCTGCTCCCATTTATTCGCCAGGCGGTTCTCCTCCTCGTCGGGGCTGGGAGACCTTGGATGACGATCCTCTGGGAGAAATCGCACGCCGCTCCGACATGCTCACCGCCGCAAGACTCGGTGCTTCCTGCACCAACTTTTTCAAGATGGTGCTTAAACAGGCTTGGGAAAAGGTCATGCTTGTTGGTCTTCCATTCATCCTCGAGGAGAAGGTTCTTCTATGGGACAATCTTTCAAATAGTCCACCTCTCCCTGGTCATGGTTTCATGTTGACTTCGCTAGAGTTGCCAACATTGAGAGGTAGTGGGATTTTGTTCGATGAGCAGGTCAGTCATGGAGTTTGATCATGTAATACTTAGTTATTCTATTTCCATCCTATAATTTGTCCGCTGCCCACCGTCTTATATATAGGTCTGGGTCGGTGCCAACGAAGATTGGCTTGCATACCTCTGTCCGGATACCACCATCATTTTGCACAACATCCACAGCAGTGCGGCCGTTCCCGTAGACCCCTTCTCCACCATTGGGATTGGCCTTCCGGACTGGCTGGCCTTGAATACGTATGATGAAGCCTACATGAGATTGAAGAAGATAGCAACTGCGGACCCGCCGACAAAGCGACGCGGCTACGATGATTACTATCTCATCGCGGTGTTCAACATAAGGATTGCCATAAATGCAAGAGGGAGTAATAGCAGTGGCTGGCGCATGTTGGTGGCGGCAGATTTGTACCCCTACATGTTCGAAGACGTCGTGCGCCATCTCGGCCGCATCTTCGCAGTGACAAGCTAGGGGACTTGTTTCATCTGGTTGCCATCCTATGGTACGGGAGATTACAAACGGAATGCACAAACCATCATTTACATCCCTAATGATACTCCATTATTTTGTAGGGACCAGTCATCCCCCGATCAAAATAAGATCTCCGATCCTGGATGTGCATTTGCATCCGCGATTTGGTATAACTTGGAACCTTGTAGCTTACTTTGGCATATTGAGATCAACTATCTTAGCAGTCATTACCCATGGTACCACTGATGTGCAACATGGTCACACAATCTAATACGATCGGACCTTCACCATCTACCCAGGTATTCCATTTAGTATTATATTTTTAACCCTCTCGCCTTCTCTTTCATTGTTGTACTACTACTAGTACTAGTAGGAGTAATTTTTACCTTGGAGGACGCGTATAGCTAGCTAGGCCCTTGAAGACTTGAACCCACTAGCTGCCACCATTTTTGTTTTTCCATGTCTTACTATCTCATCCATGTAGCCAAGAGTGGCTATATATAATAAGCCGGTTATTTTACTTCCTCTATATCGGAGTAGTACTATTTGTTGCACAGTATTACTGACCGCCATATTTGAGCACAACATTGTTATGCATGGAGCTTGACTATGTACGTCACCATGTGTCCAGATCGGAGATGCCGCATGTACTAGATGAACGTCGCTGAGTTTGACCCCCGTGATGCTAGGTGGGTGCCGAGGAACACTCTTGGAGAGTACTCGCTTTTCATTGGGGACAGCTACCCCATTGTGAAGCGGATGCCACCTTCCGTGCATGACACCGAAGGCCTGCCGTTCATGAAGCATGGTTGTGTCTTCAGTGCGCACCACCGGATGAACGACATGCTGGGACACGCTATCCCTGCCGCTTCAGCTTGGATGAGTCTCCATCATGTGGAACCGGACTAGAAAGCTACGACAATGATTCCCGTTGCTCACCGCTATGGATCGTGCTATCCATGAAGAACACCTAGGACTGGAACTTGGAAGAGGACATGTAGCCCATCTATAATGTGTAAGTGGAGTATGGTAAATTGTGAACGGTAGCGCTGTGAATATATGTAGACTAGTCATGCACAAATTTATCACATGAATTAGAGATGAACTCGTGTGGCATACTGGCTTTTGTCCTTTAGAATTTATTACTACTAAATGTGTTATGTGTACGTGCAACTTGTGTGGTTGTTGCACGGGCTCCAACATGCTCTTTGAGAAAAAAAGGTGGCATAGCTTTGGATATAGGTGATGTGGCGGCATCATACAGTAGCATCGTTCGCTATAGTTGGAGTATACTCCTACTTGGACGAAAACTCCTATAAAACCTTATGCTTGCCTCTTTGCCTCTTTGGGAGGTTCAACAGTTCGTACTCATGTGAACCTTGCACTTGGCTCTTCGCCTCTTCGGAAGGTCCAACAATGATGATACTATAGTACAATATGCTTCTAGCAATCTGACACCGATTGAACTGCTGCACGTCCACCGCGAGGGAGAGGGCGAGGGAGAGGGAGAGGGCGCTATAGTCAAAAACCCCTCCTCGTCCTGTGAGCCACCGCGCGCGTGGGCGAGGGAGAGGCGTAGTAAGCAAGCTTCTCCTCATTCGGCAAGTTCACGGGACACATCAAAGCAGTACTAGTACTAGTCCATACTGCGTCCTTTCCGGTTAATATGGCTTAATTTGAAATGAGAAAAATACACTGGCGGTCAATGTATGTAACAATACTCTCTTTACGGTCACTATATATAGTTTTGCGGTGATTATACGATCACTAGCTCATCGTAGAGCACCATATTGCACCCTACTGACCAGCCACATAGTCGACGTGGCACTTTGTTGACTGATTAAATTGTCACCTGGTTTCTGGGTCCCACCTGTCAGTTGGCAGAGCAAAGAAATCAGTTAAACAAAACTTTACGCAGGCGCGACAGGAGTCCAACCCTTGCACGCGAACCACCCTGGCTGTGTATGTGAGTGCATGCACGTGTACTCCCTCAGTCTTCCAACAAAGAGTGTACATCGGCTAAAAAACAAAGAGTGTACATCTATACTTCCAATGCATTTAGTCTTTAGTTTAATCTAAATTGATATTGATTGACAAATTCACCAACTTGCGCTCTAGGTATAGGCTACATGTCTATCCTTAATTACAACATGCAACAACCTTCATTTAATCTTATTCTCTCAATGGTTGCATGCACACATAAGTCTGCTACTTTTGGGTGTTAATTATGCCCTGGTCAACATGTAAATCTCTAAATGTAGAGTCTTTCAC
This sequence comes from Triticum timopheevii, assembly GCA_963921465.1. Taxonomy (NCBI): domain Eukaryota; kingdom Viridiplantae; phylum Streptophyta; class Magnoliopsida; order Poales; family Poaceae; genus Triticum; species Triticum timopheevii. Next base: position 424,014,802 of record OY997272.1, read on the forward strand.
AGATGTAGGGAGTAGGTTGAGCACTTGAGCGTGAGTGTATGTGTTGCATCGTGTGTTATGTGCCGCATGGGTGCGTGAGTGTTGCGTGCGTCCATGTGTACGTGTGAGTGTTGCATGTTGCATGCATGCATGCATGCATGCATGCACGAGGCTTTTACTCCCTCCCATTGACATGCTCATATTTCAAACTTCCTCTTTTCCCTCCATATGATGATACTCCCTCTGTTCCCAAATACAGAGTAAAATCCTCCCTCTGTTCCCAAATATGGAGTATTTGTCTTTCTAGAGATTTCAACAAGTGACTACGTACGGAGCAAAATGAGTGAAGTGAGCATAGAGGCATAGGGATACTGTAGATAGGAAGTCTCCGCGATCCATTATTCCCCATCTCGGTCAGAGAGAACTATTCAACTAGTCTTCGCAATGAAGTGACAATACACGCTGCAGCAGATGGGACACTTAATTAATAAGCTGAACCAGCGTGTTTGTGTTACTAAATCAGCCTTACCCAATCCTTCCATCATGTTTGCCAGTAGAGCATGCTTCCGCAAATACGCCTACGCACCTCTCTCCTCCATTAACTGACATATGGGCCCTCTTGAGGTAGACCCACATGTCATCGATGTAACTATTTACACTCCGAAGGATGGTATATCCTGGTAGTAGTACTAGAAGAATTGAGATTTAATGCACTTTCTTCCCTGTCTTTCACTCTTCTTCCTCGTCTCTTCTTCTTCCTCCTCTCGTCCCCATCGTCGGTCGCACACCATTTCCCCCCGCTCACTGCTCGTCCGCCTGCGCCATCTTCCTTAGTAGCTCGCGCGTACCATATCCCCCCGCTCACTGCTCGGCCACACGAGGAGAAGCTTCTTTGCTCGCCCGCCCGAATCCACTTCCCCGCTGGCTCGCAGGCACCAAAAACCCCAATGGTAGAACCGACTGACACGTAGAGCCGCGATTGGAATTCCCTCCCCGATGTTCTCTTGGAGCAGATCTGTAATCGTATGGACCTACTCAGCACCGTCAGTCTAGCTGCATGCTCGGTGTCTTTGTACCGTCTACTCGTCTGCAACCGGCTGGCTCTTTTCAAGACACCCTGCTTGCTGATGCCCGATCCTCGCAGGTGGACCAGACACCGACTTGACGATCCTACGGAGGTTGCCGTGGTGCCCCTCTACATGCTACCACTACCCATCCACTTGTCCTTCATGCGCGGCCACTACTGGGCAGGCATGAAGGCCAACTGGATCGTCCTCATCCACCAATCCGGTAGTCCTTGGTGTCTCGTGGATATCAACACCCAGCGAGAGATCACGCTTCCATCGTTGGATACCGCCGCCATCGAGCCTCGCGGCCTGCCGGGCACTCCTTCCTACTACGCACGAGACGCATCAAGCTTTTGGCTTGACCTCTGTTTTTTTGAAAGTTGTAATCTGTGAAGTGCCCACACCATTAGAAGACTACATGGATTACAAGCTCATTGCCTAGTTCAACATGGGATTAGTCTATTTGGAATCTGGTCGCCATACATGTTTATGGCTCATCATCAATCCGGTTGAGGCAACATTTCTGTCTGATGCTATAGTACATGATGGCATCGTTTACGCGGTCGACGCACAGATTGGCTGCCTATACTGGTGGAATCTATCATCGTGTAATTGTTCTATCTTATCTCATATTTACCTTATGAATATGACTGTCTGTTCATTGTCACAAATTTAGAATAGATAGTATGTCTATAACCACATCATTGCTATATGTTCCTCTCATTTCCTAGATTTTTATGACCACACATGTTATTGTTAGAGTTGATATGAGAACAATTGGCATCTAATGATTGTTAGAATAGATATTATGAGCATAACCTCATGATTGCTATATGTTACTCTCATTTCCAAGATTTTTATAACAACACATGTTATTGCTTAGAGTTGATATAAGAACAGTAGTAAGTGCTATGGTAGAATATGAGTAGGCCCTGTCATAGCTGTTTTCCTCTCATTGTTACATGATGTTTGAACCATGACATATTGCTAGAATATGAAAGCCATTGGCTTATTTTTTTTAACTTGGGGTATGATTATGACCACGACATTGCAATTCTCTATCTATGATATGTGTCATTGTTATAATAATCTTAATTCCACACATACTTTGAACATGATTGTTTATTTTTGTCCTTTTGGTCTCCAATTTGAATTGTTGCAGCAGACGCAAATATGCTGGCCTTCATGATTCTAGGACCTAGAATCATACCAGCTGATGGGTGGTGGTTTATCGCTCATTCAGCTGACGACGGTCATTTGATGCTCATTCGCATGTACCAAATTGACCAAACCATTACATCAAACCACATGCAGTACAATGCCTGGGGCATTCCTGACATTGATGGCTATGGCTACTTTGTGTTTGAGAAAGATCCCAACTCCGTTTTGCCAGGCATATTCAACTAGAGGCGGGTTTACAGCCTCGGCAACCACTCCATGTTCCTCGGGCTCAATTAGCCGATCATCCAACCAATCATCGATCATATCACCAGCGATGATTACCGTGCTATGCAACTTCCATTCACCAGGGGGGACTGTGTTTACACATCATACCATGGGTTCCATGAATCACCATATCCAGAGATTCATCGACACAGCTTGTTGCCAGATAAACTTAAGTGTGTGAAAGGCATCAAGCTTCCATGCGATGGATGGCTTTTGCAAACCCGACAAGCGGCGATGTCGTTCATGCCAACAGCAAATATGCACAACTTGATTCGTATTGATATCTAGACTGAGCCATGTATTCTGCTGCTGTAGCACGACCCTCTTTTGTTGGATATTATGTACTCTTGTTAATTTGAAGCACTCCTCTGGTTTGAAGGATAGATAGCTTTCTGGGATCAAGTGCATCCTAACTCACCTGCGTAGGATGTACTGATAATGATGATGGAGATGCTGTGCAGAAGCCATATATATACAGACGGTCTATTCTGCTAATATTAGCAGAATAACTATTCTACACACCACTTCCGCACTGCACGCTGAACGCAAGTGCACGTCATTCTTTGAACCAAGTGTGTTGCAGTACTCACACGAGTGAACTTCTCGTCGAAAAAAACTGCACGCGTTATTTTTTCGGTACTGTTTTCGCTCTAATTTTTTAACCATTTATCGGAATGAGGCGTGTAATATATCATTGAAAAGCTATGGATTAGGTGCAACTTCGACATGTTGAACACTTTTCGAGATTCCACACGGTTTAAGAGCAGTTTTGAAAATGGACGGCCCATGACGAGTGGCAGCAAGCATTTTTTCGCGATTTCTTCTAAACCGCTCGTTAGAATGAAGCAAACGATACGCCATTGGATATATATCGTCGATCCGCATCTTTTTCATATATAAATGTTTCTCTAATTCCTTACGGTTTAAGAGCAGTTTCAAATTTACTAAATCGTTGAATTCTGTTTTTCAAACTTTTTCAAATTTTCGTACTGTTTACGCTCCAGTTTCTGAACCGTTTATCGAAACGAGGCGTGTGATACGCCGTTGGAAAGCTACGAACGAGGCACAACTTTCATATGTTGGAATGTTTTTGAGAGTCCTTATGGTTTTTAGTTAATTTTGAAAATCATACGGCTGATGACGAGAGACAGCGGCCGTTTTTCGCGAAATTTTCACAAACCGCTGGTTGAAGTGATTCAAATTATACGCTGATGGAAAGATATCGACGAGGCGCAACTTTTTCATGTAGCACACTCTCACTAATTCTTCACGGTTTAAAAGCAGTTTTGAAATTACCGAAATGCGGGTACTCTGTTTATCGCAACACCCAAATCGATGAGTGAACTTCATCAGACAGGAAACCGCACTGCTAACCGCACTGCAGCAGGCGGGCATGTGAACTTCATGGTTTTTTTTGTCGGACATAAATTTTCCAAGACGAGCAAGTGAACCACATCAATACAAAAAATGAACCGCAACACTTTCAAAAGTGAACCGCATGAGTTACTGTTGACGTTTTCATGTTACACGTTTTTTTGGGACAACGTTTTTCATTAACATGTTTGGGACTGTAGTGACGAGCCAAGTGCACTGCATTTTCTATTTTGTCCTTTTTTTGTGTTAACACGTCCGAACTCCAGAGTAGAGGCAAGTGTACTGCATTAGTTTCTTTTTTCTAACTATTTTAATTCTTTCATTCAAATGAACCGCTTGAGAACAATGAAACGAACCTCTAGGCATAAACAATGAAATGTTTTTCTGTGTATTTTGCACAATGACAACTCCATCGTCATACATTTTTTTGAGAAAAAGAAAACTCAATCCGTGGATCATCTGAACTCGTGTACACCACAAACTGCATAGTCACCGAAGTGGGCTGCAACGTGGCTACTGTTCTAGGGCGTCGTCACCGGCAAACTACACGTCCGCACCGCACGGTGCCGACGGGTGTGCTTCTTACACTCATGCAGTGGACTGCACAAACAAAATCAACAGCAAATACACAGAAATATTGTTAGCTCCTAAGCCTAGCGAGCTGCTGGTCGTCCTTGATCTCATGGCAATAGAGGATGTAGGTGCGCAGGGGCGGAGGCCTTGCTGGTAGGCAGCAGTCCAAAAAAATCCCATGCGATGGATCTTCACACTGCACCTACCCACCAACTGAACCACATGAAGATTCCGAGCAAACTGCTCTCTCTAGTTGGAGGCATCAGGAGGAGAGAATTTCTGGACTGCACGCAAGCCCTATATGCCCTCCACAATTTGGCCCAAAACAATACACAAGAAAAGAACTATAAAATAGATCTATCAAACTGCACGCTGCTAGCTGCCAACCACACGTATGACGCCAATGAGCTGCACGGTGGCACCAACCGTACTGCATCTCATCCAACACAGCACATTCAGCTCAACTCCACGCACGCGACCTGCACAAAAAAGTACGAGAAAAGTGTCAACAAGGCGCAGAAACTAAAATTTCATTGGCGATGGCCGTGGATGAACCACACCGGGGCGCACAGTGCACTGCTCGCGGGATCCGGGTGCACTGCACTGCACCCACGCGCCATCATGGAGGTGGGGCACCAGGTGCTCTCGGGGCGGCGCGGGGCACGGACTGTGGAGACCGGCCGTCACATGGCGGAGCTATGGCCGCAGCCGGAGCGGCGCGGGGTCGGGGCTGTGGAGGTTGGCCGTCACGGGGCGGTGCAGTAGCTGTGGCCAGGGTGGGACGGGGTGGGCCAGATCCGGTGGTGGAAGCTTGGCCGTCTCGGGGTGGTGCAGTGTGGGCCAGATCCGGCGGTGGAAGGTTGGCACGGCACGGATCTTGCCGGATCCGGCGGTGGAAGCTCGGGGCCACGGGTGTGGAAGGTGGTGGCGCACCGGGGGGGTTGTGGGGCAGGGACGAGCAAGGGTCGCCGGGGAAGGCCGGTGAGGCGCGGTGGGAGGGGAGGTAGAGGAAGGAAATGATAGGATCCACAACGGAGATGCACGGGGACGAACCTGGTCGGGGCTTTGCGGGACGCCGACGACGGTGCCGCGGCGTCGGAGGTGGCCGGCCGCCTGGAGCGCGCGGGGCGGCGCGAGGATGGATGCGCGATGGCTCGCGACCGGGTGTGCGGTGGAGCTGGGGAGGGCTCCATGGGGCGGTGGGGGATACGGCCGCCAGGGTAAATCGGGGCGGTTGGTCGATTTGAGATGGTCCAGCAGCGCAGGGAGGAAGGTGGTGCGGCGGCGCGGGTGGGGAGGTGGTGCGGCGGCGCGGGGAGGTCGCGGGCTGGGCGGTGTGTGTCATGTGGTCGTGGAGCACGGGGAGAGAGAGGGTTGAGGAGAGGATAAGATGGGGTGGGTGGAGTGTGTTTTCTTTTTTTTCTGTTTGCCTCCACAGTTCACTTGTCGCTGTTTAGTTTGCTATGCGTGGGTCGGGTGGTGTTAGCAGAATAAGGGTTTGGTGTGCAGAATAAGACTCTAGAGGGTGTTATCATAATAGACCTACCCTATATATATATATATATATATATATATATATATATATCAATTAGGCTTCAAGTGCGTACTTGTTAGTTAAACCTATGGTTAAAATGTCACACTAAATACGACTAGTAGGTAGTACAGTAGCAGTATTAGTATACGTCGGTCAAATTATTCATCATGTCCACACATTAAATTGACGTGAGAACATGTTGCATGTGAGGTGACACAAGAATCCCGGCGACATGTTCGGGTATTCTGGACTTCAGATTTGGAGTACCACTTATCTGTCGAAATCTTTCATCATTCACTTAAAACAGTCGATTGATCATACATTGAGTACCATATAACTGGAATTAACCAATGCAAGTCCAAGAAGGGTTGGCCGGTGCTGCCGGCTGCCGTCAAGTTCGATCCCATGGATCAGGAGCTAATCGAGTACCTTGAGGCCAAAGTGAGTGCTTACAGCGCGATATCTCACCCTCTCATCAATTTGTTCATACCAACCATCGACAGCGAGCACCACATATGCTACACCCATCCATAGAAACTTCCAGGTAAGACACCGATCGGTCGTCTACTTGCGCAAACATATTCCTTTGTTTGTAGCTCTATTTTCCTTTTTAGATGCAGACCTAGTGAAGCAATTACAATTTGACATTTAATAAAAAGTGAAACAAGTGACTGCAACATGCCAAAGATGTTATGAAAATGCCAACTACGTACACTAAAACCTATATTCGACAAGACTGCAGGTATCACACTGAGTGGCCTAAGCAAGCATTTCTTCTAGCGCAATTCTAGGGTGTTCAAAAGGGGCACAAGGACGTGTCACAAGATATAGTCGGAGTGTGGCATGCACGCGATGTGGCACAAGACCGGCAATACCTTGCCGGTGATGGTCAACGGCCGGCAGACGGGAAGCAAAATGTTTCTTGTGCTGCACACCAACAAGAACTTCGACCAGCAAAGGACCAACTGGGTGATGCACCAGTACAACCTCGGGGACCTGGAGCAAGAGAAGGAGCGGGAGCTGGTCCTCTGCAAGGTTTTCTACCAGACGAACACTAGGGCCAGGAGTAAAAAGATTATAAGTTAGGTTGGTATTGGTACTTGTACTACCTTGTCTTCCACAAGTTGGTATTGTTGTTAACGATCTTTTGGTATGAACTTGGCATTTGCTTCCAACCATCATGCCGAGGGTCGACGTGGATATAAAGCTGAATCATTTGTTTTGAAATGATTTTTTAGGCACCTGATTTTATTTGATGGGTAGCATAAGCACTTGCCATTCGAATTCCCAGTTCTCTAAATTTTTCGAAACAAGTGCATGCACTTATTATCACCATGAAAAAACAATATATCTGCTGCATCCCAGTTACCAGTCTGTATTGCAGAATTCTCTCGTTTATTGAGCAAGTATATTATTTTTTCAGGTCGAGCAAGTTTCAACTGGGTTGTAGACTGCCCAGGCTTGGTTTTGTTTTTAACATGCCCAGCCCATGACGACAACGGGGCACAAAGATCCAGCAGGTATCTACTGGCCTCTGGCCCGCCAGCATTAGTTATATTTTGTCTTACAACATTCACAGGCAGTTTTTTTACTGAATCAAACACACAGCCTAGTTCTATTTTCCTCTTGAAACACCATGTCCTACATCCATTTTCTAATCTCTACCTATAGTTTTAATAGTTCATATACACGTATCATTATATTGAAAATACATAAAATTCCCTTTTCAAATTTACATCCTTATTTTTGTTGTTGTTTTCCCTCCCAGCGCTGATTTTTTTACCACTGGTTTTCCCTTAAACCAACTCAATTGTCCCACATCTTATTTGCTTACAAAAACAAAACGTTTTTTGGCAAATCAATAAGTTCTTAGAAAAAGGTTTATCATTAAGGGATTACAATAGTTCGGATTCCACCGAAATATGCAAAATAAGGTTGATTTTTTTGACCATGGTCCTGGGTAGAAAATGGGCTGTAATAAATTACTTAAGAATTAGCAAATGGGCTGCAAATTATTAAAAAATAGCAAATGGGCTCTTTGTTATCTGCCATAGATTTGGAGGCTGACTTGTGGGCCTACTAAGTTCATGCGTACACAAGGTTTCTCAAAAAAGAAACTTAGTCAACAATAGACTCTACCAGCTTCAGACAGTTAGATGTCAATCTAACGGCAGTTGTGCTTCTTCAGTCTCTGATCTTCCTGCTCCAGCCAACCAGCGCCGGCGGAACCGCCTGCTCCCACCTCCCGTGGCCAGCTGTGCTGCCGGGCAGGCCTCGCGACCCCACCATACTCACATCCCTGGCATGTCTATCCCTCTACTCACCCACACCTCCTCTTATTTTCTGGCGATGGCAGTCGAACCAGTCAACCCTCGTACTCCCCACCGTGTGGGCAGCCACTACAGTGTCTTCCCCGGCTCCGTGGCATTCCCTTTTTAGGCCTCACCGTCGTCCACCGCCCTGGTGCTCTCGGCGCAGTGTGGTCAACGAACGACATCCATCGGAAGTGGATTGTACATGGAGAGGCTGGCAGCTGGGTCCACGGCCGCATGCAAGGAAATGCCTCCTTATTACATGCAAAATAATGATTCCTCCACCTGACATCTGGGACCCACCGGAAGGGCATTTTGCAAAAAAACATTCCCCCCGCTGACAGGTCGGACCCACCAGCTATATCTTTGCACGCAAGGAAGTGCCTCCTTATTACGAATAAAAAAATGAATACTCCCCCTGCTAGATGGGACCCAGCATAGTGGGAGGCTGACTTGTGGGCCTACTAAGTTGACGGGGACAGAGGGCTTTGTCAACTTAGTCAATATGAATGATTCTAGCTCCAGTGACCGTACGATGTCCATCCAACGGCCATAGTGCTTCTTCAACCTCTGGTCTTCTTGCTCCAGCCACCCAAAGCAGCGCCGGTCATGCCGCCCGCTCCTCTCTCCCATGGCCGGCTGTGCTGCCGTGGAGGCCTCACCCCTACTACTCCCAGCACTGGCCAGACCATCCCCCACTCACCCATACCCCCTGTTATTCTGCGGCGACGGCAGCCTCACACCGCAGCCGAACCAGTGAACCCTCGTACTCCTCTCCGCGTGGGCATCCACTGCCGCGTCTTCCCCGGCTCCGCGTCATCCCCTTCCTAGGCCTCACCGTCATCCACGGCCTTGGTGCTCTCGGCGCGGCGTGGTCAACATGGTTAAGGAACGACTTCCATCAGAAGAGTACTGTACGTGGAGAGGCTGACAGCTGGGTCCACGGCCGCAGCAAGGAAGTGCCTCCTTATTACACGCAAAATAATGATTCCTCCACCTGACAGCAGGGACCCATCGGACGGGCCACCGTATTTTGTGAAAAAAAAAACATTTCCCTCATGACTGTTGGGACCCACCAGCTACATCTTCGCACACAAGGAAGTGCATCCATATTATGGGCAAAAAAACGATTCACCCCCTGACTGCTGGGACCCACTATCTACATCTTCACACGCAAGGAAGTGCCTGACAGTCGGGACCCACCTGGTCGAAGCGTACGTAGAGTTGTCATTCTGGTCGTGAACGTGTACGTACATACTGATCAATGTAGAGGCGCGCACGTGTCATAGTAGAGCGAGCACATGTCATAGTAGAGACGCCCATATAGCATGTACACGTACATACAGCGGCCAGGGCGCAAGAAAGTAAATATGGCCATGTACGTACATACGGGCGAGGTCTCAAATGCCTACTCGCGCATATGTATGGCCAGTGCTCGTGTACATGCCTGGGTCGAAACAGAGAAACTGCATCGTCGTCGTCTTCATGGGGAGCCAACCGGCTGGGCGGAACGGAATGCGTCGTCGTGTTCATCGGGAGGGCTTGGACAGAACATCCAATGGAAACAAGGCCTGGCGTACCGCAGAACGGAGGAAACGGCCTTGTTTTCAACCGGCCACGGTCGAAATGGGACCCTATTCATCGAGAGAGGTCTGGCATACCACAAAACAGAGGAAACAGACTTCTGTTGGACCTCCTACGATCGAAACAGGGTCCTGCTGATCAGGAGGGGTGTGGTGTACTGCAAAACGGAGGAAATGGACTTGTGTTGGAGCACTACGGTCGAAACGGGAGTCCTATTCATCGGGAGGGGTGTGGCGTACCGCAAAACGGGACTCCACGGGATACTGTTCATCTCCACCCTCGACCTCCTCCAGCCTCCACAGGCTACTGTTCATTCACCGTCGACCTCTTCCAGCCTCCACCTGCGACTGTTCATCCACATGATCCTATTCATCTAGCCTCCACTGCGCCTCCACCGGCTACTGTTCAACCAGCCCTCTCCATGGGGTCCTGTTCAACCACCCTTCCATGGGCTACTGTTCATCCAGCCCTCCACTGGCTACTGTTCAACCAGCCCTCCATGGGGTCGTCCAATTCATCCAGCCTTCCACGGGGTCCTGTTCATCCACCCCCAACCAGCTCGATCGGGGTCCTGTTCATCCAGAGGCAACACCACAGGGTCCTGTTCATCCACCCCCACCAGGAACTATTCATCCAAACCCCCAACAACGCTCACTGTTCATCAAGGGAAGGAGGCAGCAGGGTTCAATCGGCTTCAGTTAGCAGCATTAGCGAAGGAATCACTCGGGTTCAGTTAACAACAAGGGATCGATCGCTCGGGTTAAGTAACGTAGCTAGTGCAATCGCTCGGGTTCAGTTAGAGCCTAACGCCTCACTTGAGTTCAGTTAGCCCAATGCCTCGCACACTCGCGCGTATGTGTAAGAGAAAAACGCACATCGCTCGGCCCCCGACCACCCACCGTAACCGGGAACTCCCTGAAATTTTCCTCGCCCTCGCTTCTATCATGGTTTTTCCATCATGGACGGCCCAAAGAATGTCATGCAGCTGCGTCTCCAGCCCGCCCAAGATGAAAATCCCATTTTCTATCATGATTTTTTGTCATAGAAGTAGGAGCCCACCACATCTATGATGATACAGGGTTTGGTCACAATTATCGTCATAGAAGTGTCATAAGCATGACAGAAAAAATTCGTTCGGCCCAAACTGTCACGGATGTGTCTTTTTTTGTAGTGCTTGTAAACACTTTTCCCTATAATTCCTTTCAATAACCTATTTTGTTTCTCAAGTGTAACTTGGCTAAGAGAATCAATAGTGGAATCGAGAGAACTACTATAAGCAACAATATTAGATTTGACATGGTTATTGTTACTACTAGATGAAGAATCTTTCTTGCTCTTGTTGCTAGATTTCACTTGTGGCATATAAGTAGACAAGAGGAGATGTTTGGCAATATAAGAAGAACTCTTCTTTTGAAAATCATGATTGATAGCTTTTAGGAACTCATGTTCTTGCTCTAAATTTAGCTTCTTGAAGTGTAGCTTCTCATGAGTCCTTAGGAGCTCTCTATGATCCTCTAGAGTTGTTTCATGAGCTAACTTAAGAGTGTTTAGTTCTTTAGTTAAACGCTCTAACTCCTTCTTATCATTGCCATTCGTTTCATCTTGATTAGCATGGTATTACTAGCAAGTTCATCATAGTTTTCATCACTAGTGTTGTCAATAAGTAAATCATCATCACCTAGCAAATCATCTTCATCACTATTGAAATCAACATACTCGGGGTGTGATACCTTGGAGCCTTTATCCATGAAGCATCTTCCAATTCCTTAATTTGGTGAGTCAAATATATCTTAGGAGTTGGATGACACAAGTGCAACACCAACAACACCTTCATCTTGAGTATAGTCGGAGTCAGAGTGATAGCTTCTCTCGAAGTAGTTGACGGAGTTGGAACCGGATACCCATTCATTAACGTGAGCCTGATCTCTTCGTCTAGTGTAGCTCTTTGATGACTTGTCCTTCATTTCTGAATCCTTGCTTCTATGAGAGGGTCTTAGTTCATAACGATCATCTCTACTCCTTCTCTCTCTTGAAGGTGATTCATATCTTCTACTCCTCTTTTTGGTGAGTCTTCTCTTTTCTTGTAGGGAGTCGTACACTCATTGGAATAGTGTTCGGGTCTTCCACAACTGTAGCAATTATGATCATGACTAGAAGATCTTTTGTCATTGTAGTACCTTGACTTGGAGTTTGTCTCTTTGCTTCTATTCTTTTAGAACTTGTTGAAGTTCTTCACCATTAACATCAATTCTTCATTGGAGACTAGCTTGTCACTTGATGTTGTAGGAGCATCACTTGAAGATTTGTAAGCACCACTTGACTTGTTGTGGAGCTCATCCTTATCCTTGAGTGACATCTCATGAGCAACAATTCTACCAATGACTTCTATGGGCTTGAGATCTTTGTAATTGGGCATCATTTGGATCAAGGTGCACATGGTGTCGTATTTTCCATCCAAGGCTCTTAGGATTTTCTTGATGATGCATTTCTCGGTCATCTCTTCACTTCCTAAGTTGGCAATCTCATTTGTGATGAGAGCAAGTCTAGATTACATTTCTGTGACTCATTCACCATCCTTCATCTTGAACTTGTCAAGTTGACTTTGAAGCACATCCTATTTGGATTCCTTGACGGACTCGGTACCTTCATGCATATCAACCAAAGTATCCCAAATTTCTTTTGCATTCTCAAGGCGGCTAACTTTGTTGAATTCTTCGGGGCACAATCCATTGAAGAGAATATCGCAAGCTTGAGCATTGTACTGCAACACCTTCAATTCATCCATGGTGGCTTCACGATCCAGTTCTTTTCCATCCTCGAAGTATTGACCTTGCAAACCAATACGAACAACAGCCCAAATGGCTATGGATTTTCATCCTATTCTTCTGACTAGCAAAATTTGTACCATCAAAGTAAGGACCTCTACGGTGATAATTTCCCTCGCTAGACGAGAATGTACCATCAAAAGGACCTCTACGGTGATAATTTCCCTCACTAGACGCCATACTCTCCTAGGTTGTGAAACCAAGGTTATGATCACCAAATCTATGGAAATCAAGGCAAATGGAGACCAAAGATCTGGAACCAATTGTAGGACCGCAAGTATGTCTAGAGGGGGTGATTAGACTACTTGACCAAATAAAAATATATCATTTTCCCAATTTTAGTTGTGGGCAGATTTTAGCAATTAGCACAAGTCAAGCAATCGACCTACACATGCAATTTTAAGAGTATAGCAGTGAAAAGTAAAACATTGCATATGAAGTTAAAGGGAAGGGTTTGGAGAAAGCAAACGCAGTGGAGACATGGAGATGTTTGGCGTGGTTTCGATAGGTGGTGATATCGTACGTCCATGTTGATGGGGACTTCAACCCACAAAGGGTAACAGTTGCGTGAGTCCATGGAGGGCTCCACCCATGAAAGGTCCACGAAGAAGCAACGTTGTCTATCCCACCATGGCCATCACCCACGAAGGACTTGCCTTACTCGGGTAGATCTTCACGAAGTAGGCAATCTCCTTGCCCTTACAAACTTCTTGGTTCAACTCCACATCCTGCAGAGGCTCCCGAGCGACACCTAACCAATCTAGAAGACACCACTCTCCAAAAGGTCATAGATGGTGTGTTGATGATTGTTGGATTACGGGTTACACAAACCCTTGATAGGTTCGAACTTTGGGGTGTGTGCGGAGATCTCAACCTACCCAGCCTGCCTACTCGCGATCCTCCTAAGACTAGCACGACAAGCTCAAAGAGACAAAGAGACACAACGGTTTATCCTGGTTCGGGCCACCTAGCGGTGTAATACCCTACTCTAGCATTTTGGTGGATTGCCTCGGAGGGCTGAGGATGAACTAGTACAGTGGATGAACTGGCCTCAGGAGGTGAGGTGTTCTTGAGCTCAAGGGAGCTCATGTGGTGTGAGCTAGTTCAACTTGTCTTGCCTCTATGGTGGTGGCTAGTCCTCTTTATAGTGGCCTTGGTCCTCTTCCCAAATATTGGCGGGAAGGGATCCCACAATGGCTGGTTTTGAAAGGTGACAAGTAGTACATCTTATCCTGACAAAAGTAGTCTTCGCCTGGGAAAAGCCTCTGGTCGTGACGCTGCGGTGGGCTCGTCGATGACCTCCGTCCTGGCGGTCCTGGTCTCGTTGCACCAGAATGGAAACCTTTGGCTGATTCCTCGATACTCCGCACCTGGGGCTTGCCTCCCTTGCACCGAAGAGGAAACCTGTGCTCTGCGCCCGCCTGGCGCCCGCCTGGCCTTGGTCGTCATGGCTCACGCCAGCTAAGCCACATGAGGTAAACCTTGCATAGAACTCTCCACCCCTCGGGAGCCAGCCTGAGGAGGCCAATCCCCTCGGGGGTCTTAGCGTCATCCGCCTCGCCAGGCTTGCCCCCGCGTGAGGGTCTAGTGCTGTTGATGCTGAAGCTGGGCCGTACCAGGCCGTCGATGGAGCCATGCGGTGGGCCACAGGCAGAAGGGATGGATACCCCCATATCCAGGACGCCGACAGCAGCCCTCGGGCCCAAGGCGCACACGGACTTGGCTTCCAGGCGAAGCCAAAGGGCAAGTGCAGAGCGCCGTGGGCCCTAACCGCCTGCGGCCTTGATGACACGTGGCGGTTGATGGGACGTGGGTGTCTCCACTTCCCCACGCCGCCTTGATATCTGGCAGGCCCAGCAGTCGCCCATTGCCAGTACAGCTTGCCCTTCATAGATTGCCGCGCTCGACCCTTGTTTCCTCCTTCCCAATCTTGCTGCCTCGTCCATTAATCCGGCACTATCGCCTCACGCTTCATTTGGCGCTCGCCATGGCCCCCCAGCCAAGGAAGAAGAAGGGGAGGCCGTGCGCCTTGGCCAGTCCTCCGCCAGCCTTGGAGCCAGCCCTCAAACAGTCGACGGTGATCAACCAAGAGGGGCTGGACAAGGTCTGCCACGCGCTCGCCGCCGATTCCAATGAGTGGAGGGTGACGGCTGTCCGCCCTGCATCTTGGCGAGTGAGAGAGATGAGTGCCACCGAGAGCAGGGGGTCCATGCTCTTCTCGCGGGGCTGATTCCTCCCTTCTCTCCTTTCTCCAATGTGGTGATATCGCATTACCAGATCCACCTGCTGCATTTGGAGCCCCGCTCTGTTATTCTTCTCGCCATCTCGCCCTTCCTCTGCGAGGCCATGGTCGACATTACTCCTTCCGTGGCCTTATTTCGCCATTTCTTCATGCTTCGGTTGGTCAACGCCCACCAATGCTCTGGGTGCGTGACCTTTGAAGCTGTGGCCGCAACCGCTGGTTTGGGAATCGACTTCGAGCTCTCGCCTGCCATGAAGGGATTCCGGAAGTAGTGACTGCTTATGGATGCCGGCGCATTCAGCCCCCTGCTCTTGACTCCTGGGGCACCGGCCTCGCCTAGCTCCGGTTGGTGCCACGAGAGGCTCTCTGACCGGCGCCTTGCTTTTGTCTAGAAGAGGCTGTTGAGGTTACAAGAACTGGAAGTGACGACACTGATGGTGGTCAAGGAATTCGTTAGGCAGCGCATCGCTCCCCTCCAGCGCCATTCTCGCCCAATGTGGGACGTTGCGAGCGTCGAGGATCCGATGAGGCTGTAGAGGCCATCACTGGCTGCTAGGACCTTGAGCATGGTTCTCAAACTCCTGACGGGCGAGCCCGAGCCTGCTGACCTTCCGGGGGGTGGCTGCCTTCTCTATCAGTGCTCTAATAAGGCGGCCTTCGCTGGGCAGATGCCTCTGTTCGACGAGTGGGGGTTTCTCCCGGAGGGACTTGAGAGGCCCCGCGAGAACCCTGTCTTTGTTGCTCCCCTTCTACTCGATCCTGCCGCACGTGCGCCAAGTGCGGAAGCAGGGGAGCACCCGCGACCTGCAGCTATTGAGGGCTCCTCCGGAGGCTTGGTGCCGATGAGGGCCCAGGAGGTCAAGGCTCCTGAGGTGCCACTAAGACTTGACATTGGAGGCCGTGGAGCACAACATGTCATTGGAGAGGCTGGAGGCGAGGGAGCGCCAGGCTGCCGCGGCCGAGGAAGCCGTCGCCGCCCGAGAAGCCCAGGTCCAGCTGGAGGTGGAGGAGAGGGTGGCGAAGGTGCATGCTAAGTTGGCTGAGAGGCACCGCCTGGATCTGGAGTTGCTCGAGGCCGAGCTTGAGGGCCGGACCTTGCTACGTCTTGAGCTTGTGTTGGTTTTCCTTGAAGAGGAAAGGGTGATGCAACAATAGTAGCGTAAGTATTTCCCCCAGTTTTTGATAACCAAGGTATCAATCTAGTAGGAGGCTCGTCAAAAGTCCCATGCACCTACACAAACAAACAAAGAACTCGCAAACAACGCAATAAAGGGGTTGTCAATCCCTTCACGGCCACTTGCGAAAAAGTGAGATCTAATAGAGATAATACGATAAGATAAATATATTTTTGGTATTTTATAATATAGATGCAAACAGTAAAGATGCAAATAAAAGTAGATTGGAAGCAAATATGATAAGAGATAGACCCGGGGGCCATAGGTTTCACTAGAGGCTTCTCTCAAGATAGCATATGTATTACGGTGGGTGAACAAATTACTGTCAAGCAATTGATAGAAAAGCGAATAATTATGAGATTATCTAGGCATGATCATGTATATAGGCATCACGTCCGTGACAAGTAGACCGACTCTTGCCTGCATCTACTACTATTACTCCACACATCGACCGACTCCAGCCTGCATCTAGAGTATTAAGCTCATAAGAACAGAGTAACGCTTTAAGCAAGATGACATGATGTAGAGGGATAAACTCAAGCAATATGATATAAACCCCATCTTTTTATCCTCGATGGCAACAACACAATACGTGCCTTGCTGCCCCTGCTGTCACTGGGAAAGGACACCGCAAGATTGAACCCAAAGCTACGCACATCTCCCATGGCAAGAAAGATCAATCTAGTAGGCCAAACCAAACTGATAATTCAAAGAGGCTTGCAAAGATAACTCAATCATACATAAAAGAATTCAGAGAAGATTCAAATATTATTCATAGATAAACTTGATCATAAACCCACAATTCATCGGATCTCAACAAACACACTGCAAAAAGAGTTTATATCGAATGGATCTCCACAAGAGAGGGGGAGAACATTGTATTGAGATCCAAAAAGAGAGAAGAAGCCATCTAGCTAATAACTATGGACCCGAAGGTCTGTGGTAAACTACTCACAACTCATCGGAGGGGCAAGAATGTTGATGTAGAAGCCCTCCATGGTCGATCCCCCCTCCGGCGAAGTGCCGGCGAAGGCTCCAAGATGGGATCTCGCGGATACAGAAGGATACGGCGGTGGAAATTGTGTTTTGTTGGCTCCCTGGATGTTTTCGGGGTACGTAGGCTTATATAGGAGGAAGAAGTACGTCGGTAGACGCCCGAGGGGCCCACGAGACAAGGGGCGCGCCCTATAGGGGGGGCTCCTATCTCGTGGAGGCCTCGGCTGCTTCTTGACTTGCACTCCAAGTCCTCTGGATCATGTTGGTTCCAAAAATCACGCTCCCGAAGGTTTCATTCCGTTTGGACTCCATTTGATATTCCTTTTCTTTGAAATACTGAAATAGGCAAAAAAAACAGCAATACGGGTTGGGCCTCCGGTTAGTAGGTTAGTCCCAAAAATGATATAAATGTGTAAAATAAAGCCCATAAATATCCAAAAGGGGTAATATAATAGCATGGAAGAATCAAAAAATATAGATACGTTGGAGACGTATCAAGCATCCCCAAGCTTAATTCCTGCTCGTCCTCGAGTATGTAAATGATAAAAAGAGAAGTTTTGATGTGGAATGCTACCTAGCATAATTCTTAATGTAATTTTCTTTATTGTGGCATGAATGTTCAGGTCCAAATGATACAAAATAAAAGTTCATATTAACATGAAAATGGTGATACTTCAAGCATACTAATCAAAGTAATCATGTCTTCTCAAAATAACATGGCCAAAGAAAGTTATCCCTACAAAATCATATAGTCTGGCTGTTGCTCTATCTTCATCACACAAAGTATTTAATCATGCACAACCCTGATGACAAGCCAAGCAATTTTTTCATACTTTAATAATCTCAAACTCTTTCAACTTTCACGCAATACATGAGCGTGAGCCATGGACATAGCACTATATGTGGAATAGAATGGTGGTTGTGGAGAAGACAAAAAAAGGAGAAGATAGTCTGACATCAACTAGGCATATTAACGGGCTATGAAGATGCCCATTAATAGATATCAATGTGAGTGAGTAGGGATTGCCGTGCAACGAATGCACTAGAGCTATAAATATATGAAAGCTCAACAAAAGAAACTAAGTGGGTGTGCATCCAACTCGCTCGCTCATGAATACCTAGGGCACTTTGAGGAAGCCCATCATTGGAATATACAAGCCAAGTTCTATAATGAAAAATTCCCACTAGTATATGAAAGTGACAACATATGAGACTCTCTATCATGAATATCATGGTGCTATTTTGAAGCACAAGTGTGAAAAAAGATAGTAGCATTGTCCCTTCTCTCTTTTTCTCTCATTTTTTTTCTTTTTTCTTTGGCCTTTCTTTTTTTCTTTTTCTTTTTGGCCTTTCTCTTTTTTTTCTTTTTCTTTTTTTCTTTTTGTAAAGTCCGAAGTCTCATCCCTACTTGTGGGGGAATCAAAGTCTTCATCATCCTTTCCTCACTAGGACAATGCTCTAATAATGAAGATCATCACACTTTTATGGATTTACAACTCAAAGCTAGAACAAGATATGACTCTATATGAATGCCTCCGGCGGTGTACTCGGATATGCAATGAATCAAGAGCGACATGTATGAAAATTATGAAGGTGGCCTTGCCACAAATACGATGTCAACTACATGATCATGCAAAGAGCAATATGACAAAATTAATGCGTGTCATATGAACGGAACAGTGAAAAGTTGCATGGCAAAATATCTCGGAATGGCTATGGAAATGCCATAATAGGTAGGTATGGTGGATGTTTTGAGGAAGGTATATGGTGGGTGTATGGTACCGGCGAAAATTACGCGGCACAAGAGAGGCTAGCAATTGTGGAAAGGTGAGGTGCGTATAATCCATGGACTCAACATTAGTCAAAAGAACTCATGCACTTGTTGCAAAAATCTAGAAGTCATCAAAAACCAAAGCACTACGCGCATGCTCCTAGGGGGATAGATTGGTAGGAAAAGACCATCGCTCGTCCCCGACCGCCACTCATAAGGAAGACAATCAATAAATAAAATTGTACTCCAACTTCATCACAAAGCGGTTCACCATACGTGCATGCTACAGGAATCACAACCCTTAACTCAAGTATTTTTCATAATCACCTCAACTAGCATGACTTTAATATCACCACCTCCATATCTCAAAACAATTATCAAGCATCATATTGATCATATCATCCAATTCTTTTCTATGATAGTTTTTATTATACCCAACTTGGATGCTCATCATTCTAGGACCAAATTTGTAACCATAGCAAATACCATGCTGTTCTAAAAGACTCTCAAAAAGATATAAGTGAAGCATGAGAGACTAGCAATTTATTCAACGTTAAGTCACCACCGTGCTCTAAAAAAATATAAGTGAAGCACTAGAGCAAAAACTATCAAGCTCAAAAGATATAAGTGAAGCACATAGAGTATTCTAGCAAATCCTAATCAAGTAGGCTTCTCCCAAAAGGTGTGTACGGCAAGGATGATTGTGGTAAACTAAAAAGAAAAGACTAATATAATACACGACGCTCCAAGCAAAACACATATCATGTGGTGAATAAAAATATAGCTCCAAGTAAAGTTACCAATGAACGAAGACGAAAGAGGGGATGCCTTCCCGGGGCATCCCCAAGCTTAGGATTTTGGCTATCCTTGAATATCTTGGGGTGCCATGGGAATCCCCAAGCTTAGGCTCTTTCCGCTCCTTATTCCATAGTCCATAAAAGCTTTACCCAAAACTTGAAAACTTCACACCACAAAACTCAACAGGAAATCTTATAAGCTCCGTTAGTGAAAGAAAACTAAACCACCACATAAGGTACTGTAATGAACTCATTATTTATTTATTTTGGTGTTAAACCTACTGTATTCCAACTTCCCTATGGTTTATAAACTATTTTACTAGCCATAGATGCATCGAAATAAGCAAACAACACACGAAAAACAGAATCTGTAAAAAACAGAACAGTCTGTAGCAATCTGTAACTAACGCAAACTTCTGGAACTCCAAAAATCCTAAAAAAATAGGAAGTCCTGTACATTTTATCTGTTGATCATAAGAAAAAAGAATAAACGCAAAATCACATTTCTGTGATTTAACAAAACTAAATTAGTGCGTGCAAAGTTTCTGTTTTTTAGCAGAATCAAACTAACTATCATCGTAGGTTATCCTATAGGTTCTACTTGGCACAAACACTAATTAAAAGATAAAAACACATCTAAACAGAAGGTAGATGCAAGATTTATTACTAAACAGGAACAAAAACAAAAACATAAAGAAAATTGGGTTGCCTCCCAACTAGCGCTATCGTTTAACGCCAGTAGCTAGGCATAAAAGCGAAGATAGATCTAAGTAGTGCCATCTTTGGCACTAAATTCATAAGTAGCCCGCATGATAGATTCATAAGGTAATTTGACTTTATTTCTTGGAAAGTGCTCCATGCCTTTATTTAATGGAAATTGGAATCTAATAATCCCTTCCTTAATATCAATAATCGCGCCAATCGTTCTAAGGAAAGGTCTACCAAGAATAATAGGGCAAGAAAGATTGCAATCTATATCAAGAACGATAAAATCTACGGGCACCAAATTTCTATTTGCAACAATGAGAACATCATTGATTCTTCCCATTGGCTTTTTAATGGTTGAATCCGCAAGGTGCAAATTTAAAGAGCAATCATCAAGATCATGGAAACCTAGAATATCACATAAAGTTTTCGAAATCGTGGAAACACTAGCACCCAAATCACACAAAGCAAAACACTCATGATCTTTAATTCTAATATTTATAGTAGGTTCCCATTCATCATTAAGTCTTCTAGGTATAGAAACTTCCAAATTAAGTTTTTCATCATAAGATTGCATCAAGGCATCAACGATATGTTTGGTAAAAGCTTTATTTTGACTATAAGAATGAGGAGAATTAACAACGGATTGCAACAAGGAAATACAACCTTCTAAAAAACAATTATCATAATCAAATTCCTTGAAATCCGAGATAGTGGGTTCAATGCTATTTAAAGTCATGACCTCTCCAATCCCACTTTTACCAAATTTAGCATCAAGATCTAAAAACTCCGAATTTTGGGACGCCTTCTAGGTAAAGTTGACTCATCATCAGTCCCATAATTATCAAGATTCATATTGCAAAACATAGATCTAATAGGAGACGCATCAATAACTTTAAGATCTTCATCATTATTTTCATCTAACTTTTCCGGTTTGGTGACCATCTTATTGACTAAGGTGGCTTGCTTATCAGAAATTTTGGCTATAGCATTTTCAAGCCGGGTAATTTGAGCGTTCACACCATAAAATTCTTTATTCATATCATCAAGCTCTTTGTTCATAAACCCCAAAAAACCTTTTTGTTCCTTAAGCTCTTTTCTGAAGAAATTATTATGCTCAAATTGCAAATTCATAAAGCTTCTAATATTTGATTCAATCTCTTCCAACCTTCTAAGAAGGTGGTTAGAACCCTTAGTCTAAGCCATAAGGACAGATAGGCACACAAGCAAGCAGAAAAAGGCAAGCGAAAAGAGAGGAGGAGGTTGGGAAAGAGAGGGTGAATAAAATGGCAAGGGTGAAGTGGGGGAGAGGAAAATGAGAGGCAAATGGAAAATAATGTAAATACGAGGGAGATGAGTTTGTGATGGGTACTTGGTATGTCTTGACTTGAGCGAAGACCTCCCCGGCAACGGCGCCAGAAATCCATCTTGCTACGTCTTGAGCTTGCATTGGTTTTCCTTGAAGAGGAAAGGGTGATGCAACAATAGTAGCGTAAGTATTTCCCTCAGTTTTTAAGAACCAAGGTATCAATCCAGTAGGAGGCTCGTCAAAAGTCCCACGCACCTACACAAACAAACGAAGAACTTGCAACCAACACAATAAAGGGGTTGTCAATCCCTTCACGGCCACTTGCGAAAAAGTGAGATCTAATAGAGATAATATGATAAGATAAATATATTTTTGGTATTTTATAATATAGATGCAAAAAGTAAAGATGCAAATAAAAGTAGATTGGAAGCAAATATGATAAGAGATAGACCCGGGGGCCATAGGTTTCACTAGAGGCTTCTCTCAAGATAGCATATGTATTACGGTGGGTGAACAAATTACTGTCGAGCAATTGATAGAAAAGCGAATAATTATGAGATTATCTAGGCATGATCATGTATATAGGCATCACGTCCGTGACAAGTAGACCGACTCCTGCCTGCATCTACTACTATTACTCCACACATCGACCGACTCCAGCCTGCATCTAGAGTATTAAGCTCATAAGAACAGAGTAACGCTTTTAGCAAGATGACATGATGTAGAGGGATAAACTCAAGCAATATGATATAAACCCCATCTTTTTATCCTTGATGGCAACAATACAATACGTGTCTTACTGCCCCTGCTGTCACTGGGAAAGGACACCGCAAGATTGAACCCAAAGCTAAGCACTTCTCCCATGGCAAGAAAGATCAATCTAGTAGGCCAAACCAAACTAATAATTCTAAGAGACTTGCAAAGATAACTCAATCATACATAAAAGAATTCAGAGAAGATTCAAATATTATTCATAGATAAACTTGATCATAAACCCACAATTCATCGGATCTTGACAAACACACTGCAAAAAGAGTTTACATCGAATAGATCTCCACAAGAGAGGGGGCGAACATTGTATTGAGAACCAAAAAGAGAGAAGAAGCCATCTAGCTAATAACTATGGACCCGAAGGTATGTGGTAAACTACTCACAACTCATTGGAGGGGCAAGGATGTTGATGTAGAAGCCCTCCATGGTTGATTCCCCCTCCGGCGGAGTGTCGGCGAAGGCTCCAAGATGGGATCTCGTGGATACAGAAGGTTACGGCGGTGGAAATTGTGTTTCGTTGGCTCCCTGGATGTTTTCGGGGTACGTAGGCTTATATAGGAGGAAGAAGTACGTCGGTGGACGCCCGAGGGGCCCATGAGATAGGGGCGCGCCCTATAGGGGAGGGGGCGCACCCTCCTATCTCGTGGAGGCCTCAGCTGCTTCTTGACTTGCACTCCAAGTCCACTTGGACTCCGTTTGATATTCCTTTTCTTTGAAATACTGAAATAGGCAAAAAAACAGCAATACGGGCTGGGCCTCCGGTTAGTAGGTTAGTCCCAAAAATGATATAAATGTGTAAAATAAAGCCCATAAACATCCAAAAGGGGTAATATAATAGCATGGAACAATCAAAAATTATAGATACGTTGGAGACGTATCAGACCTCTGCCCTGAAGGCTAAGCTGCAGTCTGTTTAGCAGCATGAGAGCGCTGCCCGAGGAGCCCTGACTTCCTCCGAATTTGCCTTGAATTCTGCCCGTGCTGAGATATCCTCTCTCCAGAAGCAAGTCGAAGACACCGCCTCCCTCCTGAAGAAGGCTTCGAGTGAAAAGAGTCGCCGCCTAACATTGGAACGCGAGCACGGCTCCATGCTCGAAGGTCTGTGCGTCAGAGCCAACAATGCCTCGGGTGCTATTTGTGATGAGAGTGCTCCTCACCCGCACGAGAGCGACTATGCCAGCCATCTCAACTTCTTCACTGATATCATGACCCACCTGGAAGGTCAGGCCATGAAAGCTTGCCAACTTGTTGAGGAGAGGAGCCGGGGCCTCCTCGGTCGCGCACTCTCGCGCATCTTCAGCAACCTCCTGAACCTCGATTCCCACTTTGATTTTAGCACCATGATAGCCCCCGTGCCTGCGGCCACCCAAGACAAGTTCGCCAAGTGGGTGGATGGCCATGTGGACGCCTTGGTGAAGGAGCTGACTCCTGAAGACGACACGGCTGTTCTTGTGGTCGAAGGCGCGAGTGGCGATGACGAGGAGGGTGGCAGCCACGACGCAAGCAGCGCGGATGGGAGTGACGAAGAAGGCGCGTCCAGATAGGCCCGTGTTTCTTTTTTGCTTTGACCTGTATGACGAAAACTTGAACGCATTCTGGTGAGAGCATTTTGAAAAGGGGGTGCTCCTTATGATGTGTGAGATTGTGAAATGCTTTTGAAGTAGCGCCTGGAGCGGGGGCCTGCAAGGCTGCGGGCCACTGAGCGAGGTATTTGTTTATGACTTATCTTTGCTTTCGTGGGTCTCGATTGAGGCCTGGTGTTGCGGCGGCGCTCCTTCTCCTAAGGAGAGCCTGCTGCGAGCTCGCGAGGTTCTGTGCCTCCCGAGGGGCCTACTGGCCTGCCGTAGAGTGCCTCGTAAGGAGCCAACTGCCAGACCATGGCGAGGTGGGCGTGCGGGGAGGCCACACCCTTGAGCCCCCAGGGGGGCGATCGGCACCAGCACGTGCACCATACCCAGCCCCCCGCTCGTGAGGCGCTTAAGGGAAGGGTAATAGTCACGAGCTCCAGAAAGAACACAAGAACTGAAGGCAAGAGAGCGACACGAAACAAGAAAACTCCCCCATTTTTATAAACACACGAAAGTCAAACTACTTCAAGAAGCTGTCAAGCAGGTACAGAAAAGAGGCAAAAGCAAATGGCTGCGTTCGGCGCCTAGCTAGTCTTCAAGTCTTCTCACCAGCGCAGAGCTAAGTGCCTCCACTGGCTGGGCATAGTCATTGGGATAGTGTCGACGGCCAGCGCGGAGCATGGTGCTTCCACTAGGACGTGGGCGGGAGCCCCCGTGAGGCCCCAGGGCGGCACTCAGGAGACTCCGGGGCGTGTACAGCCCCACTCATTATTACATGCGAGTGTCACGAGCGGAGACCTTCACAAGCCGGAGCCTTGCTTCATGTCGCCCAACGAGGACCCCGCCGTGCGCTACCCCTGACCACCGTTGGGGAGACTGGAAACCAGGACAAGACCAAGGGGCCAGGGGGACGCTGGCGGCATCCTCGGTGACCGCAGGCCCCCCACCAGGGAGAAGGGCTCGCCGGCGCCTTCCCCGGCGAGGAACCTACCTACAGGCATGGCCCTGCTCCGTGCAGAGTGAGGAGGGACCTGCCACCGGGCTTCTCCCACGCTGCTCCCATCGTCCTTCGCGCTCCTGCAGGGGATCCGTTGCCCTGAGTGTCCTAGTGGCAGCTGCATCCTGATGCACCTCCGATCCATGGTTAGCGTAAGCGTACTCCTGCTGCGTTAGCTGTACCCGGAGGTTGTCGCCGTTGGAGGTGTTGGTGGGGCTTGGTGGCGGCTCAAAGGAGATCTCAGCCTCGTGTATGTCATGCGCCCAGCCTGGTGTGGGGGGTCGACTGGGGCTCTCTCCCAGCGCGTGCCATGGGTCCATCGCGACAGGGACGTAGGCTTCCGGGCTGGTCCCACCAGAAACACGGCCCGGCTGCCTCACGTTCCCGCCTTCTTCAGTCGCCCTCTGGTCCTACCGGCCAGGGGCCGATATTGCAGCGCGGCCCCTGGTGATGTCGCCTGGAGCAGGCCCGTGCTGAGGTAGCACGTTCGGAGTGGCACGGGCTGCTCCGCAGGGCTTGTCGGCACCGAGAGGCTCTCCAGGGGCCCTGGGAGGAGGCACGCGGTTGTGTCAGGGATGAGCGCCCCCCCCCACTGCCTGCAACATGGGCAGGGTGCAGAACAGCGTCGCCCCCCTGCACGCCACATCCAGCAGCTCGGCGACCCGTTCCGTAGGGCATCACGGCCACTTTCTAGCAACCTGCACCGTAAGAGCTCTCGGGCCACGATGACCACTGCCCACATGTTTGCATGTTCCCTGCGCGTGTGCGGAGCAGTTGCGGCTGCATTGTGGTGCCATTGGAGAAGGTCGCGCCCCCCTCCCCCCACGGTCGATCGCCCCCGGCGGAGCGCGGGCCGCGAGCAAAGCGGAGTGGAGATCTTCCTCGTCGGCAGGCGCTTCCGAGGAGGCCTGGACGACCTAGTGCTCGACGTGCGCCCTCGGGGCGTCGTCCATGGCGTCAGTGGAGCGGCGGAGGACTGGTCGACGGAAGAGAAGATCCGATGCACCCTACCTGGCATGCCAAATGTCGGATTATGGGTTCCGCAAACCCTTGAGAGGTTTGAACTCTGGGGTGCATGCGGAGATCTCAACCTACCCAGTCAACCTACTCGCGATCCTCCTAAGCCTAGCGCGACAAGCTCAAAGAGACAAAGAGACACAACACTTTATCCTGGTTCGAGCCACCTTGCGGTGTAATACCCTACTCCAGTATTTTGGTGGATTGCCTCGGAGGGCTGAGGATGAACCAGTACAGTGGATGAACTGGCCTCAGGAGGTGAGGTGTTCTTGAGCTCAAGGGAGCTGGTGTGGTGTGAGCTAATTCGACTTGTCTTGCCTCTATGGTGGTGGCTAGTCCTATTTATAGTGGCCTTGGTCCTCTTCCCAAATATTGGTGGGAAGGGATCCCACAATGGCCGGTTATGAAAGGGGACAAGTAATACAACTTATCTTGACAAAAGTAGTCTTCGCCTACAAAAAGCCTCTGGTCGTGACGCTGCGGTGGGCTCGTCGGTGACCTCCTTCCTATCGTCCTGGCGGTCTAGGTCTCGTTGCAACAGAATGGAAACCTTTGGCTGATTCCTCGGGACTCCGCACCTGTGGCTTGCCTCCCTTGCACCGAAGAGGAAACCTGTGCTCTGCGCCCGCCTGGCGCCCGCCTGGCCTTGGTCGTCATGGCTCACGCCAGCTGAGCCTCGTGAGGTAAACCTTGCATGGAACTCTCCGCCCCTCGGGAGCCAGCCTGAGGAGGCCGATTCCCTCGGGGGTCTTGGTGTCGCCCGCCTAGCGAGGCTTGGCCCCTCGCAAGGGTCTTGTGCTATTGATGCTGAAGCTAGGCCGTACCAGGCCGTTGATGAAGCCACGCGGTGGGCCACATGCAGGCAGGGCTGGATACCCCCATATCGAGGACGCCGACAATGATGAACTCCTTGCTATTGTGCTTCAAATGATAGCCTCCCCAACACTCAACTCTCTCACATAGAATTGGCTATGGTGGAAAGATGATTTGAGTGAAAAGCAACTTGGTGAAGGCTAGAAAACAAGATTCTTGGGGTAGGATTGGAATATCTTGACCTCAACACATGAGTAGGTGGTTCTCTCCCAGTAAATGTATGGTGGAAGTGTAGGCATGTTCTGGTGGCTCTCTCACAAATGGAGAAGGGGTTGGAGGGGTATATATAGCCTCCACACAAAATCAAACCAATATACACATTTGACTCATCTCGATGGGACCGAATGGTTAAACTCGGTGGCACCGATCTGTTGAAAAATGTGAACCTTAGGAATCTCAGTGGGACTCACTGGAACAACTCGGTGGGACCAATGTGCTAGGGCTTAGGGCAAACTTCATCTTGGTGGTGCTGATTGCATCAACTCGGTGAGACCGAAGTGAAGCAATAAGGTAACAGAGAATCTGTCAAGCCAACTTGGTGAGACCGATTGCATAACTTGGTGAGACCAAAATAAATGCAACAAGTCACAGAGCGTTGGCAAGGACATCTCAGTGAGACCTAGACCCGTATTGTTGAGACCAAACTGTTAGGGTTTCTTGTTGTGGCTATGTCATATGAACTCGGTATCTCCTTATAGAAAGAATCGGTGGGGCCGAGTTGGAGTTTAGGGTTTTGACATATTTGGATGGAGAAAGTGGTTGAGGGTTTTGGATCAATATCTCTAAGCATTTGAGCAAGCAAGCCATTAATCAACACCTCATCCCCTTTTAATAGTATTGGCTTTCTTATGGACTCAATGTGATCTTGGATCATTAAAATAAAGATGAAGGGTCTTGAGCTTTTGCCAATATTTGTCCTTAGCATTTTGAGGGGTCCACATCTCTAGTCCATGACATGCCATTCATTGCACTTACTGAAATATTTATCTTGAATGGATATTAGTTCAATGAGCTGTGTTGTTATGAATTATCAAACCCACATGGGGATTAGTTCCACTTTCACAACAACAGTTGGATTGCCTTTCACCATCATTGGATAGTTTTGTACAAGGAAGAGCAAGTTTTCTCCAAGGCTATCAATACTGAACCAGGTAGAAGGTGCTAGCGCTAGCACACTAGTATCCATCCCGAATACCCTGCAATGTATGTTGGAATAGGTCCGGAGAGTGCGACCATGCGAGACAACACCTGCTTCCTTAGTAACATCAGCGGTGCCCTGTATACAGACAAGAAGGGGTGATCCATCGGAATAAGTTGTCAGGTGCCACTGAGTATGTAGGTCTTTCTCGTCTTCATGCTCGTGATCATCACCATGGTCATATCCTCCTTGGTTATAAAATTTTCCAAGTATTGGTGGGGGAATGTTGACAGGACCTTGGAAACAAAGAATGTTAATTAGTACGGGGATACTAACTCACATGCACGGTGAATGAAACAATTATAATTACGGTGGAAGACACACGTACCAAGACAATAAGGATCCCATGCGAAAACAGTGCCAGAAGTGGTGGCAGCAAACACAAGATCCCCATATTGAATTGCATCACAGTACACAGTTGTGTACAGAAACTGATTTTTGAGCAATATCCATCAAGTCAAAGTATTAAGGACAACAACAAGCTTGTCAAAGATAGCGATAACACAAGCATTCCTATAACCCCAAGAGCAAATGCGAACTCGACAAATTGCTATCTTCTGTAAACGACAGTCACCATGATCGTACTTGAACGTACATAGAATACTGGTGTGCTCAACCTTAGGGCAGTCTGAGATTTTTGGAAGTGGAGCCCAGTAATGAGTGTACACATTCACAAGTTCCCACTCGCAGTTGTGCCCAATATAAACAAGCCAGTATGCATTTGAGCCTGCCCAGGCCTTACTCTCAAGCGATGGCATCTTTGTTGGGGAACGTAGTAGAAATTCAAAATTTTCCTACGTGTCACCAAGATCTATCTATGGAGAAACCAGCAACGAGGGGAAGGAGAGTGCATCTACATACCCTTGTAGATCGCTAAGCGGAAGCGTTCAATAGAACGGGGTTGAAGGAGTCGTACTCGTCGTGATCCAAATCACCGGAGATCCTAGTGCCGAACGGACGGCACCTCCGCGTTCAACACACGTACAGCCCGGTGACGTCTCCCATGCCTTGATCCAGCAAGGAGATAGGGAGAGGTTGAGGAAGACTCCCTCCAGCAGCAGCACAACGGCGTGGTGGTGGTGGAGGAGCGTGGCAATCCTGCAGGGCTTCGCCAAGCACCGCAAGAGAGGAGAAGGGAGAGAGGTAGGGCTGCGCCAGGGAGAGGTCAAAACTCATGTGTTGGCAGCCCCTAGACCCTCAAGTATATATAGGGGGAGAGGGGGGGCTGCGCCCCCACCTAGGGTTCCACCCCTAGGGGTGGCGGCCAGCCCAAACCCATCTAGGGTGGCGGCCAAGGGAGGGGAGAGGGGAAACTTGCCCCCCAAGTTTAGGTGGAAGCACTCCCTCCCCAAACCCTAGGCGCCTTGGGCCCTTGTGGGGGGCGCACCAGCCCACCTGGGGCTGGTCCCCTCCCACACTTGGCCCATGCAGCCCTTCGGGGCCGGTGGCCCCACTTGGTGGACCCCCGGGACCCTCCCGGTGGTCCCGGTACGTTACCGATAAAATCCGAAACTTTTCCGGTGACCAAAACAGGACTTCCCATATATAAATCTTTACCTCCGGACTATTACGGAACTCCTCGTGACGTCCGGGATCTCATCCGGGACTCCGAACAACATTCGGTAACCACATACAAACTTCCTTTATAACCCTAGCGTCATCGAACCTTAAGTGTGTAGACCCTACGGGTTCGGGAGACATGTAGACATGACCGAGACGTTCTCCGGTCAATAACCAACAGCGGGATCTGGATACCCATGTTGGCTCCCACATGTTCCACGATGATCTCATCGGATGAACCACGATGTCAGGGACTCAATCGATCCCGTATACAATTCCCTTTGTCTAACGGTATTGTACTTGCCCGAGATTCGATCGTCGGTATACCGATACCTTGTTCAATCTCGTTACCGGCAAGTCTCTTTACTCGTTCCATAACACATCATCCCATGATCAACCCCTTGGTCACATTGTGCACATTATGATGATGTCCTACCGAGTGGGCCCAGAGATACCTCTCCGTTTACACGGAGTGACAAATCCCAGTCTCGATTCGTGCCAACCCAACAGACACTTTCGGAGATACCTGTAGTGCACCTTTATAGCCACCTAGTTACGTTGTGTCGTTTGGCACACCCAAAGCATTCCTACGGTATCTGGGAGTTGCACAATCTCATGGTCTAAGAAAAAGATACTTGACATTAGAAAAGCTTTAGCATACGAACTACACGATCTCTGTGCTAGGCTTAGGATTGGGTCTTGTCCATCACATCATTCTGCTAATGATGTGATCCCGTTATCAACGACATCCAATGTCCATGCTCAGGAAACCGTAACCATCTATTGATCAACGAGCTAGTCAACTAGAGGCTTACTAGGGACATGGTGTTGTCTATATATCCACACATGTATCTGAGTTTCCTATCAATACAATTATAGCATGGATAAAAAACGATTATCTTGAACAAGGAAATATAATAATAACCAATTTATTATTGCCTCTAGGGCATATTTCCAACAGTCTCCCACTTGCACTAGAGTCAATAATCTAGTTCACATCGCCATGTGATTAACACTCACAGGTCACATCGCCATGTGACCAACATCCAAAGAGTTTACTAGTGTCACTAAACTAGTTTACATCATCATGTGATTAAGACTCAATGAGTTCTGGGGTTTGATCATGTTTTGCTTGCAAGAGAGGTTTTAGTCAACGGGTCTGCAACTTTCAGATCCGTATGTACTTCGCGAATCTCTAGGTCATTCTGTAAATGCTACTTCCATGCTCCACTTGGAGCTATTCCAAATGGTTTCTCCACTATACATATCCGGTTTGCTACTCAGAGTCATTCGGATAGGTGTTAAAGCTTGCATCGACGTAACTCTTTACGTCGAACTCTTTATCACCTCCATAACCAAGAAACATATCCTTATTCCTCTAAGGATAATATTGACCTCCATCTAGTGATCGACTCCTTGATCACCTTTGTACCCTCTAGCCAGACATGTGGCAAGGCACACATCAGGTGCGGTACTCAGCATGGCATACAGTATAGAGCCTATGACAAAAGCATAGGGGACGACCTTCGTCCTTTCTCTCTTTTCTGCCGTGGTCGAGCTTTAAGTCTTAACTTCATACCTTACAACTCAGGAAAGAACTCTTTCTTTGACTGACCCATCTTGAACACCTTCAAGATCATGTCAAGGTATGTGCTCATTTTGAAAGTACCATTAAGCGTTTTTGATCTATCATTATAGATCTTGATGCTCAATGTTCAAGTAGCTTAATCCAGGTTTTCCATTGAAAAACACTTTTCAAATAACCCTATATGCTTTCCAGAAATTCTACATCATTTCTGATCAACAATATGTCAACAACATATACTCATCAGAAATTCTATAATGCTCCCACTCACTTCTTTGGAAATACAAGTTTCTCATAAATTTGTATAAACCCAAAATCTTTGATCATCTTATCAAAGTACATATTCCAACTCCGAGATGCTTACTCCAGTCCTTAGAAGGATCGCTGGAGCTAGCATACCTTTTAGCATCCTTAGGATCGACAAAACCTTTCTGATTGTATCACATACAACCTTTCCTTACGAAAACTGGTAAGGAAACTCATTTTTGACATCCATCTGCCAGATTTCATAAATGCAGCTAATGCTAACATGATTCCGACGGACTTAAGCATCGCTACAGATGAGAATATCTCATCGTAGTCAACTCCTTGAACTTGTGAAAAACTCTTCGCCACAAGTCGAGCTTCATAGATGGTGACATTACCATCCACGTCTGTCTTCTTCTTAAAGATCCATTTATCTCAATGGCTTTCCGATCATTGGGCAAGTCCACCAAAGTCCATGCTTTGTTCTGATACATGGATCCTATCTCGGATTTCATGGCTTCTAACCATTTGTCAGAATTTGGGCCCACCATTGCTTCTCCATAGCTCGTAGGTTCATTGTTGTCTAGCAACATGACCTTCAAGACAGGATTACTGTACCACTCTAAAGTAGTACGCATCCTTGTCACCCTACGAGGTACGGTAGTGACTTGATCCGAAGTTTCATGATCACTATCATAAGCTTCTACTTCAATTGGTGTAGGTGCCACAGGAACAACTTCCTGTGCCCTGCTACACACTAGTTGTAGTGACGGTTCAATAACCATATCAAGTCTCCACCATCCTCCCACTCAACTTTCCGAGACAAACTTTTCCTCGAGAAAGGACCCGATTCAAGAAACAATCCCTATTGCTTTTGGATCTGAATTAGGAGGTATACCCAACTGTTTTGGGTGTCCTATGAAGATGCATTTTATCCACTTTGGGTTCAAGCTTATCAACCTGAAACTTTTTCACATAATCATCGCAGCCCCAAACTTTTAAAAAACGACAACTTAGGTTTCTCAAACCATAGTTTAAACGGTGTTGTCTCAACGGAATTACGTGGTGCCCTATTTAAAGTGAATGTGGTTGTCTCTAATGCCTAACCCATGAACGATAGTGGTAATTCGATAAGAGACATCATGGTACGCATCATATCCAATAGGGTGCAACTATGATGTTCAGACACACCATTACACTATGGCGTTCCAGGCGGTATTAATTGTGAAACAATTTCCACAATGTCTTAATGCGTGCCAAAGCTCGTAACTCAGATACTCATCTCTATGATCATATCATAGACATTTTATCCTCTTGTCACAATGATCTTGAACTTCACGCTGAAATTACTTGAACCATTCAATAATTCAGACTTTTGTTTCATCAAGTAAATATACTCAACATCTACTCGAATCATCTGTGAAGTAAGAACATAACGATATTCACTGCATGCCTCAGCACTCATTGGACTGCACACTTCAAAATGTGTTACTTCCAACAAGTTGCTATCTTGTTCGATCTTACTAAAACCGAGGCTATTCAGTCATCTTGCCCATGTGGTATGATTTGCATATCTCAAGTGATTCAAAATCAAGTGAGTCCAAACGATCCATCTACATGGAGTTTCTTCATGCATATAGACCAATAGACATGGTTCGCATGTCTCAAACTTTTCAAAACAAGTGAGTCCAAAGATCCATCATCATGGAGCTTCTTCATGCGTTTTATACCAAAATGACTTACATGGCAGTGCCACAAGTAAGTGGTACTATCATTACTATGTTATATCTTTTGGCATGAAAATGTGTATCACTACGATCGAGATTCAATAAACCATTCCTTTAGGTGCAAGACCATTGAAGGTATTATTCAAATAAATAGAGTAACTATTATTCTCCTTAAATGAATAACCGCATTGCGATAGACATAATCCAATCATGTCTATGCTCAACGCAAACACCAAATAACTATTCAGGTTTAATACTAATCTTGATGGTAGAGGGAGCGTGCGATGTTTGATCACATCAGCCTTGGAAACACTTCCAACACTTACCGTCAGCTCACCTTCAGCTAGTCTCCGTTTATTCCGTAGCTTTTATTTCGAGTTACTAACACTTAGCAACCGAACCGGTATCCAATACCCTGGTGCTACTAGGAGTACTAGTAAAGTACACATTAACATAATGTATAACCAATATACTTCTATCAACCTTGCCAGCCTTCTCATCTACCAAGTATCTAGGGTAATCCTGCTCCAGTGGTTGTTCCCCTTATTACAGAAGCACTTAGTCTCGGGTTTGGGTTCAACCTTGGGTTTCTTCACTAGAGCAGCAGCTGATTTGCCGTTTCATGAAGTATCCCTTCTTTCCCTTGCCCTTCTTGAGACTAGTGGTTTCACCAACCATCAACAATTGATGCTCCTTCTTTATTTCTACTTTCGCGGTGTCAAACATCGCGAATACCTCAAGGATCATCATATCTATCCCTGATATGTTATAGTTCATCACGAAGCTCTAACTGCTTGGTGGCAATGACTTTGGAGAAACATCACTATCTTATCTGGAAGATCAACTCCCACTCGATTCAAGTGATTGTTGTACTCAGACAATCTGAGCACAAGCTCAATGATTGAGCTTTTCTCCGTTATTTTGCAGGCTAAGAAAATCGTCGGAGGTCTTATACCTCTTGACGTGGGCACAAGCCTGAAATCCCAATTTCAGCCCTCGAAACATCTCACATGTTCCGCGACGTTTTGAAAACATCTTTGGTGCCTCAACTCTAAATCGTTTAATTGAACTATCACGTAGTTATCAAAATGTGTATGTCTGATGTTCGCAACATCAACAAACGACGTTTGGGGTTCAGCACACTGAGCGGTGCATTAAGGACATAAGCTTTCTACTGTCCGCATAATCGCTACTGTCAACTTTCAACTATATTTTCTCTAGGAACATATCTAAACAGTGGAATTAAAGCGCGAGCTTACGACATAATTTGCAAAGATCTTTTGACTATGTTCAGGATAATTAAGTTCATCTTATGAACTCCCACTCAGATAGACATCCCTCTAGTCATCTAAGTGATTACATGATCCGAGTCAACTAGGCCGTGTCCGATCATCACGTGAGACGGACAGTCATCGTCGGTGAACATCTTCATGTTGATCGTATCCACTATACGACTCATGCTCGACCTTTCGGTCTCTGTGTTCCGAGGCCATGTCTGTACATGCTAGGCTCGTCAAGTTAACCCTAAGTGTTTTGCATGTGTAAAACTGTCTTACACCCGTTGTATGTGAACGTAAGGATCTATCACACCCGATCATCACGTGGTGCTTCGAAACGACGAACTTTAGCAACGGTGCACAGTTAGGGGAGAACACTTCTTGAAATTGTTGTAAGGGATCATCTTATTTACTACCGTCGTTCTAAGCAAATAAGATGCATAAACATGATAAACATCACATGCAATCAAAAAGTGACATGATATGGCCAATATCATATTGCTCCTTTTGATCTCCATCTTCGGGGCTCCATGATCATCATCGTCACCGGCATGACACCATGATCTCCATCATCGTGTCTCCATGAAGTTGTCTCGCCAACTTATTACTTCTACTACTATGGCTACCGGTTAGCAATAAAGTAAAGTAATTACATGGCGTTGTTCAATGACACGCAGGTCATACAATAAATAAAGACAACTCCTATGGCTCCTGCCGGTTGTCATACTCATTGACATGCAAGTCGTGATTCCTATTACAAGAACATGATCAATCTCATACATCACATATCATTCATCACATTCTTCTTGGCCATATCACATCACATAGCATACCCTGCAAAAACAAGTTAGACGTCCTCTAATTGTTGTTTGCATGTTTTACGTGGCTGCTATGGGTTTCTAGCAAGAACGTTTCTTACCTACGCAAAAACCACAATGTGATATGTCAATTGCTATTTACCCTTCATAAGGGCCCTTTTCATCGAATCCGATCCGACTAAAGTGGGAGAGACTGGCACCCGCTAGCCACCTTATGCAACAAGTGCATGTCAATCGGTGGAACCTGTCTCACGTAAGAGTACGTGTAAGGTCGGTCCGGGCCGCTTCATCCCACAATACCGCCGAATCAAGATTGGACTAGTAATGGTAAGCATATTGAACAACATCAACACCCACAACTACTTTGTGTTCTACTCGTGCAAAGAATCTACGCAATAGACCTAGCTCTGATACCACTGTTGGGGAACGTAGCAGAAATTCAAAATTTTCCTACGTGTCACCAAGATCTATCTATGGAGAAACCAGCAACGAGGGGAAGGAGAGTGCATCTACATACCCTTGTAGATCGCTAAGCAGAAGCGTTCAAGAGAACGGGGTTGAAGGAGTCGTACTCGTCGTGATCCAAATCACCGGAGATCCTAGTGCCGAACGGACGGCACCTCCGCGTTCAACACACGTACATCCCGGTGATGTCTCCCATGCCTTGATCCAGCAAGGAGATAGGGATAGGTTGAGGAAGACTCCATCCAGCAGCAGCACAACGGCGTGGTGGTGGTGGAGGAGCGTGGCAATCCTGCAGGGCTTCGCCAAGCACCGCAAGAGAGGAGAAGGGAGAGAGGTAGGGCTGCGCCAGGGAGAGGTCAAAGCTCATGTGTTGGCAGCCCCTAGACCCTCAAGTATATATAGGGGGAGAGGGGGGGGGGGCTGCTCCCCCACCTAGGGTTCCACCCCTAGGGGCGGCGGCGAGCCCAAACCCATCTAGGGTGGCGGCCAAGGGAGGGGAGAGGGGAAACTTGCCCCCCAAGTTTAGGTGGAAGCACTCCCTCCCCAAACCCTAGGCACCTTGGGCCCTTGTGGGGGGGCGCACCAGCCCACCTGGGGCTGGTCCCCTCCCACACTTGGCCCATGCAGCCCTCCGGGGCCGGTGGCCCCACTTGGTGGACCCCCGGGACCCTCCCGGTGGTCCCGGTACGTTACCGATAAAATCCGAAACTTTTCCGGTGACCAAAACAGGACTTCCCATATATAAATCTTTACCTCCGGACTATTTCGGAACTCCTCGTGACGTCCGGGATATCATCCGGGACTCTGAACAACATTCGGCAACCACATACAAACTTCCTTTATAACCCTAGCGTCATCGAACCTTAAGTGTGTAGACCCTACGGGTTCGGGAGACATGTAGACATGACCGAGATGTTCTCCGGTCAATAACCAACAGCGGGATCTGGATACCCATGGTGGCTCCCACATGTTCCATGATGATCTCATCGGATGAACCACGATGTCAGGGACTCAATCGATCCCGTATACAATTCCCTTTGTCTAGCGGTATTGTACTTGCCCGAGGTTCGATCGTCGGTATACCGATACCTTGTTCAATCTCGTTACCGGCAAGTCTCTTTACTCGTTCCGTAACACATCATCCCGTGATCAACACCTTGGTCACATTGTGCACAATATGATGATGTCCTACTGAGTGGGCCCAGAGATACCTCTCCGTTTACACGGGGTGACAAATCCCAGTCTCGATTTGTGCCAACCCAACAGACACTTTCGGAGATACCTGTAGTGCACCTTTGTAGCCACCCAGTTACGTAGTGACGTTTGGTACACCCAAAGCATTCCTACGGTATCTGGGAGTTGCACAATCTCATGGTCTAAGAAAAAGATACTTGACATTAGAAAAGCTTTAGCATACGAACTACACGATCTCTGTGCTAGGCTTAGGATTGGGTCTTGTCCATCACATTATTCTCCTAATGATGTGATCCCGTTATCAACGACATACAATGTCCATGGTTAGGAAACCGTAACCATCTATTGATCAACGAGCTAGTCAACTAGAGGCTTACTAGGGACATGGTGTTGTCTATATATCCACACATGTATCTGAGTTTCCTTTCAATACAATTATAGCATGGATAATAAACGGTTATCATGAACAAGGAAATATAATAATAACCAATTTATTATTGCCTCTAGGGCATATTTCCAACAATCTTCACATCACATGTAGCATTGTCAAGCGGCATCAACTTGCACAAGGCGAGGCTTCCATCGTCCCCGCGCCAGCGAGCAGCGTCATGGCGAAGAAGATAGGGGAGATCAAACCACTCCTAAACCCTTGGGTTATTTGTAATGATGTTATTTGTTGAGTCGAGAATGGTCTTGGACGAACCTGGCATGAAGCCGTGGTGATGTCGTCGCACTGATCAATGAGTTCCACCACCACGTCAACCTTCAGATCGGGCCAAGAATAACAGGGTCGTTTCCTGCCTGTTCCCTCCATCGAGAAGATGAATAATAGCAGAAGGAAGAGTCAAGGCAAATGGAGGGAGGAAGAGCATGGGACAGTAGTTCCAAATTGAGAGGGAAAGGCGAAGAGGCGGTGGACGGTTGCCACGGTATAGGAAGAGGCTAGTAGAGAGCGGAGGGTCGCCACGGTATAGAAAGAGGCGCCCCGGCATACATAGACATTCGTTCAGAAATTATACAAAAGGACTCATCATCATCTCACTGACATGTTGGAACGGGACCACATGTCAACGAAACATGGTGTGTCATTTCTCGTGCAAAATGAGATCTGGCCGCGTTAGCCGAGGTGCCGCACTATTTCTTGACTTTATTTTTTAATGGCGTGTCGTTCAGTTTTGAAGCACAACTAATTGCTACTATATGCAGAGAAAATATAAACTACTCTACCACTACTCTACCTCTAGTACTTACAAGTACTAGTAAAGTATATAGGCTGGAGCTTTAGCGCTTGCTTGCTAAGGCCTGCCCACTTGCTTCTCACACTATCACCCTCTCTTCAGACATAAAAAAGGTAGCGGTGGCCCCTCTCTCTCTCTCCCTCCTCACCGGTGGTCACAAATACGCCAGGATCCCATCCACCGGGGAAGAAAAGGCCGTGCAGCATTAACACTCGTCGTCAGCGAGCGAGGCCACACACTAACGATAAGGCCATCCTCTCAGACCTAGCGCTGGCACAGGATGGCCTCCGTCCCCAAGCTCACTTCCATAGTGTGTGCGGAGGACGACAAGCACGAGTGAAGCCACTTCCCACCAACCCTCGGGTATGCTACCTCTTTTTAAACCATACCCTTGTTCTATTGCCCCATCGGCCACGTCGCTGCATGTGGATCTTTTCCACTCCCCATCTCCCCAATTTACTATCCTCTGCCCTGCTGGTCACGCATATGAAAACCTTAATTTGAACTATTAAAGGAAACCCTACTTCATGCAGACTAATCCATGCTTGGGTTGAATATGGAAAGAAAGGGAGAAAGTACCGTCAAAGAGACTAGGTATCGAACCTGCATCTTGGTTGAAAAGGGGAAAACTGGTAGCTAAGGGACGAGTCCCTTGTCTCTTGGTTTAAAAAGGATAGAAAGGCATGACAACACAATAGAGAATGACCAGCTCGATCAGTTTGTTGTCCTCACATAGGGAAAAGGTGGCTAAAGATAACAAAAATGGGATGTAATCCACATATGCTGCCTCGATATTTGTTGCTCTGGGAAACCATCCCTCCCTCATCACTCTATCCGTTCATGGAGGTACATCGTACTAGTAGGCCCATCATACATCTCCAACGTATCTATAATTTTTTATTGTTCCATGTTGTTACATTATCATTCTTGGATGTTTTACAATCATTTTATATCATATTTTGGTACTAACCTATTGGCATAGTGCTCAGTGCCAGTTGTTGTTTTCTGCATGTTTTTTACATTGCAGGAAATCAATATCAAACGGAGTCCAAATGCAGCGAAACTCCTGGAGTATTTTTTGGGGCCAGAAGACATCCATTGGGCCAAGGAAGCACCTGGGGGGTGGCTCGAGGGGAGCAACACCCACCAGGGCGCGCCGGGAGGCCCAGACGTGCCCTGGTGGGTTGTGCCCTCCTTGGGTGCCCCTGAACCGCCTCTTTGCTCTACAAATACCCCAATATTCCAGAAACTCTAGGGGAGTCGATGAAAATCAATTCCAGCTGCCATAGGGTCCAGAACCACCAGATCCAATCTATACACCATCATGGAGGGGTTCACTACTTCCATTGGTGCCTCTTCGATGATGCGTGAGTAGTTCTTTGTAGACCTACGGGTCTGTAGTTAGTATCTAGATGGCTTCCTCTCTCTCTCTCTCTCTTGATTATCAATACAATGGTCTCTCTCTCTCTCTCTCTCTCTCTTGATTATCAATACAATGGTCTCTCTCTCTCTCTCTTGATTATCAATACAATGGTCTCTTGGAGATCCATATGATGTAAGCCTTTTTGCGGTGTGTTTGTTGGGATATGATGAACTTTGGGTTTATGATCAGATCTATGTTTTTATCCATGAAAGTTATTTGAGTCTTCTTTGATCTCTTATATGCATGATTGCTTATAGCCTCATATTTCTTCTCCGATATGTGGGTTTTGTTGGTCAACTTGATCTATTTATCTTGCAATGGGAAGAGGTGCTTTGTAGTGGGTTCGATCTTACGGTGCTTGATCCCAGTGACAGAAGGGGGACCGACACGTATGTATCATTGCTACTAAGGATAACAAGATGCAGTCTATATCTAAATAAATAGATAAATGGATCTTGTCTACATCATGTCATCATTCTTATTGCATTACTCTGTTTTTCCATGAACTTAATACACTAGATGCATGCTGGATAGCAGTCGATGTGTGAAGTAATAGTAGTGGATGCAGGCAGGAGTCATCTACTAATCTTGGACGTGATGCCTATATAATGATCATTGCCTGGATATCGTGATGATTATTTGAAGTTCTATCAATTGCCCAACAGTAATTGTTCTCCCATCGTTTGTTATTTTTCTCGAGAGAAGCCACTAGTGAAACCTACGGCCCCCGGGTCTCTTTTCATCATATTTGCCTTTGCGATCTATTTTCCTTTGAATTTATTTTTAGATCTATTAAACCAAAAATACAAAAATACCTTGCTTCAATTTATTGTTCCGTGATCTATTTATCCTAGCTGCCACTTTTACCTCATGTTATTTGCCTATCTTGAGGCGTCGTACCCGAAAGGGATTGACAACCCATTTAACACGCCGGGTTGCGAGTATTTGTTATTTGTGTGCAGGTGCTGTTTACGTGGTGTGAGGAGGTTCTCCTACTGGTTCAATAACCTTGGTCTCATCAGTGAGGGAAATACCTACCGTCGCTATACTGCATCATCCTTTCCTCTTTGGGGAAATACCAACGTAGTTCTAGCAGACATCAGAAGGAATTTCTAGCGCTGTTGCCAGGGAGGATCATCAACATCAACTAGGTTCCTAATCACAAATCTCATCTCCTTGCAATTTACATTATTTGACGTTTGCCTCTCGTTTTCCTCTCCCCCACTTCACAAAAATTTATTGTTTTATTCGCCCTCTTTTTTTCATTCGCCTTTTTCTCGTCAGATCTCATGTTTGCTTGTGTTGCCATGCGCCTTCTATTTGTTTGCGTCTTTGCTAAAACTAGATTCATATGGATCCTCATCCCCCTGCTAATCTTTTCAAAAGATCTAATTATGTTGAACCAATTGCTAGTGAGTTGAGTGCACTTGATTATCTCTATGAAGTTTTGCTTGAAATTCGTGAATCTGAAAATTGTGATGAAGTGCTAAAAGAAGAAATTTATGAAGTGATTCATGATAGTTCCTCGAATGAAAATCATGATTGCAATGGTGTTATTACAAATTCTATCAATGTCAATTGTGCTAATAATATGCAAAATCCCAAGCTTGGGGATGCTAATTTTGATATGTCCACTACTTATTGCAATGATCATGATTGGGGTGATTCTTCTTATGATCTTGAAAATTTATTTAAGCCTCATGATGAATATGTTAGTGATAATAACGTTTGCAATAATATTGAAAGTGGGTTTGGAAGAGCGTCGACTTTAGGTAAAAATAATCCCACATATTTGGAGAGCGTTCAGTCTCATTTTTTTTTGATGAAAGTGGGCTTGGAGAGGTCATGACCTTATCTGATAATAATCCCACTATTTTGGAAGAGTGTCAACTTTGCATGCATGTGGATCATGAAGAGAATATTTTATGTGATAATTATATCGTTGAATTTGATTATGATCCTACATTTAATTATTATGAGAGAGGAAAGTATGGTTGTAGAAATTTTTATGTTACTAAATTACCTCTCGTCATGTTGAGATCGTCAATGTTTTATTCATGTTCCTTGCTTATGTTAGATGTTTCTTGTCTTGATAATTTGTTTGCTTATAAAATTCTTATGCATAGGAAGTATGTTAGACTTAAATGTGTTTGCCACATGTTTCATGATGCTCTCTTTATGCTTCAATTCTTGTTTTTTTATGTGAGCATCAATAAAAATTTATGCCCAGCTAGGGGCGTAAAATGATAGCGCTTGTTGGGAGGCAACCCAATGAATACAATTTAATTTTGATTTTTTATTTCTGTTATTGTCTGTTAGCAAAATTATGATACTGTTATGATTGTGTTTTTTGTCTTTTAATTAGTGTTTGTGCGAAGCAAGGCCTTTGGGAAGATTTGGGTGAAAGTTGATTTGGTCTTGCTGAAAAACAGAAGCTTTTGCGCTCATGAGATTATTTGTCTTTTTTAACTGAAGAGTGATTTTGAGTTAATTTTTTTTGAAGAAGATTAATAGACAAATTCCTCACGTCCAGCAATTTATTTCAGAATTGTTTTAGTTATAGAAGTATTCGAAATATTCAGATTGCTACAGACTGTTCTGTTTTTGACAGATTATGTTTTCTTTGCGTTGTGTGCTTGTTTTGATGATTCTGTGGTTTTCTTTGATGAGTTTTTTCCATAGAAAAGTTGGAATACAATATATATAATGCAAAAACAAAATATGAATAGGTTTTCTACAGTACTTATAGTAGTTGTTTGCTTTTTTATACTAACGGATCTCACTAAGGTTTTGTTTGAGTTTTGTGTGATTGAAGTTTTCAAGTTTTGGGTTATCTTATGATTGATGAAGGAATGAGGATTAGCAAAAGGCTAAGCTTGGGGATGCCCGAGGCACCCCAAGAAAATATTCAAAGAAGTAGCAAGCAACAAAGCTTGGGGATGCCCCCGAGTGGCATCCCCGCTTTCTTCTAACAACCATCGGTATTTTACCTGATACTATATTTTTATTCATCACATAATATGAGTTTTTGCTTGGAGAGTCTTGTATGATATGAGTCTTTTAGTGTTTTTCGTTGTGTTTTAAGTGTTGAATCCTTGCTGGACACACCTTATTGAGAGAGCCAAAAATTATAATATGCTTGCTCCTATGCTTCACTTAAATTTTTAGAGCCATGGATTTGCTCTAGTGCTTCACTTATATCTTTTTGAGCACTGTGTGCTTTGTTATTTTTGAAGAAATGCTCTCATTCTTCACTTAGATTTATTTGGGAGTTAATAAATTTTTAAGAAATTCTCTCTTGCTTCACTTAGATTATTTTGAGATAAAGAAAAAAATTATGCTCATGATCTTCACTTATATTTGTTTGAGCTTATCAAAAGCAACATATGAAAATAGTCCCAAAGTGATAGATATCCAAGGAGGATATAATAAAAACTTTCATGCAGATCATTGGACAAAATAAACTTGATTCTTAGTAATGGTTTTGAGATATGACGATATGATATGTGAGTCATGTTGATGAGTAATTGTGCTTTAGTAAGAATATTGAAGTTAAGGTTTGGGATACCCTATGCAAGCACGAAAGTTAATAGTTATGCAATGTGATTTATGTCCTACTTATGGTGCATTATTCGGTGTTACTTATGCTTAATGCTTGGGTATGAGATTTTTCGCTTTTTGGTTGGTCGCTTCTCAATCTTTTTGATAGCCTTCATTTTGCATTAAGTATCATCTGTACTTGTGCATCAGAAACCCTTTAAACCAGTTTTGCCTTATGAGTCCACTATACCTACCTATATGTGGTATTTCCATGCCGTTCTAAGCAAATTTGCATGTGCCATCTCTAATTTTCAAATAAGTTTCTCTTTTGTGTGATCTACCGCTCGCGAGGCGGTGAAGGGTGACCAATATTTTCCATGCTAGATGTGTTATTCTCATGATGAGTGTTTATTCACTTGTCATTGCACGAGAGTACGGCAAAGGTATTAGGGATGCCCAGTCCCGAAATGAATAATGAATTTACTTTATGTAGTTAAATAATAAATTCCTTGGAAAGTGTTGGTATGGAGGGCACCCGTGGATACGGTTAGCCATGGAAAGTGAAAGTAATGGTGGAAAAAGGAATAAACTTTTTTTGGGAACCGCCTATGATGTA
Source organism: Triticum timopheevii (assembly GCA_963921465.1). NCBI lineage: Eukaryota > Viridiplantae > Streptophyta > Magnoliopsida > Poales > Poaceae > Triticum > Triticum timopheevii. Next base: position 424,058,604 of record OY997272.1, read on the forward strand.
TCTAGCATGGAAAGTATTGAGATCTCTAAGTCGTTTTCGTTGGTGGGAAAAGTATGTCTCAAAAATATTTCTATCTCTCAATTTAAGCTTTGAGCTCTAGAACCACTACAAATCACTACTTCCCTCTGCGAAGGGCCTTTCTTTTACTTATGCAATTTTTATTTGGAATTTGAGTCTCCATATTCTCTTATAAAGCACCAACTAAGGGGCACTATGATCGTATTTGAGAATTGGGTGTAGCTAATATTCGAGTGTGTTTCATGAATGGATCAATGATTGAGTATAATGGGCTAGAGATAACTTGCTTTAGTGTTGATATTTTGAAAGGCATGGTTGCTTGTTGGTATGATTGAGTATTAAAGTCTTCATGTCAAAACTAGACTCTTGCTTTGAATCATATAAAAGTCCACATGTCCATGCTATAAAGAAAAGAAATGTGATGAACATGTTAGGAAACATTCCACATGAAAAATTCTGTTTTTATCATTTACCTACTCGAGGACAAGCAGGAATTAAGCTTGGGGATGCTGATACATCTCCAACGTATCTATAATTTTTTATTGTTCCATGTTGTTATATTATCATTCTTGGATGTTTTAAAATCATTTTATAGTCATTTTATATCATTTTTTGGTACTAACCTATTGACATAGTGCCCAGCGCCAGTTGTTGTTTTCTGCATGTTTTTTACATGGCAGGAAATCAATATCAAACGGAGTCCAAACGCAGTGAAACTTCTGGAGGATTTTTTTGGGCTAGAAGACATCCAGTGGGCCAAGGAAGCACCTGGGGGGTGGCTCGAGGGGAGAAGCACCCCCAGGGCGCGCTAGGAGGCCCAGGCGCGCCCTAGTGGGTTGTGCCCACCTCGGGTGCCCCTGAACTGCCTCTTTGCTCTATAAATACCCTAATATTCCAGAAACCCTAGGGGAATCGACGAAAATCAATTCCAGCCGCCACAGAGTCCAGAACCACCAGATCCAATCTAGACACCATCACGGAGGTGTTCACCACTTCCATTGGCGCCTCTCCGATGATGCGTGAGTAGTTCTTTGTAGACCTACGGGTCCGTAGTTAGTAGCTGGATGGCTTCCTCTCTCTCTCTCTCTCTCTCTTGATTATAAATACAATGGTCTCTTGGAGATCCATATGATGTAAGCCTTTTTGCGGTGTGTTTGTTGGGATCTGATAAACTTTGAGTTTATGACCAGATCTATGTTTTAATCCATGAAAGTTATTTGAGTCTTCTTTGATCTCTTATATGCATGATTTCTTATAGCCTCGTATTTCTTCTCTGATATTTGGGTTTTGTTTGGCCAACATGATCTATTTATCTTGCAATAGGAAGAGGTGCTTTGTAGTGGGTTCGATCTTATGGTGCTTGATCCCAGTGACAGAAGGGGAACCAACACGTATGTATCATCGCTACTAAGGATAACAAGATGGGGTCTATATCTAAATAAATAAATAAATGGATCTTGTCTACATCATGTCATCGTTCCTATTGCATTACTCCGTTTTTCCATGAACTTAATACGCTAGATGCATGCTGGATAGTGGTCGATGTGTAGAGTAATAGTAGTAGATGCAGGCAGGAGTTGGTATACTAATCTTGGACGTGATGCCTATATAATGATCATTGCGTGGATATCGTCATGATTATTTGAAGTTCTATCAATTTCCCAACAGTAATTGTTTTCGCACCGTTTGCTATTTTTCTTGAGAGAAGCCACTAGTGAAACCTACGGCCCCCGGGTCTCTTTTCATCATATTTGCCTTTGCGATCTATTTTCTTTTGCATTTATTTTCAGATCTATTAAACCAAAAATACAAAAATGCCTTGCTGCAATTTATTTGTTCCGCGGTCTATTTATCCTATCTACCACTTTTACGTCACATTATTTGCCTATCTTGAGGCGCCGTACCCGAAAGGGATTGACAACCCCTTTAACATGTCGGGTTGCGAGTATTTGTTATTTGTGTGCAGGTGCTGTTTACGTGGTGTGAGGAGGTTCTCCTACTGGTTCGATAACCTTAGTCTCATCACTGAGGGAAATACCTACCGTCACTATACTACATCATCCCTTCCTCTTTGGGGAAATACCGACGTAGTTCTAGCAAACATCACAAGGAATTTCTGCCCATTATCCGAATGGGAATCCCCATCCTCTTATTGCCACTTTTTTGCTGTTAGTAGAACGCCACCGGTAAAATCAAGCAATGCTACTACTAAAGTGATGCCACATTTAACTAATGATGCAGTCAGTCTAATGCCACCGATAAATTTGAACGATGTCATTTAATGTCATTGGATTATTTCAGGGTTAGCTGTTGATTGTGGATGTATTAAAGATTTTTGAGCTAAGGCATTCTAAATTTCTAATGTTGTTGCACAACCAGTATACCAACGATGAAACTTGTTATTACCTTCAGATTTTTGCACTGTTAATGCTTACAGAGTACATACCTCACTTCATGATGTTATGATAAGTCAAAAAAATGTATAGTGTCACCAAAATGCAAAGGTGGTGATGGCATTTTATTTCAGTTAAAATGCACAAAGGAAAGGTCAAGAGTGGGCACCTCCTCCTGCTGCTGTTTTCTTGATTTGTTTGATCAAGTTTTTATGTTTGATCGATTATAAAGATTGGGATACCAGTTTTCCAGGTCCCCTCGAGTTCGAAATGATATTTACCTTGAAGGTACATCGTTTTTAATTTTTTATACTGTCATCAGTTAATAATGCTAGTTACCTTCAGACTTTTTAATTTGGTCTAATGTTGTTTCACAGCCAGTATACCAATGCTGAAACTTGTTACTTTTAGATTTTGTATAGTTAATGCTTATAGAAATCTTCCAGTGCTATCTGGAAGTTTGTTCGGTAAAACCATTGTATTATACCCCGTAATAAAAAAAATACTCTATTGTTGCCCTAGCCATTGGATTAGTGTATATTTGTACTCTTTGAATGGTGTTGCATACTTGCATTAGTGTATGGACATATATAAGGTGTGGCAAGCTCCTAGATATGTGCTAAAGAAAACTACTACCTATATTTCTAAATACTAGACGTTTGGGTACTTCAAATTTAACTGCGAAAACGTCTTATATTAAGGAACGAGGGTGTAGAGTTCATTCAAATTATGCCGTCAAAGCTAGTCACACCTTTGTTAAAATTAATGTCCATTATGTTATCGGAGGAGGTCTGCATGTTTGTCTCTATTGCCTGTCGATTACATACCTGACATCATGATGTAATGGTAAATCATTTCTTTTGTACAGTGTCACTAAACTGTCAAGGCGGTGATGGCATTTTATTTTAGTTGAACTACACAAGAAATGGTTAAAAGAAGAGGAAAGGTCGGGAATGCTTCAACCTTTCAGAAAATACTATGTATGCCTTCCTGACATCGGTCGTTGATGCCTTGTTTATTCCTTGAGAAATGTGGTTAGAAACAGGCTTGCTACATTTTCCCATTAAGAAATTGAAATGCTTATATATGTGAGTCTATGCTTCAACTAGTGCCACTTTAATAGTAACCACATTTCCAATATCTGTGCAAACAAGGATGCTCGATTTTAGTGGAACTGCACAATAAGTCCAAATGGTTCAACATTACGAGCATTTTTTCTTCCAAACAGTTTTATCCAACTAGTGGCACTATGAGTTGTTCATGACCAAGGTACATGGTTTGCTGCTATCTTGCTACAAATTTTGTACTATCATTAGATAGTAATATTAGTGGTTTGCATGTAAATTTATTGGCAGGGTGAACCTACATTTGTGGTGCAGGACATGATTCCATGATTGGATGCTCAATTTTGGTTGTATGGATTTCACCTCTTCCATCACTGCAAACATGGATATCCTTGGTCTGATGAATAATAGGCGCTATATTTCTGCTTTGTACCAACAAATCAGTTCAATACCAAATTACCCAGTGCAAAACATGACAGTATCAAATTATCCAGTGCAAAACATGACAGATGCTAAGCAGAAATGACTAGTAGAGGCGTGTTTAAACCAAAAATACAAGGTGGGGTATATATTAACTAGCTGGTTGATATTTGTGTGAACAAATGTCTGCTCATTGCTATTTGGCGAACAAACAAAATGACCTCAATTTTTGTGGACCTGCACAAGAGAATAGTATAGTCACTTCATGCAGTGCCATTTGAAAATAGACACAGAAAGATTGGATAGTCACTTCATGGACTGCATAAAAGTAGTAATGTACTATTTATTGGCCCACACTAGGTGCTTCATTGCTTTGTTCTGATTATCCAATGGGCATCATTTTGCCAAAGTTAAAGTTGTATTCCTAAAATAGTCTCGCCGTGTGATCGAAAGATTACCAACTCATATTTTAGTGGATGTTCCTCCATCATGTGTGGTTCACTCTCATGGTTCCATCTGTTGGTGAAACCACTTACATTTGCAAGTGCAAATGTAGAATTCACAATCAAATTTGTATTTCACTATGTACTGGATGTTGGCCCGGAGAAGCATCCATGTTAGTAGCAAGAACATATGTTTTTTCTTGATCTTTGGTTTAAGAGCTACATATTGTATATGATTTGTGAATCATTGAGATGTATTAACATGTTGATCTTATGTATGGGAATCATACTAGTTGGTTGTGAATTTGGGCTATTAATGGGAACATATTACAAAGCCAGGCCTGTGAGTCTCGTGTGAACATTTCAAATGGATCGTCTTTTACTACTATGCACAACATGATCCTTATTTCTGCGTGCTCAGTGTTTAAGTTACTAGCAGTTCCTTATTTCTGTTCGCTTAGTGTTTACAAGTTACTAATTGATCACTAGCTAGCCTACTAATATGCTCTAGGAAGTTTTGGTTGCGACACAAGATCCAAAGCTGGAATTTTTTCAAATAAAAATGCCCTACCTCCAAAGAAACTGACATGTTGTTCTAAAGAAATGCCATGCGAATCTGAAGAAACTACCAGCAAAAAAGTTTGCAAATTCTTTATCTCCTAGCAAACATTCATCAGCTATTGCAATCCTACACGTACACTATCTGACCAACTCGATCCTATGCGAATAACCAGCAGATCACTCACGTACCTCATCTGGATGAATCGAGTGCACTCGTTTGATCATCATGCCGATGTGCGACCCAACACAAACGGGATGCACCACTGACGAGACGGGACGACACAGTCATCATTTCAATTTTTCTAGTTTTCCATAGCAAGCTGGCGTGCTAAGCCAAGCCTGCTTATGCATTGAATTCCAATGACCGTCGCATTTCCTGCGACATGCTAGTTCACCAACCATCCGTCGATAATTACTGGTTCCCAGTGTTCTTCAGTGGCACCATCACCCAACTCACCCTATCCTCATAAACCCCACCGGCTCGGCGTTTCTCGACACTTGCCCTCACTCTCGCTACGTCTGTCATGCCCCCGCCCGTCCACAATAGGCGACGCTGGAGGCACTCACCATCGGAACTAGTGTTCGATTTTTCACCGGAAGGTACACAGAGGGAGGAGGCATTCTATCGGTCTTTATATGGAAATGTGGAGTATGAGGACTTGTTGGAGTGCGATCGCCAGGTAGAGGATCAGCATATTGTTGATTTGTGTCGCCAGTGGAGCATGGAGCAGCAGCACACTGATACGTCTCCAACGTATCTACTTTTCCAAACACTTTTGCCCTTGTTTTGGACTCTAACTTGCATGATTTGAATGAAACTAACCCGGACTGACGCTGTTTTCAGCAGAACTGCCATGATGTTGTTTTATGTGTAGAAAACAAAAGTTCTCGGAATGTCCTAGAAATCCACGGAGGCACTTTTTGGAATTAATAAGATTTTTTGGCGAAAGAATCAACACCAGGGGGCCCACAGGCTGCCCATGAGACTGGGGGGCACCCCCCTAGGGTGCACCCTCCTATCTCGTGGGCCCCCTGGACCTCCACCGACCTAAACTCCAACTCCATATATTCACGTTCGAGGAGAAAAAAATCAGAGAGAAAGTTTCATCGCGTTTTACGACACGGAGCCGCCGCCAAGCCCTAATCTCTCTCGGGAGGGCCGATCTGGAGTCCGTTCGGAGCTCCGGAGAGGGGGATTCGCCGCCGTCGTCATCATCAACCATCCTCCATCACCAATTTCATGATGCTTACTGTCGTGTGTGAGTAATTCCATCATAGGCTTGCTGGACGGTGATGGGTTGGATGAGATTTACCATGTAATCAAGTTAGTTTTGTTAGGGTTTGATCCCTAGTATCCACTATATTCTAAGATTGATGTTGCTATGACTTTGCTATGCTTAATTCTTGTCACTAGGGCCTGAGTGCCATGATTTCAGATCTGAACCTATTATGTTTTCATGAATATATGTGTGTTCTTGATCCTATCTTGCAAGTCTATAGTCACCTATTATGTGTTATGATCCGACAACCCCGAAGTGACAATAATCGGGATACTTCTTGGTGATGACCATAGTTTGAGGAGTTCATGTATTCACTATGTGCTAATGCTTTGTTCTGGTTCTCTATTAAAAGGAGGCCTTGATATCCCTTAGTTTCCGCTAGGACCCCGCTGCCACGGGAGGGTAGGACAAAAGATGCCATGCAAGTTCTTTTCCATAAGCACGTATGATTATTTACGGAATACATGCCTACATTACATTGATGAATTGGAGCTAGTTCTGTGTCACCCTATATTATAACTATTACATGAGGAATCACATCCGGCATAATTATCCATCACTGATCCATTGCCTACGAGCTTTTCACATATTGTTCTTAGCTTATTTACTTTTCCGTTGCTACTGTTACAACTACTACAAAAACCCAAAAACAATTACCTTTACTTTTCCTACCGTTACCTTTATTATCATACCACTTTTGCTACTAAATACTTTGTTGCAGATACTAAGTTATCCAGGTGTGGTTGAATTGACAACTCAACTGCTAATACTCAAGAATATTCTTTGGCTCCCCTTGTGTCGAATCAATAAATTTGGGTTGAATACTTTACCCTTGAAAGCTGTTGCAATCCCCTACACTTGTGGGTTATCAAGACTAACTTCTGGCACCGTTGCCTGGGAGCATAGGTCCATTCTCTGAGTCACTTGGGATTTATATCTGTTGATCACTATGAAGAACTTGAAAGACGACAGAACTACAATTTTGCCCTCAACTACGAGGGGAGGTAAGGAACTGCCATCTAGCCTTGCACTAGATTCTCCTTCTGTTATTAGTAAACTTGCGACACCTAAACCTGCTACTGCTATGAATTCTGATATGTCGCATGTTATTGATGATGCCACTTATGCTATGCATGATGAAACTACTTCTGTGCTTGATACTACTTTGCCATTAGGTGAATTTCTTGATGAACAACTTGCTAGATTTAGGGGGAATGAAATTACTGAAGAACCTATTATTGATGATAGTGATGATGAAGGTTCTCCCAATGATTATGTATTGCCTGTTGTTCCTAAGGGTTATGTTATGAATGAAGAAGCTGCTAGGGAAATCTTTGCTTGCAATGATAGATATGATCTTAAGAAATTATTAGATAAATGGAAGCAGCAGTCTCTTAATGCTAGAATGAAACCCGATCCTGCTTTTGCTACTTCACCTATTTGTGTTACTGATAAGGATTATGAATTCTCTGTTGATCCTGAGATTATTACTTTAGTTGAATCTGATCCTTTTTATGGCCTTGAATCTGAAACTGTTGTGGCACATCTTACCAAGTTGAATGATATAGCTACCCTGTTTACTCATGATGAGAAGTCTCGCTATTATTATATCCTTAAGATATTTCTGTTCTCATTAAAGGGTGATGCTAAGACTTGGTATAATTCTCTTGCTCCTGGTTGTGTGCGTAGTCCCCAGGATATTATTTATTACTTCTGTGCTAAATATTTCCCTGCTCATAAGAAACAAGCTGCCTTGCGGGAAATATATAATTTTGTGCAAATCAAAGAAGAGAGTCTCCCACAAGCTTGGGGGAGGCTTCTCCGGTTAGTTAATGCTTTGCCTGATCACCCTCTCAAGAAAAACGAAATACTTGATATCTTTTATAATGGACTAACCGATGCTTCCAAGGACTACTTGGATAGTTGTGCTGGTTGTGTTTTAAGGGAAAGAACAGTTGACGAAGCTGAAATATTATTGAATAATATGTTGACTAATGAAAATAATTGGACTCTTCCTGAGCCAATTCCTGAAGCAATTCCTGAACCAATTGAGCCAACTCCTGAGCCTATTCCTAAACCCACTCCGAAGAAGAGAGGTGTTTTGTTTCTCAGTCCCGAAGATATGCAAGAGGCAGAGAAATCAATGAAAGAAAAAGGTAGTAAAGCTGAAGATGTTAAGAATTTATCTCCTATTGAAGAAATACATGGTCTTAATATACCGCCTGCTGAAGAACCACATTTTCTTGATAACCCGACACATGTAGTAAAGGTAAATTCTCTCTATAGATATGATAAAGTTGAAGTCCCCTCTACTAAATTTCATAGCCCTTGCTTAGATGAATTTGATGACTTTATGGCTAGACAAGAAAGTTTTAATGCTTATGTTGGTAGAGAGTTACAGAATAATGCTTTCGATATAGGACGCGTAGGCGATAATATAGCTAGAGTTAAAGATGAACTCAAACTCGTTAGCAAATATGCTTCTATGGTTGCTACTCAAGCTGAGCAAGTACTTAAAGCTCAAAATGATTTGCTTGATGAATTAAATAATAAAAATGACTTTGCTGTTAGAGTGGCTACTAGAACTGGTAGAATGACTCAGGAACCTTTGTATCCTGAAGGCCACCCTAAGAGAATTGAGCAAGATTCTCAAAGAAATAATCTAGAGGCACCTACTTCTTCTAGAAAGAAGAAAAAGAAAAACGATAGGACTTTGCATGCTTCTAGTGAACCTACTGTAGACACACCTGAGAATCCCAATGATATTTCTATTTCTGATGCTGAAACACAATCAGGTGATGAACATGAACCTAGTGATAATGTTAATGATAATGTTCATGTTGATGCTCAATCTAGCAAAAACAATGATGTAGAGATTGAACCTGTTGTTGATCTTGACAACCCACAATCAAAGAATCAATGTTATGATAAGAGAGATTTTGTTGCTAGGAATCACGGTAGAGAAAGAGAACCATGGGTTCAAAAAACCACGCCATTTCCTCCTAAACCATCCAAGACAAAGGATGATGAGGATTTTGAGCGCTTTGCTGAAATGATTAGACCTATCTTCTTATGTATGCGCTTAACTGATATGCTGAAAGTAAATCCTTATGCTAAGTATATGAAGGATATCATTACAAATAAAAGAAAGATACTAGAAGCTGAAATTTCCACCATGCTTGCTAATTACACTTTTAAGGGTGGAATACCAAAGAAACTTGGAGATCTGGGTGTTCCAACTATACCATGCTCCATTAAAAGAAATTATGTTAGAACCACTTTATGTGATCTTGGAGCCGGTGTTAGTGTTATGCCTCACTCTTTATATCAGAGAGAATAAGTTGACACCTACTGAAATATATTTGCGAATGGCTGATAAATCAACTGCTATACCTGTCGGCATTTGTGAGGATGTGCTTGTTGTGGTTGCAAATGTCACTATCTTAACGGACTTTGTTATTCTTGATATTCCCGAGGATAATAGTATGTCTATTATCCTTGGTAGACCTTTTCTTAATACTGCAGGGGCTGTTATTGATTGCAACAAAGGCAATGTCACTTTTCATGTAAATGGTAATGAGCATACGGTGCACTTTCCGAGGAAACAATCTCAAGTTCATAGCACAAATTCTATTGAAAAAGTTCCAACTATCATTTTTGGAGGTTTTGAATTTCCTCTTCCTACTGTCAAGAAAAAGTATGATATTCTTATTGTTGGGGATTTTCATATCCCCGTTGAGGTAACTTAGCGTTATTCAAAATTTCTCCGGTTCCGTGTTATTCGGAATGAGTTTGTTAACAAGACTTGATCAACCTTGTTAGTGGATTCATTTTGATGATCACGAGATGGATGAAACTAGAAGGCACAACCTTCTGTACCCTCTTTTTACCTTCTGTTATTTAGAATAAATAAAGCAAAAATAGTATTACCTGTGTGTTTTCTTAATTATCCATGCAATAAAAAATAGTCCAAAAATAAAAGTGCTCCAAATGCCCTGCAAATTTAGTATGATTTTTTCTGGAATATTTGAGGATTTTAGGCACTGAAAACACTGCAGGAGGGCCAAGCACCAGGCCACAAGAGTGGAGGGCGCCCCCCCTATAGGGCGCGCCCCCCTATCTCGTGGGCCCCTGGTGGCTCCCCTCCACTTATGCTAGCACCCACACACTTCATCTTCTACCCAAAAAAATCCCCATCCAGTCAAGCACGAGTTCTAGCTCGTTTTGCTGCGATTTTCGATCTCTTTGCTCAAAGCTCCATTCACAAAACTGCTTTGGGAGATTGTTGCTTGGTATGTGACTCCTCCATTGGTCCAATTAGTTTTGTTCTAGTGCTTTATTCATTGCAAATTTTTGCTGCATAGGTGACCTTGTTCTTGAGCTTGCATGTTAAATTTATGAGGTCCCAAGCAATTCTAATGCATGATATAGCCTCTAGGCACTTGTAGGAGTAGTTGCTGCCAATCTTGTTTAGTTTTATTCACTTTTATTTTGAAGTTACTAAAATTTCAGAAATTTTCAGGAAAAGAATTATGATTAGAAGAATGTACCAAGGTGGTTCCTCGGCAAAGAAAGGGCCCAGGATTGCTATACGTGAGCAAGATGTTGAATTGCCGAGGGACGCGGATGTACGAGCTTGTGAGTGGCCATCCGATGATTTTATGGTCGAAGCAAGCTTCAAGGAGGAATTTGACGCGTATGTGCGTAATGCCGAGCTGGAGGACTTCTTACAAGATAAGTGTCCTTAGTACTATCAATTGACTGATTCCTTTGTGCGGAGGTTCCAATATATCTGTGTGTGTAATTCTCCTAGTGTCATGTTTGATATTTATGATACATCTTATATAATGGATTTAGAGGATTTCACAACTGCTTGCAAACTCCCGTAGTGGGGTAATTTTAATGATCCTCGCAAATCTGAATTTATTTTCTTGCTAGTATTACTGCGGGAGAATCTAGGGACATAGCACAAGCTACCATAGGGAGCATTCATTTTCCTGCTATACATTATTTTGATCTCTTTATTGGTAGATGCATTAATGGTAAGGACGAAGCATGTCACATGTGTGTCCCGGATCTTTGTGTCCTCAAGAGTGCTATGTCAGGTTATAAAGGTTATAGCTTGGGGGCAATAGTTGCACGTAGGTTGCAAAATAATAGTAGAAAGGGAGATTTATTTGGAGGAATTTATGCAACCCGTGTGGCCAATTATCTCAATGTAGCCCCACGAGAGGGGGATATGATTTTATCTCCTGTTTATTTGGATAAAGAAGCTATGTTCAATCATCATTTTCTTGAGAGGAATGATCAATTCCTCCATTATCGACTAATCTATGATAGATGCAACGTCGTCCCTGTTACTCTTCCTGCTCCCTACCTTTTTGATTATCAGGCAAAAGGAAGATATGTTGTCACCAGGGAGGAAGCAGCTGAATACGAGAGGGGAGTGGAGGCAGCTCGCCAACACGCTGCCGCTCAAGAGGCGGTTGCCGCTGCATCTCGGTACAGCCCCAGTTTCACTTATGGATATCAGCCAGGCGGTCCTTGGTACTAGACCAACTTAGGCCAAAAGAATAAGCTTGGGGGAGTACATATTTCTCACCGACTTTACATTCATGCTCACACACTAGTCGTCGGTGCTCATACTCTTTCATTGTATTATCCATGTTAGTTTAAATTTCTTTTTCTAGTTTTCTTCTTGTGTGTTTGATAAACTTTAAGAAAAACCAAAAAAAATAGTTAAGTTAATTTCTTTGCTTGTAGTAGAAATTAAAATGAAAACCCAAAAAGATTTCTTATTCTTCTTTTACTTGTTGGGAGAGCTTTCTCGTGTAAATAGTTTTATTTTCTTTCGTTTGGAGGTCGAGAAGACTATACTGAAAATGTTTAGTGGCTCTCATATGCATGATTGTTTATTTAACTTAGAGCCCATATTACTTGTGTTCTCTCTTGAGTTGAATGCTTGCAGATTCCAGCTTAGTCCAATGCATGTGCACTCTTATTATTATACACTTCGTTCGGTCGTGCGAGTGAAAGGCAATAATGACGATATATGATGGACTTATTGGGATGAGAAAAGCTGGTATGAACTCGACCTCTCTTGTTTTTGTAAATATGATGAGTTGATCGTTTCTGAGTCAGCTATTATGAAGTAAACATATTTGCAATGACATCTAGAGATTATAGTTGCTTGTGCCATACTTGATTAGCTATGAGTTATAATGGTTTACCTTGCATGCCAACATGCTATTAGAATGATTATGATGTGATATGATAGGATGGTATCCTCCTTTGAATGAACTGAGTGACTCAACTTGGCACATGTTCACGCATGTAGTTGAATCAAATCAACATAGCCTTCATGATATTTATGTTCATGGTAGATTATATCCTACTCATGCTTGTACTCGGTGTAAATTAATTTTAATGCATGTTTATGACTGTTATCGCTCTCTCAGTTGGTCGCTTCCCAGTCTTTTGCTAGCCTTCACCTGTACTAAGCGGGAATACTGCTTGTGCATCCAAACTCCTCACACCCCAAAGTTGTTCCATATGAGTCCACTATACCTTACTATATGCGGTATTTACCTGCCGTTCCAAGTAAATTTGTATGTGCCAAACTCCAAACCTTCAAATGAAATTCTGTTTTGTATGCTCGAGCAGCTCATGTTACAACTAGGGCTGCCTATATCTTCCATGCTAGGTGGGTTATTCTCAAGAGGAGTGGACTCCGCTCCTCATTCACGAGAAAGGGTCGGTAACCGGGACGCCCAGTCCCATGATCCAAAAAGATCAAAGCAAATCAAAATAATTAAACAAAACTCCCCTAGGGCTGTTGTTAGTTGGAGGCACTCATTGTTTCGAGCAAGCCATGGATTGATGCTTGTTGGTGGTTGGGGGAGTATAAACCTTTACCATTCTGTTTGGGAACTACCTATAATGCATGTAGTATGGAAGATACAGCCATCTCATAGTTGTTGTGTTGACAGCAAAAGTATGCCGCTCAAAATGTTATTCAATCTCTATTTTAAAATCGAGCTCTGGCACCTCTACAAATCCCTGCTTCCCTTTGCGAAGGGCCTATCTATTTACTTTTATGTTGAGTCATCACCCTTCTTATTAAAAAGCACCCGCTGGAGAGCACACTGTCATTTGCATTCATTATTATTGGTTTATATTGGGTATGACTTGACTGGATCTCTTTTAGCATGAATTACAATGTTTAGTCAGTCCTTGATCTTCAAAGGTGCTCTGCATTTATATTTTTTGGTCTCGGAAAGGGCTAGCGAGATACCATTTTGTTATATCATGTTATGATTATTTTGAGAAAGTATTGTCATCCGAGTTTTATTATTATGGCTCGCTAGCTGATTATGTTATTGATATGAGTAATTGTGAGACCTAAGTGTTATTGTGAGTATGGTTAGTTCATAATATTTGCTGAAACTTGAATGCTGACTTTTCATGTTACAACAACAAGAGCAAACAGAGTTTGTAAAAGTTTTTCTTTATCACTTTCAGTTTATCAACTGAATTGCTTGAGGACAAGCAAAGGTTTAAGCTTGGGGGAGTTGATACGTCTCCAACGTATCTAATTTTCCAAACACTTTTGCCCTTGTTTTGGACTCTAACTTGCATGATTTGAATGAAACTAACCTGGACTGACGTTGTTTTTAGCAGAACTGCCATGATGTTGTTTTATGTGTAGAAAAGAAAAGTTCTCGGAATGTCCTGGAAATCCACGGAGGCACTTTTTGGAATTAATAAGAATTTTTGGCGAAAGAATCAACACCAGGGGCCCACAGGCTGTCCACGAGACAGGGGGCGCCCCCCAGGGCGCGCCCTCCTATCTCGTGGGCCCCCTGGACCTCCACCGAGCTAAACTCCAACTCCATATATTCACGTTCGGGGAGAAAAAAATCAGAGAGAAAGTTTCATCGCGTTTTACGACACGGAGCCGCCGCCAAGCCCTAATCTCTCTCGGGAGGGCTGATCTGGAGTCCGTTCGGGGCTCCGAAGAGGGGGATTCGTCGCCGTCGTCATCATCAACCATCCTCCATCACCAATTTCATGATGCTCACCGCCGTGGGTGAGTAATTCCATAGTAGGCTTGCTGGACGGTGATGGGTTGGATGAGATTTACCATGTAATCAAGTTAGTTTTGTTAGGGTTTGATCCCTAGTATCCACTATATTCTAAGATTGATGTTGCTATGACTTTGCTATGCTTAATTCTTGTCACTAGGGCCTGAGTGCCATGATTTCAGATCTGAACCTATTATGTTTTCATGAATATATGTGTGTTCTTGATCCTATCTTGCAAGTCTATAGTCACCTATTATGTGTTATGATCCGACAACCCCGAAGTGACAATAATCGGGATACTTCTTGGTGATGACCATAGTTTGAGGAGTTCATGTATTCACTATGTGCTAATGCTTTGTTCTGGTTCTCTATTAAAAGGAGGCCTTGATATCCCTTAGTTTCCGCTAGGACCCCGCTGCCACGGGAGGGTAGGACAAAAGATGCCATGCAAGTTCTTTTCCATAAGCACGTATGATTATTTACGGAATACATGCCTACATTACATTGATGAATTGAAGCTAGTTCTGTGTCACCCTATATTATAACTATTACATGAGGAATCACATCCGGCATAATTATCCATCACTGATCCATTGCCTACGAGCTTTTCACATATTGTTCTTCGCTTATTTACTTTTCCGTTGCTACTGTTACAACTACTACAAAAACCCAAAAACAATTATCTTTACTTTTGCGACCGTTACCTTTATTATCATACCACTTTTGCTACTAAATACTTTGCTGCAGATACTAAGTTATCCAGGTGTGGTTGAATTGACAACTCAACTGCTAATACTCAAGAATATTCTTTGGCTCCCCTTGTGTCGAATCAATAAATTTGGGTTGAATACTTTACCCTTGAAAGCTGTTGTGATCCCCTACACTTGTGGGTTATCACACACCAATGCTCTGAGTCACGAGAAGAGCGCCCACACCTGGGCCGACTGCGTGGAGGTCGGCGCCCAAAAAATAGCCCTGGAGGCTGTCGGGCACTCACGCGTTCGCGAGGCTGAATTTTACTGCCAGCTCGTCAATTGGGTTTCCCACTTAGAAGTCGAAGCTTTGGTGGACCATGCCGACATGGAAAGGGACAACGCGTGCGAGCAACGTGCCCTATCGCATCTCTGACAAGTCCGAGGCGAGGAGGAGGACATCGGTGCCAGCATTTAGCGTGTACCGCAGATGGCGGCCGACATCGTCTAGTTAGCTAAGAGTAATTTAGTACTTGTACACTAGAGTATTAGTGCGAGTAGATAGTTAACTTGGCTATGATGGTTGTCAATGTGGAAGTTCAGTACTCAATATCTGTATCAGAATTGTTACGTTGCTCTAAATGTTGAACTTTCCGTGTGAGCTTATGGAATGGGTTGTTATTTTTTTAATGGGTTGTATTTGTCCGCCACGAGTTTAGAGACTGACTTGTGGGCCTACTAGGTTGAAGCGTACACAATCAGGAGATGATTGTACCTAGAGAGGATGACAGGAGGGACCCACCAGGGTCATGGCAGTACGCAAGCAAGTGCCTCCTTATTTCAAGCCAAACAATGGTTCCTCCTAATGGACTTCTGACATCTGGGTCCCATGCCATTGCCAACATAGTCAATAAACGAGAGAATTGCACAATGAGCGGCTGACACCAGGGACCCAGCAGCTCGACCGGTTCATTTTGTTTTTGAGACAGAGCAGGGTGTCAACTGGGTTGTGTAGGGCACCCTGGCCTGTCTAACCAGCCTTTTATTTTATGTTTACCACAAGACAAACCTCGTAGTTTTTTTACTTTATAAAATGGCAAACCCAGTTTTGTTTGTTATTTTGCAGAATACCCAACCGAGGCATACTTGCTTTTGTCAGCCCTGCTGGGCTGCAAATCTTTCAAGATGATGAGAGATTCATTGGGCTTGCCCAGAAAATGGACTAGGTAATGAGAAATGGGGTGTACATTTTTAAAACACAGCAAACCGGAATTAGTTTCAATTTTCTTTTTTTTTCATTTCAAGATTTTAAATTTCATTGATTTTTATGCGTGGACAATTATTTGGATATGCATATAAATTTCTTTTTCAAATTAGTTTGAATGTGACTCAAAATTTCAGGATTAAAAACAGTTCGGACCGCATCGAAATATGCAAAATTTCATAGAATTTTTTAACCGTGGCCAGAATATGGGCTATAATGCTAACAAAAATAATATGTGCCCAAAAAACTCCTTAAGAATTAGCAAATGGGTTGTAAATTATTAGAAATAATGGCAGATGGGTTGTATGTTGTTTTCCACAAACTTGGGGCTGACTTGTGTGCATACTATAGGTTAACATCTACGCTTTCCTAAAAAAGGTTGACATGTACGCAAGGCTATGCCAACTTAGTAAACACACAAGAGCAGTGATTGTTGGACGCCCATCCAACGACCGTCGTGCTTTTTCAATCTCTGATATTCCTGCTCCAGCCGCCCAAGCCAGTGTTAGTGGGACTGCCTGCTCCCTCCTCCCGTGGCTGGCTGTGCTGTTGTGCAGGCCTCACTGACCGACCCTACTACCACTGCTGGTCAGGCCATCACTCTACCCATCCGCACCTCCTGTTATTTTTCGATGACGCCAGCCTCTCCCCATGATACGTCTTCGTCGTATCTATAATGTTTTATTGCTTCATGCCAATATTATACAACTTTTACATATTTTTTGCAAAATTTTATATGGTTTATTTGGACTAACATATTGATCCAGTGCCCAGTGTTAGTTCCTGTTTGTTGCATGGTTTTTGTTTTGCAGAAAATCCATATCAAACAAAGTCCAAACACGATAAAAATTTGCGGAGAAATATTTTGGAACATATGTGATTTTTGGGAGGTGGAATCAACACAAACGAAGGCCCACAGCCCCCAAGATACACCAGGGCGTGCCAGGGGGTGCCAAGCGCGCCCAGGTGTCTTATGCCGACATCGTACATTGGTTGGAGCTCTACTTCGGGTGCAAGGAAGCTTATATCTGGAAAAAATCGTGTTAAAATTTCAGCGCAATCAGAGTTATGGATCTCCCGAAATATAAGAAATGCATTTCGGCCAGATCTATGGAGCGCGAAACAGAAGAGAACAAAGAGGGAGATCCAATCTCGGAGGGGCTCCCACCCCTTCGCCGCTATCGAGACCATGGACCAGAGGGGGAACTCTCCTCCCATCTAGGGGGAGGCCAAGGAAGAAGAAGGAGGAGGGGAGCTCGCTCCCCCTCTCTCCCCGTGGCACTGGAGTGCCGCCGGGGCAAGGATCGGGACGGCGATCTACATCAACAATCTTGCTACCGTCAACACCAACTCTCCCCCCCCCCCTATATGTAGAGGTGTAACACCCCTTCTCCCCTGTGTACGTTGTTGCAATATGTTCATGGTTTGCTTATTGTCGGTGTTGCGGGGGTGACAGCAGCCTAAACACGGATAAGTGGGTCATTGCGTATGGGATAAAGAGGACTTGATACTTAATGCTATGGTTGGGTTTCACGACCTTAATGATCTTTAGTAGTTGTGGATGCTTGCTAGGGGTCCAATCATAAGTGCATATGATCCAAGTAGAGAAAGTATCTTAGCTCATGCCTCTCCCTCATATAGAATTGCAAGAATGATTACCGGTACTTGTTATTGGTTGCCTAGGGACAAATGACTTTCTTGTTGACAAAAGCTATCCACTTTTATTACCTTGCAATTTCTTCATAAATTTATTCTCACAAAGTACTCGTACTTTTATTCTTGCAAAATAGTTTCATAGTTTTTTAGGTAAAGCAAATGTCAAGTGTGTGTAGAGTTGTATCGGTGGTCGATAGAACTTGAGGGATTATTTGTTTGACCTTTAGCACCTCGTTGGGTTCGACACTCTTATGTATCGAAGAAGGCTACAAACGATCCCCTATACTTGTGGGTTATCAAGACCTTTTTCTGGCGCCGTTGCCGGGGCGCTAGCGTGGGGTGAATATTCTCGGGTGTGCTTGTTTGCTTTATCACTAAGTAGTTTTTATTTCCAGTTCTAAGTTGCTCTCTATCTTTAGTTATGGATATGGAACACGAAATACCAAAAACATTAGTTGTACTTGCTACTCATGGAGATGGAGAACCTCCCAAAACCCTCGATGCTCGTTATGTGAAAAATATTATGCACTACTTTGATAATCCTAAAACCCCATTCAACTTGATAATGAGAGTAATGTTGGATCAACATGAATAGTTTAAGGATTATTGCTTGACTCATAAAGGGAAATTGTTATGGGATCAAAATCATATGTTGCATTGGCATGCTTGGAATTTATGCCAGATATATGATTTTACTTGTTGCTCTAGGATGAAGGCTCCACGACTTCCCTTTTCATGCAAATTTAATGATAATGGAACCTTATCTTCTTATGCTAATGGTAGATATGATTACTACAATGTGGAAAGAATAGAAGAATTCGTTGCTTTTAAGGGTGCTTATGAAATTGAATCTTTCTTTGAAAAGTATGAAGCTTTTGATGATGATGTTTATAGACCCAAATTTTTTGTTATACTTAAATGTTGCTTTGAGAATTATAAATACAATTACAATATTGATGTGTTTATTGAGAAAGTCTCCGCTATCCAAGAAGAGACTAATATTTTGTAGGAGTCTATGGAAGAAGAAATTGATGAAACTACGATCTCATTGGATGAAAAATATGATGAGGAGAGCAAAGAACAAAAGGAGGAAGAGCGGATTAGCTACCCGTGCCCACCTTCTAATGAGAGTTACTCTTCAACTCATACATTATTTAATTTCCCTTCATGCTTACTGTTGGGGATATAACTATTGGGTATGACCCGCCCAGGAGGGGCCGGGTCATACCACTGGCGGTTCATAATGAGAAGGCCCAAGAAGATGTTGAAGATGGCGGTTCATGAAGCAAGCTTACTGAAGGCCCAAGACCCGGAGGAGACTTGAGGCCCACGGGCATAAACCGCCATATGCTTAAAATGTATGTTAAGGAAAGTTTAGTTCTATCACCAAGCCGAACACGTTGTGTATGAGCCGACCAGACTCTATAAGCCGTCGGGCATCAGCCTGTGTAAATAAAGGAGTGACCCGGCGGCGGGTTAGGGCAGGAGATAATAAGTTGAGAACTAGGTCAAGCGTATTCGCTCCCTGGTAATCGAAACCCAAGCAATACAACCTAAAGCAGGATTAGGCCTTTACCTTGTTGCAAGGGGCCGAACCTGGGTAAAACTCTCTATGTCCCTTGTCCCGTTTTAACCCCTTCAAGCTAACTACGTTGGCGATGGCTCCACACCTATGTCCTCATGCTAGGGCATCTGCCTTGACAATTCCACGATAGTTGGTGCCCACCGTGGGGCCAGCGCATGGTGGTTTCGAGTTCTTGAAGGGTAGCTTTGCAGGGCTCAAGGGATACGCTATGGGTTGGATGACCAAGAGTCGTCATGGCAAGCTCTACATCGACGACGCGGGCTGGGGCCCCAAGGTTAGCTCAATCGAGTACGGGTATCGGGTCCCCTTCGGCGGAATTCATGTCTTCATCGGCAAGATTGGTGAGTCGGAAGCTAAGCTGGACACCTGCACCGACATTGTCGAGACGGCTCAGCGCGCGCGACCTGCCAAGGTTCAAGCCGCCCCGAAGCATGTCTTTGTAGTCTTTACTCAAGGAGTAGATCTGGAAGGAGGATCTGAATCCGATGGTGAGATGGTCGTCTATTCACGCAATGAGTCCTCAACCGGCGAGACCAATTCCATGTATCAGATTCAGGATGGTGGGCATAGGGGCTGTTCCGATAGTGACAGTATTCCGGACCCCTACGAGCCACCAAACTGGGTTACAATCTTCATGGCCGGTACACAGCCAGGGCAGAATTCTTCAACTATGGCACAAATGATCTCCGGTTTAGCGATGGCAACGGCAGCTGGGGCAGGAGGCCCTGTGCGCCCGTTGGCTCAAGTTTTATCTGAACCGTTGGATGCTCTGGCAACATTGTTAACGGTGGAGGTGAACTCGGCGAACCAAACTCAACATAACACGGACGTTGCAAAGTTACGTGATGAGATAGCCCAAGCCAAGGAGGATCTAAACGCTGAGAACAGCTGGATGGCGACGAAGCGAGCCGCCTTGGAGAGGGAGGCAAAACAGCTTCAAGCAAAGAATTTTTGCTTGAGCTTGGACCGACGCATCAAACAATGTCTTTAACATAAGGCATGTGAGCCGTTTACCCCCAGTTTTGATGCGACGAACCTTTACAACACGCTTGGGGCAGGAACCAGTAATCCGCCTGGTGTGGATCGGGCCATTGAGGCGCCTGCGGCTGGAGCACCAGTTCAGCCTCATGCTGCAGAACCCCACATTTGAATTTGACCCCTCCTCAGCAGGTTCCGACGCCCCCGGGTCACTATTCTAATCCTTTGGATAATATGATAGTTGTGGCTACTTGACTGACGGCTCTCCCGGTTCAAGATGAATCACCAGCTGTGATGGAAATACGCCGAGCTGGAGAACATCTTCAGACAGCGGTGGCTCAACAGGCGGCTTATTCATACAGTCGTGATCAGATTCGCTCAACCCCACGTCCAAGCCGGAGTTATAGCAGGCACATTGATGAGCCGGCCGTATCGAGCAGTGAGCGGCACTGCAATCAACCTCGTCGGCCTGACCCGCCGCGCGTTGGTAATGATGCTCAGGCTTTGGTGGACCAGGGCAGAGCGCGGCATGACGCGGAGTTGGCAGCTCAGTTGGCGGCACAATAGCAATCGCCGGTTTATCCGTCAGTGTCAGTGGAGGCAGGAGTGACCTCTAGAACCTTGGGTGTGCCATGTTTAGTGGTGGCTCTACGCAACAAGCACTTGCCTAAAGATTTCAAGGGCCCCCGCAAGATGCCTAACTACACGGCGGACCAGCCCCTAGAGGTTTGGATTGAGAGCTATGGAGATGCTGGATGTTAGTGATGCTACATGTGCTAAATATTTCACCATGATGTTGGATGGTCCGGCTCATACTTGGTTGAAAGGGCTGCCCGCTAACTCCATTGGGTCATGGGCGGAGTTGAAAAAGCAATTTATTCAAAACTTTAAAGATACATGCAAGCAGCCTATGTCGATTCTGGATCTGGACTCTTGCGTCCAAGGTGAAGGTGAGTCAACAACAAATTGGGTGTGCTGGATCTCAGCTGTTATACACTCATCGGACAGTATCAACGCCGGTTCAGCAGCCCTGATGTTGGAGAAGAAATGTCGT
The DNA here is from genome assembly GCA_963921465.1 of Triticum timopheevii. Lineage (NCBI taxonomy): Eukaryota > Viridiplantae > Streptophyta > Magnoliopsida > Poales > Poaceae > Triticum > Triticum timopheevii. The sequence continues at coordinate 424,080,096 of OY997272.1, forward strand.
TTTCTTCCCCTTAAGCAGAAGTTGGGGCGGCTTAAGCGTAATTCCAATGATATGGGGGAGCTCATGGCAGCTCTCGTAAAATATGTCGACTCTGATAGTACTAAAGACCATGAGTCTGATGAGGAGAAAGCTGGCAAAGGGAAGAAGAGTGGCAATGCAAAGGGACAGCATAATGCAGCGAGTCAAAGTGGCAACGGTAACCGCAAGGCCGATGATAGTTTAGACTTTGTGGCTAATACCAATGCACAGAACAATAATCCGCGACATAAGGGGAAACCATCAACGCCCCGGTTTGGAGGGCTGAAGTTAAACCTTGAGGCCATGATGAATCGGCCTTGCCCAAAGCACGGGACCCAAGAGAAGCCGGCCAGTCATTTGTGGAAGGATTGCTTCATCATGAGGGAGTATAGAAACTCTAACTTTTTTTAGAATAATCATGGCCCGCATGGCGGCTTAGGATCTGGCTCTCACGGGCCTGGCTTTGAAGGTGGTGGCTCAAGCTCTGGTTTTCAGGGCCAAGGCAATCAAGGTGGCTTTAATCAACAATCTAGTCAAGGGAATCAACAGCTGTTGTCGGGTTATCAGAGCAATCCAAAGCAAGATTTAGATGGCAATGGTAAACGTAAGGCGGATGGCGGTTTACACTTCATGGCTAACACCAATACCAGAGTAATAACCAGCGCTGTAAGGGAAAACGCCAGCGCCCCGGTTTGGAGGGCCGAAGTTTAACCTTGAGGCCATGATGAATCAGCCTTTCCCAAAGCACGGAACCCAGGATAAGCCGGCCAGTCATCCGTGGAAGGATTGCTTCATCTTGAGGGAGCATAGAAACTCTAATTTTTTTCAAGAACAATCATGGCCCAAATGGCAGTTCAGGTTCCGGCTCTCATGGACCTGGTTTTGAAGGTGGCGGTCAAGCTCTGGCTTTCAGGGCAAAGGCAATCAAGGTGGTTTTAATCAGCAATCTGGCCAAGGGAATCAGCAGCAGCAGTCTGGTTATCAAAGCAATCCAAAGAAGCTGAATAGTGGTCAATATCATGTGTTCACCACAAGTTTGTGCAGGCGAGATCAGAAAATCCATAAGCGGGCGGTGAACTTAGGTGAGCCGGCAGTACCTCGTTATTTGAGGTGGTCTGAGTAGCCTATTGTATGGAGCTGGGAGGATCACCCACCCTGGGTTAACAATCCTGGTCAATTGGCATTGGTAGTTGCTCCTCATGTAGGACGGTATAAGCTTATAAAGGTGCTCATGGATGGGGGCAGTAGCATCAATATCATTTACTATGAGACTTTTCGTTGTATGAATTTGAATGACAAAGATCTTAAAACGTCTTCTACTGTTTTCCATGGGGTGGTACCTGGTAAGTCGGCGTATCCAGTGGGTAAGATAACCCTGGAGGTGGCCTTTGGAGATGATCATGATTCTAGAGCTGAGAAACTGACCTTTGAGGTGGTCAAGATCAAGAGCTTGTATCATGCTTTGTTCGGGCGGCCAGCTTACGCCAAATTTATGGCACAGCCTTGTTATGTTTATTTGCAGCTTAAAATGTTGGGTCATAAGGGCAGCGTCATGGTGCATGGTGACAGAAAGATTGCTCTGGATTGTGAAGAGCGTGATGTTGCATATGCTGAGTCGGCCTGTGCTACTGAGGAGTTAAAGTTTTATAAAGATAATGTTGACCCGACGGATATGACGCCTTTGAAGAAGCCAACTACAGAAAACGACCCCCTGTTGAAGTTTAAGTCGGCAGATGACACTAAGTTGGTTGATTTTATGCCCGGCGATTCGTCCAAGGAGTTCAGCATCAGTGCTAATATGGATCCGAAATAGGAAAGCGCGCTCATCGAGTTCATCCTGAGAACCGGGACATCTTTGCATGGAAACCTTCTGACATGCCAGGTGTACCGAGGGAACTCGCTGAGCACACTCTTAATGTGGATCCAAAGTTTAAACCGGTCAAGCAATTCCTTCGTCATTTTAATGAAGAGAGGCGCAAGACAATTGGTGAAGAAGTGGCCCGGCTCTTGGCTGCTGGATTCATTGTTGAAGTTTTTCATCCTGAGTGGTTGGCTAACCTGGTGCTGGTACTTAAGAAAAAAGGCACTTGGCATATGTGCGTGGACTATACAGACCTTAATAAGGCCTGTCCAGCTGACCCTTTTTCTCTCCCTCGTATTGATCAGATTATTGATGCTACAGCGGGTTGTGAGCGTTTGAGCTTTCTGGATGCTTATTCTGGTTATCATCATATCAAGATGGCAGTTAAGGACCAGGAAAAGACAGCTTTCATCACTCCCTTTGGAGCCTTCTGCTATGTGTCTATGCCCTTTGGTCTCAAGAGTGCCCAAGTGACTTACCAACGGTGTGTTTAGAATTGCCTCCATGACTAGATTGGGCGCAATGTTCATGCCTATGTGGATGATATCATTGTAAAATCCAGGAAAAGGGAGACTTTGATAGATGATTTGAAAGAGACCTTTGAAAATCTCCGGGTTTATAAGATGATGCTTAACCTGGCCAAGTGTGTCTTTGGCGTGCCGGTAGGCAAGCTTTTGGGTTTCCCGGTTTCTGAGAGAGGCATTGAAGCTAACCCAGAGAAAATCAAGGCTATCACTTCTTTGGCTAAGCCGGCGTGTATCAATGATGTCCAGCATTTGGTGGGTCATATTGCGGCTTTGAGCCGGTTTATGAGCCGTTTGGGAGAGAAGGCTATCCCTCTGTATCAAATGATGAAGAAAATAGATGACTTTGTCTGGAGTGATGCTGCTAATGAGGCGTTTGAGGCACTTAAGAGACAGCTGGCTGAACCGCCGGTTCTTGTAGCTCCTATTGAGAAGGAGCCCTTGCTGTTATATGTCGATGCAAACAACAGAGTCGTCAATGTGGCATTTGTGGTTTAAGGGAAGGAGTCAGGCAAGGAGTATCTGGTTCAAAGACCAGTTTATTATGTCAGCAAGGTGCTCATTGAGTCTAAGCAACGATACCCACATTGGAAGAAGTTGGTGTACGGCGTGTTCATGGCTAGCCGCAAGTTGAAGCAATATTTCCTTGGTCATCCCATCACTATGGTTAGTTCTGCTCCCTTGGGAGATATTATTCAAAATAGAGAAGCCACAGGTCGGGTAGCTAAGTGGGCCATTGAGCTTGGACCCCATGGCTTGAAGTATATGCCTCGGACAGCTATAAAGTCTCAAGGACTTGTGGATTTCATCAATGACTGGACGGAATTGCAGATGCCTGAGGATAAGCCGGATAGCACATATTGGAATATTCACTTTGATGGATCCAGGCAATTGGAAGGCTTGGGGGCTAGAGTTATATTGACTTCCCCATGAGGTGATAAATTTTGTTATGTTTTAAGGTTAATGTTCCCTTGTAAACAATGTAGCTGAGTATGAAGCCTTATTCCATGGTCTTCGGATGGCTAAAGAGATGAATCTAAGCCGGGTGAGGTGTTTTGGCAACTCAGACTTGGTGGCTCAGCAAGTGTCAGGAACTTGGGATTCAAAGGATCCACTCATGGCGGCTTATCGGCGAGAGGTTGACACTATTGCTGGTCATTTCAAAGGTTATCAAGTGGAGCATGTTGATCGTAGGAAAAATGAAGCCGCTGATGCTTTAAGCCGGATGGGGTCTCAGCATAAGCCAGTACCCCCTAAAGTTTTCCTCGATGTTTTGCATAACCCACCAGTTAAATTGCCTATAGAGGAAGATCTTGCAATTCCTGACCCGGAGGCATAGTTGGTGGCGGCTCACCATGTTATTCCTGATTGGACTGTTCCATATTTGGCTTATATGACCTGGGGCGAATTACCTGAGGATGAAACCTTGGCCAGGTAAATAACCCGGAGGTCTAAATCAATGACTATTGTCAATGGTGAGCTACATAGATGCAGTGTTACAGGAGTGTTTCAACGATGCATTTCTCCTGAGGAGGGCCGTGAAATTCTGAGGGAGAATCATGAAGGAGATTGCGGCCATCATGCCGGCTCTAAGTCTCTCATTGCTAAAGCTTTTTGTCATGGGTTTTATTGGCTGATAGCTCATGCTGATGTGGAAGATCTGGTCAGTAAATGTGATGGTTGTCAGAAATTTTCAAGACGAACTCATGTGTTGCCTCCATAATTGAGGATGATTCCAATTACTTGGTCGTTTGCAATCTGGGGGTTGGATATGGTTGGACCTTTTAAAAGGTCCAAGGACAAAAAGACTCATCTCCTGGTAGCTGTTGACAAGTTTACAAAGTGGGTGGAAGCTGAACCGGTCAGCAAATGTGATGCAACAATGGCGGTTCAGATCCTCAAAAAGGTGATCTTTCATTTTGGATACCCTCATAGTATCATCATTGATAATGGTACTAATCTATCTAAGGGTGCAATGAAAGAGTTCTGTCAACAAGGGCATATCCGGCTTGATGTATCGTCGGTGGCTCACATCAGTCTAATGGTCAAGCTGAAAGAGCCAATCAAGAAATCTTGAGAGGTATCAAACCCCAGCTTATGGTCCCTTTGCAGAGGACACCGGGTTGTTGGGTGGAAGAGTTGTCCTCAGTGCTTTGGAGTATCAATACCACCCCCAACAGATCCACGGGTTACACACCTTTCTTCATGGTTTACGGAGCAGAGGCGGTTCACCCTAGTGACAAACGTCATGACTCGCCCCGTGTGGCGGCTTATCTTGAAGCTGATAATGAGAAAGCATGTCAGGATGTTGTTGACCTTTTGGATGAAGAGCGTGACCTTGTGGAGGCTCGTTCGATGATTTACCAGCAAGATCCACGTCGTTATCATAGCCGCCGGGTAAAAACCAGGATCTTTCAAGAAGGAGATTTGGTGCTCCGGCTCATCCAGGATCAAACTGACATGCACAAGTTATCCCCACCTTGGGAAGGGCCTTTTGTGGTCAGCAAAAAACTAAACAACGGGTCATACTACCTTATCGATGTTCGAGACCACAAGGACTCACGCACGTCGGAGGAGGAGACCCACCGGCCGTGGAATATTGCTCATCTTCGGCCTTATGACACCTGAGCCACCAGCTCTTGTTATGTATATACTTTTACAAATGTATATATTATGATTAGTATAATAAAGCCGGCATCCCTGATGATTCAGGATCTCTATTATTTCATTTCTGAGAATCTGAGTCTTTATTATTACTTCATAAGGTCACCTAGGGGCTTCTTGCTCATTGAGCATAGCTATGACCACCCTTTTGATCCGGCTTGTATGCCTTAATTAGAAAATACTTGGGGGCTTCCTACTCATTGAGCATAGCTATGATTACCCTACTGGTCCGGCTTGTACGTCTGGATCAAAATATTACTTCGGGGATCTTTGTTAATTGAACAGAGCTTTGTTGTCCCTCGTAATAGGCTTGGACGTGAGGTGTATTCACCAAAAATTTGGGTTATCCTACCTTTGTATGCTTCCACTCCAACCAGGTAATCCTGGAATGACTCGCTGTACTCTTGACAGTCAATCTTATAAAGACCCTGAACTTGTCAAGGTTAAAACAACGATTGGTCATGTGAGGCCTGGCTTACAAGTTTGAATTAAGGAGTAACTTAGTGGTTGTGCAACCCTTGAATAGCACTTGACGTTGAGGCTTGGCAGCCTTTGAATGCCTTGGTTTTCTGTTTTCTATTGCCTTTGAATCTTTTTTGATGATTTCTGTTTGTACCATATTGATATATGGTTAAAACGATTCAGGCCATGATGCCTTTATCTTTATTTGATAATATTGGGTATTTCGTTAACCCGGCCTGGTTTTGGACGATAAGTCGCCAGTGTATGATGATCATATGTTTGGAGTCCTGTACTCTAAAGATTTAGGATGTCACCCTTTGCAGTCTATGGCGTTGTAAGTCGGCAGTATGAATAAATTGCACAGAGTGTTGTGCTCTGAGTCTGGGTTGTTACCCTTACTGCATATGGCATGGTAAGCCGGCAATACACGTAAGTATCACAGGTATGATATTTGTTTAATTATGATTATATGAGGTTTGGATAAACCGGCCCTGGTTATGGACAATGCAGTCACCGGTGGTTTTTATGGGGCATTATAACCCGCCTTGGGGTAAACCGCTAACGCACTTGTGCTCTGTTTGTACGCAGGGTTTTATGACAACATGATCAACAAAATTGATAATGACTATGAGCATACACAGTGGATCGTCAAATAAGATCAGCCGGTTTGTAAGTGTTGTGCAAATCAACATGTGCGATGGCATGGCAGATCATTGTTTTCAAGCTAGCCTATTAGAAGGCAACAGACGGCCCAAAAGAATAAGTGTTTGATAAAGTTTTTGACTGGCAGATGCTAAGCCGGCCTTCGGATTACTGGCCTTGGCCTTGGCGAGTTGAGGGTTCCGGGTCATCTAGCACCGGTTCATCGTCCTCCTCTTCACCCATTGGCTGGAAGTCAGAGGTTGCCCAGTTGATCCCAGTCAAAGCTTTGAATACAGCCTCGTCACTAATAAGTGCTGACGTGTCAATGTCAGGGGGAAAATTGTGCTTACGAATTGGAGGACTAAGATCCTGGGATTCTTGGATCGGCGCTTTGACCTTCTTGTTGTCAGCATCGTAAACCGCCTGATAATGTGACAGGTTGGTGTCCTCAGCTAGTTTGCTTGCTAGTGGGCGCATTTCTCTTGCTATCGCCGCAAAATCATCAATGTTGAAGGGAGACCCGTCCTCCTTCACACTGGGGCAGCCAATGACTAAGTCTTCCATGTCAAGATCTGCTTGCCATGCTTTAGCTCGGGTTAGCGTAGTGATTGCACCGGCTCTAGCAGCGGATTTCTTCAGCTCTTCAACTCATTGGGGCAGCATAGATAACTTCTCTAGCGTGTCCTTGATGAGGGTTGGTGGTTGTTTTTTGTGCGAGGCGGCAGAGATAGATGGTTGCGCACTAGTGTACAGTTGCTCTATAAGAGTATAGGCGGCTTTCAGCTTCTTGCGCACGTCTGGACCAAGATGGGCAATTCTGGAGCCTGTAGTACCAAGTAAATCTATAAGCCGAATGAATGGGTATTACAATGCATTCATAGTAACAAATTGAGATGAAGTTGCTTACCGAAGATGGCAACAGTCATGTCATTTATTTGATGTTTTAAACCGGCAAGCTCTTCAGCCACCGGCTTAAGAGCCGCTTCTACTTCCTCGGCTCTCTTCAACAGAGTTGTTTTCTCTGTCTCCTAGCCTGCCTGGTTAGCCTCGAAGTTCTTCTTCAGCTTTTCCATCTCTGCCAAGGCGGTGGTCAATTCTGCTTTGGCCTTGGAGGTTTCAGATTGCTGAGACTTTATATTCTCTTGAAGATCGGCGACTTGGGATTCTTTGACATTAAGTTCAGCCTGCAGGATATAAACAATAGGCAGGGTTACAATCATCTTATTTAAAAGTCCCAAGCACAATACAAGTATTTCACTTGGCACTTGGGGGCTAATGCACATTGCTCTTTTTTGAAGACAATTTTATGATGACCCGGCTACATTATGGTGACTATAGCCGATTCATGGGGGCTATATGCTTGGATTTTATGGACAAATATGGTAATGAGACCCGGCTGATCTTGACAGTTTAAGTCGGCCCTTAGGGCTACAGGTGAAAAATTGAATCATTACTATTTGAAGTCTCGACTTATCTTGAAAGTTTAAGCCGACCCTTGGGGGCTACACATGCAAAGTTGAAGGATTACTATTTGAAGTCCTGACTTATCTTGAAGGTATAAGTCGGCCCTTGGGGGCTACTGGATATGATCTACAAGGTTATCTAAAGTCTACAGTACATTCAATTCTATCATATCCTGTAAACTTGGCGGCTGATATAAGTATATTCATATGAAGAGGGTTGTAATGTTTACCTCAAAACGCTCCTTCATCAAGTTGACTAAGCTGGCTTCAAAGTCACGGCTTGTATGCAGACGGCTAAAGTACCCAGAGTGGATCTCTTGATCACTAAAGTGGGCATAACTCTCTAAATTGACTGACCACTTGACTTTGTCAGCAACATAAATTTCTTCCTTGGCATTGTGCTTTGACAAGACAGTGGGATTACTTGGCGCTGTATAACCAAGCCCAGTGATGGTAACATCATCAACCTTTTCTTCAGTAGGCTTGATGGGCTTGGCGGCTTAATGGGGCTTGGCGGCTTGGTGGTGGCTGGATCAACGTCCATCTGGTCTATGGTAACGTTGTGCTCTTCCAATGGAGGCTCATCAGCTGTGGCTTCAGGGGCGTTGAAGGAAGTGCCTATTGACTGCTCTCCGGTTCAGAAGGGTTGTCAGTTGTTTTTGTCACCTTCATTTTCTTGTTGGGCTTTGCCATAGCTCTGTGAATGAAACACAAGACGAGGTTAACACAACAATTGAGTACATAATTGAAAGCATAGACTTAACAGTCTTACCCAGGCACGGGTTTGAAGGCTGGGACGCAAGTTCCTGTTGAGTCGCCAAAAGAGGATTAAGATGTTCCCTGATAATTTGAGTCGGAAGGATTAAGAGGTTGTCAAAAAACACCCGCCTTGGGATAAGTTAAGTCGGAAATTGTAGAGACCTCTAGACGATGCTTGCGGGGAGCTGGAGTGTTTGGTAAGCCGAAGGAAAGAATCCCACCTCCGTTGTTCCGGGTTGTGTGGCGAGCTTCATGTTGCTGCTTCTTCAAAATAAAGTTGGGATCCAAATAAGCCAAAGGATGAGAAAACCTTACTTTCCGGCTTGCTTGTCGATTTTTTTGTTTTGGCAGAGATTCTGAGCCAGAGGAAAGAACAATTACCTCTTCGTCACCATATTATATCTTCCTCAAAACAGCCACCATATTGATGTCTGCTAGAACTACATCGGTATTTCCCCAAAGAGGAAGGGATGATGCAGTATAGCGATGGTAGGTATTTCCCTTAGTGAAGATACAAAGGTTATCGAACCAATAGGAGAACTTCCTCACACCACGTAAATAGCACCTGCACACAAATAACAAATACTCGCAACTCGACGTGTTAAAGGGTTTGTCAATCCCTTTCGGGTACGGCGCCTCAAGATAGGCAAATAACGTGAGGTAAAAGTGGTAGATAGGATAAATAGACCGCGGAACAAATAAATTGCAGCAAGGTATTTTTCTACTTTTGGTTTAATATATCTGAAAATAAATTCAAAGGAAAATAGATCGCAAAGGCAAATATGATGAAAAGAGACCCGGGGGCCGTCGGTGGCTATGTGCTCTGGAAACTGAAGAAGATGACCTCTTCTTTCTTTCTAGAGTGACTTGTCATGCCCAAATACTTCCCTAGACCTTTACATTTCCACCTTGGACAAAATCCCAATATTCTTTTTATTGGGAGTATTCCTTTTCTATTAAAGGAATAACTCAATTTGCCCTAAGTTGTGAAGCAACCCATATTTCCCTCACTCCTAAAATTCCCAAATAATTCTCATAAATTTTTTGGGTCATATATTCATCAAATATGGCGAAACTTTTCATAGCCATGTTCAAAAATAATCCTCCAATAATCATTTTCCTATTCTGCCTTAAATGGCACTTTGTGAAGCAAGTGCTGTTTATATTTTCCCAATTGACTCCCAACTTCTTTGACACCTTATCCTATCCATATAATTGCTCTAAGCCAAAGTTCAATCTCATTTGCTTAGTAATTATTTTTCTATGATTTTACAAAGTTTCTGCCCAGGAAGAAATTTTGTGAAGGAAGTATATTCTAGGCATGTCCAAATCATATGAACTTTTTCCACATCCTTAATTTGGTCAAATAATAACTATCCACCCAATTTGAGATCATGTAACCTTTCTATGTGAGCACAACTCCAAATCTTAGTTTCTGGTCAGATTTTCAGTTTGTGAAGCAGCTATATTTTATATTGCTTCATTTAAGCTGCCAATTTTCCAGAACATTCTATTACTCATATAAACCCCCTACACCAAGTTGTGGCTCAATCCCTTTGTCCATTGTCCCTGTGGAATTTTTCCAAGTTTCTGATTAGAATAAAGCTTTGTGAAGCAAGTGATATTTTGGTTAATCCAAATGGCATGAAACTCCTTGGGCATCTTAATATCATCTAATAATTGTGCCGTAACCATTTTCAGATTATTTTATGCAACTATGTGAGTGCATCATCCTAATCTCCATTTCTGTCCACTATGGCACTTTCTACAGCAACCACCCTCTAAACTCCCCCTATTACGCTGATTTCTGGTGCTAATATTCACCTTATTGTGTGATAAGCATCAGACAAATCACTTCCTTCGTTGCCAGGTTTGTGCCCCCTCTGGACAGCACAAACATCTTTCTGCCAAAACCTATTAGCTCCTCCTGCAAATCTATTCTTTGCCCCTGAACCGAGTTAGTGCTTCTTTTAGGCTCAGGTATCATGGTCATTTTTCTAGACACGGTCTCCCTGGCCAAAACTCTCAATTTGCACTAGTGCGTGTGGTGATCACGCTTTTGTCATGCTAAACTCGTGCTCTGGCGTGTTCTTCCCCCTGTTCCCGTCGCCTTCCTCCGCGTCTCGACGTACCACCTTGTCCACGAGCAAGACCGTGCTCGACTCAGTTGCCCTGCATTGCTTTACAGCTCTGAATCACTGTCGTGTGGTCGCCGTCGTCGCGCCCGTGCCATGTCCAGCCTCTGCACCTCCATTGGCATGGAGCTGGAGCTCTCTAGAGCGCTCCCGAGCCCTCCTCCGCGCCTATATAAGGACCCGAAGCCCCTCCCTCAGGTCACAGCTCCATTCCCCGCCTCTTTTGGTCACCGGAATCGCCCAATCTCGCGTTCTTCTCGGACCACCGTAGCCATCGCCGGAGTTCGTCATGTTTCCGGCGAGCCTAGCCCTCTAGCCGTTCCACCACCACCATCATATTCCCCTCTCTTTGGTGCATCTCCCCACCCCACCCACTCAACGTCGGAGCCCCTCTGGCCGCGGTCTCCACGTTTGGCCGTTGCCTCTGCCTCTCGGCCACCTCGTCGTCCTGGCCATCCGGTGCTCCTCCCTCTCGTCTGACTCCACCCCGGCAGTCCCCACACCTTGGAAAGCCCCCTCATCTCCTCCGTTCGTCGCCGGAGCCACCAAAGCCTCGCGCTCATCTCCACCATCACTGCCGGCGCCTCTCTGTTACCCTCGCGGCGTCGTCACCCCCGCTCATCTCCGGCGCCTCCTTCCGATCAGAACGGGTGCGGCGCTCCGCCCTGAAGCCGCCGGTGCCCTCGTCTTTGCCTGGAGTGGCCGGAGTCAACGAGGGCGTCGCCGGCAGCGCCTCTGTCTCTCTCCCCTGTTCTCTGTCGCGAGCGAGCACGGGAGGAGGAAGACGATGATCGATCGGTCCCCCTGCCTGTGGTCCCCACACGCCAGTGGCCCAGCCACCTCTGCCCACGTGGCAAGTGGAGATGGTTTTTCGGGAGTACGTTTTCTCTTCCTGTAAGCGTATTCCTATTCTACTTCACCATATAGTTCGTTTTCCTGTTCGGAAAGTGTATTTCACAAAATGTGTTTCTGCCTTATCCACTCAGCGACCTATTTCTGGTGATATTTTTGCAAATTAGTCCCTGAACTTCAACACCTCACAACTTTTTGCTCGTAACTCCGATCGAGGTGAAACCAATGCTCACATCTTTGTATCGTCGAGCTCTTTCTGTTGGTTCCATTTGCACTAGGTGGTCCCATAGTGAAAATGACCCTTTTGCCCTTGCCTTTAATCAGACACCTTTGAGAGAGAACCGTCCGGCGTTTCATTTTCGCGGCTTCAACGCACTTCTTCCCGGAGTCTCCGTCACCCCCAGGCAAGCCACAACAGCCACTTTCATGATAGTCATGCAGTAGCCTTGGTTTTCAACTTGAACATTTAATAAAAGTTTGTCGTTATCTTCCTGCTTGGTTGCTACTATTGTTGTTGTTTCGGTTTTACTCGTGGGCTCGTGTCCACTTTCATGCTATGTTATGTTGCATCGTGATAACTTGTGTTTACTTGCACATGCTTACTTGGTAGTGTTCTTGCTGTGTTCTTGCATGGTAGTTGTTCATCATGCTAGTGGTTATGATGTGCTTATGGTAGAGTTATGCTTGTGTTATTTATGCTCGTCAATATGTCATGCTCATTCGGATATATGATTCATTATGGTTATGCTCGACGATTATGTTGCACCTCCATGCTTATGTTGATATCATGCTCATGCATCGTAGTTGCATCTTGCTATTTTCATATGAATCAGCTTATTGCATGCAAGTTTAACCGGATAATAATGAACTTGAACATTGGCTGATTCATGGTGCCACTGAATCGAGCTGACCAGTACAACCACATTTACCTTTATGGGGGGTCTTGATTTGGTCCTTTGTCGTACCTCTCGCCGGTGCCTCCAACGAGGGAAGGTTATGCGCGGGCGCTACCTTGGCCGGGTAGGACGACATAAGCCTTGTGTGCCCATGTTTTGTTTTGAGCTCATGTCCTAGTTTGGGACCGTTTATTTTTTCACGACGGTGGCTGTGGATGCGTTTGGTTGGCATGGGGCCACCCATGACTTAGCCCTGAGAGGGAGTGGGTCGGGGTAGCCGGGAGAGTGTCATGCCAAGGGAAGGGTTTCGTCAGAACGCTGTTGGTCCACCCGAATGGGAGTGCGATGCCATGGGTTCTGTGGTGTGGGTAAAGTGCGCTACCTCTGCAGAGTGTATTCAATCCATCGATAGCCGCGCCCGCGGATATGGGCCCAGTTCGGAGTAGGTCCGCTATGAGCCAACAACAATAATGATAACTTGCTTAATAACAACCTGGGTTCGATGATGAAAGTAGTTGGTTGATCTTTATGTGATCGTGAGAGGATCACCGTGGTATCGTGGATACCGATGTTGGTAAGTTGATGTATGTGTTGGTTACGAGGTAACCCGAGCAGAGTAAGTTGATGCATGATTATGTTACCCTGTTGCATGTAGTATCATCATGTTCATAGGATCGTGCCATGTTAAAATTGTGTCATGTTCAGTTGTGCATACCATGTTGTTCTGCTAGTATCATGTTCATGATTGTTTCAACCTGCTAATGCCATGCTGTTGTTTGTCTTGACTGCTTTTGGTTATTGTGAGCTTGCAAGTACATTCAATGTACTGACCTATCATGTCATGCCAGTTTGCAGGTTGTGCCTGGATTGCTTGTTTGTTTGGTGTGGTTTCTTTGTTTGCGAGCTAGGATAAATGTTCCAGCCAGAGTCCCTACGGATTGGAGTCCATCATCGCCATTCATTGCCAATAGTTCTTCTGCTACCAGTAGAGGTTCCGCTGCCTCGAGTTGTTATGCTGCTTGCATAAAGCAATTGTGGTTAGCATAGTGTCGACAAGCTGGTGTTATTCATTGTAATATCGGAGACCTTGTATTCCTATTCATGTTATAATAGAGAGCTTGTTTGTTCTATGCTAAGTAGTGTTGTATTCCAGAAGATTTCTCCTTGATCTCTGGGCTGGAATACGGGTGCATTCCGGTTTCTCTGAGCCGGGGTGCCACAACGCTTGGTATCAGAGCAGGTCCGTCTGTAGGACGCCCTAGCCTACGTGAACCTTAGAAAACGGTAGAATAGAGCCCAGTTGGTTTGTTGCACTTGATTTCTGCATTTGTTTGCTGCATAGCATGCATATAGACTCATATCTTGTCGCTAATGGTTAATCTTGTGAATGTAGGTGGTATCGGCTTCGATCCACTACCTGCACCCTCATTCTTAGCATGCCTGCTTTTCGGTGTTCAGCATCATCTTTGTCCCAGCAGAGTGATGCCCTGGTACCGAGTGTTCCAGACACCATTTGCAGGAGTAATGCTCAGTTATCGCATCGATCTCTTTGCGCCACCCACCCATATTATTTCAGTGATAGAGTTGTCTCTATCCCGAATCGTGCCCTCCATCTCGTCCCTCTGGCAACCCTTACTGATCTTTGTCATCAGAAAAGGGTAATGTCATCAAGCTTTGCTTTTCCTCCCCTATCTTGCCCTGTCATTCCATTCTCTGGACATGTACGATTCCCTTCATACGCTTGATAATGTGGTCGTGATCTTTGTGTCTTGCTACATGAGCACCCAGTCCGTCCTTGCATCCGTATCCATCCAGATTCAACTGGTGTTCAGCCAGTGCTTGGTGTAGCCTTGGTTACACCAACCCTTTCCACACATGGATTTCACTTTCATGCACACCATCACAGCATATTAGACCGTAGTACCGGAGTTTTCACGACATTTGTGTGCTTAGGTGTGCATGCATATTATTGTGTGAGTAGCAGTAATATGTGATGTTGCTTGATTAGATTATTTTATTAGTATGCTTGTGTGCTTTTGTTTTCGTCGTTTCTTTTTTCTTCTTTCTTTGGGCCTTCGGTGTTGTCAAATTCTTCCCCTTATTAAAGTTGCTCGTCAACCGACACCGGACCCAAAAAGTCAGCAAGGAATGCATATATTTGGAAATTCAGCTAAACATAACGGAATTCTCAACCGACTGCATTGAGAGTTGGGGATATCTGATCATGATATGGATAATCAAGTTTGCCTCAGTGTGCACTCTTCATAACATAAAGGATCAAATCAACAAGAAGATAAGCTATGTGCAAGACTGACAGTATATTATGAGTCAAAGGTATGGTTCAGACATATGTTTGGATTCTTCGTTGAGGATGATTTTGAAACAAGCTATACCTAGAAACAAGCAAGAATCAGTCAGAAAATAAGTCTGCTTCAGGAATTAGATTCTCATATATATGTGGTCAGCATAGCACCAAGGTATTACAAGTCACTCGAACACAGGTCTGACAGTCACATGAGGATTGTTAAAAGAAGGAAGCCAGCTATACACTGCAGTGTGACAAAGGATTATGAAGATTGACGACAATAATGAGCTCAGTACAAGTACCTGTGAACCCGGAAGATGATCCTGATGAGCCCTTGTCTCCTTTTCTCCAGTGAAGGCACCACGCCTGTGATCTAAGCTATTTTTAGCTATCCGGGGTGGATGCCGATTTTTATTTCTCTATTCAACAACTGCCACGAGTTCTGAGCTGCTTTTCGGCCATCTCGTATAGCTGTTGAGTTACTTTTTGTGACAGTAGCCCTATAGCTGCTTTTTGGCTATTTTAGGGAGCTGCCACTTTCTTCTTATTGACCCAGTCTCATGCTCTAAGCTGCTTTTCAGCCGTCCTGAGTCATGGTTGAGTTATTTCAGTAATGTCCAAGATCTGAGTTGTAAAGACCGTTCTGGTGGCTACTGATTTATTTGCCGATTTCTTCCAAGGGTTCAGATGATCATTTCCTACAGTCAGAACTTGAGAGGTATTGAACCTGCCATTTAATGGGTTACCATGTAAGAAGATGCGGATAAGAGTACGCCTCTCAGAATATTGCACCCGACAGAAACTATGGTCACACAGAGAAACAATATGACCCCGCTCCTTCAGCCAAGGATCCAGACAAGAAAACCAGAATGAAGGAGCAATACCGGTGATGCAGGCATGAAAATTGTTGCAAGACCCACATGATGCAGATACCCCGGACTATCTGAGTCAGTGAACCGATCACCATCAATATTCACCAAAGGGGTCTACTCAAATTTTGGTAAGGACCCCATATCAAGGCAGCCCGCTCAGTAGACAGTATATGTTCAGAATTGTCAGTATCGAATATCCGAGTCTGTCAAGTCAGACTAAGTGTCACATCCCTAGAATGTTGGTTGTAATCAGTTACATGAGTGAGCATCTTGCATCATGTCTATTTTCTGAAAGTTGAATTGAGGTTAGTTGAAACCCTCAGAAACAAGTTCAGAAATAATGAGCATTAAAATCTCATCAAAGAAGCCCAAGAAAATGTTCCTGTTAAACCTTGAAAAATATTGGCAAGAATAAAATTCAAACCAATATTTTTGGAGGCTTAAAAATATTTATTTTGGGCCTTTGAGTTAAATCATAATGTATTTGAATTGGCTTTATTTCTGTTATAAAAGAAATACATGTCCAAAAAATTTGGAAATTATTGTGGGGCTCTGGAATAATACCACTAGTCCATATACAATAATTTACAGAAGTAAATAAATTGGTTTAGTATTCCTACTAAATCAAAAACAGACAGCGGATAAAACAAAAACAGAAAGAAAGGAAAAGGAGAGTACACGAGCCACTTACCTGGCCTGCACTGTGTTGGCCCAGCCCATCTCTCTCCCTTGCCTTCTTCCAGCTCACGCCAGAAGGACTGGAGCGCGCGTGGCCGACGCCCGCCGGCACGCGCCCGACCACCTCCAGCCTGCCTGCTCGCTCTGGACGGCTCTAGACGATGCCACGCGATCCCCCTGACCCTTCTCTCACTCTCCTCGCTCCTCCCCCCTCCTCTGCTCTCTCCCCGCACGCGCCCGAGCGGAGCTCGTCGCCGCCGCCCGCTGTTTCCGCATCCACCGCCAACCCCTCGCCTCGTAGTTGCTTCCAGAAGAACCGCCATGATGCCCCCGTCCTTCCTGCCGAGCCATGCGAGCCGGGAAGCTCTGTATCACCTCCACGCCATCGTCTTCCTCGCCGGCAACCGTGGATCACCGCCGTCGATTCGCGCCAAAGAGGGCCTCCCCGAGCCGCCTGAGATGCTCAACGACCTCGCTGTGAGGACTCCTTCGTTTTCCCCCTCCTCTCCTGCTCGTTTCCGTGTCATAGCTATCGTCCCCGCAAGCACTGAGCTCCGGCCATCGCCATGGCCGGCAAACCTCGCGCCCCGGAGCTCTTCCGCTCGCTCCAGTAGCTCCCATGTGCTTGTCGGGTCCCCATGATCCCGATGCGGCCCTCTTCTCTCTGGCTAACGCGCTGCAGCCCTCGCACCCGTGCAGCCGTAGATCCGGCCGCTGCTGTGAGCTCGCTTACGGCGAGCTCAAGCCTCCCCGCGCCCTCCCGTGGCCTCCTCTGGATGCGGCCGACCGTGGGCTACGCCCCGGTGCCCTTCCCCGCCGCTCCCGTGGCCTTCTGGCGCCTCTCCGCCGTGCTCAGTGGCCACCAGCGGCTAACCACCAGCATGGCCGGTCATTAGGGCCTAACCACCCTGCTAACCAACATGTAGTGTCATTGACCGGTGGGCCCTAATGTTTAATTAACCTGGCTAACTAATTAATTAGGTTAATTAAGCTTTGTTAAACCGCTGTGCAGCTGACAAATGGGTCCCACGCGTCAGGTTTGACGCTGGTCAACCCTGTTAACTTGCTGACGTCACACAGGCATCATACTGATGCAGTAAAGTATTTCTGGAATTAAAATAAATCAGGAAATGATTTAAGAATTTCAGAAAATACTCAAAACTTCTAAAAATCATAGAAAATAATCTATAACTCAGATTTAAAAGATTTATATACGAAAAATGATCAGAAAAATCCAATCTATCCATCTGCACTAGTTTCATGCATGTTAAAGCAACCTAAACCCGATGTTTATATCAAAACATGATAAAGCCCTTTATAAAGTCATAGTTTGAGTTTGAACTTGAACCTTGGGTTCTAAACAACTCAAATCCATCTGGTTGTAATTGCATTAGGCCAACACACTCATTTTGCCATGTCATGATCATGCATCATATTGTGCATTGCATTGATTGTGTTTCCTTCTCTGTTGCCGGTAATTGTCCCCTCTCGATAGACGTGGTTTCGACGATGAGTTCGATGACACCAATGAAGAGTTATATCATCTTCAAAAGTGCCAGGCAAGCAAAACCCCCTTGTTCATTCTGATACAATCCCACTCTCTTGCTCCTGCTCTCTTTTACTGCATTAGGACAACAACGATTCAACTGTTACATGTTGCGGTAGTTGAACCCCTTTCCTCTGCATGACATGTCATTGCCACAGTAAATAGATGAAACCCACTAGCATGAGTAGGAGTTGTTTGAGCCCTGATGTGCCTACTCATTCATGCTTGTTTGTCATGCCTGCTATTGCTTAGAGTTGTGTCAGGTCTGATCCATCGGGGATGAATTGGAATGTGGTGAACATGTCCTACTGTTGAGAGCTAAGTGTGTGAACACGATTTGGTAAAGGTAGCGATGAGAGGACATGTAGGAGTTCATGGTGGGTTGTCTCATTGAAACCGTCCTCAGGAACCGAGTTCTGTGTTTGTGATCCATGAAAAGTTACAACCACACATTGGGTTCCGGTAACTCGACCCCTCTCGACTTATTAATCAACATGATCTCTGCCCAGGAGTTGCAACTAGTTTCTATTGTTTGTAGGTAGTGTTAGTAGTCTACCAAGTGGCACCCGGTACAGGTGGGCTTGGGACAGACTAGGCACAGTGGCCCAATGTACCAAGTGGCACCCGGATGGTGGACTTGGGAACCCTGCACACATCGTATGGGGCCGTGAGCGACACCCCGGCCGGATCTCCTTGCGGATGGAACCCGAATAGGCGATAAACCTGGATGAGAGACTTGTGTGGTTAGTCAGGTCGTGGCCGACTCCCTCGCCAGGCTTCCGCTTGAAGATTGCCGAGATACATGACGTGTACATGGCGGTAAGTGGTGAGAGCGTGTGTGAAGAAGTACACCCCTGCAAGGTTAACATCATCTATTCTAATAGCCGTGTCCGCAGTAAAGGACTTCTGGGTTGCCTGTACAGTTCATAGACAAGTGAAAGTGGATACTCTAAAATACGCAAGATAAGCGTGAGTGCTATGGATGGCGTTCTTATAGGGAGATGGGAGCGGATCAGTAGTGGTGTATTGATTTGGTGAATATGTGGACTCGTGTGCGCCACCTCAAAAGAGTTACTTGCAGACGTAGTTCAGTTTAGCCACTGAGTCAAAGCTGGCTTGCTGCAGTTAAACCCCACCATCCCTTTGTTGGCAATGATGCATATGTAGCTAGTTCTGATGTAAGTCTTGTTGGGTACATCTGTACTCATGTTTTCCTATTTTATGTTTCTGCAGAGTGACTTCAGTCTCACTAGTAGTTTCACGTGGACTTCGATGTTTAGCTTGTTACCTCAGCTATGATCTTGTGCCCTCGGCAGGATCTGGTAGATAGTCAGGCTTCTCAGCCTTTTTCATTTATAGTTCTCTGTACTCAGACATGTTAAGCTTCCGCGTGTGCTTTGACTTGTATGATCTGAATGTTGGGTCATGAGACCCATGTTTGTAATGTCTCGCTCCTCGGAGCCTATTGAATAAATACTTGAGTCGTAGAGTCATGTTGTGATGCCATGTTGTATTTGCACATAGCAAGCATATTGTGTGTATGTTATTGAAATGCTTGGTATGTGTGGGATCTGACAATCTAGTTGTTTATCCTTGGTAGCCTCTCTTACCGGGAAATGTCTCCTAGTGCTTCCACTGAGCCATGGTAGCTTGCTACTGCTCCGGAACACTTAGGCTGGCTGGCATGTGTCCTTCTTCGTTCCTGTGTCTGTCCCTTCGGGGAAATGTCACACGGTGTCTACTGGAGTCCTGTTAGCCTGCTACAACCCAGATTCTTTGGAGTCCTACTAGCCCAGCTACTACAGCCTGGATTCACTCGCTGTTGACCGACACGTTCGATGTTGGGTCATGTATGACTGTCCCTGTAAGTTAGTGCCACTTTGGGTTCACGACTAGCCATGTCAGCTCGGGCTCCTTGTCATATGGATGCTAGCGACACTATCATATACGTGTGCCAAAAGGTGCAAATGGTCCTGGGCCTGGTAAGGCGACACCCGTGGGAGTACCGTGCGTGAGGCCGCAAAGTGATATGAGGTGTTACATGCTAGATCAGTGTGCCATTGGGTCGGGGTCCTGACACTAAGGGTCAATTCAATAGTCTGACTCCAACAACTATGGTAAAGCATCACATTGCCTACTATCCCCAAGGATATGCCGACATAATGAGTGATCAGTATGTGGAATAACTGTCTGGAAGCATGTGCCCTCAATTATGAGAATCACCAAAGGATAACTTGGCATGAATAATATTTTGTCTGTCAGAACCACCGTCTGTCAAGTCTGTGGATACTATCATATAAGGCCGTACCCCTTCACGCTGGCAACGACAAGCGACAGCTAAATAATTGGAATAGACATGATACTCAAGACAGTGCCAGTCAAGATGATTCAGAAACTCTTAGAAGTCAGAATCTGTGAGGAAAACAGTTATGACCCAACTCACCATTTGAAACCCGAAGGACCTGCATTTAGTGCAGAAACCCAATGCAAGGAGTCAGAGCTTGGGTGTTCATTAGAAAAATATGATCACCACTTCATGGAAGATTGTCAGTACAGACACAACAATTGGAAATCACCCTCGGAATCATGAGACAGGCCTATATTTCAATCATGATAATCTCTCTCACTCAGCTAAGTCACAGATATGAAGGATAATTGGAGCCAGTATAAGCGTGAACACGTGAGTTAAGATCTATCAGAATGTGGATACAGTGAAGTAAACCACCCCAGAGCCAGTCAGGTAAGTCACATGAAGAATCCAGTGGGAACAATCAATAAAGGGAAAAGGAAACCCGAGTTGGAAACGGTTTCCTTAAGTCGGGATATTCATACTTGTTCCCTGAGCAACCAAATCTCGAGGACGAGATTTCTTTATGGGGGTAAGAGTTGTAACAGCCTGATTTTTGGCCCTTTCTTTTTCTTTTGATTTTTTGAGGTTTTGCCTGAGTTTTCTTTTTCCGTGGCTATGTGGTCTGGAAACTGAAGAAGATGACCTCTTCTTTCTTTCTAGAGTGGCTTGTCATCCCCAAATCTATCCCTAGACCTTTCCATTTCCACCTTGGACCAAATCCCAATATTCTTTTTTTGGGAATATTGCTTTTCTATTAAAGGAATACCTCAATTTGCACTAGGTTGTGAAGCAACCCATATTTCCCTCACTCCTAATATTCCTAAATAATTCTCATAAATTTTTTGGGTCATATCTTCATCAAATGTGGCAAACTTTTCATTGCCATGTTAAAAAATAATCCTCCAATAATCATTTTCTTATTCTGCCCTAAATGACACTCTGTGAAGCAAGTGCTATTTATCTTTTCCCAATTTACTCCCAACTTCTTGGACACCTTCTCCTATCCATATAATTGCTCTGTGCGAAAGTTCAACCTCATTTGCCTAGTAATTATGTTTCTATGATTTTACAAAGTTTCTGCCCAGGAAGAAACTTTGTGAAGGAAGTATATTCTAGGCATGTCCAAATGAGATGAATTTTTGCCACATCCTTCATTTGATCAAATCATCACTCTCAACCCAATTTGAGCTCATGTAACATTTCTATGTGAGCACAGCTCCAAATCTTAGATTCTGGTCAGATTTTCAGTTTGTGAAGCAACTATATTTTATATTGCTTCATTTAAGCTGCAAATTTACCAGGACATTTTCTTACTCATATAAACTCCCTACACCAAGTTGTGGCTCAATTCCTTTGGCCATTTGCCCTATGAAATTTTTCCAAGTTTCTGATCAGAATAAAGCTTTGTGAAGCAAGTGCTATTTTCGTTAATCCAAATGGCATGAAACTCCTTGGGCATCTTAATATCATCAAATCATTGGGCCATAACCATTTTCAGCTCATTTAACGCAACTATGTGAGTGCATCATCCAAATCTCCATTTCTAGCCATTATGGCACTTTCTACAGCAACCACCCTCTAAACTCCCCCTCTTAGGCTGATTTCTGGTGATCATAGTCACCTTAGTGTTTGATAAGCACCAGACAAATCAATTCCTTCGTTGTCAGGTTTGTGCCCCCGGTGGACAACACAAATACCTTGCTGCCAAAACCTTTTGGCTCCTCCTGCAAATCTCTTCTTTGCCCCTGAACCGACTTAGTGCTTCTTTTAGGATCAGGGTATCATGGTCATTCTGCTAGACACAGTTGGCCTGGCCAAAACTCTCAGTTTGCACCAGTGCGTGTGGTGATCACGCTTGCGTCATGCTAAACTCGTGCTCTGGCGTGTTCTTCCCCCTATTCCCGTCGCCTTCCTTCGCGTGTCGATGTACCACCTTGTCCAGGAGCAAGCCCGTGCTCGACTCAGTTGCCCTGCGTCACTGTCCCGCTCGGAATCACTGCCATGTGGTCGCCGTCGTTGCGCCCGTGCCATGTCCAGCCTCTGCACCTCCATTGGCATGGAGCTGGAGCTCTCTAGAGCGCTCCCGAGCCCTCCTCCGCGTCTATATAAGGACCCCAAGCCCCTCCCGCAGCTCATAGCTCCCTTCCCCGCCTCTTTTGGTCACCGGAAATGCCCAATCTCGCATTCTTCTTGGACCACCGTAGCCATTGCTGGAGTTCGTCATGTTTCCGGCGAGCCTAGCCCTCCTCTAGACGTTCCACCACCACCATCGTCTGCCCCTCTCTCTGGTGCATATTCCCACCCCACTCACTCAACGCCGGAGCCCCTCTGGCTGCAGTTTCCACGTTTGGTCGTCGCCTCTGCCTCTTGGCCACCTCGTCGTCCCAGCCATCTTATGCTACTCCTTCTCGTCTAACTCCACCCAGGCACTCCCCACACCTTCGCAAGCCCCCTCATCTCCTCCGTTCGTTGCCGGAGCCACCAGAGCCTCGCGCTCATCTCCACCATTGCTGTTAACGCCTCTCTGTTCCCCTCGCGGCGCCGTGTCCCCCGGCTCATCTCCGGTGCCTCCTTCCAATCAGAACGGGTGTGATGCTCCGCCCTGAAGCCGCCGGTGCCCTCGCCATGGCTTGGAGTGGCCGGAGTCAATGGGGCGTCACCGGCAGCGCCTCTGTGTCTCTCCCCTGTTCTCTATCGCGGGCGAGCACGGGAGGAGGAAAATGACGATCAATCGCCCCCCTGCCTGTGGTACCCACATGCCAGTGGCCTAGCCACCTATGCCCACGTGGCAAGTGGAGACGGTTTTCCGGCTGTATGTTTTCTCTTTCTGAAAGTGGATTCTTATTCTACTTTGCCCCAAAGTTCATTTTCCAGTTCGGAAAGTGTATTTCCTAAAATGTGTTTCTGCCTTATCCACTCAGGGACCTATTTGTGGTGATATTTTTGCAGATTAGTCCCTGAACTTCAACACCTCACAACTTTTTGCTCAAACTCCGATTGAGGTGAAACCAACGCTCACATCTTCGTATCATCGAGCTCTTTCTGTTGGTTACATTTTCACTAGGTGGTCCAATAGTGAAAATAACCCTTTTGCCCTTGCCTTTATTCAGCCGCCTTCAAGAGAGAACCGTCCGGTGTTTCATTTACGCGGCTTCACTACACTTCTTCCCGGAGTATCCATCAACCCCAAGCAAGCCGCAACAGCCACTTGCATGATAGTCATACAGTAGCCTTGGTTTTCAACTTGAATATTTAGTAAAAGTTTGATGTTATCTGCCTGTTTGCTTGCTACTACTGTTGTTGTTTCTGTTTTATTTGTGGGCTCGTGTCCACTTTCTTGCTATGTTATGTTGCATCGTGATAACTTGTGTGACTTGCTAGTGTCATTTTCACATGTCATGCTTGCTGGTAGTAATACATGCTGGTAGAAGTAATGTTCTTTCCAATGCATGCTTACCGTTTGTTATCCAGTACCTTTGCTATGCATGTTTCGTTGCACCTAGTTGGTCACATGCTTACTTGGTAGTGTTCTTGCTATGTTCTTGCATGGTAGTTGTTCATGATGCTAGTGGTTATGATGTGCTTATGGTAGAGTTATGCGTGTGTTATTTATGCTCGTCAGTATGTCATGCTCATTCGGATATATGATTCATTGTGGTTACGCTCGACGATTATGTTGCACCTCCATGCTTATGTTGATATCATGCTCATGCATCGTAGTTGCATCTTGTTATTTTCATATGACTCAGCTTATTGCATGCAATTTTAACTGGATAATAATGAACTTGAGCATCTGTTAGCTGAGTTATGGTGCCAGTGAATCGAGCTGACCAGTGCAACCACATTTGCCTTTATGGGGGGTCTTGATTCGGTCCTTTGTCTTGCCTCTCGCCAGTGCCTCCAACAAGGGAAGGTTGTGCGCGGGCGCTACACTGGCCGTGTAGGATGACATAAGCCTTGTGTGCCCATTTTGTTTTGAGCTCATGTCCCTGTTTGGGACCGTTTATTTTGCCACGACGGTGGCCGTAGATGCCTTTGGTAGGCATGAGTGTCAGTGTCAAATCCGGCGGATCTCGGGTAGGGGGTCGAACTGTGCGTCTAAGGCTAATGGTAACAGGAGGCGGGGGACATGATGTTTACCCAGGTTTGGGCCCTCTCTTTGGAGGTAATACCCTACTTCCTGCTTGATTGATCTTGATGATATGAGTATTACAAGAGTTGATCTACCACGAGATCATAGAGGCTAAACCCTAGAAGCTAGCCTATGATTATGATTGTTGTTGTCATACGGACTAAACCCTCCGGTTTATATAGAGACCGGAGGGGTCTAGGGTTACATCAGGTCAGTTACAGAGAAGGGAATCTACATATCTGAATCGCCAAGCTTGCCTTCCATGCAAAGGAGAGTCCCACCCGGACACGGGACAAAGTCTTCTATCTTGTATCTTCATAGTCCAACAGTCCGGCATAAGCATATAGTCCGGTTGTCCGAGGACCCCCTAATCCAGGACTCCCTCAGTAGCCCCCGAACCAGGCTTCAATGACGATGAGTCCAGCATGCAGATTGTCTTCGGCATTGCAAGGCGGTTTCCTCCTCCTAATTCTCCAGAGTATCTGTTGTAACGAGCAGTGTCCGGCTTCCCATTTAATGTTGCACTCATCAGCTTCTGTACCTTACCAGTGTCAGCCTCCACGTGTCGAGCGAATGCGAGAAGCCAGAGCATTTTTACACTTGCCACCCTGACCATGTAAATAAATCGTCTATTAAAGAGATGGGGATCCTCAGATCCAAATCACACCATCTTCCCCAAGCGAGGATTCATTAGAGTGCGCCCGAAAAAACCATCCCATCATGGCCGGCCATCGCAGCTCTTCCTCTCACCTCTATAGCGCCAAGCCAGGTGATTGGGAGAAGTGTACCGTAACCCACGGCCAATTGGTGAAGTTGCAGACCCAGGGGTTTCTTCCACCTGCATATCTTGTCCCCATTCGAGCCGGATTAGCCACCTTTGACGGTGGGGAGCAAGCGGAGAGATTTCCCAACCCCAGGGGGAATTGAGTGTGCCTTGTCCCTTACTTGCTGAGGGGCATCGGATTTCCAATCCATCCATTCCTTCGCGGGCTCCTAGAGCACTATGGCCTCCAGCTGCTGAATTTCACCCCTGCCTCCATCCTACACATCACAGGTTATGTCGCCCTTTGCGAGTTATTTCTGGGTTGCAAAGCTCATTTCGAGCTATGGAAGAGGTTGTTCTGCCTCGTCCCTCGCAATCAAAAGGGATCGATATTCCAATTGGGCGGAGCCGAAATATGGCGCATCGCCGGGACCGGATACCTGTCCGGCACTCCGAAGAAGACATCCGAAGATTGGCCTTCTGACTGGTTTTATATAGAGGACGTCTCCCTTCCTGACCCTATCCAAATGGGTCTTCCTGAGCTTACAAATGCCCCGTTGAAGAAACGTCGTAGCTGGCGTCCTCGGAGTCCCAAGGAGGAAGATGGCAGAGAGGTCCTTCAATTGATGGGCAGGATAAAAATGCTTGCCCAATCCGGATTGACAATAATCGAGGTTATGTCAATATGCATAATGCGGGGGGTGCAGCCACTCCAGTATCGAGGGCGTCCCATGTGGCACTTCAGCAGAGAAGACGATGCCACCCGCTGCGGTCGGAAAGGTCCGGACTCCGCCACAGCTCTAGCAAAAATACTGTCTGATTTATACAAAGGAGAAGAAGAGGAGTTCATCCGCATTAAGCCACGGGATGTATTTTCCATGTACAACCCCCCTAGCTAGGTGAGTTGCTATCTCTTACTCAACTCTATTCATTCTTGCAGTCTTTCATCACAAATATTTACCTCGCTAGTCCACAATAGGAAATGCGGAAATCTATGAGGGAGATCCACAACCCATCTCCACAGCCAGAGGACCACAACTGGGCCCTCGACCCCGGACTCGAAGAGGATCCGGACATATTTGTGGAGCTTGGCGACAGGGTGTTTTACCAGGCGAGCTGTGACGGCACCTTGGTGGCCATCATTGCCGACTACCCTGGTCTCCACCCAGCATCATGTGTAAGTAAACAGGAGACTTATCTTCCGAAAAGGATTCACTCTTTCTACCTTACCCACCGCACATATATTATGCTATAAAGGGAAGGCCATTGGTGCGCCATGCCGAACCCACGGCGATTCACCAACCAGGGGCGCCCAAGCCGGGTAGGCTTCCAAAAAGGAAAGCGAGCAGAGATGGGGCCGAGCCGCCATCGAAGAGGTATGGTTTAAAACATGCTCCGTGATTGTTATCTTTAAAATATAACAATATCCGCTGTGTCTTGGTAGAAAGAACATCCATCGGACTATATCCGGGGATCCTGCCCGTCACGTCTCTACCAGTCGGATTCCAGCATCGGTCTCGAGGGTAGAGGCTAACGCGGGGATGACACCGGATGGTCCTCCTATAGAAGATTCGGATAGAATATCCGCTACGAATTCCAAGGTGGAAATCTCTATGAATCATCGGTGTCGGCGAGCCGCACTCCGCGACCCTAGTTTTTCCGAAGAGGCTTTCAATGCCTTCAACTCGGGAGATGCGTACATCCGAGCTGCTCAAGATGGGCTTGCTAGAGCCACAAACCAGTATTTAAAAGATATACGGGTAAGCAAGATCTGATAATTATGTATATCAGTAGCCCTTGAGACTTGAAACAGTTAGTACAACTGATTTAAGGATCATTGTATGAACAGGTTCTTACAGAGAAGAATACCCTTTTGTCTCAAGAGCTAGAGAAGTGTCAAGCCTAGCTAAGGGCCGCAGCTGCCGAAATGGAGGAATCCAAGAAGGCCTCATCTGGTAATATTTCTCTTGATCGAGAAAAAAACGTAATTACGTGTACCATTTGGTGTTCGGCATGTTGCAGATCTAACAATAGATTCCGAGATAATCCCGGAGTGAATCCGGAGATCCTACAAGAGGATGAACAAAGAGCTCAATGACAACTAGACGCTAGCGAGCGTGCACTTACACGGGTCAGGCGGGAGAAAAACGATCTCCAGGATGCCAATACCCGGCTGAGCGTAGAATTGAAAGATGTTAGGTCCTAGCTAGCTGACTCCGTGAAGGAGACTAGAAGGCTTCAACGTGGCATATTTAGTATGTGCTCAAACAAACCTTTATATAGTTCAGCGAAGAAATGGGCTAACAGAGTTATGTCTGTAGGTATGCTGACTAGTCGTCCCGAAGAGGAGATGCTCGGATCCTCTGGCGATCTTCTGCAAGAGCTTTCGCAGCTGCACGAACAAGTTCGGCAGGTGATGCAGGGTGTCGCCAAGGCCTTGTGGCCATCCGCCTCCCTGCCAGGAAGCATGGGGGAGCTTGTACATCTGCTCAAGGGAGCGCGGCGGCGTTTCCGACTATGGAAGATATCTGCCTGTTGACAAGGTGCGAGGGAAGCTTGGGCCATGGCAAAAACACGGTATACCAAGCTCGATCCGAATCACATGGCCTGGGTCGGACCTGTAGGGTCAGATGGGAATGAGATTCCCGTTAGTCTGGTATATGACCAGGTAGGATTGGCCGCAAAGTATTCCCAATAGGATTATAGGCTAGACAGCCTGTTGGATGGCACAGAAGAAGAAGTATGTGAGTCTAAGTGACTATGTACTTCAATTGACATATTTGTCCCTAGCCGGATTGTAAATCATTTGTCATGGCGGACCTTTTCGCTTCAGCCTCCGAACCCGACAGTCCGAAGTGTTTCCGAATACCCGATCAGTTATATAAACCAGGGTACGTGTGGAAACCAGGCGTAGGGGTCATAATTGCTTGAACAGACAAGTACCCAACTAGCTATGTTATATTACATGGATAGTAAGAAACATCTTCTAGAGAGGATAGTTCCGTTAAGGGTTCCTTTCCCTGGGTACGCATGCATTAATGTGCATGTCCAAACTGCGAGCAAAAATGCAGTATATGCAACATCTAGGGGTTTGTATTGTAATAGGTAAAAAATAGCTTTAGTTCACTGATCGAATATTCCCTTAAGAACGCTAGCTTTCGGCTTCACCCAGTCTGAAGTACATGTCCGGAGTACCCGGCAGTAACAATCGTAGAGGTGCTCCCCTTATGCCCTAGCCGAACTAACGGGAACGTAGGGCATAAACACAGGAGCCAGGCAACCCAGCTTGGCCAAAACTTAAGTCATATATATGCATATAATGGTGAAGAAAAGATACATATGGGAAAGGGACACATATACAATGCGCGTGATGCCCGGAAGATAATTATATTAAGCTTCTGTATAGGAAGCCCCCAGGTATAATGAGCGCACATACTTGAGGATTAGCGCGTCACGAGTGTGTAGTCGAGTCACACTTAAAGCCTTAGAGCCCTGTAAAGAAAGAGAGAGGATATAACTATAAAGTAAAAAAAGGTGGAGGGAAGGAGACGAACAAAGAGTTTGGTGCTAGGCGTAGAATCTTCGGAGTCTGGCCGCGTTCCATGGGTTCGGCTTGAGTTGATTATCTGATGCATCACGCAAGCGGTACACTCCTCCGGTGAGAACTTTATCAATGATGAAGGGAACCTCCCACTTGGGCTTGAGCTTGTCCTTTTTCTTCTCCGGTAGGCATAGAACGTGTTCGCCAATGTTATAAGTTTTGGCCCGTACTTCTCTGCTTTGATACCTGTGAGCCTGTTGCTGATAAAATGCGGAACGAGCTTTTGCGACGTCGCGCTCCTCCTCCAGGGCATCTAAAATGTCCTGCCAATCAAGCTCGTCTTCTCTCTCTTCATACATGCGCACTCGAGGTGAGTCATGAATAATATCACAGGGCAATACCGCCTTTGCGTCGTACACCATGAAGAAGGGTGTGTATCCGGTAGTGCGATTTGGCGTGGTCCGCAGCCCCCATAGTACGGAGTCAAGCTCCTCGACCCAGTGCGTGTCTGATTCCTTCAGAGATCGCACTAGTCTGGGTTTGATGCCACTCATAATAAGACCATTTGCTCATTCAACTTGCCCGTTTGTTTGAGGGTGATAGACAGAGGCGTAATCGAGCTTAATGCCCATATTGCCGCACCAAGTTTTCACCTCATCGGCTGTGAAATTGGAGCCATTATCGGCGATGATGTTGTGGGGACACCATAGCGGTGCACGGCCCCTGATATGAAGTCAATCACTGGTCCGGATTCGGCTGTTTTAACTGGTTTGGCCTCTATCCATTTGGTGAATTTATCCACCATGACCAACATGTATTTTTTCTTATGGCTTCCTCCTTTAAGGGTTCTGACCATATCGAGCCCCCAGACCGCGAAGGGCCAAGTTATGGGGATTGTTTGGAGAGCGGTGGGCGGCATATGGCTTTGGTTGGCGAAGAGCTGGCAACCAACGCAACGTTGGACGAGGTCATGTGCGTCTGCTAGGGCTGTCGGCCATTAGAAACATGTACGTTAGGCCTTGCTTACAAGGGCCTGAGCTGCGGCGTGGTGGCTGCCAAGTCCAGCATGAATTTTGGCCAAGAGCTGCCGCCCTTCCTCTTCGGAGATACATCTTTGAAGTACTCCGGTAGCGCTTTTCTTATAAAGCTCTCCCTCGTGGACCTTGTAAGCTTTAGAGCGCCGCACAATGCAACGTGCCTCATTTTGATCCTCGGGGAGTTCTTGCCTATTTAGGTAGGATAAGAAGGGTCGGTCCATGGGGCGATGATAGCCATGATCAGATGGGCCAAAGGTGTTATTTCGGTGGCAGAGCCTCGATTATGTCAGTGTGTTCGGGATCTGGGGTTGTGGTCAGATCTGGACTAGTATTGCCGGTCTCCCCTTGCCACACCACGGATGGCTTGAACAGCCTTTCCAAGAAGATGTTAGGTGGGACGGGGTCGCGCTTAGCACCGATGCCGGCAAGGATATCCGTCGCTTGATTATTTTCTCGAACCACATGATGAAATTCAAGCCCCTTGAATCGGGCTAACATTTGCAGGACGCATTACGATAAGCCACCATTTTCAGATCCTTGGCATCGAAGTCTCCATTTTTTTCAGATATTGTGAGGTTCGAATCCCCAAACTTTCTAGGCATTGGATGCCCATGGAGACCGCCATCCAAAGACCATGCAACAGAGCCTCGTATTCGGCTGCATTGTTGGAGTCTGTGTATAGTATTTGGAGTACATATTGGACTGTATCTCCGGTGGGGGATGTCAAGACAACACCCCCTCCCAGACCAGCCAGCATTTTAGAGCCGTCAAAGTGCATGATCCAATTGGAGTATGCGCCATACTCTTTAGGGATTTCGGCTTCTGCCCATTCAGCGACGAAGTCAGCCAGTACTTGCGATTTAATGGCTCACCGTGGTTTATATGTAATGTCGAACGGGAGGAGCTCGATGGCCCACTTACCAATCGGCCCGTGGCATCACGGTTATTTATTATATCATTGAGTGGTACTTCGGAGACCACTGGATTGAACACTCTTGAAAGTAGTGTCATAGTTTCCAGGATGCCATGAAGACCGCGTATGCTATCTTTTGATAATGTGGGTACCGTGACTTGCATGGTGTGAGGACAGTGGATACGTAGTATACCGGCTTTTGAAGCGGGAACTTATGTTCGTCCTCCTCTCGTTCGACGACAAGCACTGCGCTTACAACTTGGTGTGTTGCAGCTATATATAACAACATGGGTTCGCTAATGTTTGGTGCGGCCAAGATTGGGTTGCTGGCCAGGAGGGCCTTTATTTCTTCCAGTCCAGCCTTCGTCGCATCCGTCCACTCAAAGTGATCGGTGTGTCAAAGATAGGTAGTGCCTTTTCTCCCAATCGGGAGATAAAGCGGCTTAAGGCAGCCATGCATCCAGTTAATTTCTGGATTTGTTTGAGGTCTGTTGGGGTAGCCAACTATGACAAAGCTTAGATTTTAGCCGGGTTTGCTTGTATTCCTCTATTGGAAACGATGAAGCCCAGCAGCTTTCTGGCAGGAACGCCGAAAACACATTTTTCCAGATTGAGCTTGATGTCATATGTTCGGAGGTTGTCAAACGTGAGCCTCAGGTCATCTATTAAAGATTCGATGTGTCTGGTCTTGATGACCACGTCGTCCACGTATGCCTCAACTGTTTTGCCGATTTGTTTTTCCAGGCATGTCTTAATCATGCGTTGGTAGGTTGCACCGGTGTTTTTGAGCCCGAAAGGCATGGTGTTGAAACAGAAAGGGCCGTATGGGGTGATGCCATTGCGGCTTGATCGGACTCCATCATTTTGATTTGATGGTATCCGGAGTATGCGTCGAGGAAGTATGATGAGTCGTGTCCTGCGGTAGCGTTGATGATTTGATCGATGCGGGGGAGGGGGAAGGGATCCTTGGGGCAAGCCTTATTGAGGCCCTTGAAATCGACACATAGGCGCCAGGATTTATCCTTCTTTGGTACCATCACCAAGTTTGCTAGCCAGTCCATGTGTTTTATTTCTCTGATGAATCTGGCCTCGAGTAACTTGGCTAGCTCCTCTCCCATAGCTTGTCGTTTAGGCTCTGAAAAGCGCCGTAGTGTCTGCTTGACCGGCTTGTATCCCTTTAATATGTTGATACTATGCTCGGCCAGCCTGCGTGGGATCCCTGGCATATCTGAAGGGTGCCAGGCGAAGATGTCCCAATTCTCGCGTAAGAACGCCCGTAGTGCGGCGTCAATTGTGGGGTTCAGCTGTGCCCCGATGGAAGCTATTTTTGTAGAGTTCGTTGGGTGGACTTGGAATTTGACTATTTCATCCGCTGGTTTGAAAGAGGTGGACTTGGATTGCTTATCGAGTATCACGTCGTCCCTATCCATTATGGAGCGTAATGCAGTTAATTCTTCGACCGCGAGGGCTTTGGATAATGCCTCAAGGGTCAGGGCGGCAGTTTTATTTTCGGCGCGGAGTGCTATGTCCGGATCACTAGCTAGAGTGATGATTCCGTTGGGGCCGGGCATCTTGAGCTTCATGTACCCATAATGGGGTATAGCTTGGAAGCTCGCGAATGCGTCCCGCCCTAAAAGGGCATGGTATCCACTACTGAACGGGGCCACTTGGAATGTTATCTCTTCAGACCTGTAATTATCCGACATGCCGAATACCACGTCGAGTGTGATTTTTCCCGCACATCGTGCCTCCCGGCTAGGGATAATTCCTCGGAAGTTCGTGCTGCTTTGCTCAATGCGGATCTTGTCTATTTCCATTTTGTTGAGAGTTTCCTCGTAGATGAGGTTTAATCTGCTGCCGCCGTCCATGAAAACTTTAGTAAGCCGAAAGTCGTCCACAATTGGACTAAGGACCAAAGCGGCTGGTTCTCGGACTGTTCGGAATTGAGGTTCGTCACTGGCATTAAAGGTTATAGCCGTGTATCCAGGGATTTATTGCTGCAACGTGGCAGACTTCGGCGAGGCTGCGGAGTGCTCTCTTGCGCCTGTTATTCAAGGCAAAAGTCTTGAAGACTGTCAACACTGTATTGTTGTTTTCTACGAGATGATGCTCTGTGGTATTGTTAATGAGGAGATCATCGCCGCTCTTGGCCACCTGCCAAAGTATCCAACATGCTCTAAGGCTGTGTGTTGGTACGGTATCCGGTGTGGTGTGGATTTTGCATGGCCTATTGAGCCATCCCTCCAATACGGTTCCACGCCCTGTAGTGGGCTTTGGTTTCTTTGTGATTTGATCGGGTGACTTGCGAGAGTGCACCCTTTTGGTTCGGACGAGGGGTTTAGTGAGAGCCAGAGGATCCCAGAATGTCGCCTGGGTTTTCCAGGCGCTTTCCATCACAGTACTTCTGTACTATGGCCGCCAAGTCAGCGAAGTGTGATATGTCACGGCGACTTATGGCGTTAAGGATTCTCGTGTCCGTGCAATTTTTGCAAAAGAATGAGATTGTGTCTTCCTCGTGACAGTCCTTAACCTTGCTCATTACAAGGAGGAATCTGGCTCAAAAGTGATGTACTGTCTCTTGGGATTGTTGTCTGATGTGGGAAAGATCGCTTGTATCTGGGTGGGTGGGTGGATTTAAGTTCGAACCCTGACCCAATCCGGGACCCAGAGGCTGAGGAGCTTTCGAACTTGGTAGTTAGGGTTCCGGGATGTTACCCAATTTTTCTGGCCCGCTGTCCGATTCTAAATTCAGAGTTTGGGTCATGTCCTCCCGCGAGCGGGTATCCGGCTCAAAGAGCTCAGGAATCCGTACATAGTTCGTCCTCAAAATAGAGGAAGAGTTGCTGCATTGCTCCTCCACCACCGCTATTTGATGGGTGATCGACGGAGAGTTAATCTCTCTTTGATCGGGTTTAAGCCCAATCCGATCATAGTACGTAGCGACTCCCAAAGCGGTGATGTGATCCTGGAGCTCGTTCAAGGACAAAAGTTCCATTGGATCCATCCGCTCGGCGTATTCCGAGCTGACATGGAGGCTGTTTTCTATGACCCGAGAAGTCATCGTCTGCACGGCGGCCGAACGGGCGGTCATGACGAAGCCGCCCAGTTGGAGGGTTTGGCCTAAGGCCAGGGCTCCCCTGGAGGCGATGTTGTCCTTGATAACAAGGTGAGCCATCAAACCTTTTTTCGACGTCATAGTGGAACTATCAATGAAAGCACCAATGTCGGTGTCAAAACCGGTGGATCTCGGGTAGGGGGTCCCGAACTGTGGGTCTAAGGCTAATGGTAACAGGATGCTGGGGACACGATGTTTACCCAGGTTCGGGCCCTCTCTATGGAGGTAATACCCTACTTCCTGCTTGATTGATCTTGATTATATGAGTATTACAAGAGTTGATCTACCATGAGATCATAGAGGCTAAACCCTAGAAGCTAGCCTATGATTATGATTGTTGTTGTCCTACGGACTAAACCCTCTGGTTTATATACACACTGGAGGGGGCTAGGGTTACATCAGGTCGGTTACAGAGAAGGGAATCTACATATCCGAATCACCAAGCTTGCCTTCCACGGAAAGGAGAGTCCCACCCAGACACGGGACGAAGTCTTCTATCTTGTATCTTCATAGTCCAACAGTCCGGCATAAGCATATAGTCTGGCTGTCTGAGGACCCCCTAATCCAGGACTCCCTCAATGGGGCCACCCATGACTTAGCCCTGAGACGGAGTGGGTCGGAGTGGCCAGGAGAGTGTCATGCCAAGGGAAGAGTTTCGTCAGAACGTTGTTGGTCCACCCGAATGGGAGTGCGAGGCCATGGGTTCTGTGGTGTGGGTAAAGTGCGCTACCTCTGCAGAGTGTATTCAATCTATCGATAGCCGCGCCCGCGGATATGGGCCCGGTTTGGAGTAGGTCACACTATGAGCCAACAACAATACTGATAACTTTCTTAATAACAACCTGGGTTTGATGGTGAAAGTAGTTGGTTGATCTTTATGTGATCTTGAGAGGATCACCGTGGTATCGTGGATACTAATGTTGGTAAGTTGATGTATGTGTTTGTTACGAGGTAACCCGAGCAGAGTAAGTTGATGCATGATTATGTTACCCTGTTGCATGTAGTATCATCATGTTCATAGGATCGTGCCATGTTAAAATTGTATCATGTTCAGTTGTGCATACCATGTTCTTCTGCTAGTATCATCTTCATGATTGTTTTAACCTGCTAATGCCATGTTGTTGTTTGTCTTGACTGCTTTTGGTTATTGTGAGCTTGCAAGTATATTCAATGTACTGACCTGGCATGTCATGCCAGTTTGCAGGTCGTGCCTGGATTGCTTGCTTGTTTGGTGTCGTTTGTTTGTTTGCGAGCTAGGATAAAAGTTCCAGCTAGAGTCCCTGCGGATTGGAGTCCATCATCGCCGTTCGTTGCCAATAGTTCTTCCGTTTCCAGTAGAGGTTCCACTGCCTCGAGTTGTTATGCTGCTTGCATAGAGCAACTGTGGTTGGCGTAGTGTCGCTGAGCCGGTGTTATTCATTGTAATATCGGAGACCTTGTATTCCTATTCGTGTTATAATAGAGAGTTGGTTTGTTCTATGCTAAGCAATGTCGTCCTCCAGAAGACTTCTCCTCGATCTCTGGGCTGGAATGCGGGTGCGTTCCGGTTTCTCTGAGCCAAGGTGCCACATTGGGGTATTTATAGAGCAAAGAGGTGGTTCAGGGGCACCCAAGGTGGGCACAACCCACCTGGGCACGCCTGGGCCCCCAGGCGCTCCCTGGTGGGTGCTGCCCCCCTCGGGGCACCCCCTAGGTGCTTTCTTGGCCCACTGGATGTCTTGTGGCCCAAAAAATTCCTCAAGAAGTTTCGCTATGTTTGGACTTCGTTTGATGTTGATTTCCTGTGATGTAAAAAACATGCAGAAAACAGCAACTGGCACTGGGCTCTATGTCAATAGGTTAGTACCAAAAAATGATATAAAATGACTATAAAATGATTGTAAAACATCCTAGAATAATATTTCATGATGGAACAATCGAAAATTATAGATACATTGGAGATGTATCATCATCCCTAAGCTTAATTCTTGCTCGTCCTCGAGTAGGTAAATGGTAAAAATAGAATTTTTGATGTGGGATGCTGCCTAACATGTTGGAGACATGTCCTTTTCTTTATAGCATGGACATTTGGACTTTTATATGATTCCAAGCAATAGTCTAATTTTGACATGAAGACTTTAATACTCAAGCATACCAACAAGTAATCATGTCTTTCAAAATATCAACACTGAAACAAGTTATCCCTAGCCCATTATGCTCAATCATTGATCCATTCATGAAACACACTCGAATATTAGCTACACCCAATGCTCAAATACGATCATAGTGCCCCTTAGTTGGTGCTTTATAAGAGAAGATGGAGACTAAATTTCAAAAAAGATTGCATAAGTAAAATAAAGGCCTTTTGCGGAGGGAAGTATGGATTTGTAGAGGTGTCAGAGCTCAAAGCTTAAACTGAGAGATAAAAACATTTTTGAGAGGCATACTTTTCCCACCAACAAAAACGACTTAGAGCTACCAACACTTTCCATGCTAGATGCATCATAGGCGGTTCCCAAACAGAAAATAAAGTTTATTCCTTTTTCCACCATTACTTTCACTTTCCATGGCAAGCTGAATCCACGGTTGCCCTCCATACCAACACTTTCCAAGGAATTTATTATTTGACAACATAAAGTAAATTCATTTTTCATTTCAGGACTGGGCATCCCTAATACCTTTGACGTACTCTCGTGAAATGACAAGTGAATAAACACTCATCGTCAGAATAATACATCTAGCATGGAAAACATTGGCCACCCTTCACTGCCTCGCGAGCGGTAGAGCACACAAAAGAAAAGTTTATTTTGAAAATTAGAGATGGCACATTAAAATTTGCTTAGAACGGCATGGAAATACCGCATATAGGTAGATATAGTGAACTCATATGGTAAATCTGGTTTAAAGGGTTTTGGATGCACAAGTAGTGATCATACTTAGTGCAGAATGAAGGCTAGCAAAAAGATTGAGAAGCGACCAACCAAAAAGCGAAAAATCTCGTATCCAAGCATTAAGCATAAGTGTCGGTGTCAAAACCGGCGGATCTCGGGTAGGGGGTCCCGAATTGTGCGTCTAGGCGGATGGTAACAGGAGACAAGGGACACGATGTTTTTACCCAGGTTCGGGCCCTCTCGATGGAGGTAAAACCCTACTCCTGCTCGATTGATATTGATGATATGGGTAGTACAAGAGTGGATCTACCACGAGATCAAGGAGGCTAAACCCTAGAAGCTAGCCTATGGTATGATTGTTGTAATTGTTGTTGTCCTACAGACTAAAACCCTCCGGTTTATATAGACACCGGAGAGGGCTAGGGTTACACAGAGTTGGTTACAATGGTAGGAGATCTGCATATCCGTATTGCCAAGCTTGCCTTCCACGCCAAGGAAAGTCCCATCCAGACACGGGACAAAGTCTTCAATCTTGTATCTTCATAGTCTTGGAGTCCGGCCGATGATGATAGTTCGGCTATCCGGACACCCCCC
Organism: Triticum timopheevii; assembly: GCA_963921465.1. Taxonomy (NCBI): domain Eukaryota; kingdom Viridiplantae; phylum Streptophyta; class Magnoliopsida; order Poales; family Poaceae; genus Triticum; species Triticum timopheevii. Next base: position 424,117,088 of record OY997272.1, read on the forward strand.
AATCCAGGACTCCCTCAGTAGCCCCTGAACCAAGCTTCAATGACGATGAGTCCGGCGCGCATATTGTCTTCGGCATTGCAAGGCGGGTTCCTCCTCTGAATAACTCATAGAAGATTGTGAACACCAGGATAGTGTCCGGCTCTGTAAAATAAATTCCACATACCACCGTAGAGAGAATAATATTTACACAAGTTCAATATGCTGACGTATTTTGTGGCGTGACGTCACACCACTACCAAGCCTTTACTCGAATCATTTTTATTATACCACCTCAGCGTGTTTAGCGAAGCGGTTTCCTTGGCACGTCTTGTCAAAGCAGAGATCGTGTTCCCCTTATTCTGGGATTCCCATCAGTACGGACGTGGGTAACCCAACCGTGCCCGTTGCCACGCCTCCTCCATCGAAGGTGAGTTCCAAACGGTCACGGGGACGGCTCTTGGTATTCTCCCTCTTTATAATGAGACTAAGGCTCGTTTCTTTTCTTCAATCCTCAATCGAATCCACCCCTCGCCCAAAGTTCCAACACTCAGAGCTCCAGATTCGAGCGCTTCGGACCTTCGACAATGTCCGGCTCCGACCTACAGGGCCGGTGGATGCCCTCCTCCGTCACGGAAGAGGATGTGCTAAAGCTGAGAGAAGCCAGGTACTTGACCTACGAGATTTCGCATAGGTTACCTGCCAAAGGGCAAGTCATTCCTACTCCTGAGCCTGGCGAGAGCGTCGTGTTTGTGTCTCACCTCCGTCGGGGTTTAGGCTTCCCGATGGATCCCTTCGTGAGGGGGCTCATGTTTTACTATGGGTTGGAATTCCACGACCTGGCTCCGGAGTCCATCCTCCATATCTCATCGTTTATTGTCATCTGCGAAGCCTTCCTCCGCATTACCCCTCACTTCGGTTTGTGGCTCAAAACCTTCAACATGGAGCCGAAGATGATCGAAGGGCGTCAGGCAGGGTGCGGTGGGGCGGTTGTAAGCAAGAGGGCCGACGCTCCATGGCCCGAGGGCGCTTTTCAGGAGGAGCTCGGCTTGTGGCAACAGGAGTGGTTCTATATCACCGCTCCCAGGGGCAGCAGGCAGAGGCCGCCGCCCGCCTTTCGCTCGGGTCCTCCACAACGGCTGACGTCATGGGTCAGCAAGGGGCTTGACTGGGGGCCGTCCAAGGACGTACCCCTATTGCAGGGCCGGATTCGAGACCTCCAAGAGAGGGAGATCAATCTGGTCGTGGTGATGCAGGTTATGCTGATTCGGTGTCTTCTGCCCTGCAAACGTCGCCCCCTCCGCCTGTGAGAATTCAATCCGGAGGGACCACGAGCTCTCCAACACTTCATGGGTACGACACCCGTGGAGATGTACAAACTGTTCTTCGGATCACAAGAGATGTGTTCGGACTTGACCGAGGACACCGGCCTAAGCTACAATCGCCCGGATACTCAAGTAAGTAGCCCCGTGTCCGGGCATATCGTCCATTTATTAATTATGGATTTGCCTTTTGACCAGCTATCCCTTGGACAGGGGTGGATAGCGCAAGCAAAACTGATACGATGTCCGGCCCCCCTCCCTGAGACCACGCCGGATCCGGTGTTAGTCAAGATGCTGGAGGTTGCGCCTTCAGAAGAGGGCGAAGGGGAAAACAGGGAACTACCGCCTCTACTAAGGAGGCCTTCAAGAAAGGGGGGATCGAGAATCCCTCCTTCCAGGGGGAGAAGAGGACCACTTCCGAAGATCCGGAGGCTAAGGCCTCAAAGCGGGGGAAGAAATCTTCACCAGAGGGTCCTGCGCCAGGAGAAGCCCCGGCCGCACTATCTCCCCAAAGGAATCAGCCCACTAGCGAGCCATAAGTAAAAAAAAGGGAGTTTTGTAATAAGGGACATCCCTATTTTTGCTTCTGAGGATAACCGAAGTTTTTACCTTGTAGTTCGGATCTCCGCCCTTCTCAGCTGAGCTCTTTTTGGGGGGACCTTCGTCCAAAGATGATGGAGAGCGAGACGCCTCCATCTGCCGCACCATCAGGCGGGGCGGACGACCCTGAGGTGTCGTTGCGGAGGGTCTCCCTGAGTCCGACAGGGCCGGAGAGTTCGGCACCAACTGGTGTACGGCCGGGGGAACTGAAGGATCTGCTCGAGAGGGCGTCTATCTTAGAAGATCACCGTACATTAATGAGTACGGTGATTGAAAGAATTTCATCCGCTGAGAGCGGGTTGCATGATGCCGTCAGAAGTTTACTGGTGGGGTTTGAGGTATGTAAAAATGACATACCTTTTGACAGTTTTGCACATAGAGTGCGCCCTGTATAGATAGTAGCCCCTGAGACTCAGTACGTTGTCAGAAGTGACAGCGTGCCGAGGATCATGAACTCAGTTTTAATATGTCGCCATTCCTATTCAGGGGGCGGAGCGTTCGGTGGCCAGCCGGGCTGATAGAGTTGCTGAACTGAAGCGGCAACTGGATGTTGTGGATGCGGACATCGCGTTGGTCAATAGGCGACTTGACGAGTCACAAGGTGAGTGGTTTCTCCGCGGTTACCTGGTAAGGGAGCTGACGCCCATTCCTTACAACATGTATGCTTGATGCAGATGGTGCCGCTGCTGTGGAAAACCTTCGGGCAGAGCTTGCTCGAGCCAAGGAGCAGGCCAGATGGAGTAATGCGGCTGCCTCGAAGGCGGCCGAAGAGCTAAAAGCCGAAAAGGCTGCTCACTGCCGAAGCAGGGAGGAGATGGCCGAAATGGCCGTGAAGCTGAAGGATGTTACCGACCGCTATGAGGTTCTTGAAAAAGAACGCCGAGCGGAGCAAGAGGACCTGAAGAAGGCCACCGCCGAAGCCAAGGATGCCCGTTCTGCAATGAGGGCTATAAAGGAGGAGCTGCGTCAGGCCGGAGACATTGTGGCTGGAAAGCCCTTTCTGCTGCGCAGGAAGTTCACGGATCAGAAGTATGCTCAGTTGGGCCAGTTGTGGGGTGCGGAGGGTACTTATCTGGATTTGGCGGCGAGTGCGGCGGACGCGGTCGTGCACTTCCGAAGCCAAAAGGATCACGAGATGGAAGAGCTTTTTTGGTCTCAATTCCACAGTCCGGAGCGTTCACTTCCGTTGACCGATCGGTTGGCTGAGTGGGCTGAGCTGAATAGATTGTCCGGATTTGCCATGACGGATGTGGTGGCTCATCTGTGGCCGGATAGGCCCAAGCCGAAGAGTTATTTTGGCTTATTGCAGCAATTCCTTGGGGCGGTGCCGCATATCAAGGCGATGAAGCGGTCATCATGCATAGAGGGTGCACGGATGCCTCTCGCACGTGTGAAGACATACTGGACGGAGATGGATGCCACCGATGTTGCAACCCGGGGTTCGGACGAGAGCCGGTTACTCGCCGAGCACTATTTTGGGGAAGTCCTGCAGGGCGCTGGTGTAATAGAGTCGCAGTGCTCGAAAAATGTTATGTTCAAATGATATGTATGGTTTGTGAAACCACATTTATAATGTAATGGCTTTTTATACTTGTGCGTTCAAGCATTGAAATATTTCCTGTGCGGCCGTTAATGTATATGTGTATATAACCTGAAAGATGGCAGTCTTCGGCTTCAGCCCCCACGCACATAGTGCGGGGGTGTTTGCAAAAGGGGCGCATTTTCACACTTAATCCAACGTCTTGGTCCTGTGAAGGAGGTGGTAGTGTAGCAAACTAGGCAACCGGACTATAATGCTTTATCACTTTCACTTAGCCATAGGAGTTCGAAGGTGGGGCTACGATATAGCCCCTAGGGGCACCGCGCTCTCCGAATTCGGGGCGCGTATGTGCCTGACCGGGAAACGGTCCTTCGTCAACGCGGAGGAATTCTAGACATTCCGGTAGTCGATCGAGTGGTTGACCAGTCTCTCGCTATATCATGACAGTCAGTTTTTTGCTTTCTCTACTGAGGTGCTCGCCAGGCCGAACCGGGGCACAATCGCAGTAGTTCTCCTGGTGCCGCGTTAGCCGATGATACGGAATGTAAGGCGGCAAAACACAGGAGCCGGGCAAACCCAAAATTTGACCAAAGACATGATTCGGAGCTGATGCATATAAGGCCTAACTCGAGACGTCGAACACTCCCTGAGGTATTCGGTCTTTATGATAATGGGCAGAACAATGCCCTAAGCCCCTAGCGTCCAGGTACGGGCGAGAACTTCTGGCGCGGCCGATGCCAAAACGCCAGCCTCCTCCTCGGTTATGGTAAGAAACCGGGGGGTGTGTATCAATAAGAGACAGTAAGAAAGGTTTACACATGGTCTTAATCTGAAAAAGAATCCTTGCAACGGGTCCCTGTTGCACGTCTGCGCCTGTGTCTCCGTTGTGCTGTATCCTGGACGGGAGTAGCATGCTGTTCATCTGTAAAAGAGAAGAACTTAGTTTGGAGAGGTATCGTGCAAAAAATGTATTGAAAACAGAGTATGAAAAAAATGAATAAGGTTGAGCTTTTATTGGCTCTCATTGTTTATGCGCACAGCCCCTTGTGAAGGGGTATGCGGCTAGGAAGGCTCTAGTTTATTTATGCCGGACCCGCCTAGCCGTGTCCGGGGTCTTGAACGACCTTTTAATAAGATGATGCCGCGTGGACCGGGCATTTTAAGTGTAAGAGATGCGTAATGCAGTATTGCGTGAAAGCGGGCGAAAGCTTCGCGTCCCAAGAGTGCTTGATGGCTACTTTTAAATGGGGCGATATGGAAGATTAGCTTTTCGCGACGGAAGTTGTCGGATGAACTGAACACAACTTCTAGTAGTAAGGAGCCCTTGCAATTGGCGTAAGGGCCTGGCGTCACTCCTTTGAAGGAAGTGTTGATATGGCGAATTTTGGTAGGGTCTATCCCCATTCTGTGGATTGTGTCCGGATATAGCAGGTTTAAATCGCTGCAGCCATCCATTAGGACTTGTGTAAATTGTAGTCCGTCGATTATAGGGTCCAATATCAAGGCAGTCCATCCTGCGTTTTGAATACTTCTGGAGTAATCCAGATGGTCGAAAGTAATTGGTTTTGACATCCAATCTCGGGATTCCGCTGGGGTGGACCGTGCGGCATGTGCTTTGGCAGATGCCGCCCTATTTTTCCTTGTTATCACTTGAAGTGAATTCACTGTTTTGACCTCTTGTGGGAAGTTCTTTTGTTGTCCGGCGCTCTGCTTGTGGGGTTCGTCATCGTCCTCGCTTGGTGTGTCGAGCCCCTTGTGTTCGGCGTTAAGTCGGCCGGACTGCTTGAAGACCCAACAATCTCTGTGGGTGTGGTTTGCAGGCTTCCCAGGGGTACTGTGAATTTGGCATATCCTATCCAAGATTTTGTTTAGGTTGGATAGCTCGTCACTGTTGTCCTTAAGAGGCAGTGTTTTGTTGTTCGGCCGAGAGCTTTTGAATCCGGCGTTGACCGTCGTGTTCTTTGGGCCATTTTCCTTATTCCGGCGCTGATCTTTTCTGCGTCATGATTTCCCATTTCCATCTCTGACCTCGGATGTACTCGGGTCGCTAGTGCTGCATCTTGCCAGCCAGCTATCTTCTCCTGTGCAAAAGCAGGTCATGAGGCTCGTTAGCGCGGCCATTGTTCTTGGCTTTTCCTGGCCGAGGTGTCTGGCGAGCCATTCATCTCGGACGTTATGTTTAAAAGCTGCTAAGGCTTCGGCGTCTGGACAGTCGACTATTTGGTTCATTTTAGTGAGGAACCTGTTCCAAAATTTGCGTGTTGATTCTCCGGGCTGTTGAGTTATGTGACTTAAATTGTCTGCATCCGGAGGGCGGACATAAGTCCCTTTGAAATTTTCTCGAAACGCAACCTCGAGCTCTTCCCAACTTCCAATGGTATTTTCTGGGAGGCTTTTGAGCCAATGCCGAGCTGGCCCTTTGAGCTTGAGGGGTAGGTATTTTATGGCATGGAGATCATCTCCTCTAGCCATATGTATGTGTAGGATGTAATCCTCAATCCAGACTCCGGGGTCTGTTGTTCCGTCGTATGCCTCTATGTTTATGGGTTTGAATCCCGCTGGAAATTCATGATTCAGCACCTCATCGGTGAAACATAGTGGGTGTGCGGCGCCCCTGTATTTAGGTGTGCCGTTATCTTCGAATGCTCGGCCTGTTGTGTTGCTTCCTGGAGCCTTTTTTGGCCCATAGATGGACCTGATCGGGCCATCCTTTCTGCGAGGATCCTTATGTGGATCGTGTGCCGGCTTGTGTGCGGCGCTGCCTGCCCCTCTTATCCTGTCATTTGGTCGTCTATCCGGCCAGGCAGCCTCTTTGTTTTTTGACTGTGGGGGCTCTACGGCCTCCTCGTCAAATTCGGGCAACAGTTTGCACTTTGGGTAACTCTTTGCTTGGTGACTATTGCCGTATTTGTCTGCGGTCTTGAGTACTTTGCTCCATCTCATTCTGAGTACGTCTTTCGCTGTTTTGAGCTTCCGCTTCTGCTTCTTCAAACTTCTTGCAGTGGCGACGAGTCTTTTGTGAAGGTTCTTATGCTCTGGCGATGTGTTCGGTGTGAGATCGTCTGGACTATTGTTTTCGCCGGGGATGGGTTGCTTGGTTGCATGTTCGTCGTCCACTGGTTCGCCCTGCTCTACGGCTGGGTTGGTATGGGTGCTGTTGTTATCGAGGCGGGATTTTGGGCGGCGCTTGCATCGCCGTTTTGTTTGCTTTTCGGGGGAGTTATCCTTCACCGCTTCCTGTTGTTCCTCGTTATCGCTTCCTTTTGGTGTATCCACCATGTATACATCATGAGTTGAGGTGGCTATCCAGTGCCCCGTAGGCGCTGGTTCTTGGTCGTCTCCGACATCATCGTCCATACCGTTGATGTCTTCGGAGTCGAAGTCTAGCATGTCGATTAGATCGTCGACAGTGGCTACAAAGTGGGTGGTGGGTGGGCTTTGAATTTCTTCGTCGTCCGCATCCCATCCATCCTGGACGCAGTCCGGTCAGGGCTCTCCTGATAACGAGAGTTGCCTTAGCGAATTTAGGATGTTGCCGAAAGGTGGGTGTTGAAAGATGTCTGTAGCGGTGAACTCCATGATCGGCGCCCAATCGGATTCGATTAGAGGGGGCGCGGGAGGTTCGGAGTCCGGCGAGGAGTCCGGCACCTCGGAGTCACGAGCTTCACAAGGGACAAGGTCAGTATTCGGCTCCATCGCCATAGAGGTTGCAGCCCCCGAGGTGGTGTCTAGTCACACATCCTCGATCTGCGCAGTCGGCTCTGAAATAAGGATCAGAGCGGACTCGTGTGCGGCCTCCAGGGCACTGTCCGGCAGCAGAGCTAAGTCATGCCCATCATGACAGTGCAGCGCGCTCGGCTGTGGCTCGAATCCATCGAAGATCAAGTCTCCGCGGATGTCAGCCGTGAAGTTCAGACTTCCAAATCTGACCGGATGGCCAGGGGCGTAGCTTTCGATCTGCTCCAGATAGCCAAGCGAATTGGCCCGCAGTGCAAAGCCGCCGAATACGAAGATCTATTCGGGGAGAAAAGTCTCACCCTGGACCGTGTTGTTGATGATCAAAGGAGCCATCAAGCCTATCGGTGACGACACAGAGGAACTCTCAATGAAAGCACCAATGTCGGTGTCAAAACTGGCGGATCTCGGGTAGGGGGTCCCAAACTGTGCGTCTAGGCGGATGGTAACAGGAGACAAGGGACACGATGTTTTTACCCAGGTTCGGGCCCTCTCGATGGAGGTAAAACCCTACTCCTGCTTGATTGATATCGATGATATGGGTAGTACAAGAGTGGATCTACCACGAGATCAAGGAGGCTAAACCCTAGAAGCTAGCCTATGGTATGATTGTTGTAATTGTTGTTGTCCTACGGACTAAAACCCTCCGGTTTATATAGACATCGGAGAGGGCTAGGGTTACACAGAGTCGGTTACAATGGTAGGAGGTCTACATATCCGTATTGCCAAGCTTGCCTTCCACGCCAAGGAAAGTCCCATCCGGACACGGGACGAAGTCTTCAATCTTGTATCTTCATAGTTTGGAGTCCGGTCGATGATGATAGTTCGGCTATCCGGACACCCCCCAGTCCAGGACTCCCTCAATAAGTAACACCGAATAATGCACCATAAGAAGGATATAAATTTCATTGCATAACTATTGACTTCCATGCTTGCATAGAGAATCACAAATCTTAACATCAATATTCTTACTAAAGCACAATTACTCATCAACATGACTCACATATCATATCGTCATATCTAAAAACTATTACTAAGAATCAAGTTTATTTTGTCCAATGATCTTCATGAAAGTTTTTATTATATCCTCCTTGGATATCTATCACTTTGGGACTATTTTTATATGTTGCTTTTAGTAAGCTCAAACAAATATAAGTGAAGTACATGAGCATAATTTTTCTTTCTCTCAAAATAATCTAAGTGAAGCAAGAGAGAATTTCTGAAAATTTTACGAACTCCCAAATAAATCTAAGTGAAGCATGAGAGAATTTCTTCAAAAATAACAAAGCACACCATGCTCAAAAAGATATAAGTGAAGCACTAGAGCAAATCCATGGCTCTTAAAATTTAAGTGAAGCATAGGAGCAAGCATAGCATAATTTTTTTTGGCTCTCTAAAAAAGGTGTGTCCAGCAAGGATTCAACACTTAAAACACAAAGCAAAACAAGCAAAGACTCATATCATACAAGACGCTCCAAGCAAAACTCATAATATGTGACGAATAAAAATATAGCTTCAAGTAAAATACCGATGGTTGTTAGAAGAAAGCGGGGATGCCACTCGGGGGCATCCCCAAGCTTAGTTGCTTGCCACTTCTTTGAATATTATCTTGGGGTGCCTCGGGCTTCCCCAAGCTTAGGATTTTGCTAATCCTTATTCCTTCATCCATCGTAAGATCACCCAAAACTTGAAAACTTCAATCACACAAAACTCAACAAAACCTTTGTGAGATCCGTTACTATAAGAAAGCAAACCACTACTATAAGTACTGTTGAAAACCTATTATTATTTTGTTTTTGCATTATATCTACTTTATTCAAACTTTTCTATGGCAAAAACTCATCAAAGAAAACCATAGAATCATCAAAACAAGCACACAACGCAAAGAAAACAGAATCTGTCAAAATCAGAACAATCTGTAGCAATCTGAATATTTCGAATACTTCTGTAACTCCAAAAATTCTAAAAAAATTGGATTAACGTTATAAATTTTTCTATTAATCTTCTTCAACAAGAATCAACTCAAAACCACTCTTCTATTAAAAATCAAAAATAATCTCGTGAGCGCAAAAGTTTCTATTTTTTAATCAAGATCAAATCAACTTTCACCCAAATCATCCCAAAGGCCTTGCTTCGCACAAACACTAATTTAAACCACAAAAACACATCTAACTAGAGGTATAATTCTGCAATTACACAAGAACAGAAAATAAAAAGAAAAAAATTATTTTATTCGTTGGGTTGCCTCCCAACAAGCTCTTCCTTTATACCCATTAAGATAGGCATGAGATTTCAATGATGCTCGCATGAAAGACAAGAATTGAAGCATAAAGAGAGCATCATAAAACAAGTGAAAAACACATTTAATTCTAACATACTTCCTATGCATAGCATTTTGTAGGCAACCAAATTATCACGACAAGAAATATCTAGCACATGCAAAGGAGAGAAATAAAACATTGACAATGTCAACATATCAAGAATTTAGTAACATAAAAATTTGTCCCACAATATTTCCCTCTCTCATAATAGTTACATGTGGGATCATATTCAAATTCAAAAATATAATATCACATAAAATATTGCCTTCATGATCCACATGCATGCAAAGTTGACACTCTTCCAAAATAGTGGGATTATCATCAAATAAAGTCATGACCTCCCATTTTTATCAAAAATTTCATGAGATTGGTCATTCTCCAAAGTAGTGGGAACATTATTACCTAGAGTTGACACTCTTCCAGACCCACTTTCAATATTATTGCAAACACTATTATCAATATCATATTCATCATGAGGCTTAAATAAATTTTCAAGATCATAAGAAACACTATCACCCCAATCATGATCATTGCAATAAGTAGCGGACATAGCAAAACTAGCATCCCCAAGCTTGGGGTTTTGCATATTACTAACACAATTGACATTAATAGAATTTATAATAACATCATTGCAATCATGCTTTTCATTCAAGGAGTTATCATGAATACTTCATCAATTTCTTCTTTCAACACTTCATCATAATTTTCAGATTCATAAATCTCAAGCAAAACTTCATAAAGATAATCTAGTGAACTTTCACTATCAATTGGTTCATCATAATTGGATCTCTTAAAAAGATTAGCAAGTGGATGAGGATCCATATCAATATATTTTTAGCAAGCGAAGATGCAAGCAAATAGTAGACACATGGTCACACAAGCAAACAAGAGATCTGACAGAAAAAAGGCGAATGAAAAAAGGGTGAATTAAATGGCAATTTTTTGTAAAGTGGGGGAGAGGAAAACGAGAGGCAAATGGCAGATAATGTAAATTGCGAGGAGATAAGATTTGCGATTAGGAACCTGGTTGATGTTGAAGATCCTCCCCGGCAACGGCGCCAGAAATTGACACATGGTTGGGAGACTATCTTGATGTGATCTTCCTCGGCAACGGCGCCAGAAATTCCTTTTGATGTCTGCTAGAACTACGTCGGTATTTCCCAAAGAGGAAGGGATGATGCAGTATAGAGATGGTAGGTATTTCCCTTAGTTATGAGACCAAGGTTATCGAACCAGTAGAAGAACATCCTCACACCACGTAAACATCACCTGCACACAAATAACAAATACTCGCAACCCGACGTGTTATAGGGGTTGTTAATTGTAACGCCCAGATAATTAAGCTACAGTAATCCCCCGTTAATGGTGCAATGTCATCACATTACTGTTGTTGATCCTCACTTTATCCAAATCCCTATTCAAATTCAAATTAAAGTCCAAAATTCAAATTTTTCAAACATGCAAAATAAAATGTTCAAAGTGTGGCAAATAATCTCTGGATATTTATCATGTTGGAACCAACCTCTTTTGAATTCTCAAAATGCCCCTGGGAGTTAATTTTTGGTCCAACAGTAAATTAAATGGCATTTGCAAAATAAATAATTATTTATTTAACTCCAATTGCCTCCAAACTTTATGTGCCACTCCAAAATATTGCGCTGGAATATTGTGCCGAATTTCTAGCTCAACTAAATTCATTTGCTATGGCAACTAAATAGGAAACAATAGCTAAAATTTGAAAACAGATTTAAAAATGTAATAAAAAGTAAAAAGTCCCCCTCCCTGCTGGGCCTTGACCCAGATGGCCAACTGGCCCAACAGGCCGCTAAGCCTGCCCACCCCCTGCCTACACCTAACCCCACTCCCCGAACCCTAATATCTCTCGATCCCCACTCACCCCCACTCCCCCTCGTTTCCCACTCCCTCCCCACGTTCTAGATCGGGGGCGCTCGCCCCTCGACCTCGACGCCCGCGTCGACCGCCATCGCCGACCCACCGCCTCTCCCCGGCGACCGCACCACCCCACTCCTCGATGCCAGCGCGTGTCCTCGGTGCCGCCTCGCATCGCCACCGTCGCCTCGCCCCATCATCAACCCTGAAGCCGCCGGATCGAGCCGCGCCTCGCCGCCTGCACACCGGCGCCCCAAGTCGCCGCCACCTGACATCGGCGCCCTCGACACCGCCGCCCATTGCTTGCTACCTCGTCTCCCTGAGCCCACTGCCACCCCCCTACACTCTGCTGTGAGTGAGGGAGTCCTGGATTAGGGAGTATCCAGACAGCCGGACTATATACTTTGTCCGGACTATTGGAGCGTGAAGATACAAGACTCAAGACTCCGTCCCGTGTCCGGATGGGACTCTCCTTTGTGTGGAAGACAAGCTTGGCGATCTGGATATTATATTTCCTTCTTTGTAACCGACTCCATGTAAACCCTAGCCCTCTCCGGTGTCTATATAAATCGGAGAGTTTAGTCCTTAGAGGGACGATCATAATCATAATCATCATAGGCTAGCTTCTAGGGTTTAGCCTCTACGATCTCGTGGTAGATCTACTCTTGTACTACTCATATCATCAATATCAATCAAGCAGGAAGTAGGGTTTTACCTCCATCGAGAGGGCCCGAACCTGGGTAAACATTGTGTCCCTTGCCTCCTGTTACCATCAGCCTAAGACGCACAGATCGGGACCCCCTACCCGAGATCCGCCGGTTTTGACACCGACATTGGTTCTTTCATTGAGAGTCCTCTGTGTCGTCGCTGCAAGGCCTGAGGGCTCCTTCAATCATCAACAACAACGCGGTCCAGGGTGAGACTTTTCTCCCCAGACAGATCTTCGTGTTCGGCGGCTTCACACTGCGGGCCAATTCACTTGGCCATCTAGAGCAGATCGACAGCTACGCCCCTGGCCACCAGGTCGGGTTTGGAAACCTAGACAACACGGCCGATATCCACGGAGACTTGATCTTCGACGGGTTTGGTCTTGCGCCTGGAGCGCCGGACAATCACAATGAGCACGGCTTAGACCTGCTGTCGGATAATGCTCGGGATATCGCCCCTGCAGGAGCCCTGGACCTAAATTCGAAGCAGATTGCGTCGCCCGAGGACGGGTGGATGGACCCCGCCCCGCAGGCCGCACACCCATCGGCGGTAGAGCCGAACACAGGCCTCACCCCCAAAGAAGCCTATGACACCGGACCCCCGGACTCGTATCCGTCTGTAGGTTCCAGTTCGCACGCTCCCGAGCCCGCTAAACCTGGTTGGGCTCCGGTAATGGAGTTCACCGCCGCGGATATCTTCCAGCACTCGCCTTTTGGCGACGTGCTGAACTCATTGAAATCTCTCTCTTTGTCAGGAGACTCTTGGCCGAACTATGTCCGGCTCGAGTGGGAAGGAGGCGACGAAGGAATTCGTTGCCCACCCACCACCCACTTCATTGCCACGGTCGATAATTTAACTGACGTGCTTGACTTCGTCTTCGAAGACATCGACGGTATGGACGACGATGCAAGAGAAGAACAGGAACCACCGCTCACAAGGCGGTGGACAGCCACCTCCTTATATGATATATATGTGGTGGACACTCCAAAAGAAACCAATGGCGATGAGGCAATTGAGGATAACCTATCAAGGAAAAAGGCAAGGCACGAACGTCATCAATTCCGCCTCCAGCCCCGCCACTGCAATACCGGCACAGCAGTCAAAACCAATCCATACGGTGCTGAAGATATATACAATCCCGACCAGCCTGCCTTCGAGCAGGCCGGACAAGCGGCTGGCGGATACTTGGAAAGGGACAACTACATGCCCCCCTCCGAACACAAGGTGAGCCTCGGCAACAATGAATTCGGCGTGCCCGAAGACCCCGTGGAGCAAGTTTGCTTTAAGCGACGGCTCGTGGCCACGGCGAAAAGCTTGCAAAAGAGACAACAACAGCTCAAAGCCAACCAAGAATTGCTCACAGAAAGATGGACCAGGGTCCTGGCCACCACCCAAAGGTACCCAAGGCACAATTCGCTACCTCAACCTAAGAAGGGGAACCTAAAATCCACACCCCGGCGCCAACATACCATGGCCCGGGACAATACGCAGGAAACGCGAGGCAGCATCCACAAACCTCAACACAAGCGTCATAAGCGTCAAGTCAAGGAAGCTGGCACCAAATTCAGCAACTCCCAGTCCGGTCAGCGGACAAAGAACAGCTCAAGCCTAACCGGCCCGAGCAGCATACTCGATCAACCATGTGAAATTCATGGTACTCCTAGAAGGACGGCCAAGCATACCAATAGAGAATGCCGGACCCTCAAAACAAAGCGGCCGGTCGTGCGCCGGAAACAATGAAGGGAGGTTTCCAACAACGAAAGACCAATCAGACATGGCGAAGTCACAAGAAGATCCTCCACAACACAAAAGTACGTCTGACCTTCCCTGATCACATCGACCGTCCGGACAACATCAACCACAGCAATTTAATTACACTACCTATAGACCCAGTAGTCCGGGGGCTCCATCTCACATAAGCCCCCGCGGGCATGAAACTATCAATAACATCTTCTAAAGCATGCCAGGTGCGAAGGCCAAGTTTTATTGGCCCACCACTCTAATGGTTGTCTTCGGATCACCAAACAAATACCACGCCAAAGAATAAGTCTTTAGCACTTTCCCCTCATACTGTAATTACCACATGTTAACCACGTTGGCTAGATTCCACGTGGTAAACCATTAGGCCAGCCCCGTGTGATATAGTCACATCTATGGGCAAGGCCGAACCCCACCCTTAGAGTGGAAATCATACCGCTGCCGGAGTAGCGAGTCGTGCCTGCCTATCAAATTTTGATACGACAGCCAACTATCCGGACACCAACTGAGGAGTCCGCGCTGTTTTACGGAATAATGCATGGGTTAGCCAGGCTCCGATCAGGCACCCGCGGTCCAACCACAAGAGGACGTTCAGCTGCCCTCAAGCATTTGCCTTTATAGATTAACTTTGGCGCAGAACAGGATTGGCGACGTGGAATCAGCCCGGACACACAAGGGCAGGAACACACAAGTAAATCCCCCCCCCCAAAGAAGGCAGTCCGGATTCACTTCATATCCACACACAGCCTCCTCCAGTCCGGCCACGACAGGTTCCGCCAAAACACCTGTTTTCATAATCATAAACCGTACTCATATGCATAGACATATCATCCTACTACGGTGCGTAGATTTAAATAACACTTACTGGCTGTCATTCTTCATTAAACGCTACTTTTCGCCCTAAATGGCACCCGTACATCATATTAGGCCCCACTATGCCAGGGGCTTCAGAATACTCATAATACGACAAAGTTCAGCCACCCTTCCGGTCGCTCGGCACCCCGAACTTATAGCACTATATGCATCAGGTCCGAATCATGTCTTGGGTCATTAGTTGGGTTTGACCGGCTCCCATGTTTTGGTACCTTACATTCCACCCTATCGGCTAAGGTAGCGCTGGGAGAACTACTGTGATTGTGTCTCGGTTCTTCCGGACGAGCACCTCAGTAGAGAAAGCCGAAAACTGACACGGCAAGAGCTGGTCAGCTGTTCGAGAGGTTGTAAAATCCTTAAAGATTTATTCCGCACAATGCCATTATAAATGCAAAGTGCGACGGATCGGTCTTCCGATCAGGCGCCGATAGAGCCCCCAGTTCGGCCTTCCGAACACCAGGGGATGCGCCCACCATACTCGAACTCCTATGGCTAAGTGAGAGTGGTAAAGCCCTATAGTCTGATTGCCTGGTTCGTAGCGAGGAACACCTCCTTAAAAGGACCCAACAATGGGATAAAGAGTGTTCAGGTATGTCCCGAACACCCCCATACTTTTTACGTGGGGGCAGAAGCCGAAGACTGGCCAACTCTCAAGTTTTATGTACACTAAACGGCCACACAGGAAGAACAAACGTTCACATAAACAGGGAATAAATAATAAAAGTGTCATTTTCCCGCATTACAATGGCACGACGGCCTTCAGGTAAATATAGTGTCTTTAGCACACTTATCCGCCACAAGGCGGGCCCCTTTCAGGACACCCTCATAGTACAACTCAGGCTTGTGATGCTCCTTACCCTGCGGTGGCCCTTCAATCATCAACTTCTCAGCATCAAGCTTCCCCCAGTGCACCTTCGCGCGGGCAAACGCCATGCGCGCACCCTCTATGCAAACCGATCGCTTAATGACATCGAGCCGAGGGCAAGCACCAACAATCCGCTTCACGAGTCCGAAGTAACTGCTTGGAATTGGCTCCGCGGGCCACAGCCGGATAACCAAGTCCTTCATGGCTAGTTCGGCTGCCTGGTGCAGTTCGACCAGCTGCTTCAGCTGATCGATAAAGGGCACGGATAATTCGGCGTCAAATACTGCAACCAGAAATCCCTCTCCGCAGACTTCTTCTCCTCGGTATGGTAGAACTGGGCAGCATCTGATATGCTGCATGGCAGGTCCACAAACACACCTGGAGAAACTAGAATTCAGCTTGTCGCTTAGAGCCCACATTACTATGAAAAAATGTCCCTGAATACAAAAGGCCTTACCGGTCGTAACATTCCGTGCCTCCTGAATATCCTTCAGAGCATCGCGGGCTTCTGCCCGAGCATCCTCCGTGGCTTGGAGAGCTTGAGTGAGTTCGAATTCTTTCCCTGCTAAACTCTGCTCCAAGGCCTCACTTTTCTTCACAGCCTCCTGGAGCTCTCGCTCAGCTTCGATGACCCTGGCCTTGTGTTTCTCATGAAGAGCATGTTCGGCGGCAGCCTTCTCGTCGGCATCAGCCACAGCCTTCTTCAGTGCCTCAAATTCGGCACTCGCTCCTAGAGCAAACAATACAAATATTTTTCATCAGGCACAATTACTCATTCGTGCCGAATTTAGGACAAAGTTTCAACATACCTTGCTTGTCCTCCAATTGCTTCTTCACACGGCCAAGTTCCTCTTCGGCCCGTTCCAGACTCTGCTTTAGTCCGGACACCTCCGCATTATGAGCGGCGGTCGTCTCCACAGACACCTGTTTTCAAACAAAGGGATACACATCATTAATTAAGTCTCCTGCAACGCGGTCGATTTGATCCCCTGTCCGGCTTTCTCCCTCTCTTTCTCCGAACAGTGCATCAGGGGCTACTACTCATACTATGAAAATCTCCAAAGGATTTGTAAAAATATACCACAAAAGCCTTTATAAGGCCAAAGCAGGACTCATTCAGCCCGCTCTCGGTGGACTGAATCTTTTCAATCACCGCACCCATGAGGGTCCGATGTTCATCGACGATAGACGCGCTTCTTAGCGCTGTCGACAGGCCGCCCGGCAACTCTGCTTGGACAGAGGTTGCCGGCGGAGTAGGCAAGCCTCCCCCCGTCAAACGTGGCTTCTCGCTCGATCCTGGAACTCTAAAGGTCTCCAAGACCGTGTCCGGCTGCAGTTCGAACCTGAGATCGCCCTGTCGTCGACACGCCTGGGAGCCGCTGCTCCCGTGTGTCCGGCCCCAGAGATATGCCCCCCTGGTCCGGGTCCCGCTGAGACGACACCTCGGTGTCGCGCCTAGGCTTTGGGGAAGGGGCCTCTGGAGGCGTCTCGCTCGCCAGGGCATCTGAGCTCAGCGAATCCTTCGATGAGGATTGTCCGGCGTGGGACCCCGCCGGGCTGTACGGAATATGGCGACAATTAAAACTACTACATTCAAACAACCCCGGGCGTGTATGCGTGTTCGGATTTCGTATACTTACGACTTTTCCAGGGGCTGGGCCCTGGGATCCCACTCCGGGCTACTATCGACAGCCGTGGTGGATGCCTCTGGGAGGGAACCTTTCCCCCTCTTCGGTGATTCGGCCTCCAGGGATGAGGAGGCCGTCCTTTTCTTTGGGAGAAGGATGGTCGCCGGAGTCTTCGGATTTTGCGTCCGAAGCATCGCGATGACGGAGGCCACTCCGGGTCTTTTTGACCTTCTTGGAAGCCTCTTTCTTCGGCGCCTCGTAAGGTGCTGGGACCAACATCTTCGTCAGAAGAGGTCCGGCCGGTTCCTCCAGCAGCGGGGCAGGACAATGTATCCGCTCCACCTTTTTTATCCATCCCTGGGGTTATGATAAGGCATGACAAAAGTGTCTCCCTCAGGATATGCCAACTGAAGCGTGGATGGATAGAGCATAGCAATAACTTACCAGACTTGCAGAGTGGGATAATTGATACCCACGGTCCTCGGCAGAGCCCGGCCATGATTTGCCGGACTTAAAGAGAACCTTCCAGATATCCTTGTGGGAGGAACCATAGAGATCCCGAAGGGTCTGGTGCTCGGTTGGGTCGTATTCCCACAAATTGCAGGCTCGACGCTGGCAG
Organism: Triticum timopheevii; assembly: GCA_963921465.1. Lineage (NCBI taxonomy): Eukaryota > Viridiplantae > Streptophyta > Magnoliopsida > Poales > Poaceae > Triticum > Triticum timopheevii. The sequence goes on from OY997272.1 coordinate 424,134,923, forward strand.
GGGAGAACCAGGCGAACTAACATCACCTGGACTACGTCAACGAGTTTGACGTCCTTGTCGACCATACCATGGACGCGCGTCTGGAGCAGTGACAGCTCATTGGATGAGGACCAGCTCAGGCCCTTCTCGGGCCAGGACGTGAGTCGCAGTGGGGCTCCGAATCTGAACTCGGGAGCCGCAGCCCACTTTTTGCCGCATGGTTTGGTGATATAGAACCACTGCTGCTGCCACTCCTTGACGGAGTCATTGAAGGCGCCCGTCGGCCATACAACCTTGGGCATCTTGCTCACCATGGCACCGCCGCACTCGGCGTGCTTGCCACTCACCACCTTGGGCTTCACATTGAAAATCTTCGGCCACAAGCCGAAGTGAGGCAAAATCCGGAGAAAGGCCTCACACACGACGATGAACGTCGAGATGTTAAGGAAAGAATTGGGGGAAAGATCATAAAAATCAATCCGGTAATAATACATGACTCCGCGAACAAATGGGTGAAGGGGAAACCCAAGCCCGCGGACAAAATGAGGAAGAAACACGACCCTCTCGTGGGGCTCCGGAGTAGGGATGATCTGTCCCGCCGGCGGTAGACGGTGGCCGATCTTCTTGGTCAGGTACCTGGCCTCTCGGAGCCTTTTGATATCCTTCTCCTGGACGATAGAGGCCATCCATTTGCCTCCTGCTCCGGATCTGGACATCTTCGGAAAACCTCTCTTCGATGGAGAAGAAAGGTGCTTCGGCGCTAGGGCTCGAACAGAGGGGAATGGACTAGCGGAAGGAAAAGGCGTGGGTAAAGAGGAAGAGACCTTATCTCTTTATAGAGACAGTAAAAGCTTTTGCGCCTCCCCACTTGCCTGGTGGAACCCGCTCGTTCCCTACTCGCCGCAATTAGCGGCACGGTTGGATTACCCATACCCGTATTGATGAGAATCCCGTGATAAGGGTACACGATCTCTGCTTTGACAAGACATATCAAGGAAACCGCCTCGCAATAGGCGTTGTGGCTGGTTGTGGGAAAAAGGTTCAAATAATGACCCGACTGTAGTGACATGTCATGTTGTCTAAGAAAGTTGTCAGCAGATTACATTTGTGAAATATCATTCTCTCTACGGTGGTGTGTGAAGATCATCTTGCAGATCCGGACACGGTTTAAGTGTTCGATAATTACTTTGGAGTATTCGGAGATGGAACCCGCCTTGCAATGCCGAAGACAAGACTGCGCGCCGGATTCATCGTCATTGAAGCTTGGTTCAGGGGCTACTGAGGGAGTCCTGGATTAGGGGGTATCCGGACAGCCGGACTATATACTTTGTCCGGACTATTGGAGCATGAAGATACAAGACTCAAGCCTCCGTCCCGTGTCCGGATGGGACTCTCCTTTGCGTGAAAGACAAGCTTGGCGATCCGGATATTATATTTCCTTCTTTGTAATCGACTCCATGTAAACCCTAGCCCTCTCCGGTGTCTATATAAACCGGAGAGTTTAGTCCTTAGAGGGACGATCATAATCATAATCATCATAGGCTAGCTTCTAGGGTTTAGCCTCTACGATCTCGTGGTAGATCTACTCTTGTACTACTCATATCATCAGTATCGATCAAGCAGGAAGTAGGGTTTTACCTCCATTGAGAGGGCCCGAACCTGGGTAAACATTGTGTCCCTTGCCTCTTGTTACCATCAGCCTAAGACGCACAAATCGGGACCCCCTACCCGAGATCCACCGGTTTTAACACCGACAGTGAGCCCCCGCTGATTCCCCCTTCTTCCCCCTCGTCTCTATCGCCGTAGGTGGCCGCTGCCATTGCCGCCCCCCTGCTGCTTCTACCGCCTCCCTGCACCGTCCGCCATGATCCCGCCCCTGGCCTTGTCTCCGGCCGCCGCGCCCACTTGCTGCTCTGCCTAGCGTCGTGCCCGTCCGCCGTTTGGCCACGCCGGCGGCTGTCCTCGTAGGCCCGCCCGCGGCCTCTGCCCGCCGGCCAGCATCAGCCGCTCCTGTTGTGGCCACGGCCACACTCCTGGGCGTGCGCCCATGCGGGCTGTGCTCGCACCCCAGGGGGCTCCGCCCAAACCCGCGCGCCCATTAAGCCCCAGGGCCCTATGACAACGGGCCCCACACCCCTGTTTACTTTAAAAAAATGTGTACAAATATATATATATATATATATATATAATTAATTAATTAGTTAAACGCTTAATTAATCTTAATTAACCTAATGAACTATATTAGTTAGTTAAATTTGTAGTTAGTTAGAACAGTCAATGACAGGGGGACCCCACCCCCTGTTGACCAGTCAAACGTTGACTGGTCAACTGGGACCCCCCTGGACCCGCATGTCACCCTCTGGTACACCTCTGTGTACACAGATCTGGGTGCACATAGCATTTTAGCTATTTATTTTGAATTAATAATCAATTCAGGAAATTGTTTAAATCTTTGAAAAATCATAGTCCGTAACTCGGATGAAAAGGTTTTATACATGAAAGTTGCTTTGAACGACGAGACGAATCCGAATACGCTCTCCGTTCATCTGTCACGTGCCCCTATCATAGCGAACATGGAACTTTCCCCCTTCGTTTCGTCTGTGCGAAAATGCCAAACTTCGGGAAAGCATTCTTGGATGTTATCCCCTTCACCGGTAACGTGTAGCACCACATTAGAACACGTCTAGCTCTGCCCATTGTCCTGTTATGCACTTGCTTGCTATGTATTTATTGTTTCTTCCCCCTCTTCTCTCCGGTAGACCCCGAGACCGCTGCTCATGCCCTGGTGATCGACTGCTTCGACGACGACCCCCTCCTTCTCGCCTGAGCAACCAGGCAAGCCCCCCCTTCGATCATCCCGATATCGCCCATTCTATACTCTCATGCTTGCATTAGATTTTGCTACTGTTATTGTTTGCTCCTATTCTGATGCATAGCCTGCTATTGTTACCTACCTGCTTATCCTAAACTGCTTAGTATAGGTTGGTTAGTGATCCATCAGTGACCCCCACTTGTCCTTGTTGCCCCTGCTTCATCTTCGATGACTCGATCAACGTGATCGATGACCAGAGCTTGACACCTCACATCACATCACGCCCCTTTAGTTGCTCAACTCTGCAGAGCTACTATCGAGTGCCGAGGGTGATCCCTCGTAACGCACTCCTGATGATAATTCTGCAGTGTAGCTATTCGGTCGTGGTCAACGAGGGTGGTTCCTCGTTCACCATTCCTGATACGGCTCTGTCATGCAACACCTCAAGTGTGAACCTGGAGGGTGGTCCCTCTTACGTTCACCTTGATGGTTACATTGAGTGGAATCCATCGGGGGTGGTTCCTCAGGTTTTCCCCTTGATGTTTGGACACACGGTTACCTTGACTTACTTGAGACCATTGTTGAAGTCGGGTTGGCCATGAGGGGTACCCTCGAGTTGATGTGAAAGTCGGGCGGGCCCGTTGAGCACCCGCGAGTATTCCACGTGGCACGGCTGGGCAGTCTGGGCCCTTGCCGTAAGTCCACGAGACGGGGCGACGGGGTCACAGTATCGTGAGTCTCTGCTCGTCTCCGCGAGCCCCCAATGCGCTAACAGGTTTGGGTATTTGTTCTGGGTTGTCCTCTGGCCTTTACTCACTAACCACCATGCGAGAATAGTTATGGGCCTTAATGTCGCAGTATCAGCCGAAGTTTTGTCAGACGTCCAGTTCAGCAGTGCGGCACGGTCGGATCATGCTGGCCATCTGAGGCGGTGCTGCTATTCACCCTACGTGCAATGACCCGAAGTGCTGCAGGCGATGGGCCCAAGACCCCAGAGCGCTTAGGATGTAGACCGGCGGGGACCTCTTTGCTGAGTCTAGGTAGGGCTGCGACGTGTTGATCTTGCGAGGCCGGGCATTGACCCCAGAATGGTGTGTCCTGCCAGAGTGACCGAGCGTGTTGGGTAAGGTGGTGCACCCCTGCAGGGAAGATATATATTCGAATACCGTATCCACGGTAATGGACGTTCAGACTTGTATCCTGATCTTATACAACTAGAAATGGATACTTGATATGTGATGGATACGTGGCTCCGGGATTGCTTTCTCATAGGGAGTCGAGGAAGGATCTCTGGGTGTTGATGTTACAACATGCTTGTTAAATATTAAACTGTTATTCTTTACTCTTCTACATGCTGCAAGATGCTTGGAGCTACTTGAAGATGCTAGTCTTCGATAGGCTAGGCCTTCCCCTCTATTCTAGCATTTTGCAGTTCAGTCCACAGATTCAAACCTTCCATTTGATACTAGTGCATACTTAGTATAGATCTGATGCTTGGGAGTACTTTGGATGAGTACTCACGGTTGCTTTGCTACCCCCTTTTCCCCCTTCTTTCTTCTTTCCGGTTGATGCAACCAGATGGTGGATCCTTGGAGCCAGATGCCACCCCTGTCGACTGCTACTACATGGAGACCGCGACGACCAGGAGTAGTTAGGAGGTCCCAGGAAGGAGGCCTTGCCTCTTCGATCGTTGTTGCTTTTGTGCTAGCCTTCTTAAGGCAGTCTTCCTTAACTTATGTCTGTACTCACATATTGTTGCTTCCGCTGACTCGCTTGTGTATCGAGCTTTTGTATTCGAGCCCTCGAGGCCCCTAGCTTGTAATATGAAGCTTGTATGTCTTTCTTTTGTGTTTAGAGTTGTGTTGTGATATCTTCTCATGAGTCTCTGACCTTGATCGTACACGTTTGCGTGTATGATTAGTGTACGGTCAAATCGGGGCCGTCACATGAATCCCTTTAGGGTACGGCGCCTCAAGATAGGCAAATAACATGAGGTAAAAGTGGTAGATAGTATAAATAGATCGCGGAACAAATAAATTGCAGCAAGGAATTTTTTGTATTTTTGGTTTAATAGATCTGAAAATAAATGCAAAGGAAAATAGATCGCAAGGGCAAATATGATGAAAAGAGACCCGGGGGCCATAGGTTTCACTAGTGGCTTCTCTCGATAAAAATAGCAAACGATAGGAAAACAATTACTGTTGGGCGATTGATAGAACTTCAAATAATCATGACGATATCCAAGCAATGATCATTATATAGGCATCATGTCCAAGATTAGTAGACCGACTCCTGCCTGCATCTACTACTATTACTCCACACATCAACCGCTATCCAGCATGCATCTAGTGTATTAAGTTCATGGAGAAACGGAGTAATGCAATAAGAATGATGACATGATGTAGACAAGATCTATTTATGTAGAAATAGACCCCATCTTGTTATCCTTAATAGCAATGATACATACGTGTCGTTTCCCCTTCTGTCACTGGGATCAAGCACCATAAGATTGAACCCATCACAAAGCACCTCTTCCCATTGCAAGATAAATAGATCAAGTTGGCCAAACAAAACCCAAATATCAGAGAAGAAATACGAGGCTATAAGCAATCATGCATATAAGAGATCAAAGAGGACTCAAATAACTTTCATGGATAAAAACATAGATCTGATCATAAACTCAAAGTTCATCGGATCCCAACAAACACACGCAAAAAGGCTTGCAGCATATGGATCTACAAGAGACCATTGTATTGATAATCAAGAGAGAGAGAGGAAGCCATCTAGCTACTAACTACGGACTCGTAGGTCTACAAAGAACTACTCACGCATCATCAGAGAGGCACCAATGGAAGTGGTGAACCCCTCCGTGATGGTGTCTAGATTGGATCTGGTGGTTCTGGACTCTGCGGCGGCTGGAATTGATTTTCGTCGACTCCCCTAGGGTTTCTGGAATATTGGGGTATTTATATAGCAAAAAGGCGGTTCAGGGGGCACCCGAGGTGGTCACAACCCACCTGGGCGCGCCTGGGCTCCTAGGCGCACCCTGGTGGGTAATGCCCCCCTCGAGGCACACCCCCCCCCCCCCAGGTGCTTTCTTGGCCCACTGGATGTCTTCTGTCCCAAAAATATCCTCAAGAAGTTTCGCCGCATTTGGACTCCTTTGATATTGATTTCCTACGATGTAAAAAACATGCAAAAAACAGCAACTAGCACTGAGCACTATGTCAATAGGTTAGTACCAAAAAATGATATAAAAGGACTATAAAATGATTGTAAAATATCCAAGAATGATAATATAACAGCATGGAACAATCAAAAATTATAGATACGTTGGAGACGTATCACATACCTACCTATTATGGCCCTTCCATAGCCATTCCGAGATATATTGCCATGCAACTTTCACCGCTTCCGTTTTGATGACTTGAGCATTCATTGTCATACTGCTTTGCATGATCGTAAGATAGCTAGCATGGTATTTCCATGGCTTGTCCATTTTTTTATATCGTTGTTATGCTAGATCATTGCACGTCCTGGTACACTGCCAGAGGCATTCATATAGAGTCATATTTTGTTCTAGGTATCGAGTTGTAATTTTTATTTCTTTTGAGTTATAAGTAAATAGAAGTGTGATGATCATCATTATTCATTATTAGAGCATGTCCCTGTGAGGAAAGGATGATGGAGACTATGATTCCCACACAAGTAGGGATGAGACTCCGGACAATGAGAGGAAAAAAAAGAAAAAAGAAAAAGAAGAAAAGGAGAAAAAAAAGATGTGCTTCAAAGTAGCACCATGTTTTTCATATAGAGAGTCTCCTATTTAGTCACTTTCATATACTAGTGGGGATTTTTCATTATAGAACTTGGCTTGTATATTCTGATGATGGGCTTCCTCAAATGCCCGAGGTCTTCATGAGCAAGCAAGTTGGATGCACACACACTTAGTTTTCATATTGAGCTTTCATACACTTATAGCTCTTAGTGCATCCGTTTCATGGCAATCCCTACTCCTTGCATTAATACCAATTGATGGGCATCTCCATAGCCCATTGGTTAGCCGCGCCGATGTGAGACTTTCTTTTTTTTGTCTTCTCTATATTTACCCCTATCATCATACTCTATTCCACCTATAGTGTTATATCCATGGCTCGCACTCATGTATTGCGTGAGGGTTTAAAAAGCTGAAGCGCGTTAAAAAGTATGAGCCAATTGCTTGGCTTGTCATCGGGGTTGTGGGTGATAAATACTTTGTGTTAAGAAGACAGAGCATGACATGATTATATGATTTTGTAGGCATAGCTTTCTTTAGCATTGATATTTTAAAAGACGTGATTCTTTGTTGGGATGCCTGAGTATTGATGTCTTTATGTCAAATTATAGACTATTGCTTTGAATTACTTATGTCTTAATATTCATGCCATGATTAGATATATGATCAAGTTTATGCTAGGTACCATTCCACATCAAAAATTATCTTTTTTATCATTTATCTGCTCAAGGACGAGCAGGAATTAAGCTTGGGGATGCTGATACGTCTCCGTCGTATCTATAATTTTTGATTGTTTCATGCCAACATTATACTACTTTTACATATTTTTGGTAACATTTTATATGATTTATTTGGACTAACATATTGATCCAGTGCCCAGTGCCAGTTCCTGTTTGTTGCATGTTTTTTGTTTTGCAGAAAATCCATATCAAACGAAGTCCAAACGCGATAAAAATTTTACGGAGAATTATTTTGGAATATATGTGATTTTTGGGAGGTGGAATCAACCAAACGGGGGGCCACAGCCCCCAAGATACACCAGGGCACGCCAGGGGGTGACAGGCGCGCCCAGGTGTCTTATGCCCACCTCGTACGTCGATTGGAGCTCTACTTCGGGTGCAAGGAAGCTTATATCCGGGAAAAATCGTGTTAAAATTTTAGCGCAATCGGAGTTACGGATCTCCCGGAATATAAGAAACGGTTTTCGGCCAGATCTGTGGAGCGCAAAACAGAGGAGAACAGAGACGGAGATCCAATCTCGGAGGGGCTTCTGCCCCTCCGCCACCATGGAGGCCATGGACTAGACCGGGACTCTCCTCCCATCTAGGGGGAGGCCAAGGAAGAAGGAGGGGGGCTCTCTCCCCCTCTCTCCTGGTGGTGCCGGAGTGTCGCCGGGGCAAGGATCGTGACGGCGATCTACATCAACAATCTTGCTACCGTCAACACCAACTCTCCCCCCCCCCCTCTATGCAGCGGTGTAACACCCCTTCTCCTTGCTGTAGGGTGTTGCAATATGCTCATGGTTTGCTTATTGTCAGTGTTGGACGGGTGACATTAGCCTAAACGCGGATAAGTGGGTCATTGCATATGTGATAAAGAGGACTTGATACTTAATGTTGTGGTTGGCTTTCACGACCTTAATGATCTTTAGTAGTTTCGGATGCTTTCTAGGGGTCCAATCATAAGTGCATATGATCCAAGTAGAGAAAGTATGTTAGCTCATGTCTCTCCCTCACATAGAATTACAAGAATGATTATCGGTTCTTGTTATCGATTGCCTAGGGACAAATGAATTTCTTGTTGACAAAAGCTATCCACTTTTATTACCTTGCAATTTATTCATAGTTTTATTCTGGAAAGTACTCATAGTTTTATTCTTGCAAAATAGTTTCATACTTGTTCTAGGTAAAGCAAACGTCAAGTGTGCGTAGAGTTGTATCAGTGGTCGATAGAACTTGAGGGAATATTTGTTCTACGTTTAGCTCCTCGTTGGGTTCGACACTCTTATTTCTCGAACAAGGCTACAAACGATCCCCTATACTTGTGGGTTATCACCCCACAGTCGAACCAGTCACAGCCCTCGTACTCCCCTCAATGTGGGCATCCACTATTGTGGCTTCGCTGGCTCCGGGTCATTCTCTTCCTGGGCCTCGCCATCCACTGTGTTGACGCTCTCGGCATGGCGTGGTCAACATGGTTAACAAACAACAGCCATCGAAAGAGGGATGTAAGTGGAGAGCCTAACAGTAGGGACCCACATGGTCCATGGCCGCATGCAAGCAAGTGCCACCTTATTACACGAAAAAAATCCCCCCTAACAGGTGGGACCCACTAGCTATATCTTTGCACGCAAGGAAGTGTCTCCTTATTAAGCGAAAAATAACGATTGCTCCCCTTGACAACTGGGCCCATCATATTTGGAGGCTGGCTTGTGGCCCTACTCAGTTGACGCGTATGCAGGGCTTTGTCCACTTAATCAACAAACGCTTCTATCAGCAATGACCTTGGATGTTAATCCAACAGTTGTTGTGCTTCTTCAACCTCTGATTTTCTTGATGCAGCCGCCCAAACCAGCGCCTGTGGGACCGCGTGCTCCTACCTCTCGTGGCCGGCTGTGCTGCCACACAGGTCTCACCGCCCCCTCCTACTCCAACCACTGGCCAAGCTATCTCTCTACTCATCCACAACCCCTGTTATTTTGTGACGACGACAGCCTCACATCGCAGACGAACCAGTCAACCCTTGTACTCTCCTCTGTGTGGGCATCCACTGCCTCATCTTCCCCGGCTCCATGTCGTTCTCTTCCTAGGCCTCGCCGTCGTCCACCGCCTTGGTGCTCTCGACGCGGCATGGTCAATGTGGTCAAATAACGACAGCCATCGGAAGACGGCTGTACGCGGTGACGCTGAGAGCTGGACCCACCAGCTACATCTTCTGACACAAGGAAGTGCCTCGATATTATGCGCAAAAAAAATGATTCCTCCCGCTGACAGTTGGGATCCACCAGCTATATCTTCACACACAAGGAAGTGCCTCCTTATCCTCCCTGACAGCCGGGATCCACCCAGTCGAAGCGTACGTAGCGTTGTTTGTCTAGTCACCAACATGTACGTACATACTGGCCGATCGGTGTCTCTAGAAGGACGAACCGTGGCCGAGCAAGAAGCGGCACGTGTCATAGTACAGTCAGGCCCCTACGTAGCAGTCCATGCAGTCCCGTATAAATGGAGTACACATGCATACATCCATGCTCTAAAAACTACGGGCACATACATGCATATGGGTGGGGTCTCGAGCACGCACTCGCGCATACGTATGGCCAGGGCTCGTGTATATGGAGACGGCATCATCGGCGTCATGTTCATCGGCAGCCAACCGGCTGGGTCGGAACGGAGAAATAGCATCGTGTTCATCGGGAGGCAACGGAACACGTCATGTTTTTCAGGAGCCAGCCAGCTTGGACGGAACTGCCGAAATGGTGTCTAGCGTATCGCAAAATGGAGGAAAACGGCCTTTTGTTCGACCGCTACGGTCCAAATGGGATCATGTTCATCGAAAATGGTCTGGCATACCGCAAAATGGAGGAAACGGACTTCTGCTCGACTGTCTACAGTTGAAACGGGATCCTGTTCATTGGGAGGGGTGTGGCTTACCGCAAAATGGAGGAAACGGACTTCTGTTGGAGCACTACGGTTGAAACGGGGGTCCTGTTCATTGGGAGGGGTGTGGCGTACCATAAAATGAGACTCCACGAGCTACTCTTCATCCACCGTCTACTGCCTCGCTCGATCCTCCACGGGCTACCGCTCATCCACCGTTGACTTCCTCCAGCCTCCACCTGCTACTGTTCATCCATTGTGGCCTCCTCCTGCCTCCACCAGCTAGTGTTCATCCATGGGCTACCGTTCATCTAGCCTCCACCAGCTACTGTTCAACCGGCCCTCCACGGGGTCCTGTTCATCCACCCCCAACCGGCTCGGGTGTGGTGGCCTCCTCGGGGTCTTGTTCATCCAGCGGCAATGACATACTACCATGGGGTCCTGTTCATCCAACCCCCACCACCGGGAACTATTCAGCCAACCCCAACCAACCGGCTAGGCTCACTACGTCTCGACTCGTTCAACTGACCCCAACGGTCACTGTTCATCAAGAGGCTGGTTCAATCGGCTTCAGTAAGCAGCAGTGATAGATCGATCGGGTTCAGTTGGCAGCAGTAGCGAAGGAATCGCTCGGGTTCGGTAAGGTAGCTAGTGCAATCGCTCGGGTTCAGAAAGCGAAAGCCTCGCTCGTGTTTAGTTAGAGCCCAGCGCCTCGCACACACGCGCGTACATATATGAGAGAAACGCGTAAACCTTCGTGCATCGCTCGGTCCCTACCACCCACCGTAACCGGGAACTCCCCGAAATTTTCCTCGCCCCTGCTTCTACCGTGATTTTTCCATCATGTACGGCCCAAAGAATGTCATGCAGGTGCGTCTCAGGCCCACCCAGAACGAAAAGCCCATTTTCTATCACTATTTTTTTCATAGAAGTAGGAGCCTACCACATCTATGATGATACTTGTTTTTGTCACAACTATCGTCATAGAAGTGTCATAACCATGATAGAAGAAAATTCATTCAGGCCAAAATGTCACGGATGTGTCTTTTTTTTGTAGTGTTGGAAACCAACTCAGTTTGAGATCATGGTCTCGACACGATACCGCCTTGGTCCTCCTATATGTACCGCTTACCGGCTGAGGGCAAAGACACACCGAAACAAGCTAGGTGTTGCCTCATCTCAGAACTTGCACCGCCACCATAGTCTATCTACTCCACCCCAAACACCGATGGGTAGGAGAGCAGGTCTCCAAAACCATCTGTCATTGTGATCCTACACCATGAGAGGACGAATTAGTTTTTTTTAAAGAGCTCTTTGTGACTGCTCATGTTTGTCACTACGGATCGCCTTCCATCCAAGTCGGGCAGTGTCGTGTACCGATGTCTCCAACGTAATCTGCTTAATTCGGTCTTCACCAACGTCGTCGTCAATAACGTCGCTCCGGGAGCTATGACTACTAACGAACAGTATGTGTGTTGTGATATGTTCATGCCTCTAATTATGGTTGTTGTTGTGCATGTTTTTCTGTTCATCTAGTATGCTAGACTATTGCATGCTAATTATTGTTATAGTCACAAATTATTTACTGCAATTAATCATAGATTTGTTTAATATTCTACATGCCGCCTCGGTCCCCTCATTTCCTCTGTCTGGTGGCCTCATCAGCAGCAAGAGGACCGGAGACCTATCTGTTTAATTTTTTTATTTTGCTTGGGTTTTATTTCCCTGACGACATCTATGAGGTGGTGGCGACTATGGCCTGCTGGAATAAGGTCTCTTCATGCCTCGACGACATCCGGTCCAACGCGGATGAAGGGCCTGTGGGAGGTTGTGTCCTCATGTCTGTTGGCTCTCTTCAGATCTTGGCAATAGGTGTGTCTATTAAGGAGAGTCGTTGCCTGATTACTAGTGAGGTGAATTCGACATCTTTTCCCATGTGATTCTGTGGCATGATCTGATTTCTAACTCCTCGGACCGATGGTGATGGATTGCAAAGCATATACTGCTTAGGGTGATGCTTCAACCAATGCCTCTTCAGCAATTTCTGGATCTCGTCTCAAGGGGCGAGTAATACCTGGTGTGACGAGGGCGTTTGCAGATGTCCCTTATCTTTGTTGTTGATTCAGCACAATTTTTAATCTCCAACGGGTAGCGTACAATTGAATAAAGACGAAGAATAGTATGATTTTCAATATAATTTTAATCTTTACTGACTGTTCTGTGACCGGTTTCTTTCCATTGCATTGGCTTTTTTGTATACTACCTCTGTTCCATAATATAGTGTGTATAGATTTTTTGCAAAGCCAAACTGTTTATATCAACAACACCAAATATATGAAATATGAAACTATTTCTTATAATGAATCTAATGATACATGATTGACGTTCTAAATGTAAATGTTTTTTTTCAGGAACTTGTTGACGCTCAAAAGTGGCACAGACATAAAACTAGCTTAGGCTATATCAAGACTAATTCAAACTTATGATTGGAGGTCCCCTCCGAATGGCTCTCTTTAAGAAGATCGAGATGGATATGACAGTAGTTTAAAACGGAGCTCGGAAGCAATAGTTATGACAAGTCAAGAGATGCTCATGTTGACACTAGATTAAAGAATGGCATGAAAATCAATCCAGATGGACTCTAATGGAAAATGTTCCAACACAAAAGTTGTGCGTATCGTTGAAACGGTTGACTTTCATATAAAAGTCATCTTAATCCGAGGTTGTATGCAACCTGTGGAGGCAAAACAAGGTCAGAAATAAAAGTTGCAGAGTCATTTCAGACCGACTGAGTTGATTTGACTCGGTGAGACTGAGTTGATCCGGAAGGATACAGAGAGTTGGCAACGTTCACTCGATGGGACCAAAGTAAACCAATTGGTGAGACCAAGTTGATCTGGAAAATTACATAAGGATACAGAGAGTTGGCGATGTTCACTTGGTGGGACCGAAACGAACCACTCGGTGGCTCCGAGTTGATCCGGAAAATTGCCAAAGATTCTTGTCCGAGATAGGTTAGGATTTTTGATGTTTTGGATGGAATTTTTACTATTTTTCTTGTACAGAAAGTCCAACCACCTCATAAATAGATGAGAGGTGACGGTCGATTAAACAACACACAATCGAACAAATCATCTACCACTTTTTACCTTTATTTTTATCTTCTCCCTTTGTTCTTCTTCTTCCTCGTTCTTTGTTCGTTCTTCTTGCTGTAGGGCGGCGAACCTCGAGGCCCTAGGGGTGGTCAGGCCGACCTAGGGCAGCCCATAGCCGCCGCACGTCCTGACGGGGTCCCTCCAAGGCGTGTGTGGTTTCGGGTTCTCACAAGCATCCATTGGATTGCTTGCGTACCGCGCTTCTGGATGGGTCTCCTTCAATGTGACATGCGGTGCATCACCCTCGGTGTTGGAGGTACATGGTGACGTGTTCGTGTGCGAACACACTTTTTGGCAACTCCGCTGGGGACGAAGCTTTGAACGGTCTCCAACCCGTTCTTGCTACGAAGAGATCGTCATCTAGGTTTGCAATCTACAAAGATAATATGAATACCCAATTCACTTATGTAGATGAAAATAATGCATATGTTGTTGCTAGATCGTTTGAGCATAATGTATCGGCTAGCCCTAATCATGCATCTAATTATGTGCAAGAGCCGATGCAACAAAATCTTGATGATTCTACCTCATATAATTTTACCCACATGCAACATATGTATTGCAACTCCCATGCATCGTCAACCCCACAAATCCATATGCCGATGAACAACATGATGAGTTTGGTTAATTAAGTTGAAACAACTCACATAGGAACTTCTGATAGTACGCAACAAAGTGTTTCACCTTTTTATTCATCGGCAACTAACTTGCAATATGTTAATCCAAACATGCCGGTGGATAGGGGAATTGGCCATGCTACTACTAGTTGTCCGGCAAATTACCCTCAATCATCATATGCTACACCTCATGCTACTAATGTTTTGGCACCATATGCAACTATAGGTATTCATAATTCGGCTTCGCACCTTCACGCTAATAGCCGAATAAGTAAAAATTCTATAGGATCGCATGTATCTTCACCTAGTATCGTAGCATACAATGTTTTCCCTTCACAATTACAGAATTTTGGCGACATCTCATTAACGAAAGAGTCAAAAAGTGTCGGGTGGCAATTCTATCCAGAATGAGTCATTAAGAAAATCTTACGTCTTTTTGGGACGAATGCAATGTTGTTCTACATGAATTAATAAAAGAAGGAAAGCCTATTAATTCTGCTGCAATACAAGCTAAATTATGTCAAAAAGAGAAAGCATTGGGTATGGATAGAATTATCAAAAAAAGTGGTGATTCGGATAACAAAGTTAATTTGGTTATTGAAAAGACCGAATCAAATATTACATATGTCGAATCTGTTCTAGATAAAGAGGACGAGAAGGTGTTGGGGAGCTATTCGAAAGAGGAAGAACATATCATTCAAGTAGCGCAACCATCATGCTTTCCCAACGTGCTTGAAAAGGTATGCCTAGCAAGTGATTTCCCTATCTTCCGATTTGGTTTCAACTTTATTGTTGATGCTTGTATAAGAAAAATTCTCATAAGTAATTTTGAAATACCAATGAAAAAGGGTAATTTACTTGTTAGCAATAAAATTGTTATAGAACATACCGGTCAACCTATTGTGCCATTTATGAAGACCGATAGTGACTTATTATTGTAGCCAAAGTTTTTCTCATTGCTTTATTTAAAGTTCATATCTAATTGGGTAGCTTTGCTCACTTCATACTTGGCTTACGCATGGTCTCAACTTAGGCATGTATGTTCTACTACTTTGATTTCATAAATTTAAAGCCAAGGTTATACTCTATTGAGAAAACCGATGGTAGTATAAATTCCTTTATAAAGACAGCAGAGATGGAGTGCAAAACACAATGCATAGCCAAATAGAAAGATGCCAAATCTGAACCATTCATGTGCTTAGTTCCAAAGCCGTTCTCACAACAAGATCGGCTAGAGAATAAAAAGTTTACCTTCAATTCAAGCATGTGTGATCAAATATTTGATTTGTTGCTGAAAATAATTACATTAGAGTTCTTGATCACCATGTCCAGCCATCAATCCAAGGACAAATGTATTGCAAGTTGCATGATTCGTCCAAGCATAATTTTGAGGATTGCAACATGTTTCGTCAAATAGTTAAATCGGCCATTGATAAAGGACGATTAAAATTTGTTGAAACACCAAGGGATGAACAATCTATTCCGATTAGTCCTAATGGAAAAAGTTTTTGAATCGGATGCGTCAAGATGATTCTTTTAAAGATAAGAAGGTAAAAGCTGCAGGTGATGGGATCTAGCATTCAAGTAAAGAAGTTGTTCAAGAGCACAATGAAAATATTCTTGAAGGCATGAGTTCTATCGAAGATATAATGAAGACGCCAAGGACTGGGGGCAACAAGAAAATCAAAAGATCGGTGCAAGCACAACCAAAGAAAGCAAAGGCCGAGGTAAGCACAAAGGTAAAAAGATGAAATTCACTTTCGCGCAACTATTGGAAAAATATCAAAAGATAAGTGAGGAGAATAGTGCTTATCGCCCAAGTAATTCAAGAGCATCAAGATCACCCCCTAGGCGCAAATCCGAGGATAAGTATTGGCAAAATGAGAATTCTAATGTAGTATATTCATATCCATATTTTGGGCCGCCAATGCCAATGTCGTGCATACCTCCCAATGCTCATGTAAATCCATATCCATCATGGGACAAGTATGATACAAGGGCACATTATCCATCTTATTTTAGACCACCTCACCAACATTATGCAGCTCCAAAAAGATCAACATTTGATGGACAATCACATGTCAAAGACCGTTTCAATCATAAGGAATCGGTTCGGAGCTCAAGGAACAAGAAAAAGGTGTTCAAGCAAGTTTACCGTGTTAAAAAAGATGGTCGTGAGAGTGCTACTTTAGATTTGATCTCAAATGAAAAAGAGTCAATTAAAGTGTTGACATTGGCTACTAAAGGCAGTGCGACAAGTCAATCTAGTGCCAAATCTGAAGAGAAGAAGTTGAGAGTGCACAGGGTAAAATAAGAATTGTCATTGGTTCAAACAAAATCAAAGCCAGGGTGCCCACTCGGCTTATCGTATTGCCAAAACAAGAAATAAAAAAACCTTAGTGCACAAGAACTTGAGGAAAAGAATATGGCATGGGTTCCCAAAGGAAGTACTCAAAATAAGAATTATGTGCAAGCTTCCATTACAAGAAGTGCAGCAAAGGCGAAGAAGGAAAAGAGTGAAAACTATGAAGGACCAAGCCGAAGGTTTCAATATCTTCGGTCCACACATTATCCATATTCTTTAACTATGCCATTAATTCCTATGCCATGGAATTCTTCATCAAGTATGATTGGTTACCCTCAATGAGCTTATTTTAATCCATGTATGCAATGTAATTTCTTACATCATGAAAGGGTATTACCAAATCATCATACGTTCGATTAGCTTCAGTCTTTGGCCGATATATACTTATCGCCCTAAGAACATACAAAATGGCCGATGGAGTGTTAACATCACGCTTAGAAAAAACTTCGTGCAAGTTATTTTTTGGCACACAAGTTTTGCCTAAAAACAGGGGGGCATGTGTTGACGCTCAAAAGTGGCACAGTCATAAAATTAGCTTAGGCTATATCAAGACTAATTCAAACTTATGGTTGGAAGTCCCCTCCGAATGACTCTCTTTAAGAAGATCGAAATGGATATGAAGGTGGTTTAAAACGGAGCTCGGGAGCAATAGTTATGACAAGTCTAGAGATGCTTATGTTGACACCAGATTAAATAATGGCATTAAACTCAATCAAGATGGCCTCTGATGGAAAATGTTTCAACACAAAAGTTGTGCGTCTCGTCGAAACGGTTGACTTTTATATAAGAATCACCTTAATCAGAGGTCATATGCAACCTGTGGAGACAAAACAAGGTCAGAAACAGAAGCTGCAGAGTCATTTCGAACCGACCGAGTTGATTTGACTCGGTGAGACCGAGTTGATCTGGAAGGATACAGAGAGTTGGCAATATTCACTCGGTGGGACCTAAGCAAACCAATCTATGAGACCGAGTTGATCCGGGAAATTACAGAAGGATACAGAGAGTTGGCAACATTCACTTGGTGGGACCGAAACGAACCACTTGGTGGCTCCGAGTTGATAAGGAAAATTACCAAAGATTCATGTCCGAGTTAGGTTAGGGTTTTTGATGTTTTGGATGTAATTTCTAGTCTTTTTCTTGTACGGAAAGTCCAACCGCCTCATAAATAGATGAGAGGTGACGGTCAATTGAATAACACACAATCGAACAAATCATCTACCACTTTTTACCTTTATTTTTATCTTCTCCCTTTGTTCTTCTTTTTCCTCGTTCTTCGTTCGTTCTTCTTGTTGCAGGGCGGCGAACCTCGAGGCCCTAGGGGCGGTCTGGCCGACCTAGGGCAGCCCATAGCCGCCGCGCGCCCTGACGGGGTCCCTCCCGAGCGTGTGGGGTTTCGGGTCCTCAAAAGCACCCGCCGGATTGCTTGTGTACCGCGCTTCCGGACGGGTCTCCTTCAATGTGAGATGCGGTGCATCACCTTCAATGTTGGAGGTACACAGTGACGTGTTCGTCTATGAACAAAACTCGGCCAAAGTATATGAAGTTTGGTTTTTTAGAAAATATGTATGCACTATATTATAAAAGACAGGGAGTATATAATTATCAGACCTAAGATACTCTTTAGGTGTCTTTTCTTTGTAAAAAAAAAGAGAAGTCCACTTTACAACCCTGAACTTGCCACTCGGTTTAAGATTCAACCCTTAACTTCAAAACCGGTCGTTCTACACCCCGAACTAACCATCCGGTTCAAGAATCAACCCTCCACCCGGTTTTGATTCCCTAGAGCGGTTTTGACCGTTTGACTGCTGACCGGGCAGAGCCATGTCAGATTTTTTACCCCTCTCTCTTTTGACATGTTTTTTCCCCTTCCTCTCTCTCCCGCTGGCAGCAGCAACAACAGCGGCCACCGTGCATGCTCGTGCACTGGTGAACAAGAGGAACTCCCGTGCTTGCTCCGCTGCCACGCATACCCCCGTGCTTGCTCTGCTGCCATGCGTGTGTGCGAGCTCCTGTGTATCCTATCGTGTGTGCTCGTGCTGCCTTTCTTCCCAGCACGAGCAGCAGCCCAACACGAAGTGGGAGCAGCACCTCCTGCAACCACTTCGCACTCCTGATAAAAACCCGCCGGAAGCGATAGAGCAGAGCAGCGCTCGCACAACGACGCCCCACTATTCATCACATGGCTGCACCAGAACAGCGCCCGCACGACACCATGCCCGCTGCACTACGGAGGAAGGGGCACGGGCACGATGCACGAGCCGGGCAGTGGTCGGGATGGAGCAGCTCGTAGTCTCCCAGGTCAGGGGTAGCGTCGAGGGTGCTGCCTGTTTGAGGTACAAGTGCTCTTGATCCCGGACTTTCGGGCGGAGGCAGCCGTCGGCTGCTCTGCGTCATCGACACAGAGGCGGGACGGGCTGGAGGAGCGCCAATCGGCTTTTTTACACGCTGTTTGGAGTATTATTTTGCAGCCTAGCCCTTGGACACTCTGTTAATTTAGCGCATGTGTGACCCTGAGTGACGTGGCTGTGTTGATGGCGAAGTCAGCTCGGTCAAAACCAGAAGCGTCAGCGAAAACCGGCTTTACTCACACCCAGGGTTGAATTCTGAATGGTATTGAAAGTTTAGGGTGTATAGTAACCGGTTTTGAAGTTCGGGGTTGAATATTAAACCAAGTGTCAAGTTAAGGGTTGAAAAGTGGACTTCTCTCTAAAAAAATGCCCAAGGGTTGTGGGAATAGCGGCTGTGCTTTTCATATTATAATGAACTTGAACCCTGTACGAGAGCTGTGGGAATAACAACTGTTTCCTTGTAAATGGGCTAAATGGAAATGTAGATCCACCGAGTGTCATAGCTCAAGTAGCTCGTTAGAGCTATGCGCGCTGCTGCCCAACTACTGCAGCATGTGACGGGCAAGATTTTTTAGCGGGAATAGAGGACGGGCGCCCATGGTATCGAGGATTCTATTCCTGTATCGAGGACGCTTCGAGCCTGCGACCCCAGTTTTTACACAACTGCTGCATGTAGCCATGTTCTTGTCTCCGGTTTGTTAATGTACAGTACGTATCAAGCATTTAGCCCTGAAGGATGATGATATCCTTTGCATGAATGAAATCGGGGGGTATGCTCCTCAATTCGAAAACAGCAAATCATTACATTGAAAACTAAAATGAAAGTCCACCTGGTGATCACAGAGGTGTTTGACATTCGAAACTTGTGTCCCCTCCGACTTTCAGTGATCATTGGGGTGTTTGACATTCGAAACGTGTGTCCCCTGCTCCCCTCTGGCACTCTTTGCTTGTGCCGACTCTTGGGACCCGGAAATGCCACAGCAGCAAATTCTTCTTTACGACCACCAGTTTGCACGGATAATTTAATTTAATTTACCAATAAATAAGAGCATATTCGTCGTCATTTGCGTGCACTGCGTTCCTTAATCGAGACCAGTCGTCTACCTACCGACAAACAGGGGACGGTTGCTTGCCTCGGCTCGTCGGGGAAACCCCATGCGTCAAGTAATGGTGAAACTCAGCTAAAAAAAAGTAAGGATGAAACTGCGTCATCGCCTCGTTGCTTCAAGCAACGGATATCCAAGAAATACAAGCAACGGATATCCAAGAAATACAAGCAACGACATTCATAGACGGGGAAAGGGAAATCATGTGTTACGGTTGAACCATGCACAGCTACATAGGGCAAAGCCTCGCAGCTAGGGTACATCCAACAACAGTGCATCTCACTATTCGGTACTCTTATCGCATCATATCACAGTGTTATGACGGGACACCGCTGGCACAGGATATCCAAAACAAAATGATGAACGCCTCAATGATTAACACTGGTGTGCCCCGCAAAACAAAAGAAATACTAGTAACCTCACAGCCACTGGTCTAAAGGGAAAGGGGAAAACGTGAGCGCCACACAGATGATAATAATTAAACCGGGAAATAACAGAATCTTTGCAGGCCAAGGACTTGTTTTTGCACGTATTAGTACTAACTGGGAAAATTAAAGCTAAAGTTGCATCACGCATTATTGCAAAATAACAAATCCCTGCCAAGTGCCAACGGTCACAAAAGGTGGGGCCTATGAAACATCAACACATGCAAAGGCAAAGGGATAACATGCTTCGTGCAGAAGAATTTATTTTAAATATAGTAATAGTGCACCGCGGCTACTGTGAAGATAAACAATAATTATATGCACCCGGAATCCACACAGAGCAAGTCTTCCAGAGATGCCTGGCTTATATAGGCAGGCAACTGCGGGGGAGGCAACACAAAGCAAAGCAAAGCAAAGCAGTCCAGTGAAGAAAAGCCATAGAATTTCAGAAGCCAAGCAGAGATCAGCCAACAATGCTGACACTTCTTGAATTGGGGATCTGGATCCTCCCGGTGACGCGCATCTTCACGCCATGCAGGCGCCTAGTTCTCCTACTTGACAACCTCCAGCAGCTGAAGGCGAGCATCATGCGCACAAGGTCGTCGTCTCCAGCCATTTGGAGTCGCCTGGCGAGGCTGCAGACGATAACCGTCACTTTGTGAAGGAAACCCGGGACTTGATCCTCAGCTGGAGATGTTCGAAACACCAATTTCATCAGGTGGGCGGCCCTTGCTAGCATTTCCTTGCCTCTGGAGTGGGGTGAATAACTCATCTTGTCCATAAATAGTCTGTTTTTTAGCTTTCTCTTGAAACCAAATGTATTGTCCCTCGCTGCATGTAAGATGGAGATAAACAAAGAAAGCAAGTGACACTACTCTCTTGTGCATTTACACTCTTTGTCCAAGTTCCCCAAGCAAATAGCTTATCTGCAGGTCAATTTACAACGCAAAATGATCGATATCCATTGGTGGAAATCCAGACTGTGCTCGTTTTAGCCCTTGTAAAATACTTTTTGCAGTCTCCTTTTCCTGCATATATTGGAAAAAAGACAATTGTACCGAATCAGAATCATCAGGAAAACACAGCAAAGCATATATTGGTGATATATGATGATACTCTATTCTCTATTTTTCACTAGCAAACCCAAGTGTGATTGATCTGAGCAAATATGCACTAGGTTAATAAAACAAACTAAAGTGGGTGCAAGTAAATTAGGTTGAATTTGGTTTGAACTGCATATTTGCACACTAAAATGAGTTAACTCATCTGCTAACACTAGTCTCAAGATTTCACCATTTTGTTCCCTTTCATCTCTTTTTCTTTTCAATTAGGATGCTAAGCAAAGCGTATAAATAACTTACAGGACCAGTGTAATCCAAGAGTCTTGTGCAATAGTGTTCTGCTTCCTCAAATCTGCCCATGCTCTTGCAATGTTTCGCAAGAAAAAGCAAGGCTTCAACAAAATTCTGGCCCTGCCTTTCCTCAACTTCCATTCTCTCTAAATCCTTCTTGTAGTAAAATGCAGCCTCCTCAGCTTGCCCAAGCATACTGTGCAACTTTGCCAGTTGGTGAAGTGCTATTCCTTCAGTGTCATTGGTATTTGCAGCCCTCTCATAGCACTTGATGGCTTCTTCAATCATTTGAAGCGGATCACTCTCATAGCACTGAGCCATAGCAATCCAAAGGCGTGCATCGTTAGGTTGCAGGTGGGATGATTTTCGGAAATAGTATAGTGCATAAAATGGCATTCCCATCATCTCATAGATCTGACCAAGACCATACCAAGCACGGTAATCTCTAGGGTTTATATCAACAGCTCTTCTGTAGGCATCAATTGCAGCAGGCGTATTTTTTAGCTCAACAAACTCATGTCCCATGAGAGTCCAAGCTGAGAGGTACTTGCGGTTAAGCTTCAGCGCCCTTTGGAAATACAAAACTGACTTCTCATGCTGCCCCTTCAAACTGTAGTAATTTGCAATTATGCAGCAAGATTCAGGACGATATTTATCTGTCAGAAACACCCTGTGAGCAAGGAAGCTCAAAGCAGTCAAGCTTTCTTTTGCATACAATAAATTTGAGTAAATATCCATAGAATCCACACGAAAAGGGTCAGTTCTGAGGAGTTCTTCAAAAATCATGTCAGCTTCATCCAGGTCCCTCATACTATACTGAACGGTTGCTATTTGAGCCTGAATGTAGTCGCTGCAACGGAAGACCCCCATCAAGCGCTCATATCTTTTCAAAGCTTCTTCATGCATCTTTAATTCCAGATGTGCACTAGCGATGAAAAAATCTTTCATCCAGTGATTCTTCAGATTTAAGTTGTTCAGAATGTCACTGCTAGTGCACAAAGACTGTATCTCTAACCAAGCACACCAGTTCCAAGGGTAGCTATTGACAGATTCTACCAGAACTGTTCTTGCCAGACCTTCACAGCCTTTATCGCGTAGAACAATGCCATACAAGTACAGGCCAAAGGAATCAATAGCACCAGTTCTGCGATGTGTTGAGAGCTCTCTCTCCAATGCAACAAGTTCCTGATTAACAACGTTGCTCTTCCCCAAAGATCCTTCAAGCTCTATTGTCTCTTCCTCTTTTCGCTTCTCTCCAGCCTAAATTGCAGAGCAAATAACAATGTTCATCAGGCATATCAAATAATAAAATGCTGATTAAACTATATGGAGAAAATACACGGTTTCTGCAAGGGGAAATAGGCTGCAAGAAAAGAAGGGAGAAAACCCAGCCTTAAATGGACATGGCCATCAGCACATTCCATAGGCCAAAAGTATGGAAAGTCAGTCTGTCGCAGGCAGTCTTACTAAAACACTGACCCATAGTATGATGCTGGAGCACATTTCTCCTTATAATTTGGAATATCATGCATATTTGGCAAGCGAAAGCAAAATAATATGTTACATAAGCAATTTCTGAACTTCCTTACGGAAGCACCGCTGTATTATCACAAAAAAGTCGTGCATGTAAATATACACTATCTATCATCACAACGAGTACTTAACGTATAAAGAGCTAGCCAATCATCTTCCAAACACCTAGAGAAAAACCCACTTGATAGACAAAAGAACAAAGTAATAGATATGAACAAGAAATGAGTAGATAATTTTTAGATGTCAGGTCATCCAATCTGAACTTTCATCAACGAGGCAAAAATAAGAAACCAGAGGCTCCACACAATTTATTCCAGCTTCATTAAACCATGACAAAACAACTGAAGCACCTAGTAGCCTACTGCTTGCATCTCCTTCAACAAAGTGTTCCATTGCCCAACAATATTAATGATCAGACTATGCACAAAGGACCACGGAGCACCAAAAAATTCACCATCAACAACAGCAAATATTGAGGATTCCAGTTATTGACTTATTGTCTTCACCAAAATCCAGGTAAACCTTCTATTGCTCCATTTGCACAAGAAGGAGCCCTAACGAGCAAAACTTCCTAAAAAATGTCATTTCCTCAATTGGAAACTCAGAACAATAACCAAGCCTGACCTGTACTGTACCAGGTCCAGTGAAGCATTTCATCAAACAGCACACGCCCTACCCCAAATCTGCACACTGGCACGAGGCCGCTCGAAAGAATAAACAGGACGCTACCCGTATCATGCCTTACCATGTAGAGCGCGTAGCACCGCAGGAACACGGCCTTGCGCCCGACCTGGGAGCGCAGCACGTGAGCGGCGCGCCGGTACTCCCGACAGTCGAAGTAGGTCTTCGCGAGCAGGTACTTGTCGGCCCCTGCGTCGAACGCGTCGTCGTCTGGGATGGGCGTGCTCACGTACGAGACGCCGCCGAGCGGCGTCCCAGCCTCGGAGGCGGCGCCGCCGCCCGGTCGCATGCGGCGCCGGAAGCTGGACCCGCCGCTGCGGTGCAGATGCAGCAGCCGCCCGCCGGGGGCGGCGCCCGAGGAGGACGGGGTGTCCATTGCCGCGGACTGGGATGGCGTCGCGTCCGGCTCGATGCCGACGAGCAGCTCGGCGGCCCTGCAGATGGGAGAAGGCTGTTAGGGTTAGGGTTTTGACTTTCGGGGGTCCTGCGGGATTTTCGGGCGGCGTACCATTTCGCGGCGGAGTAGAGGCAACGGTCGCCGAGCTGGCGAGCGGCGGCTCGGAGCTCGACGCGGTAGTTCTCCTTGGCGGCGGCCATACGCCGGTAGGGGGAGGCGGGGTGGCTAATTTGGAGCGGATCGGCGCAGGGAGAGCGCAAACTTTTTTGAAACTGCGACGAGAGTGGGGAGAATTTGCGATGCGGCGGGTGTGAAATTTTGGCATTTGGGGGACAGCTTTGGTTGGGCTGGGCTAGGTGGCTGGTTGGGCCTGAGTGGGTGAAACAACGGCATGTCGGATCATGTTTAGGCCCAGTTCTTTTGGCCTGGTGGAGAGTCGATTCTCAAAATTCTGGGAGAATCGGCCAAAAGAATTGAGCCTTAGCCATTTCCCCTAAAAAGTTTTTTTCTATAAAAGATAGATTTTATTGGCTCAAAATGAAGTATAAAATGGATACATACACAGTGAGTACACACCCGGCCTCTGCATAAATAGGATGCATACAGCCAACACCAACATGAAAAAACAGGTCGACAAAAAGTAAAGTCATATTAGACCAAATTATGCCTAAGTGAGGGGAAAAGAGAAAAAACTAAAGCAATCAAATCTGTGCTCGACAAATGACAACTATGGCCACACCATTCATCTCATGACACCACAAAGACAACGACATCCTTCAACAACAAAGCCCTCAAGAATAGAGTGACGCTAAGTCACTGTCACCGAACCCAACCACCAAAGGTAAGGTTCTAGATTTTCATCCTCAAGAACCAGTCCAAGCATACACCTTTTTTCAAAGAGCATCAGCTTTATTAATCACTAAACAACATTACATGATGCCTTCCAGGAATGAATAACAAAATTAACCGTGTAAGGTTTGACTTTTTTTTACAGTTTTTTGACTTTTTACCATTCAGACCACCTATACCTTTGCAGTTTAGATTTTCCTTAATCATGGCACGCTTAAAATTGTAACTATAGTATACGTAGGATCTGCACCTCTGGTGATGCTATGTTGCATTTGAAATATTCCTTTTTTGCATACGAATATGTCATATGCATTGTAGCATGCGCCCATTATCAAAATGTATCTTCCAAAGATAGACTGCATACTTGACCTCTCACATTGACCTTACTATAGTATGTGGTTCTCATTTTGGTTTTCTTTGTTGTGACCTTCCTTCACATGTTGTGAGTGCAAGTGAAGTTAATTAAGGGCCTCCTATAAGTTCAGAATGTTCATAACAGAGAAGATGATGCTAACTTGGAACGACGCACTCTGTAGAAGATTAAGGATACAATAGGCAAAGAGGGCCACGGAGCTGTCCTACACTTTGACCACTCTTCAACCACTCAGCTTCTCGTCGGGTAATCCCCTAGCCTCCATAAAAAGAATCAACAATAGATGAATTTGGCATCATCCCCCTGCGATGATGAGGAACATCAATTGTGTTGGCTTGAAGAAATGGAGCAACAAGTGGACCGATAATACAAGAAGAAGCCCCATCTGGGTTGGCTTCAAGAAATAGGGCAACAAGATTTACCTCATCTCGGTGCTAACAAGAATGAGATTCTATTAGCATTCATTGTGAAAGAGGTGTTTGAAGCGATAGCATAAATGAAGAAAAGTAGGACACTGGGGCTGGATGGGTTCCCAGCAGAGTTCTTTAAGAGGTGCTGGCATTTTATTAAGGGTGACCTTATGCCCATGTTCCATGACTTGATAACAGCCAACTCAAGTTATTACACCTATGATGCAGAGCATCCTACGGGCATCACCATGTCAAGAGTCCGTTTGGCAAGTGACACGTGCAACCTCTACTTCTCATACATAAAGGTGAATCTTCTCCTTTACACGTGTTCACTTGACCCCTTCGAGGATGGCATACTACTTGACACTCCACTCGTGTGCATGCATAAGTATTGCCGGAGCTTCACGGATGACGAGGAGGAGTGCAAGCGCCAAGGAACGCCTACACCTTCCGCGAGGGAAGCGTGGAAGCGAAGACGGAAGAAGAAGGATCTGCCCAGTCTAGAACGGGTGGTACTACCGCCCACACCAAGCGGTACTACCTCTAAAGGCCCACAAGTTGTACTACCGCCCAACATCCGTCCTACTACCGCAACATTCGTGCGAGCTCCTGTTGATCGAGCGACACAAGCGGTACTACCGCCCAGACCAAGCGGTACTACCGCTCAAGCTCCACAAGCGATACTACCGCCCTGCCTGTGCGCAGCCGCGGGCCTCTGGCCTTGTATCCCTCTCCCACTTACCCCTTCGTGGCTTAGACTATAAATAGACCACCTCCACCTCCTTTCTAGGGTTAGCAAAGTGATAGCTCATTTGTATGTGAGCTTTGCTCCTACCTTCCTCTACTCTTGAGAGAGAGAGAGACCACCACTCCCATGGAGTTCAAGACCTCCATGTGAGAAGATCCTACGGGATATCATCAAGACCCCCTCATGGGTGGACCCCATCATGACCTCCTCTTGGAGATGAACTTTACCTTGTATCTTTCCCTTTGTTATTCATGTACCTTGTGGATCTTGTGTGTTTGATTGTCTAGTGGATGTGTGATTGGACTTGTTCTTGAGTGTTCCCCATGTTTTCCCTCGTGTTCTTTGCGTTCTTCGTAGGATCACCTCCAGTCGTGAAAGATCGGCCACCTAGGGTTCTACCCTACATCATCTTGGATCAAAGCAAGGTTGATCACGAATTTGGAGCCCCTGCCCCTCTTTTTCTAGCCTAATTTTGTTGTGTTCTTCCCCAATTTCGAAAATCCCCACCAAAAATAGTCCCAATTTTTTTGTGATTTGTTGGTTTGATGATGTTTTGTTGATTTTGATCCATGGATTTGCTTGGTTTCGAGTGGATCTAGCATCTCCCCAAGTTTCACCACTTTCCATCCACAAAATCCATCCAATTTTGACCCCAAAATCATCCATTTCTGCCCCAAATTCGCCCCGATCCAGTTCTGCAAATTTTCCCGACACCAGCGGTACTTCCGCCCACTCCAAGCGGTACTTCCGCCCACTCCAAGCGATACTACAGCTGAGCACCACAAGCGGTACTACCGCCCCTCCCAGTTTCAGCGTTCCGAGTTTCACCGTTTTGACCATAACTTTCATATCCGGAGTTCGATTTTCGCGCTCTTTAGCTTGTTGAGTAGCTATTGACATCCCCCATCCACGTAGACAGGTTCCAACATCATTTGACTCCATAAAATTTTCTGAAATTTGGCAAGTTTGCCTAGGTCCTCCACCATATCATCCGCTATACCACCACCGACTTCCGCAACCTAACCCATGTTGCTTGCCATAGCATGAGTGGTTGCTTGAGTAGTGATTTGAGTCTCCCAAGGTGTTTTCGGCTACTTAGGGATGGTTACTTCTTCATCAACCACCACCATAACTTCGGCATAACCTAGTCCACCATACACTTCCGCCACCCCCAACTTAACCCAATTTTGTTTGAGCTTGTTTGAGTTGTGGCTTGTGTCTCATAAGGTGTTTCGGCTACTTAGGGACGGCAACTTCAACTTCTACTCGCATAACCCATCACGCCACTTCCGCATTGCTAAGTACAAAACCACCACCGCATTTCGCTACCACCCTTGGACATTTGCCTTTGGAGATTTTGAGTTCGCGGTTTTTCCGTTTCCTAGGGTGTTTCGGCTAACTAGGAACGGCTCGACGTCAAGAACACCGCCACTCATCATCGCCAAGGACGGTAACCTCGATGACATCATTGTATATTCACCTTGCAATTGCATTGTTAACCCTAGCCCATTGTGCGTCACTTACCTATCAAGACTAGCCATTTGAGTATTGCCGGCAATGTTACTTGTGCACATTAGTGATCATCGGTCTACACCTTCCATTACATATGTACCATATCATATTGGTATCATCATATCATCTCGTGTGCCACAAGATTTTTCCCGCGTATACACAATTGCTATCTTGGTTTGTGCATTTCGCAAAGTGGCCATACAAAAAAAAGAGAATAAACTTTTAAGCAAAGAGAAAGAGCAAAGAAGCTTGTAAGCAATAGTCATAGCATCATACCACATTGCATAAGATTGTCATATCCGATCATCTTGGATCATCTTGAGAGAAACACCGGCAACCATACATATATAGCATACTTGGGATAGAAAGTTTATCCATTTTTGCATCTTATAGGTTGTGCACAAGTGTCGTGTTCGCCTATTGAGCAATCGTGCTAGCGTCTCTCTTGAGTTGTGCAACACGAGCGTTCTTCGTGGATTCCACATGTTGTGCTCATTCCTTGGTTGCACGGCCCCATTTATCTATCCGTTTGTGTGTGTTTCCGTGTGCCGTTTATTGCTATTGGTCTACTTGTTTCACTTGCGAATTTGTGAATCTCTTTCAACATTATTGACTCTTGCTAACATTTTGCATCAAATTTTTGTGCCACTATCTTCACCGAGCTCCTCCATAAGCTTTACTTGATAGGTGTGAGTGAACAAGTCCGGTACTAATTCCACTATTCTTTCATTTCACATTGAGTGAAACGGGATACATCCTACACTTTGGGAAATGGTAACTTGGTATTGTTTATCTCATTTCCTACTCACCTCTACTCGAGTCTTGTGATGGATAGGAAAGGCATTTCACCCTCGGTCTACAACAACAACAACGAGTTCAATACCACGAACAAATCTAACGACACCAAGATGAAAGCTCAAATGGAGGAGATCAAAGCCCTCATCAAGTCCTACAAGAGATCTTCCTCATCTTCGAGAAGACGCTCAAGAGCACATGCCTCCGAGCTACCATCTCCGGCAAGATCACATCGGCATCGGCACCATCACCAACAAGAACGTGAAGGTCAAGAGCTCAACACCAACAACCGCTCAACGACTTCACTATCTCCCTTGGCATCTTCGCCAAGCGACTACAAGGCATCTTCGCCTACGGACATACGGCATCTTTGCCAACAAGCACCTCAAGACTACGCTCAAGAGAAGCTCCCCAAGCTCAAGTCCGCGACTTCCTCAAGCTACTACGACCTCGACACTGACCACGAGATTCCTTTCTATGGGACCCTAGAACCCGAGGAGTATCTCGAGTGGGAGCACCTAATGGACGACTACCTCAAGCTACACCAAGTCCCTTCCGAAGATCAAGTGAAATGCGCCACAAGGAACTTCCACGACTACACATCGACATGGTGGCTTCACACACATTCGGAGAGCTACGATATGAGTTGGCCCAAGACGAAGAGAGCTATGCAGCGAGAGTTCGTGCCTCCAACCTACACGGAACATCTTCTACGGCAATTAGAGATCACCATCCAAGGATCCAAGTCCATCGACAAGTACTTCAAGGAGATGAAGATTGCCTTGCGATGAGCCGACGTGGACGACCCCATTTTGATTAAGTTCCACTTCATGATGTGATTGCACAACGACATCTCCAAGACTATCTTCCTTGAGAACTACAAGTCCCTCGACGACTACTACATTGGTGCTCTCAAGGCGGAACAAGAACTCATGAAGGCCAAGGTTTCTCCACCCCAAGCTCACTTCGCGATGACCAAGCTCCATGAGAACGAGCATGAGGATAGTACCATCAAGATGTCCAAGGCCGACGATCTCCAAAATTATGCTCCCACGTTTGACTTCACCACCATCCCTCTTTGTGGCATTGATGATGCCGAGTCTACTTTGACTCTTTGTCAAGACGGTGCGGCGACGAGTATGACTACGGAGACCCTCAAGGACCAAGCTTTGGAGGCGAGCTACAAGGTGGCGAGCAAGGATGATGCTTCCATTTTAGGAGGCGAGAGTGATGATGTGCCATCTTCGGCCTTCATCAACAACGATGGTGACGAGATGATTGAGCATGGGATTTTTCCTTTGGTCATGGAGGAGAGTGATGATGTGCCATCTTCGGCCTCCATCCACGGCGACGACGATGAGATGGTTGATCATGAGATTTTCCCTTCGACCACGGAAACGTATGATGACTTGAGTGACTTGTGCCACCATATTGAGAGTGAGAGTGACTTCACCACTAGCCCCATATATGACGAGTTGCCCCAATTCCCATGTGAGGAGAGCCACAACCCCCACCACTTGAGTGAGAGGAGTGACTCCACCATACGTGCGATTGAGTGCACCTACTTTGAGGGAGTGAGTGAACCACCACATAGAGAGAGTGAGGTAGTTGGCAGGGAATGTGAGGCCACTATGATTTCTAATGACTTGACCTCTGCCTCTATTGTGTCTTCTCATTTGGTGCTAGGTCCCATATATGATGACGCGTCGATCCTCGACGACTTCGTCCTCCCTTTGGACAAGCCGATGGACATGGTGGAATATGATGCACCCCCCACATGGTTCCATCAAGATGAAGATGACCACCATTTGGTCTTTCCCACCTCACCTACACCACTTGAGTGGAATGGAAAAGGTAACATAGGTGAAGGTGATGCTCTAGTCCCACTCGTGGACATTCTTGACATTGATTGCTTGCATGATGTTGATCAACCTATTTCCATGCTTCATGCTAGTGCAACTTCCTCATGTGATGATTTCTTGCCCATTTATGATGAGTACGATGATTCTCATGTGGAGTCTATTAGTTGTGATGCCATGTTACATAGGATTTCTTGTGACAATTCTTTAGGTCACGTCATGTTTGACAGTCCGCTTGACTTGTCACATGCTATGAATGAGATCACCCATATGTCATATTTGCAATCTCATCGTAGTGACTATGCATATGCCATTAAAATAAACCCAATTTGCACTTATGGCATAGATGACAAGCCCATGGTTATTGGCATTTGTTTTTCCTGTGATGATATTGACATGCTCCCTTTGCATCATTTATCTCATATGCCATGCCATGACCACCTAGGTTCGGATATGCATTGTTTTGGATGTTGTCCATTTTCTCCATATGATGTTTCCAATATTGCTCATGAGGAGACCCCCATATCTTCCTCATACATGTTAGGAGATTTTGAACCATCCTATCCATTGCATGATTCCCATGATTGTGTGCACAATATGCTCCCCATGAATGAAACTAATATTGTTGTGCTATATACTTGCAAGCTCAATTTGTGTCCCCATCGTGTCATTCACAATAACTATTCTTTCATGATGGATGACGTGTTCTTATACCATGCATCAAATTTCTTTGAGCGATGCTCACCTTGTGCTAACTCATACATGCACATACACATCATGATGGATGATGTGTACATTTACCACGCGCATAATTTCTTTGGTTTGTGTCTCTTTTGTGTAGGTACCCATGAATACTTGTCAACTTCACAATCCCATGAGTTGACAAAACGAGCTCTAGAGAGCAATGATGACTTGTGATAACCCACAAGTATAGGGGATCGCAACAGTTTTCGAGGGTAGAGTATTCAACCCAAATTTATTGATTTGACACAAGGGGAGCCAAAGAATATTCTCAAGTATTAGCTGTTGAGTTGTCAATTAAATCACACCTGGATAACTTAATATCTGTAGCAAAGTATTTAGTAGCAAAGTAGTATGGAAGTAACGGTAACAATAGCAAAAGTAACAGTGGCAGTTTTGTAGTAATTGTAATAGTGGCAACGGTAAAGTAACTAAGCAAAGAGCAATATGTGAAAAGCTCATAGGCATTGGATCAGTGATGGATAATTATGCTGGATGCGATTCCTCATGCAATAGTTATAACATAGGGTGACACGGGACTAGCTCCAGTTCATCAATGTAATGTAGGCATGTATTCTGAATATAGTCATACGTGCTTATGAAAAAGAACTTGCATGACATATTTTGTCCTACTCTCCCGTGGCAGCGGGGTCCTATTGCAAACTAAGGGATATTAAGGCCTACTTTTAATAGAGTACTGGACCAAAGCATTAACACTTAGTGAATGCATGAACTCCTCAAACTACGGTCATCACCGGTAAGTATCCCGATTATTGTCACTTCGGGGTTAACGGATCATAACACATAATAGGTGACTATAGACTTGCAAGATAGGATCAAGAACTCACATATATTCATGAAAACATAATAGGTTCAGATCTGAAATCATGGCATTCAGGCCCTAGTGACAAGCATTAAGCATAGCAAAGTCATAGCAACATCAATTTCAGAACATAGTGGATACTAGGGATTAAACCCTAACAAAACTAGCTCGATTACATGGTAAATCTCATCCAACCCATAACCGTCCAACAAGCTTACAATGGAATTACTCACGCACGGTGGTGAGCATCATGAAATTGGTGATGGAGGATGGTTGATAATGACGACGGGGATGAATCCCCCTCTCCGGAGCCCCGAACGGACTCCAGATTAGCCCTCCCGAGAGAGTTTAGGGCTTGGCGGCAGCTCCATATCGTAAAACAAGATGAATCCTTCTCTCTAATTTTTTCTCCCCGAACATGAATATATGGAGTTGGAGTTGAGGTCGGTGGAGCTTCAGGGGGCCCACGAGGCAGGGGGCGCGCCCTAGGGGGGGCGTCCCCCACCCTCGTGGATAGGGTGTGGGCCCCCTGATGTTGATTCTTTCGTCAATATTTTTTATTAAATCCCAAAAGTTCTCCGTGGATTTTCAGGTCATTCCGAGAACTTTTATTTCTACACAAAAATAACACCATCGCAGTTCTGCTGAAAACGGCGCCAGTCCGGGTTAGTTCCATTCAAATCATGCAAGTCAGAGTCCATAACAAGGGCAAAAGTGTTTGGAAAAGTAGATACGACGGAGACGTATCAACTCCCCCAAGCTTAAACCTTTGCTTGTCCTCAAGCAATTCAGTTGACAAACTGAAAGTGATAAAGAAAAACTTTTACAAACTCTGTTTGCTCTTGTTGTTGCAAATATGTAAAGCCAACATTCAAGTTTTCAGCAAAGATTATGAACTAACCATATTCACAATAACACATAGGTCTCATGTTTACTCATGTCAATGGCATAATCAACTAGCGAGCAATAATAGTAAATCTCGGATGACAACACTTTCTCAAAACAATCATAATATGATATAACAAGATGGTATCTCGCTAGCCCTTTCTGAGACCGCAAAACATAAATGTAGAGCACCTCTGAAGATCAAGGACTGACTAAACATTGTAATTCATGGTAAAAGAGATCCAGTCATAGCCATACCCAATATAAATTAATAGTAATGCATGAAAATGACAGCGGTGCTCTCCAGCGGGTGCTTTTCAATAAGAGGAGGATGACTCAACATAAAAGTAAATAGATAGGCCCTTCGCATAGGGAAGCGGGGATTTGTAGAGGTGCCAGAGCTCGATTTTGAAATAGAGATAAATAATATTTTGAGCGGTATACTTTCATTGTCAACATAACAACCGAGAGATCTCGATATCTTCCATGGTACACACATTATAGGCGGTTCCCAAACAGAATGGTAAAGTTTTACACTCCCCCACCACCAACAATCATCAATCCATGGCTTGCCCGAAACAACGGGTGCCTCCAACTAACAACAATCCTGGGGGAGTTTTGTTTGCAATTATTTTGATTTAATTTGAGCATGGGACTAGGCATCCCGGTGACCAGCCATTTTCTCGTGAGTGAGGAGCGGAGTCCACTCCTCTTGAGAATAACCCGCCTAACATGGAAGATACAGACAACCCTAGTTGATACATGAGCTATTCGAGCATACAAAATAGAATTTCATTTGAAGGTTTAGAGGTTGGCACATACAAATTTACTTGGAACGGTAGGTAGATACCGCATATAGGAAGGTATGGTGGACTCATATGGCATAACTTTCGGGTTTATGGAAGTGGATGCACAAGCAGTATTCCCGCTTAGTACAAGTGAAGGCTAGAAAGAGACTGGGAAGCGACCAACTAGAGAGCAACAACAGTCATGAACATGCATTAAAATTAATCAACACTGAGTGCAAGCATGAGTAGGATATAATCCACCATGAACATAAATATCGTGAAGGCTATGTTGATTTTGTTTCAACTACATGCGTGAACATGTGCCAAGTCAAATCACTCGAATCATTCAAAGGAGGATACCACCCTATCATACCACATCACAACCATTTTAATAGCATGTTGGCACGCAAGGTAAACCATTATAAACTCCTAGCTAATTAAGCATGGCATAAGCAACTATAATCTCTAATTGTCATTGCAAACATGTTTATTCATAACAGGCTGAATTAGGAACGATGAACTAATCATATTTACAAAAACAAGATAGGTCGAGTTCATACCAGCTTTTCTCATCTCAATCAGTCCATCATATATCGTCATTATTGCCTTTCACTTGCACGACCGAACGATGTGTATAATAATAATAGGCATGTGCATTGGACTAAGCTGGAATCTGCAAACATTCAATTCAAGGGAGAAGACAAGGTAATATGGGCTCTTGGTTAAATCAACAATAATGCATATGAGAGCCACTCAACATCTTCATCGGGCTTCTCCTCTCGACCCCCAAAGAAAAGAAAATAAATAAAACTGTTTACACGAGAAAGCTCCCAACAAGCAAAAGAAGAACGAGAAATCTTTTTGGGTTTTCTTTTAATATTACTACTACAAGCATGGAAAGTAAACTAGCTAAAAGCTACAACTAATTTTTTTGTTTTTTTCTTAAGGTAATTCAAACACACAAGAAGAAAGCAAGAAAAAGAAAATAAACTAGCATGGATAGTACAATGAAAAAGTATGAGCACCGACAACTAGAATGAGTTTGTGAACATGAATGTAATGTCGGTGAGAAATACGTACACCCCCAAGATTAGGCTTTTGGCCTAAGTTGGTCTATGCCCATGGATCACGGCTACTCTCTCCGGTTTACTGAGGAGTGTCATCAGAGTACCACTGGCTGGCGATCTCCTCCGGATCCCACTGATAAAAGGACGGTCGATAAGGGTCGGTTCTGGCTCGGGCTCTAGAGCTGATGTCTGGCTCCGGTATGCATGAACGGCCTCCGGCAAGATGAGGTACGTGCCTGCAGGTAAGTCAAACAAAGAGGGTGCAAGCAAGATAATAGTCTCACTGTGAGTTTTATGAAATCTCAAATTATACTTAAGCATCTTCTCATCATTTTTAACAATAAACTCATGTGCTACCATACTCTTATAATCTAGAAAAGTAGGGGGCAGCAGCTTTTCCTCTTTCTCATAACGCCTAATAGGTATCCTAAAGTGTTTAGCAAGGCGTGAAGCATAGATCACTACAAAAAAATACACTTCCGTGATGATACGTGTTTGTCACAGTAGGTCACGTCTTTTGTCATGCATGTACATCCATGACAAATTTATGACAGAATCAAGATAGTCATACCTGTGCTGTCGTAGAAGTGTTCCATGACATTACCAAAATTATCATCACGGAAGTGTCCACTTCCATGACGATAAATCGCGCGTCACAGAAGTGCTTTCGTCAAGGGTGACCGACACGTGGCATCCACCATAACGGAACGCAGTTAAGCTATCGGGTCGGGTTTTGGATCCGATAACCCGTTAACGGCCCCGACCAATGGGGATTTTTCACGTGTAAAATCATCATTGGCTGGAGGAGACACGTGTCGGTCCGCGCTGGCATAGGTGTCACTCATCCAATGGGCGAGACGCGCCTATGATATGTTGACACGTGGACTAGCCCATCAAGTTTAAATGGGCCGGCCCAACTAAAGGCCCACAAGATTTTGCGGACCATAATGGGCCTGCCCAGCTAAAGGCCCACGAGATTTTGCGGACCATAATGGGCTGGCCCAGCTAAAGGCCCACAAGATTTTGCGGGCCATAATGGGCCGGCCCAGGTAAAGGCCCACAAGATTTTGCGGGCCATAATGGGTCGGCCCAGGTAAAGGCCCACAAGATTCTTGCGAATCATAATGGGCCAGCCCGGCTAAAGGCCCACGAGATTTCGCCGACATTAATGGGCCGGCTCAGCTATAGGCCAACAAGATTTTGAGGACCCTAGTAGGCCGGCCCATTAACTGGCTGCCATGTTTTGGGCCAAATGCCGGCCCATATTTGATCCGGTCCATTAATGGCCTGCCACGTTCCGAGTGTAATAGTGGCCCATATGAGATCCGGCCCGTTAAAAGTCTACCACGTTCTGGGCCAAATTACGGCCCAGATCAGGTCCGGCCCTTTAAGAGGCTTTGGGATCAATTATGGCCCATATCAGATTCGGCCCGTTAACTGGACACTATGCTTTTGGGCCCACTTGTTAAAGGCCCACTTAGTAATTCGGCCTGATATTAGTTTTGGCCTATTAAGGGCCCGTTTAACTTTTCGGCCATATATTAATTTTGGCCTGTTAAAAGCTCGTCATATAGTTGGGCCTAACTACGGCCCGGTTTGCATCGGGCCTGCTCGCAGCCGATATCTGATTGGGCTAAACAAGGACTGAGACAATTTTGGCATGTTAAAAGCCCGTGATTTGATTCGCACAATCATGGTCGGGGTTCATTTCGGGCTCCTGCCGGCCCGTTAGCTGTTCGGCACATTTCAGGCCCAACCTACATCGTGATTGCATGACGGCCCGATTATGTACCATAATTTTACGGTTTGGCCGGTTTACTGCAAAGACAGGATATATATACAGTAAAATAACTGCAGCATCGTGAATAAGAAAAAACCTAGACTATACAATAAAAAAATACAGCATATTACATCCACTGGCATCAAAGTTCGCCACTATGATAGTAAAGCACAAGCAGACAGTAGATTACATACACTGGGCATCAAATATCGCCACCAATGCAAATAAACACGCCGACAAAATAATGTACAAAACCGACAACACTTCAATAGAGTTCAAGAAAGGTTAGCCCTACTGGGGAGCTGCAGCGCAAGCAGCTGAGCAAGATGATGAGACTGCGCTTGTTCAACACTTATATCTTCCTCACTCTGAAAGATAAACAAGCAGACAGATGACAGGTTTTGCACATAAAAATATCAGTGCTGACAATTCATCACATTTCTTACTGACGAATAAAGTGACACAATTTAAAATTGCATTAACACAATACGGTATTGTTTAGGTCAAGACATGACAGGAAATGACATTGTGAAGGAGTTGGTAGCTTCACGACACCACTAGATTACAGATCAAGAACTCATAAGTATCAATGGTTAGTGTGCTGTCAATTTATCCCATTTCAGATTGGCAAATAAAGAGACAGTTTAAATAATACTCCCTCCACCCGGAATTACTTGTCATCAAAATGGATGTGTCTAGAACTAAAATACATCTAGATACATCCATTTCAATGACAAGTATTTTCGGACAGAGGGAGTAGTAGAATGATATGACATTATTGTTGGGGAACGTAGTAATTTCAAAAAATTTCCTACGCACACGCAAGATCATGGTGATGACATAGCAACGAGAGGGGAGAGTGTTCGTCCACGTACCCTCGTAGACCGTAAGCGGAAGCGTTAGCACAACGCGGTTGATGTAGTCGTACGTCTTCACGATCCGACCGATCCAAGTACCGAACGTACGGCACCTCCGAGTTCAGCACACGTTCAGCTCGATGACGATCTCCGGCCTCCGATCCAGCAAAGCTCCGGAGATGAGTTCCGTCAGCACGACGGCATGGTGATGGTGATGATGTTCTACCGGCGCAGGGTTTCGCCTAAACTCCGCGACGATATGACCGAGGTGGAATATGGTGGAGGGGGGCACCGCACACGGCTAAGGAACGATCCGTAGATCAACTTGTGTGTCATGGGGTGCCCCCTTGCCCCCGTATATAAAGGAGCAAGGGGGAGGAGGCGGCCGGCAAGGGAGGGCGCGCCAGGGAGGAGTCCTACTCCCACCGGGAGTAGGACTCCCTCCTTTCCTAGTCCAACTAGGAGACCTTCCATGTAGTAGGAGTAGGAGAGAAGGAAAGGGAAGAGAGAAGGGAAGGAAGGAGGGGGTGTGGCCCCTCCCCCTAGTCCAATTCGGACTAGGCCTTGGGGGGGCGCGCAGCCTGCCCTAGGCAGCCCCTCTCTCTTTCCCGTATGGCCCAATAAGGCCCAATACTTCTCCCGGCGAATTCCCGTAACTCTCCGATACTCCGAAAAATACCAGAATCACTCGGAACCTTTCCGAAGTCCGAATATAGTCGTCCAATATATCGATCTTTACGTCTCGACCATTTCGAGACTCCTCGTCATGTCCCCAATCTCATCCGGGACTCCAAACTCCTTCGGTACATCAAAACTCATAAACTCATAATAAAACTGTCATCGAAACCTTAAGCGTGCGGACCCTACGGGTTCGAGAACTATGTAGACATGACCTAGAACTATTCTTGGTCAATAACCAATAGCGGAACCTGGATGCCCATATTGGTTCCTACATATTCTACGAAGATCTTTATCGGTCAAACCGCATAACAACATACGTTGTTCCCTTTGTCATTGGTATGTTACTTGCCCGAGATTCGATCGTCGGTATCCAATACCTAGTTCAATCTCGTTACCGGAAAGTCTCTTTACTCGTTACGTAATGCATCATTCCGTAACTAACTCATTAGCTACATTGCTTGCAAGGCTTATAGTGATGTGCATTACCGAGAGGGCCCAGAGATACCTCTCCGACAATCGGAGTGACAAAACCTAATCTCGAAATACGCCAACCCAACATGTACCTTTGGAGACACCTGTAGTACTCCTTTATAATCACCCAGTTACGTTGTGACGTTTGGTAGCACCCAAAGTGTTCCTCCGGTAAATGGGAGTTGCATAATCTCATAGTTACAGGAACATGTATAAGTCATGAAGAAAGCAATAGCAACATACTAAACGATCAAGTGCTAGGCTAACGGAATGGGTCATGTCAATCACATCATTCTCCTAATGATGTGATCCCGTTAATCAAATGACATCTCATGTCTATGGTTGGGAAACATAACCATCTTTAATTAACGAGCTAGTCAAGTAGAGGCATACTAGTGACACTATGTTTGTCTATTTATTCACACATGTATTATGTTTCCGGTTAATACAATTCTAGCATGAATAATAAACATTTATCATGAAATAAGGAAATAAATAATAACTTTATTATTGCCTCTAGGGCATATTTCCTTCAGTCTCCCACTTGCACTAGAGTCAATAATCTAGTTCACATCGCCATGTGATTTAACACCAATAATCATATCTGTATATGATTAACACCCATAGTTCACATCGTCATGTGACCAACACCCAAAGGGTTTACTAGAGTCAATAATCTAGTTCACATTGCTATGTGATTAACACCCAAAGAGTACAAAGGTATGATCATGTTTTGCTCGTGAGAGAAGTTTAGTCAACGGGTCTATCACATTCAGAGCCGTATGTATTTTGCAAATATTCTATGTCTACAATACTCTGCACGGAGCTACTCTAGCTAATTGCTCCCACTTTCAATATGTATCCAGATTAAGACTTAGAGTCATCTGGATCAGTGCCAAAACTTGTATCGACGTAATTTTACGACGAACCTTTTGTCACCTCCATAATTGAGAAACATATCCTTATTCCACTAAGGATAATTTTGACCAATGTCCAGTGATCTACTCCTAGATCACTATTGTACTCCCTTGCCAAACTAGGGCAGAGTATACAATAGGTCTGGTTCACAGCATAGCATACTTTATAGAACCTATGACTGAGGCATAGGGAATGACTTTTCATTCTCTTTCTATTTTCTGCTATGGTCGGGTCTTGAGTCTTACTCAACTTCACACCTTGCAACACAGGCAAGAACTCCTTCTTTGACTATTCCATTTTGAACTACTTCAAAATCTTGTCAAGGTATGTACTCATTGAAAAACTTTTCAAGCGTCTTGATCTATCTCTATAGATCTTGATGCTCAATATGTAAGTAGCTTTATTGAGGTCTTTATTTTAAAGAACTCCTTTCAAACACTCCTTTATGCTTTGCAGAATAATTCTACATTATTTCCGATCAACAATATGTCATTCACATATACTTATCAGAAATGCTGTAGTGCTCCCACTCACTTTCTTGTAAATACAGGCTTCACCGTAAGTCTGTACAAAACTATATGCTTTGATCAACTCATCAAAGCGTATATTCCAACTCCGAGATGCTTGCACCAGTCCATAGATGGATCGCTGGAGCATGCACACTTTGTTAGCACCTTTAGGATTGACAAAACCTTCTGGTTGTATCATATACAACCTTTTTTTTAATAAATCCATTAAGGAATGTAGTTTTGACATCCATTTGCCAAATTTCATAAAAGGTGGCAATTGCTAACATGATTCGGACAGACTTAAGCATCGCCACAGTTGAGAAGATCTCATTGTAGTCAACACCTCGAACTTGTCAAAAACCTTTTTGTGACAAGTCGAGCTTTGTAGATAGTAACACTACTATCAACGTCCGTCTTCCTCTTGAAGATCCATTTATACAATATGGCTTGCCGATCATCGGGCAACTCCACCAAAGTCCACACTTTGTTCTCATACATGGACCCATCTCAGATTTCATGGCCTTAAGCCATTTTGCGGAATCTGAGCTCATCATCGCTTCCTCATAGTTTGTAGGTTCATCATGGTCTAGTAACATGACTTCCAGAACAGGATTATCGTACCACTCTGGTGCGGACCGTACTCTGGAAGACCTACGAGGTTCTGTAGTAACTTGATCTGAAGTTTCATGATCATCATCATTAGCTTCCTCACCAATTGGTGTAGAAATCACTGGAACTGATTTCAGTGATGAACAATTTTCTAATTCGGGAGAAGGTACAGTTACCTCATCAAGTTCTACTTTTCTCCCACTCACTTCTTTCGAGAGAAACTCCTTCTCTAGAAAGGATCCATTTTTAGCAACGAATATCTTGCCTTCGGATCTGTGATAGAAGGTGTACCCAACAATTTCCTTTGGGTATTCTATGAAGACGCACTTCTCCGATTTGGGTTCGAGCTTATCAGGATGAAACTTTTTCACATAAGCATCGCAGCCCCAAACTTTAAGAAACGACAACTTGGGTTTCTTGCTAAACCACAGTTCATATGGTGTCGTCTCAACGGATTTAGATGGTGCCCTTTTAACGTGAATGCAGCTGTCTCTAATGCATAACCCAAAAACAATAGTGGTAAATCAGTAAGAGACATCATAGATCGCACTATATCCAATAAAGTGCGGTTACGATGTTTGGACACACCATAACGTTGTGGTGTTCCAGGTGGCGTGAGCTGTGAAACTATTCCACATTGTTTTAATTGAAGACCAAACTCGTAACTCAAATATTCGTCTCCGCGATCAGATCGCAGAAACTTTATTTTCTTGTTACGATGATTTTTCCACTTCACTCTGAAATTCTTTGAACCTTTCAACTATTTCAGACTTATGTTTCATCAAGTAGATATACCCATATCTGCTCAAATCATCTTGTGAAGGTCAGAAAATAATGATACTTGCCACGAGCATCAACACTCATTGGATCGCATACATCGGTATGTATTATTTCCAATAAGTCAGTAGCTTGTTCCATTGTTCTGGAGAACGGAGTTGTAGTCATCTTGCACAAAAGGCACGGTTCGCAAGCATCAAATGATTCATAACCAAGTGATTCCGAAAATCCATCTTTATGGAGTTTCTTCATGCGCTTTACACCGATATGACCAAAATGGCAGTGCCACAAATAAGTTGCACTATCATTATTAACTTTGCATCTTTTGGCATCAATATTTTGAATATGTGCATCACTACGATCGAGAGCCTACAAACTATTTTCGTTGGGTGTATAACCATTGAAGGTTTTATTCATTTAAATAGAACAACAATTATTCTCTGATTTTAAATGAATAACTGTATTGCAATAAACATGATCAAATCATATTCATGCTCAACACAAATGCCAAATAACATTTATTTAGGATTAACACTAATCCCGAAAGTATAGGGAGTGTGCGATGATGATCATATCAATCTTGGAACTACTTCCAACACTCATCGTCACTTCCCCTTCAACTAGTCTTTGTTTATTCTGTAACTCCTGTTTCGAGTTACTAATCTTAGCAACTGAACAAGTATCAAATACTCAGGGGCTACTATAAACACTAGTAAAGCACACATCAATAACCTGTATATCAAATATACCCTTGTTCACTTAGCCATCCTTCTTATCCACCAAATATTCAGGGCATTTCCGCTTCCAGTGACCATTTCCTTTGCAGTGTAAGCACTCAGTTTCAGGCTTTGGTCCAGCTTTGGTCTTCTTCACGGGAGTGACAACTTGTTTGCCATTCTACTTGAAGTTTCCCTTTCTTTCCCTTTGCCCTTTTCTTGAAACTAGTGGTCTTGTCAATCATCAACACTTGATGTTCTTTCTTGATTTCTACCTTCGTCGATTTCAACATCACGAAGAGCTCGGGAACCGTTTTCGTCATCACTTGCATACTATAGTTCATCACGAAGTTCTAGTAACTTAGTGATGGTGACTAGAGAATTCTGTCAATCACTATCTTATCAGGAAGATTAACTCCCACTTGATTCAAGCGATTGAAGTACCCAGAGAATCTGAGCACATGCTCACTAGTTGAGCGATTCTCCTCCATCTTTTAGCTATAGAACTTGTTGGAGACTTCATATCTCTCAACTCGGGTATTTGCTGGAAATATTAACTTCAACTCCTGAAACATCTCATATGGTCCATGATGTTCAAAACATCTTTGAAGTCCCGATTCTAAGCCATAAAGCATGGTGCACAAAACTATCAAGTAGTCATCATATTGAGCTAGCCAAACGTTCATAACGTCTGCATCTGCTCCTGCAATAGGTTTGTCACCTAGCGGTGCATTAAGGACATAATTCTTCTGTGCAGCAATGAGGATAAACCTCAGATCGCGGATCCAATCCGCATCATTGCTACTAACATTTTTCAACACAATTTTCTCTAGGAACATATCAAAATAAACATATGAAAGCAACAACGCAAGCTATTGATCTTACAACATAATTTGCAAAATACTACCAGGACTAAGTTCATGATAGATTTAAGTTCAATTAATCATATTACTTAAGAACTCCCACTTAGACAGACATCTCTCTAGTCATCTAAGTGATCACGTGATCCAAATCAACTAAACCATAACCGATCATCACGTGAGATGGAGTAGTTTTCAATGGTGAACATCACTATGTTGATCATATCTACTATATGATTCACGCTCGACCTTTCGGTCTCCATGCTCCGAGGCCATATCTGCATATGCTAGGCTCGTCAAGTTTAACCTGAGTATTCTGCGTGTGCAAAACTGGCTTGCACCCGTTGTAGATGGACGTAGAGCTTATCACACCCGATCATCACGTGGTGTCTGGGCACGATGAACTTTGGCAATGGTGCATACTCAGGGAGAACACTTCTTGATAATTAGTGAGAGATCATCTTAAAATGCTACCGTCAATCAAAGCAAGAATAAGATGTATAATAGATAAACATCATATGCAATCAAAATATGTGACATGATATGGCCATGATCATCTTGCGCCTTTGATCTCCATCTCCAAAGTACTGTCATGATCTCTATCGTCACCGGCACGACACCATGATCTTCATCATCTTGATCTATATCAATGTGTCATCACATGGTTGTCTCACCAACTATTGCTCTTGCAACTATTGCTATCGTATAGCGATAAAGTAAAGCAATTATTTGGCACTTGCATCTTATGCAACAAAGATACATCCATAGGGCTTCTGCCAGTTGCCGATAACTTCAAGAAAACATGATCATCTCATACAACAACTTATATCTTATCATGTCTTGACCATATCACATCACAACATGCCCTGCAAAAACAAGTTAGACGTCCTCTACTTTGTTGTTGCAAATTTTACGTGGCTGCTACGGGCTGAGCAAGAACCGTTCTTACCTACGCATCAAAAACCACAACGATAGTTCGTCAAGTTGGTGCTGTTTTAACCTTCACAAGGACCGGGCGTAGCTACACTCGGTTCAACTAAAGTTGGAGAAACTGACACCCGCTAGTCACATGTGTGCAAAGCACGGCGGTAAAACCAGTCTCGCGTAAGCATACGCGTAATGTCGGTCCGGGCCGCTTCATCCAACAATACCGCCGAACCAAAGTATGACATGCTGGTAAGCAGTATGACTTGTATCGCCCACAACTCACTTGTGTTCTACTCGTGCATATAACATCACTGCATAAAACCTAGGCTCTGATGCCACTGTTGGGGAACGTAGTAATTTCAAAAAAATTCCTACGCACACGCAAGATCATGGTGATGACATAGCAACGAGAGGGGAGAGTGTTCGTCCACGTACCCTCGTAGACCGTAAGCGGAAGCGTTAGCACAACGCGGTTGATGTAGTCGTACGTCTTCACGATCCGACCAATCCAAGTACCGAACGTACGACACCTCCGAGTTCAGCACACGTTCAGCTCGATGACGATCTTCGGCCTCCGATCCAGCAAAGCTCCGGAGATGAGTTCCGTCAGCACGACGGCGTGGTGACGGTGATGATATTCTACCGGCGCAGGGTTTCGCCTAAACTCCGCGACGATATGACCGAGGTGGAATATGGTGGAGGGGGGCACCGCACACGGCTAAGGAACGATCCGTAGATCAACTTATGTGTCATGCGGTGTCCCCTTG
Source organism: Triticum timopheevii (assembly GCA_963921465.1). NCBI lineage: Eukaryota > Viridiplantae > Streptophyta > Magnoliopsida > Poales > Poaceae > Triticum > Triticum timopheevii. Next base: position 424,179,792 of record OY997272.1, read on the forward strand.
CCCCCGTATATAAAGGAGCAAGGGGGAGGAGGCAGCCGGCCAAGGGAGGGCGCGCCAGGGAGGAGTCCTACTCCCACCGGGAGTAGGACTCCCTCCTTTCCTAGTCCAACTAGGAGACCTTCCATGTAGTAGGAGTAGGAGAGAAGGAAAGGGAAGAGAGAAGGGAAGGAAGGAGGGGGTGCGGCCCCTCCCCCTAGTCCAATTCGGACTAGGCCTTGGGGGGCGCGCAGCCTGCCCTAGGCAGCCCCTCTCTCTTTCCCGTATGGCCCAATAAGGCCCAATACTTCTCCCGGCGAATTCCCGTAACTCTCCGGTACTCCGAAAAATACCCGAATCACTCGGAACCTTTCCGAAGTCCGAATATAGTCGTCCAATATATCGATCTTTACGTCTCGGCCATTTCGAGACTCCTCGTCATGTCCCCAATCTCATCCGGGACTCCGAACTCCTTCGGTACATCAAAACTCATAAACTCATAATAAAACTGTCATCGAAACCTTAAGCGTGCGGATCCTATGGGTTCGAGAACTATGTAGACATGACCTAGAACTATTCTTGGTCAATAACCAATAGCGGAACATGGATGCCCATATTGGTTCCTACATATTCTACGAAGATCTTTATCGGTCAAACCGCATAACAACATACGTTGTTCCCTTTGTCATCGGTATGTTACTTGCCCGAGATTCGATCGTCGGTATCCAATACCTAGTTCAATCTCGTTATCGGCAAGTCTCTTTACTCGTTACGTAATGCATCATTCCATAACTAACTCATTAGCTACATTGCTTGCAAGGCTTATAGTGATGTGCATTACCGAGAGGGCCCAGAGATACCTCTCCGACAATCGGAGTGACAAAACCTAATCTCGAAATACGCCAACCCAACATGTACCTTTGGAGACACCTGTAGTACTCCTTTATAATCACCCAGTTACGTTGTGATGTTTGGTAGCACCCAAAGTGTTCCTCCGGTAAACGGGAGTTGCATAATCTCATAGTTACAGGAACATGTATAAGTCATGAAGAAAGCAATAGCAACATACTAAACGATCAAGTGCTAGGCTAACGGAATGGGTCATGTCAATCACATCATTCTCCTAATGATGTGATCCCGTTAATCAAATGACAACTCATGTCTATGGTTGGGAAACATAACCATCTTTAATTAACGAGCTAGTCAAGTAGAGGCATACTAGTGACACTATGTTTGTCTATTTATTCACACATGTATTATGTTTCCGGTTAATACAATTCTAGCATGAATAATAAACATTTATCATGAAATAAGGAAATAAATAATAACTTTATTATTGCCTCTAGGGCATATTTCCTTCAATTGTTCATAGTTAAGACATTGCAGAATTGACATTATGCTGTAGTGGGTAGGTTCACCACACCACTGGATTACGGATGAAGAACAGAAGCATACATGCAGTGCAAAAGAAGATCACTTGCTCTGTATAGTTTAATTTACATGGTATGAAGAAGGAACTTGGTTGTACAACTGAAAACTTAAATTGAGAAAGGACAAACTTTTGTTTATGAACTACATATGTCACAACCCTAGATTAATGCTTGTAGTTAGTGGCTTTGCGTCCATGCATCATGTTTAATTTTCATGAAACTTGAAATGGGGATTGATCCAAGCCCTAGCACCAAATGAAATTCAAATAGGTTCAACCTAAAATAATTTTCAACGAACCCAAAGTGCCTTTGAAAATGTTCATGACTTCTGATAATGGTTAAAACCTCTGTCAAAATTGATGAATATATTTCTAGGTCATCTCTGGATTTTTGATTTAAATCATTATGTATTTGGATTTGAGCATTTAATTACTTTAAATATTTAAAATGCTCAAATAATTCTGAAACTAAATGTGGGCCACTGGATTAATCCACAAAGTGTCCACAAATTATTTCAGGATTTTATAAAATGCTTTAGTATTTTTACTAAAGCCAAAGTAGTCGCAGAAAAAATAGAAAACAGAATTTAACAGAAACAACAGAGAGAGAGATAGTACCTGGGCCACTTACCTGTGCGGCCCAGGAGCCGGCCCAGCCCACCACCTGCCAGTAGGCAGAGGAGGGGGACATCGCACGCACGCGCGAAGCGCCACGCACCTCCCTGCTTGCCTACGTCACTGAGGCCACCACGATGCCTCGGGGCTTCTCTTCGGCGCCGCCCCGACCCTCTGGACATCTCACTCTCCCCCCCTGCTCTCTCCCTCGCCGTTCCCCATCCTACCCGAACGGGGTCGTCGCCGCCGACCGTCACCACCGCGGCCACCAGCATCCCCATACCCAGCCAGCTAGTGCCCGAGCTCCGCCTCCTCGCGCTAAACCTCTCCAAGCCGAAGGAAACAAGCCGGAGGGCCCCGCTTCGTCGCCATCGTCGTCGCCTTCGCCATCGGCCGCCGGAGATCTGCCTCGCCGCCCCGCTCGCTCCGATGCTTCCCCGGCCCCGTCGTCTGCACCGGCCAACTCTCCGTGAGCTCCTCTTCCTTCTCCCCCTAGCCACGTTGCTCGAGCTGCCCCCTAACCCCGTTGGCCATCACGACCGAGAGCTCGGCTCCGCCGGCCATGTCGCCGCCGTGGCCAAGTCCATTGGAGCTCGAAACTGAGCGCGTCACCGCGCTCAGCGCGTCACCACGGGGCCGTAGCAACCACCCGTTGCTCCTTTCATGCCCTGTGACGTCGGAACGGTCGACGTCCGAACTCCGGCCGCCGCGGACGTGCTTGCCGCCGTCGCCTCCGGCCACCCTAGCACCTGCCACCACCACCGTTGGACGCGCCGCCTCTCGGGCGTTCCAACGAGCCCAACCCCGCCTCTTCTCGTCGCCGGAATCGCCGGGACGAACGACTCCACCGCGTCTGTGTGCTCGCCGGCGATTAGCCGCCGATGACAACCACTGTTAGGGGCTAATCACCCCGCTAACCACCCCCCTGGGCCACTGACGCATGGGCCCCATGCCTAATTAATTCCAGTTTTATTTTTGCTTAGGTTAGTTATAACCCAGTGGGACCCACCCGTCAGCATTGACTTTGCTGACGAGGATGTTGACCGGACCCACCTGTCCGTGACACCAATAACGCTGGGTCACTGACCAGTGGACCCCACTGGTCAGGTTTGACCCTGGTCAGCCTCGGTTGACTCACTGATGTCATGCTTACACAATGCTGACGCAGTAATTCTTCTGGAATTTAAATAAATCTTAAATGGTTTATTTATTTCTGAAAATGTTATAAACTTCTAAAATTCATAGAAATTCAACCGTAACTCCAAATGAAATAAATTATATATGAAAAATGATCAGAAAAATCCAATCTGTCCGTCGGTACCATTTTCATGCATGTTTGAACAACCTAAGGTTGCTGTATATGACAATTTGCATAATTGGCATTTAAATAAGCACATATGGAGTTTGAATTTGAACCCTTGGTTCAAACCAACTTCGTTTAATCTGTTCTAAGTTGCATTAGGAAAAACACACTCATTTTGCCATGTCATGATCATGCATCATATTATGCATTGCATTAATTGTGTTCTTCCTTGTTTGCCGGTGTTTGTCCCCTCTCGATAGACTTGGTTCCGATGATGAGTTCGATGACACTGATGAAGAACTATATTACCTTCAGAAGTGCCAGGCAAGCAAAACCCCCTTGTTCATTCCGATAGAATCCTACTCTCTCGCTCCTGCTCTCTTTTACTACATTAGGACAACAACGATTCATCTGTTACTTGCTGCGGTAGTTGAACCCCTTTATCCTCTGCATGACCTGTCATTGCCACAGTAAATAGATGAAACCCACTAGCATGAGTAGGAGTTGTTTGAGCCCTGATGTGCCTACTCATTCATGCTTGTTTGTCATGCCTGCTATTGCTTAGAGTTGTGTCAGGTCTGATTCATCGGGGATGAATTGGAGGTGTGTGAACATGTCCTACTGTTGAGAGCTAAGTGTGTGAACACGATTTGGTAAAGGTAGCGGTGAGAGGCCATGTAGGAGTACATGGTGGGTTGTCTCATTGTAGCCGTCCTCAGGAACTGAGTTCTGTGTTTGTGATCCATGAACAGTTACTACCACACATTGGGCTCCGGGCACTCCAAGCTCTCTCGACTTATTAATCAACATGATCTCTGTCCAGGAGTTGCAACTAGTTTCTGGTGTTTGTAGGTAGTGTTAGTAGTCTACCAAGTGGCACCCGGTACAGGTGGGCTTGGGACAGACTAGGCACCGTGGCATGGTGTACCAAGCGTACATCCACCCGTCGAGGTGGGCTTGGGAACCCTGCTCACATCGTTTGGGGCCGTGAGCGACACCCCGGCCGGATCTCCTTGCGGATGGAACCCGAATAGGCGATAAACCTAGACGAGAGACTTGTGTGGTTAGTCAGGTCGTGGCCGACTCCCTCGCCAGGCTTCCGCTTGAAGGTTGCCGAGATACATGACGTGTACATGGCGGTAAGTGGCGAGAGCGTGTGTGAAGAAGTACACCCCTGCAGGGTTAATATGATCTATTCGAATAGCCGTGTCCGCGGTAAAGGACTTCTGGGTTGCCTGTACAGTTCATAGACAAGTGAAAGTGGATACTCTAAAATGTGCAAGATAAGCGTGAGTGCTATGGATGGCGTTCTCGTAGGGAGACGGGAGCGGATCCATAGTGGCGTATTGATTTGGTGAATATGTGGACTCGTGTGCGCCACCTCAAAAGAGTTACTTGCAGTCGTAGTTTAGGATAGCCACCGAGTCAAAGCTGGCTTGCTGCAGTTAAACTCCACCACCCCTTTGTTGATAATGATGCATATGTAGTTAGTTCTGATGTAAGTCTTGCTGGGTACATTTGTACTCACGTTTGCCTATTTTACGTTTTTGCAGAGAGACTTCAGTCTCGCTAGTAGTTCCGCGTGGACTTCGACGTTTAGCTTGTTACCTCAGCTACGATCTTGTGCCCTCGGCAGGATCTGGTAGATAGTCAGGCTTCTCAGCCTTTTTCATTTGTAGATGTCTGTACTCAGACATGATAAGCTTTCGCATGTGCTTGATCTGTATGCTCTGAATGTTGGGTCATGAGACCCATGTTTGTAATATCTCGCTCCTCGGAGCCTATTGAATAAATACTTGAGTTGTAGAGTCATGTTGTGATGCCATGTTGTATTTGCACATATCGAGCATATTGTGTGTATGTTATTGAAATGCTTGGTATGTGTGGGATCTGACTATCTAGTTGTTTATCCTTAGTAGCCTCTCTTACCGGGAAATGTCTCCTAGTGCTTCCACTGAGCCATGGTAGCTCGCTACTGCTCCGGAACTCTTAGGCTGGCCGGCATGTGTCCTTCTTCGTTCTTGTGTCTGTCCCTTCGGGGAAATGTCACGCGATGAATACCGGAGTCCTGTTAGCCCGCTACAGCCCGGTTCACCGGAGTCCTGCTAGCCTAGTGCTACAGCCTGGATTCACTCGCTGATGACCGACACGTTCGATGCTGGGTCATGGATGCCTGTACCTGTAAGTTTGTGCCACTTTGGGTTTACGACTAGCCATGTCAGCCTGGGCTCCTTATCATATGGATGCTAGCGACACTATCATATACGTGTGCCAAAAGGCGCAAACGGTCCCGGGCAAAGGTAAGGCGACACCCGTGGGGATACCGTGCGTGAGGCCGCAAAGTGATATGAGGTGTTATATGCTAGATCAATGTGGCATTGAGTCGGGGTCCTGACAACATAATAAACTTTAAACATGCAATTTGATGCAAACACCAAAAATAAACAGCTGTTGCAGTCATGCCTAACCAAATATATACAACAAAGTTTGAAGGCTTGAGAAGTTTACCATAAAATCTTCTTCATAAGCATTGCCTTTATTCTACATTTTGTTAAGAGTAAATATAGATGTGATAATATACGAAAAAAGGGAGAATATTTAAGATAAGATGAAGAGTGATGCTACATAACCAAGTAGCTATAAATGTAAGTGCAGCGATACAGGCAAAAGGTATAGCCAAGAGCAATGCACAGCTAAACTTCTTCAGTACCAACCTTATGGTAAGAGTAAATATAGATCTGGTGTGTAGAAAATGGAGGGCAAAGGAAAATGAGCTGCAGAGTGATGGTACATGAACAACTACCTGCCATTATAAGTACACTGATAAAGGACAGCATGTACTTACAAGAACAATGCAGAGCTAAAAAAACATTGGCATTGGATATATTCTACACTAATGTAACCATTCATACAGATCAGATAATTTGGAGCGAACAATTGATAAGCAAGCTATCATGCATACTGCTGTCACATAATGAACCAGATATGTATGCAAGTACAGTGATACAGGACAACGGGTACTAACAAGAGCAAAGCAGCGGGCAACATATTTGCGATATCCTGTCGTTCTTTTCAAACCGGAATTCTTCTTTGAGCAGATTTCCTGCAAAAAAGATCCGTGAGGCACATGTGGAGAAGTAGAAGTTCAAATTGTCATGTGATTTCATAGACAGTACCTCATCCTGGGAACGAGACCAGTGCATAACAAGGTTTTTCCATTCAATGTCTTCTAAATTTAGCACAGGAGACTTCACCGGAAATTCGTTTATAGACTTGCCATCAAAGTGTGATTTCCTCAGGTAACACCGATACTGCTGCAATGCTTCCTTGAAAAGCACAAGCAAGCTTTGCTCGTCATGACTATCCAGATTGACCCTCGCCTAGTTACAACAATGTAATGTAAATCAGCAGAAAACAGGAAAATAATAACCATGAATAATAGCACTTACACGTAAGTTGGACAGGAAGATGTGAAAATGGTGTTTGTCTTCACAATAATCTTCCCATGATGGGAATATATGCACGTAGTCCCTAACAACATTGAAAGCATTGTATTTTAAACTGGGAATAAATGGAATGGGGTTCCAATCTGCAGGAATTGGCCGTCTCTGCAGTTGGGATAGGTCTTCGGCCGGTGGACTTGCTGTACTTATAGCTGGAGTGGGATTTTTCTGTGGTACAGCTGGTGCTATGGCAAATGAAATCGGTATACCTTTTGCTGGAGTGCAGGTCCTGTGTGGTGGGGCTAGTGGTGTGGCCAATGAAGTATGGGTACAGTCTGCTGGAGTCGGTCCTATGTTTTGTGTCACTGGTTGTACATCCAATATAAGTGGGGTGATGTCTGATTTCTCCGGCACCACCATGTTTTTCAAGGACTTTGTTGGTGCTCCTTTAGGTTCGTCAATCACCCTCTTCCTTTTTGATGTCTGATGCACAAGAACAGCATTTGAGTGAAAAACATGGTATGATGACAGATGGAATATGTATTGATAATGGATGGGCATGGCATCTCGACATATATGATGAGTAAACTAAGCAGATGGCGGTGCAACAAAGTAGAAGAAATGCAAGACAACATATGCAAGATACCTGCAATCAATAAAACATTGCCAAATTAGAACAGGCACCTTGATGGGTGAACAGGACATGCCATCTGCCTTTGACTCCTCGAGGTTAGAATAGTCATTAGGATCATATTCTGAACAAGAGTCTACAGGTGGGGAGCGTATGAGTTTCATTGCATCCAGAATGGCACTCAATGCCTTGGTGCCAATTTTGTAAGTCATTGCAGTGTTTAGCTTAACTTTGCCTATGTTGTCTCAACATAGCCGGTCCCAAGCCCGGGTAAAGGAGGAGGGTTGTGATAGGCTTGGCGAGCCAACTTAAAAACTCAGCCACTCTTATGGAGATGAAACCCAAAAGATTTTCGTTGGGGCGTAACCCTCTCAGCGACGCGCCACATCGAAACCCGGGTGTGGTGGAAAATGGGCAAGGGCCGGGCCGTCACCCCTCAAGTGGCGTGTCGTATCTTGATCCGGATACGGTGGCAAGTGAGCGAGGATCGGGTCGTCGCATCCTTAGTGGCACGCTACATCGGCGCCCGGATGTAGTGGAAAATGAGCAAGGGTCTTCGCATTTGACTCGACGAGTGTGAAGGGTAAGGAAGCTAGCTGAGCCTAGGAGGATTCGCTTAGGTAGCTGGAACGTAGGATCTCTGACAGGGAAGCTTCGGGAGCTAGTTGATGCAGCGGTGAGGAGAGGTGTTGATATCCTTTGCGTCCAAGAAACCAAATGGAGAGGACAGAAGGCGAAGGAGGTGGAGGATATCGGCTTCAAGCTGTGGTACACGGGGACGACTGCAAACAGAAATGGCGTAGGCATCTTGATCAACAAGAGCCTCAAGTATGGAGTGGTAGACGTCAAGAGACGTGGGGACCGGATTATCCTGGTCAAGCTGGTAGTTGAGGACTTGGTTCTCAATGTTATCAGCGCGTATGCCCCGCAAGTAGGCCACAATGAGAACACCAAGAGGGAGTTCCGGGAAGGCTTGGAAGACATAGTTAGGAGTGTACCGATTGGTGAGAAGTTCTTCATAGGAGGAGACCTCAATGGCCACGTGGGTGCATCTAACACAGGTTTTGAAGGGGCGCATGGGGGCTTTGGCTATGGCATCAGGAATCAAGAAGGAGAAGATGTCTTAAGCTTTGCTCTAGCCTACAACATGATTGTAGCTAACACCCTCTTTAGAAAGAGAGAATCACATCTGGTGACTTTTAGTAGTGGCCAACACTCTAGCCAGATTGATTTCATCCTCTCGAGAAGAGAATATAGGCGTGCGTGCCTAGACTGTAAGGTGATACCTGGAGAGAGTGTTGTACCCCAGCATAAGCTGGTGGTTGCTGACTTCCGCTTTCGGATTTGTGTCCAGTGGGATAAGCGTGCCAAAGTCGCTAGAACAAAGTGGTGGAAGCTCAAGGGGGAGGTAGCTCAGGTGTTCAAGGAGAGGGTAATTAAGGAGGGCCCTTGGGAGGAAGGAGGGGATGCGGACAATGTGTGGATGAAGATGGCGACTTGCATTCGTAAGGTGGCATCGGAGGAGTTTGGAGTGTCCAGGGGAAGGAGAAGCGAAGATAAGGATACCTAGTGGTGGAATGATGATGTCCAGAAGGCGATTAAAGAGAAGAAAGATTGCTTCAGACGCCTATACCCGGATAGGAGTGTAGACAACATAGAGCAGTACAAGATGGCGAAGAAGGCCGCAAAGCGAGCTGTTGGTGAAGCAAGGGATCGGGCATATGAGGACCTCTACCAATGGTTAGGCACGAAGGAAGGTGAAAGGGACATCTATAAGATGGCTAAGATCCGGGAGAGGAAGACGAGGGATATTGGCCAAGTCAAATGCATCAAGGACGGAGCAGGCCAACTCTTGGTGAAGGATGAGGAGATTAAGCATAGATGGCGGGAGTACTTCGACAAGCTGTTCAATGGGGAGAATGAGAGTTCTACCATTGAACTGGACGACTCCTTTGATGAGACCAGCATGCGTTTTGTGCGGCGCATCCAGGAGTCTGAGGTGAAGGAGGCTTTAAAAAGGATGAAAGGAGGCAAGGCGATGGGCCCTGATTGTATCCCCATTGAGGTGTGGAAAGGTCTCGGGGACATAGCGATAGTATGGCTAACCAAGCTTTTCAACCTCATTTTTCGGGCAAACAAGATGCCAAAAGAATGGAGATGGAGTATATTAGTACCAATCTTCAAGAACAAGGGGGGTGTTCCGAGTTGTACTAATTACTGTGGAATTAAGCTGATGAGCCATACAATGAAGCTATGGGAGAGAGTCATTGAGCACCGCTTAAGAAGAATGACAAGCGTGACCAAAAATCAGTTTGGTTTCATGCCTGGGAGGTCGACCATGGAAGCCATTTTCTTGGTACGACAACTTATGGAGAGATATAGGGAGCAAAAGAAGGACTTGCATATGGTGTTCATTGACTTGGAGAATGCCTATGATAAGATACTGCGGAATGTCATGTGGTGGGACTTGGAGAAACACAAAGTTCCAGCAAAGTACATTACCCTCATCAAGGACATGTACGATAATGTTGTGACAAGTGTTCAAACAAGTGATGTCGACACCGATGACTTCTCGATTAAGATAGGACTGCATCAGGGGTCAGCTTTGAGCCCTTATCTTTTTGCATTGGTGATGGATGAGGTCACAAGGGATATACAAGGAGATATCCCATGGTGTATGCTCTTTGCGGATGATGTGGTGCTAGTTGACGATAGTCGGATGGGGGTAAATAGGAAGTTAGAGTTATGGAGACAAACCTTGAAATTGAAAAGGGTTTAGGCTTAGTAGAACTAAAACCGAGTACATGATGTGTGGTTTCAGTACTACTAGGTGTGAGGAGGAGGAGGTTAGCCTTGATGGCCAGGTGGTACCTCAGAAGGACACTTTTCGGTATTTGGGGTCAATGTTGCAGGAGGATGGGGGTATTGATGAAGATGTGAACCATCGAATCAAAGCCGGATGGATGAAGTGGCGCCAAGCTTCTGGCATTCTCTTTGACAAGAGAGTGCCACCAAAGCTAAAAGGCAAGTTCTACAGGATGGCGGTTCGACCCGCAATGTTGCATGGCGCGGAGTGTTGGCCGACTAAAAGGCGACATGTTCAACAGTTAGGTGTGGCGGAGATGCGTATGTTGAGATGGATGTGTGGCCACACGAGGAAGGATCGAGTCCGGAATGATGATATACGAGATAGAGTTGGGGTAGCACCAATTGAGGAGAAGCTTGTCCAACATCGTCTGAGATGGTTTGGGCATATTCAGCGCAGGCCTCCAGAAGCTCCAGTGCATAGCGGACGGCTAAAGCGTGCAGAGAATGTCAAGAGAGGGCGGGGTCGACCGAATTTGACATGGGAGGAGTCCGTTAAGAGAGACCTGAAGGATTGGAGTATCGACAAAGAGCTAGCTATGGACAGGGGTGCGTGGAAGCTTGCTATCCATGTGCCAGAGCCATGAGTTGGTTGCGAGATCTTATGGGTTTCACCTCTAGCCTACCCCAACTTGTTTGGGACTAAAGGCTTTGTTGTTGTTGTTGTTGCTGTTGTTGTATTGCAGTGTTTAGCTTCAAGAGTGGACTGCTGCTAGTGCGACACAAAGCAGCTACACAGATCAAAGTGTATATATATAACGAGAAAACCTTGAGCATCAGATATAAATCAGCAAAGTGGAACTTGCTGGAATATATGTGCTAGTATTGCCGGTATGGCTAGAAAGGCTTCGGATACCAGCTCTCTTCAAGTGAACGTGCGGTACTGTTAATATCAGTGTAACTCTCAAAGGCGACACAGCTCCACATTTCCTTGCTATTCTTATAGGATTCAAGTGGGTAGGCCACTACAAATCCTATTCCTATGTTTACAAGATCCTACGAATCAAAGAGGCTCAAAGTGTCCATCACAACCGACCCTATAGACCTCTACACTGCAAATGTCCCTGCTCATCTTCAGTACAAGGAACATACTGTACTACTATCATACTCCCTCCGTTCCAAAATATAAGTCTTGGTAGAGATTTCCACTATGGATCACATACAGATGTATCCAGATACATTTTAGAGTGTAGATTCACTCATTTTGCTCCATATGTAGTCCATGGTGGAATCTATACAAAGACTTGTATTTAGGAACGGAGAGAGTACATATTAACGAAGAACGAAAGAGGAACATGGTAAAGAAGAGCAAGAAGATTTTGGATAATAAAATGTTGGTTGCGCAGTGCCCACACATGATGAACCAGAGCGCATTAAGAATGCAACTCCCAGCTGTCTCTTGACCATTTCAGGCGGTTGGATGAAGATCCTATGTCTCCTAACCCTTCTGCTTCCCCGCCTCTGATTCTTCCTATACAGAACACCGCACGGGCCGCCGGCCGGACCACCGGCCCCCACCGCCTGTGTTCCTCCGCCACCCCACCTCCACCCCCGCCCCAACCCCCACCTCCGTCGAGTTTTCTTCGTTCGGCGAGGCCCCACAACCACCCGAGCCCCTTCGATCGCACCGGCAAACTCCGGCGAGCTCTGAAAAATTGACTGACTCAGTTTTGAAATTTAGTCTACTGTGATTTAACTAGTGTGGAATATAAAAGGGGAAAACCATAAGCATTGGGAGTATAGTGTTGAGCGTGCCATAGCGGATCTGAAGGTGCAAACCGGACAAAGGCAACTTCGCAACCAAGACAAGAAATCAGAGTAAAGCAGTGGCGATCTATTTTCTTGCTGTCATAAATAAGTTGAGCAGATACGAAAGAGTACCGCCTGTCGTGGATTTGTCACGGCAGATGTCCTTAGTGTCAGGACTTAGTCGCGAGGCCAACGCATCTATGTGGTAGCTTGAGAGGGGTTGAGCGGAATCGAGAGACGCAACACAAGACAGGGATTTAGACAGCTTCGAGCCCCGGGAAACATCATCCGGTAAAAACCCTACATGCTGTTTGAGGCTAGGTCTCATTATCATCACGAGGGAGTCGCCGTAAACCGGCTCTCCTCTTTGTGTCTAGCCCTATGATTGTTTCTTCTTGCTTGTAGCTTGTAACTCCTCCCTCTTCGGGGAGCCCTGCCCCTCCTTATATATTGAAGGGGCGGTTTACATGACTAGTCCTAGTTGGATTAGGATTACTCTATTACAAGTGGAGTCCTAGTCTTGCTTCCTTTGTAGGAGAATAGTCCTTATGCTTTCCTCATAAACCGGCCCACCATTAAACGTGAACCGGCCTTCTGGGCCTTGGGCCTCGTCATCCATCTAACCCGCCCACCGGGTTACTAATGAACCGCCAAGACCGGGTGGGTAGCCCGTGAACCGCCAAGCTCCGGGCGGGTTACCAGTGAGTCGTCCAGTCCGGCCGGGTTAAACTTCCGGCCGGTTTACACCGCGGGGTATATCCCCGACATTAGCCCCCAAGTTTAGCTTAGATTTATCCATGGTAAACTTATGCTGCAAAATAAACACAAGAACAAATTTGACAGGTTGTGCTCCGGGTTAGGAATTCTTGTAGACCGGCACCTGATCGTCCTTAAGTCCTTGTCATTTCCTCCTTCTAGAAAATCCGGGTCAATAACCAGCTTCATACTCAAATTGCTGATGTTGGCTTCTTATAGAAAAAATATTGTGAAGAATGATCCACTTGAATCGGCTTCCAAAGCGCCGGTTTAAGAAATATTGGTCTTGAAATACTCATCTGATATTCAACCGATTTGAAGATGCAGAACTTGTCGGTTTTATCATTGCCAAAGACTGTTGGGTTATAAAAACTTGGTAATTTCGAGTCATGATTGTTGCAGACACCGGTTCATGATTGTTGCCAACGCCGGTTCATGATTATTAATGACACCGAGTTGCAGCCACAGGGTCATAATGATTGGTGACGCCGGGTCAACCTAGTTTGCTCAATCAGAGAATTTGAAAATATTTCTTCGATAATAATATAATACCTGTAGCCCCCAAGTCTTGAGCAGAACAAAGTGATGGCTTAAGACTTGCTTCAATATAAATACTACCACTATCGAAGAAATCCATGTTGTTCATCCCAGTCACTTAGTAAAACTGAATACTCCATATTATGTAGCCCCCAAGTGCCGGGTTGTTATGCTTGCAGCAACCTGGGACTTGTAATTTCCTGATGCTCATAAAAGCTTCAACTAGTGTAGCCCCCAAGGGCCGGGTCATTATGCAATAATGAGCAAGGACTTTGATATATACTTTAATGAAAATAACACTTAATAATGTAACCCCCATCATGGGGCTTGAATTCACGTCCACAAGGTTAAGAGCCTTGTGCTTTACCAACTGAGCAGTGGACCCTTCAATATAATGAATAAAAATCTTTGTACCTTGAATTGTTTAACAGGAGCAATTGGTAGCCCCCAAGGGCCGGCTCATTATAATGTGATGAGTCGGGTCTTCAATAAGATGAACAAAGAATGACTTTGCATTAGCCCCCAAGTGTCATGGTGCATGCTTGTAGCGACATGAGACTTGCATATTTGATGTAATCTCAAATTTAATAATGTAGCCCCCAAGTGCCGGGTTGTAAGCCTGCAGCAACTCGGGACTATTCCTTCAATTGTAGAATAAAAGCCATATCCATTGATAACATAATATCCATTGCGCTAAAGCGACTTTGAAAACCTCAATCATAATATTAATAACCATAATAAAAATCCAGCCATGTTGGCTATTCAAGATAATATAATCCGGTATGAAAACCTTATTCATTCAATATCATAATGAAAATTCAGCCAAGTTTGGCTATTTGAATAATATAACCCAATCATTTATAAGCGCATGATTCCAATGGCGCAATCCAAATATATACTTGCGACTTATAGTCCAAAGCCAGGCCGGTTTAATAAACATCAGTGATTTATAATCATGCTTTATTCAACCTGTTTCTGCATACAACAAGTTTAAAGTGTCCTGGCGGTTTATCGCCGGATGGGTCATAATGCCCAACATATAACCTGGGTTTATAACCAAGGTTGCACTTAAGAATAATCAAATATGAAATATATCATACCTGCGATATTGAATCACATTGCTGGTTTTACCAACTTTTTGTAATAAGAGTGATAACCCCAATCTTGAGTAATGATAACTCCTTTCATACTGTGCCGGTCGATGATAAACCGTACCGGGTTGTGATAAACACCGGCTTAACCATATATAATACTGGCGACTCGTAGTCAAACCAGACCGGGCTGATAGTCTCCGGATTATAACTTGATCGAGCACTGACAACTCATAATTGAAAGTCGAGCCGGGTTAATGAACGCCGGTTTACTCCATAATAGGATGATAACAGAAAATCAAAAAATCAAAGCGGGCAAATAATCTCCGGATTAAGAATTGACCGTGTTCCGTAAATTGACAGTCGAACCGGTCTGCGAATTTTATCGGTTTAAGAACGCAACAAAGAAGAAATACTTATTAAAGAAAATTTCAAGCAAAGGCAATAATAAAACCATTTGCAAAAAACATGCTATACTGAGCTGATCAGATGGTGTTACCGTGGTCGGACAGGACCAAGCCCCCAATAGGAGTGACAATGGTTCAAGTCAGCCAGGTCCCCAAATGAAACCGTGGCATATATGCCAAATCAAGAGGCGTGGCAATGGTTCGGGTTCGACCAAGCCCCCAAGTGATTTCGTGGCCTTAGGCCGATCAAGAGGCGTGACTGGTTCAGACTTGACCATGTCCCCAAGTGATCTGGTGGCTGTCGCCTATCAAAAGGTGTCGCGTTGGTTCGGACACGACCAAGGCCCCAAGTGATATATAAAAAGCAAATATCAAGGGGTAAACCGGAGGCCGCTTTAAGACAAAACCTCCGTGTAACCACGCATGATGTAAAAAAGAACAGAGACCCCGCTTTATGAAGCAGAAGCCCCCATGTGATCAATATGTTAGGCCAATAAGGCAGGATATCCATGTTTGAACCGCACATCATGGCAGCAGGTCCTCTTCGGTAATTTTTAACTTTTTTGCAAGAGATAAATTCTTCTTGAACCGGGATCTTGAACCGGATATGGAGAGCTTCAAAGCTTTGTGGGAGACATCTTTCCCTTGAACCGGATTTTAAAGCGGAATCTTCATTTTCAGCCGGAAATTTTCTGACGGCCTTTAAACTCGAACTTGCGAGAAGTTAATTCCTTTTTGAACCAGAAATTCTTAAACCGGATTTGAGAGCTTCAGTGAGACTGGCTTCCCTTGAGCCGGATTTTAAACCGGAATCTTTTCTGACGACCCGGAACTTCTTCATTGAGCCGGGATTTTGTAATTGTCATATACTTTCTAAGCCGGAAATTTTCTGACGGCCTTCAAATAACAGTAGCCTCCGGGACCGGGTTATCTTTCCCTCCATTGTCCTGGGGTTTTTAAATTTGCTGAAACTGGCAAGATTTGTTGCGTCATATCATCGTAGTCCCCGAGTCTCAAGGTGACTCGAAGAGTTGGCTTGAGATTCTCCATATGTGACCGTGATGTAAACCGGCATAAGTTGTATATCATCTGTGTTGATAGCCCGATGTGAATCCACAGAAGGTTGAGGTGAATGCGGTGGGTTATAAATGATCTCGTATGAGCCGTGTCAGCAACTCGGCCAATGGTTCCTTCCAACTGGTGATTTGAAGTTAACCAAACTGTAATGGCGGCGACTTGTGCGCCTGCCCATTGAACCACCCAGTGCAGACAGCGGTTGATAGTATATGATAATTTGCCTCCATTTTGTTGAAAGAAAACCGGGCTATCCAAGCTGTGACTTGTTCATACTCAATAAACACCTCATGCAGACAGGTGCGGCCCGATATGTTGATGTAGACCAAGCCGCGAGAGACGGATGGTGAAGACGACCGGATCATCAGAAGCGGCTTAGACAGATGAACCGGACACGGCGTTGTAAGCCGGCGCGGACGGGAGAGTATGTGAACTTGTGTTTTGGTAACGAACAATGTCCATTTTTTCACAAATTCTGGCTTGATAGCCCCCGAGGCTTGAGGCGACTCGAGGAGTCGTCTTCAAGCTATTTGTTCCTGAAATAAAACACATGAATGCATTACACTGTTCATAATAATTTTGATGACTTTGTCAACTTGTGTTCAAGTTGTTAATCGTTTGACTCGACTAAGTAGGCTCACGCGTGGACTTTTTTCATGGAATATGATATGTTCAGGGTCGACAAAGTCCATTATAGGCATCAGAGTCGATTGACAATTCCATACCCACTACTTGGTCGGTTACGAGTTGCATCTGACTTAGTAAAGAACAAACATAAAATTATTTCACTGGTATGTAGGGCACCCATGTTTGAACTGTGCATCGTGGCAAATAGTCCTCTTTGGTAACCTTACGACTCAACTTTATGAGAAGAAATGATAGCCCCCAAGATTAACTCAAAGGTTCCAGATATATTTAATTGACTGGAAAAAATGAAATTTAAATATAAAAGTGACTTAGCTTGTTCTTATGATGTGGCATAAGCCGGCGAAGTCGGAGATGGTCCAGCTTGGAACAGTGTATGGTAAAGGCGAGTTGGGCGCCGGACAGGGCAGGCCGCACAGAGCCGGTGCAAGGCCAGGTCGCGCGCGTGGTCGGCGAAGTGGCAAACGGGGCCGTGCCCAGCCGAGTCGCGGGACGCCGAAAAAGGCCGGCCGGACTGCGGGGAAGCCGGCGTGGAACCAGAACGGCGCGGACCCGGCAGGGGCGAGCGGGACGACGGACGCGCAGGAGGCCGGTGGCTTGATCACACACAGAGCGAGGCACCAACAACTCTGGCGGAAGATGAGGCGTCTTGCCAGAAGCGGAGCGCGCCATGGCAGCAGAGACAGGGTAATAGGCGACTCGGACGGGCGCCCGGCGATGCACGGCCGCGGCCGCGACATAAGAACATCCGCAAGGCGGCAACGGCAGCTCAGGTGACTCGACGCAAGGCGAACGGCGGAGCCTGCGGCCCAGTCCGTTTCCGGGTCGTGATGGCTTTGTGTTTTTCTTCTTCTTCCTTTTCAACTCGGTATCCTGTTCATCCTTGTACGCTCAATGCATGAACCTTCCATGCTTCAGCCCTGTCACATTATTGCTAGTTCCTCGATTCCCAATCGAACATGCAACAAGCAGAAAGCACCAAAACACCCTGTTCCTTGTATAGCCCGTACTAGTACAATAATAACTGGTCAGTAATCTGTCTTCACGTCAATCGCGGCCGGCTTGCTGTGATGTAAACGACGGCAGTTGATTTTGACCACTGGGTTTGACTGACAAAGCACCTCCTTGTGCACAGATTTGCTTTAGTAAGGATTGGTAAAACAATATTAGTCCACAAATAGATTCTCCTAGGAGCTTGTGTCTGTACGTCGCGATGTACTGGCCTGGCATATTACTTTTCTTTTTTCTTTCAGACGGATTTGACGCGGAGGTCGCGTGCACCAGCTGCGACTTCCATCGATCAGCCTAATCCTCGGGACTTAAAACAAAACTGCGTATTTTGCCTGCCATGGATCTAATCTGCTTCACGTGCACTAGGAACGGCAATTAAACAATGCAATACTCTGAGTCGGTCTCGGACTCGGCGGATTACCACGGCGCATCTATCGGCCGTACAATATGTAACCCTAAAACAATCTCAATCTCATACATGCCGATCTGACTGCTCGTTGATGGCGTAGATCCTCTTCACTCTGGCTCTTACTTCATCCGAAAAATTGTGAACTCCTTGATTCCTAAAAGAGATCCCTCCAAGAACTCAACACCACCGTGCGCAGCCCCATGGTGGGCGCCAACTGTCGTGGATTTGTCACGGCAGATGTCCTTAGTGTCAGGACTTAGTCGCGAGGCCAACGCATCTATGTGGTAGCTTGAGAGGGGTTGAGCGGAATCGAGAGATGCAACACAAGACAGGGATTTAGACAGCTTCGGGCCCCGGGAAACATCATCCGGTAAAAACCCTACATGCTGTTTGAGGCTAGGTCTCATTATCATCACGAGGGAGTCGCCGTAAACCGGCTCTCCTCTTTGTGTCTAGCCCTATGATTGTTTCTTCTTGCTTGTAGCTTGTAACTCCTCCCTCTTTGGGGAGCCCTTCCCCTCCTTATATATTGAAGGGGCGGTTTACATGACTAGTCCTAGTTGGATTAGGATTACTCTCTTACAAGTGGAGTCCTAGTCTTGCTTCCTTTGTAGGAGAATAGTCCTTATGCTTTCCTCATAAACCGGCCCACCATTAAACGTGAACTGGCCTTCTGGGCCTTGGGCCTCGTCATCCATCTAACCCGCCCACCGGGTTACTAATGAACCGCCAAGACCGGGCGGGTAGCCCGTGAACCGCCAAGCTCCGGGCGGGTTACCAGTGAGTCGTCCAGTCCGGCCGGGTTAAACTTCCGGCCGGTTTACACCGCGGGGTATATCCCCGACACTGCCTCTGGTGCGGCGCCGTGTACGCATCTGTTGAGAATTTGACGGTGCTGCGGTAGCGATGGCTGTCGGCGGCGTGGAAGCAGATCTAGGAGGGTAGACGGTGGCAGCGGGGTGCGGTGGACGAGATGGTCGTAGGAGTAGCGCCGGCAAGGTGGACGACAGCGGGGATGAAGCGAGAGGACGGGATGCAAGGATCCCAGTCCGAAGGTGTGGATGAGAGAGGTCGATCTCTTGTAATGGACGGCGGCGTCGGGGTATCAGCTCCGGCATGGTGGAGGAGGACGGCGGTGGATGGGGTGGCGGACGGCGGCGGACGGAGGAGGGTGGGGTGGAGAGGGTGTTTTGGCGCCCACGGAGTACGAATGGGGAAAAGGGAGGTAGAGAGGAAGGGGGGAACCATGTATTCAGGGCGCGCTTGTCTCAAATGCGAGGAAATTTACAAACTTAGCCCCCGTTTCAAATTTCTACTACATCACAGCAACATTAGTCGGTTGGGGATAGGACGGTAATCTCGCATACACCGAATATTTGCTGACGAGAGTTTGTTTTTGGCGCCCACCGTGTATGAATATGAATCGGGGAGGGAGTCAATTTCGGCCGAGGACACACTGTGTTTTGGCGCCCACCGTGTATGAATCTGGGTGAGAGGCGGTTACGTCATGTTTGGGTGAAATTACAAACCTACCCCTATCGAAACCTATAGAAATCCAGTAGATAGGCTTTGCGTGGCAGGGATAGGCAGTAGTGATTTCCATCTCGCAGATTTTGGTTTCGGGCGGTTACTGTGACTTTCCCCGCTTCGTTCAAATTTTGCAGAGTGCACGTTTACCGTGCCAACTCAATTTGAATCCCGTTTGTATTCTATTTTTTCGGGCGGGATCCATTTTCAATTGGAATTACATCCTATATACATCATTTTTATATATACTTTCAAAAGCACAACAAAGAATTCTGCTCCTTTATATGTATAATATGATTTACAAATACAACGATCTCGAAATCTTAAGGTTGAATTCAAAAAAATTTAACCAAATTATGTTCTACTAAAATGTATGGATCAGTAATATCTACATATTAAATAACATAGATGTGCGTGAATTCATATGAGTATGCATGTTTGATAGATCAATTTTGGTTCGAGTATGGATTACATGTATCATCATCTCGAATTCATATATTTGAATCCGTTTTTTGTTCACTCCTTTCACGCCCATCTCTCTCACATGCATGCTCCTTCAGGTAGCTATCACTCTCTTTTCTCTGGCTCACCCGCACGCTCACTTCATGTTTCTCCTATCCTCGCAAACATGGTCTCTCGACGTCTCCCTTGAGAAGTGTCACACTCTCCCTATCATTATACATTACATGGTTTTCATTATCTCTCACGTCTCTACTGTTCTCTGGTATCACTCGGTACCTAAGCTTTCTTTTTCACCGCCACATACACAGTCTCCACTCGTCTTTCACTTTGTATTTCTCTCTATGAGATTCTCTCACACACCCTATATGTCTCTACATATGACTCATACCACTAAAATTACTCTCTCTCCCTCTCTCTCCTGTAGACACAACATTTGTTGCGGTCTCCTTTTCGTCTCCATCCCAGACTGAGATTATTCATTTGTTTACCGATCAGACAACCCCGACTACCGTCTCCTCTCTCTCTCTCTCTCACAGACACACACACACACACAACTCCTGCTTCCACTCCCCTTCCCGACTACCGTCTCTCTCACACACACACAAAACTCTCGCTTTCGCACCCCGACTCATATTTCTCTCACAAACATTTATCGACTAGCTAGCCTCTAGATAGGTTTATACAACCGCACACTCGTGCTTCCACCATCGCATACATGTCTCTCTCCTGCTCCTTGTATCTATGTAGCTTTTTCTTCCCTTCTTGAGACACGCCCTCTCAATCATGCACACACACACTATCGACTCATTTTAAGCTGATACCTATCGCGCACACACTCCTTGTGTCTTTGTCACACATGCACTCCATCCTCCTCCACTCTCCCTCTCTCTCACACACACGTGGGCTTTTTGCAACAACTAGCAAGATGCCCATGCGTTGCACGGAACATCAAGATGCATTTGTATGAGTAGTTTATCTTGTGGGGGAAAAGGATGAACGAGGGAAGGCCTTATTTGCAAATGTGGAGAGGGGTGTGGGTATCTTTTTGCAAAATTCCCATAGTTTCTTTCCTATCCGTCAGATATAGATCGGACGGCCTATATTGCAGGATGGCAGGCACACGATCATCACCGACAATGCTTTTTATATGAGTAGGGATAAAAAATAGAGTTGGTGATGATGGTGGGCCTGCCATCCTGCAATGTAGGTCGTCCGATTTATATCTGACGGACAGGAAGGAAAATATGGCAATTTACCCACACTCTTCACCACATTTGCAGATAAGGCCTTCCCTTGTTCATCCTTTTCTCCCACAAGATCTTGATGTTCTGTGCAACGCATGGGCATCTTGCTAATAAGAGTCGAAATTAGGCATATACCACTTCTCGAGTCTTGAAACCAACAACATTCCTCCCTTATCTCATCAAAACCGCCAAAGGAATATATTTTGAGTGAAACATAACATATTTTTAGTGATATATGCATTTCAAAACTAGATTTTTTTTTCTATCAAATCGGTGAATATGTATTAATCTACTTTGATCGTGTGGCAACGCATTGGCACATTGCTAGTAGTTATTATAATTTTTTGGACACCAGACAAACGGTGGAGTACATATACGAAGAGAAGAGGCGCATGCACGTAGTCGGCCTCTCGCTGTCTCGCACACATGAGTGTTACGTAAAGGTGACATTAACAAATAAACCCTAAAACCCTAGGTGCACGATTGCTGCATTCGCGGGTACCGGGTACGTGGTGGAGCACCTTTGTAGGAATAGTCAGCTCGCGTGATAATTTGATCCATAGGAATTGATGGTCGGGACCACAGGTGAATGACTTGGAGCGCGGTGGCTTGCCAGTTGCCACAAATCGAGTAGCCACGTTTAAAATATCATTTTTTTAGCGGGGTTAAGAGTTCCGATTTTCAATGGCACGTTATAAGTAGTAAGTAGTTTTTAGAACGATTGGTATGGAGCGAAAATGGAATTCATAGTACTACGTACCTCCTTGGCGTATGGTTGTATGGGTTTATGTTGCGAGATGTTGAACCTGGTAGTTCTAGGGCAAATACTATGGTTTAGATTTAGATGCTGGTTTTCAATAATGGCCCTGTTTGGATACTCTAACACAGTTAGAGTTAGAGTTATTTTCTAACCCACTCTAACCCAAATAAGCACCTCTCACCGGGATAGTTGGGTTAGATGGAACTTACCCACTCTAACCCTCCCTGTTTGGATACTTTTGGGTTATTTGAGCCCCCAACTAACCCAAACTAGCTCTAACCCCATGATCCAAACAAGGCCAATGAAAATCAGAAGGGGAAACCCTTCTTTGATTAAAAAAACTACTACCTCCATTCTGGTTTACTAGTCCCCATCGTACTTTGGGTCAAAGTTTGTCCACAAATTTTACTTGTAAAATGTGAATGGAAAACGAGATTTTGTTATACCCAAACAAAAAAGGACTGGAGGGAGTGATTGCTCTGACACGGACGCGACCTCTCATAGCGCAGGCATTGAACCGACGCGCTGGCCAAGAGGGCTGCACTTGCTGTAGGCCCGGCTGAGCACGCCTCCTCGCCGCGTGAAACCAGCTTAAGACTGCCCCGTCTGCCTTCATTGAATCCATGCGTGTGCCGGCAACACGTCCTTTCGTGAGCCGGCATGCATTTTAGAACACAAAAATGACTAAATATAATTAATTTATGCATGGTCTTGACTTGTTGTGCTCACACTGGTAGCAGGAACCAGTAGAGATTTTTCTTTATTTATAACTCTCCTCACATTTTTTTGGCTTTGAAGTGAATCATGGTTATGGACATTATGTATGAATGTGCAGATATCTGTGAACATGAGTTTGATGTGGAAGTTGAACTTGGAATGTCGGGCTTGCGCGTGAACTATACCATGTCCAATGCTTCGTCTGTTATTGTTTGGAAAGTAATTGCTGTTATTACATGACCCAAAAAAACATTTTGTGCCACATCAGTAGATGCACAGACATCACAACAGGCATGCTGACTGGATAAACATTTGAACCTAGCTATTATGAAGGAAATTTTGTATTGACAACAGTTTTAGATAGCAGGAGACGCCTAGCCTGCTCTGCCTCTGCTAGCTTATTTCTGGCTTCTTCCATCTCTTCTTTGGCTTAGGTGAAGATAGAATCTGATTGCTCTTTTCGCTTCTTCAGGAACTCAGCTACATTCTCAAGGGCTGCTGCATGCTTTCTTTCGGCCTTTACTAATGCCACGAGGACACGAACAGCTGACGATTCCACCTGGCTTGTGTGTAATCCAGCATCATTTGGGAATTTTCACCTTGTGTCTAATCCAGCATCATTAGGGAACTGACACCTTGTGTGTAATTCAGCCTCATTTTGGAAACATGATCTCGAGGTTGACCATACTTCCCTCCTCGCAGGAACTGCATCCTGACATGAAGTTACTTCTTTTTTAGATCAATACTCAGAGCAACCTAGATCCATTTAGTAGAAGCCAGATAAACAGAACTCGGAGAAGTGAATTCAAAAGGAAAAGAAATATAAAATCAGACTACAAGGTGAGAACACCCACTTCCTACATCAAGCTAAAAACGAAAGCATTAGGACGATTAAGACTCTTCTTATTACACATCGAAGAACACCACACTTAACAGAAACAGAAACTACAACATATACACATCGAAGAACACGAGGCTAAACGAAAGTAATTGAAAGGGTGTTACTTACCAAAGCTCGTTTTACAAGTTTGGTGCAGCTCCTCTTTAACTTGCCATGCTCCTTGAAGATGTCCCGAATATCCTGTATTTGGTCTTCATTGCTCCTCTGCATGTTCGCACTCATGGTTTTAAAATCTCAACATGGCAAGAAAAATATACTACTAGTAATACTCGCGCATCTTGTGGGCAACATTAAAGCACTCGTCTGCCATGTTAGAGCATCTCCAACAGAATCGCAACGCGCGACGCTTTAAAAAAGCGTTTACAGTGCTGAGATCGAGAAGTAGATACTAGAGAGTAGAGGATAGTTCTCAACATAGATAGATAAAAAAAGATAATTCAACTACTCCTCGTCGTCCGACTCCTCCTCGGTGATGTCCTCCTCCGACGTCTGACTGTAGGCATGAAGATACCGATCATCGTCGGATCACCAGGGTGAGGATGCTCCTAGCCTCATGTTGAATTGAGCGTCCGCTTTTCGCCTACGCTTGTCCTCGCGATAGGCGCCTCGCTCCGCTCCGCCCTCCTTTGCGCATAGAACTCGCGCTCGTTGATGATGTCCTGCGGGAAGTGTTGGCGCCACAGCGCCATGGCTTCCTCGTCAATCTCGGCGATGCCGAGACGGTGCTCCCGCCTTCGGTTGTCGCGACGATCCTCGTTGGTGCTAAGCCGCGGCAGAGGCGCGAGCTCCTACGCCCGCTCCTGCGTCGACACGTTGGGGAAGTTCAATGTTCTATGAGGCCACCGGAGGCACCACACCGCCGCGTCGTACGCGCGGGCGGCCTCGTTGGCGGTGTCGAAATTGCCGAGGCCAAGGCGCATCCCGTGGAATCAGATCTCGGCGGAGAAGCCGCCGGAGGGGCGCGCGCGGACGCCGCGGTATCCCCAAGTTTCCCGGCGACGCGGCGGCATGGTGGCGCGGTGGCGGCGAGGCGAAAAAGAGCGGGGAGAGAGCGGTGGCGAGGCACAGAGCGGTGGCAAGGCACAGAGCGGTGGGAGGGCGTTGGATTTTATAAAGCACGCCAGACGCCGCGCGCCAAAACTAGCGCATGCCCGACCGCTTTTTCCCGCACGCGCGCGATCCTTTCCCGATGTCTTTGCTATCTCTACTCTCTTCTCTACTGTTATATTTATTTTATATTTAATATTTATCTCTACTTCCTTTACTGTCTACTTTTTTTCTCTATACTTTTTTTTCTTGCAATATAGGCCGTCCGATTTATATCTGACAGATAGGAAGGAAACAAATAGGAATTTTGCAAAAAGATACCCATACCCCTCTCCGGATTTGCAAATAAGGCCTTCCCTCGTTCATCCTTTTCTCCCACAAAGATAAACTACTCATAGAAATGCATCTTGATGCGTGCAACGCATGGGCATCTTGCTAGTTCTAAAAACCTTTCCATCATTTGCCACACTACTGGTTGTAGATGAAAAACGTACCCAAGCACAACGCGATACAGGAGCGATGCACAATTACAAGCTGATATTCTGTTGGACAATGGAGGCTATAACCAATTACTTTTATGGGAACAATAGCACCCAGGAAATTTGAAGGGTAGGTATGAACAAAATTGGAACTGCGCATGTACTGCTAAGTGATTCAATACACACATTAACAATCGAGGAGGAGAACGATGCTCGCGGCGGCCTCTGTGAGTCATGGTCGGCAACGGGAGTCGGTTCATTGTCCACGATGGTGGTACTTCTGCGCTTGGCGTCGGCTTCCGGGAAGCAGATACGAGACCGTGGAAGACGATGCCGGGGAAGAGGCTCCGTGTACGACGACAACGGTGGACCGGCTCCAGTGTGGCGTACGAGGTCGTCGATGAGGCAGATGCGCTGCGGTGGACGAGTGCGTCGATGTAAAGGGGAGGAGCACAAAGGCTGCGGTGCCGTGGAGAAGTATATTTTGCGGTGGGGATAGAAAATGGGGAGTATTCAGGTGTACTACTCTGGGTGTCGGGGTGGGGTTGGCTGGGTAGGGTGAACTTGAAGTTACGAAAACAACCCCCTACCAAGCGTCATCCGTAGGCCTGTTCCGAAGGCTATGATGGTAACTTCCCACTGTTCGAATCAGGGTCGCGGGAGATTTTCCCACTGACCTGAAAATTTTGTGACACTGGACTCCCCATGTGGCGTGTTGAGTGATTCGGCTAAGCAACTAGCGAGTAGTAGTAGTAAACTCTGCATATTAGGTTTGACCGAAGTCAAACTTCTTACAGTTTGACCAAGTTTATATAAAAATATAAACATTTACCCTAACAAATACAATAATGAATCTAATGGTATGATGTGGAAGTACATTCAATAATAGTATGTATGATGTGGAAGTACATTCAATAATGAATCTAATGGTATTTATTTGTTATTGTATATGTTAATATTTTTTGTTATAAGCTTTCTGAGAGTTTACAAAACTTGACTTTGACCAATGCTAATATGTGGACTTAAATAAAAACGGAGGGAGTACACATTTGTTTTCTTAGTTTGTAGTGAACTAATCATTTGTTGAAATTGTGAAATAAATATATTAGGCTATTGACTTCGAATGTAATGGTCTATACAATTCAATAGTTACAATCATTGTCGAATCCCAAGATGCATACAAGGTCTATAGTACTTCACAACATACTCAAACTCACATAATCCCAGTCAAATGAGAATCTAAATGCATTTCATAGTTATTACTTTGTAGGATGCAACAAAAACAACAAAAACTCTACATCAGCCATTATAGAAGCAACATTTTGACATATCCCAATGTGTGAATGAAACGTGCAGAGAGAGCTTTTGAAGATGGAGCAGATAGGGCGGGAAAGATTGTATGTATGTGGATGAGAGAGTAGGAGACAAACCTAACGAGACAGAGAGAGAGAGAGATAGAGAGAGAAAGAGAGAGGAAGAAGTTAGGTCTGTGAGAAAGATGGAGACATGTAATATATGTGAGATGCGTGTGCATCTGGATTCTGTATACGTAGAAGGAGAAAAGACAACATGTTTGATGAGAGAGCTGGAAAAACATGGACGAGAGGGGAAGGATCTCATGGGTTGAGGGATTGACAATTTTGTGTGAGGGAGAGAGGGATTGGTAATTTTGTGCGAGAGAGAGAGAGAGAGGGTAGGGGGAGGAGTCAGTCAGCCATCATCACATCACCCTGCTTCCAAATGACTCCGCATTCTCTAGCGCGGTGTGGTCACTGTCTTTGATCTGCTCGATGCCCTCTTAATTTGAAGATTGAGGTGTTGTGCATGTTGGGGGTGCAAAGAAGCACAAGCGAGAGTGGTCGCCGTATAACCTTGGATGGGGATGAATTGTGTGCTCGGGGGAGTGTGTGTGTGTGTGTGTGTGTTGTGCTGCGTGTCTCTCTCTCTCTCGCTCTCTCTCTCTCTCTGTGTGTGTGTGTGTGTGTGTGATATTGAGAGAAAACAAACCTAAGGAGAGAAATGGGTATTCACGAAGAGATTGTGCGGGCCTTGAAGTGGGCAGGGGCCGAGTGAGGGTGTCAAAATGTGCACGTTGATGCATGTGTTGCATGCGATCGTGCGAGGGACGGACGAATCGAGAGAGATGGTTGTTGTGTTATGGATGCTCCTCTCTCTCTCTCTCTCTCTCTCTCTGTATCTCTCTGTCTGTCTGTCTCTCTCTCTCTCAGACACACACACACATACAAGTAAACTAGAAGACCGTTCTCTCATGTATACACAACGTATCGGCATCTGTCTATGTCTCACTCACGCATGATCATTTGCACATTCACACCTCTCTATGTCTGTATCACACGCACACCGTCTCCACATTGCCCTTCCGCCACAACACACATATGGACACATACACACGTTCTCTCTCAGTCACACACACAAAATAAGTATTAAAAAACTAGGGCGCACCTAAAATGTCCAAATCCAAATAAACACAAACTGGAGCTAAATTCAAATATATGGAAATATTGCAGCGTCAAGAACTTTCCCAGGAAAAAAAGTTGAGTAATATTCGAGGATTGTTTTCACACACACAAAAAGTTTCGGTGGATGTCCTTCGAGCGCGACACTGTGACGCACCGTTCGATCGACCGCACGGCCATGGTTCACGCGCTTGCACAGGATTCCATATCATGGCTGTGGTACTAACTTAAAAAAAACTAATAGAAGTGCTGCCTAAGTCTAATGTTTACGTGTACTAGTACGGTTTTATTTTAAGTTTGACCAACCTTATATAAAACTAAAGTAAGCTCCCACACGCGCACTCATTAATATGACGCCGCCGCCGTTGCGCATCACCGCCATGTCACCGCCATCCCTGTGCCATGAAGCCGAAGGCTCGCCCGCTCACGTCGTTTGCAGTCCCTCCTCGCCATGCCGCCACGCTGCCAAGCACGCGAGCAGCTGGTGGAGCCGCATCTATGCATGCAGCATACGAAGAGGAGGACGAGCGCGTGCTCCAGCACGCCGGCGAGGAGGAATTAGCGTGTCATTGTCGTCTCCGCCCGCGCGGAGGAGGCGCGCATGGTGGCTGTCGCGGCGGAAGCCGGTCGCACGCACGTCGAGCCCGTAAACCGGGTGTGGACGTGGAATCTACCTTCGAGACCTTGAATGCCACGTGGATCCTGCAATCTGAAGGAGCAATTTGGGTCAGTCGACTCATGGGAGCCGTTTGATGCAACATGGATGGCTAGAAGGGCTTCTTCCACCTCTTCTGCCGTCTTCTTCCTTCGCTCCGTCGAACTTCTTTCAAAAATCGACTGACCCAAATTATACTACTAGTACGAACGTATTAAGTATAGTAGGAACATGAAGATACGAGCAGTAGTACCAACTGCAAGAAGAATAGTAGTAAGACATAGTACTAGTACTACTGTACGTACTAAAGAGTTCAAATAACGAGAAAGAACATAAACATAGTTCTGCTGGGGCCTCAGCACAACACACCCTTGAAAATAAACTAAGCAACTAGTCCGCTTGACACTGCAGTAGAACCAGCATGAGCGACGGCACTACCACCTACTCGGAGTCCGAGTCCACATCCTCGACTTCGTCCTCGTCCCTCTTCCTCTTCCTCTTCGTTGACACTTCTTTGCTTGAACTAGACACTGGGCTCTGCTTCTTCATCCAACCCTTGTAGATATTTAAACAAAGGTGGGAATCCGTTGCTGCGTACAGGATGTGATCTTCATCTAATGTCTTCGACTCCCATGCATGATGAAGCTCGTGATGAGGTTTCTTCAGTTTAGCATACGAAGGATCAATCATGGCTGCTGCCAGGGTCAGCATTGAAGGTTGAGAGGAGGACACCAGGCTTGCCTTCTAGAGATTGAAGGGCTGGCCTACAATGAGACCTATCTGACGCAGGACATCCCTGTCGTTCTTAAAGCCTACAGTAATGAATTTCACTCTTTTGTCCATGAGGAAGTTCTTAAAATCCTGGCACTCAACATCGGCATGGCATATGTGGTAGACCAAGCAAACGTTATGTACGCAAACTTGGATCACAGCGGGCTTCTTCCTCTCTTCGTCCTTTAGATCCTTCTCTTGTCCCAGGACTGTGGTGTACTCAACATCTAGCCCAGCGACCCACTCATCCGTTGAACTGTTGAACATGCATAGGAAGCGAGCAAGCCATGCTTTCACCGTCGCGGATCCATGTGTGTAGATGACGATGAACTGATCACCGGTGATGGCTCTAACCTGGTACTCAGCGGCGACCATGGAGATTTGGGAGGCCATGGATTTTGGAGGAGGGTTAGGAGAAGTTGAACTGTTGTACCCTGCAAAAACTGGGAGCGAACTAATGTGAAAGGACGGGACAACTGGGAGCGAACTGTTGTGAGGTAGAAGACGGGGACGAGTAGGGCGTGTGAACGACATGGGGTTGCTGGCTTGCCCGGTGGATAAATGGCTGCAAGCCCCCAAAGTGTTCTCAAGAACTATGCGGGACCCACTAGATGTCATGTCTACTAGACCCATATCGTAGGCCTGACGGTATAGCTTCTGCCTGTTCGCATGCCATGCCGGCACATGGATGTAACTTCACTTAATTCCGTTAACCGTCGCGCCTCCCACGACCTTCGCCTCCCTCGCGCGGTCTCGCCCTTTGAGACTTCGACCGGCTATAAATGAGCAATTTTTTTTTTGCCTACTCCGCATGCATGATATTCCCTCTGGTCCTTTTTACTCCCGTCAACCGTTTGCAAAGTGTTTGACCAAACTTATACTTTTTTGAACACCACCTTATATTAATTAACCAGCCACACCAGTACACTCATTCGATACAATATTCACCACACAGGGCGGTATGTTATTTACAAGAATACCATCTAATCTATTGTCAAAGCTATACTTAGCGATTAAGTGTGCCACCTTATTGGCCGAACGACTAATCTTTGACAATTGAAGATTGTTGATCAACTTCGATATGCTCAACGCTTTTATCTTCAGGTCATGCATAGCAGACCTGTCATAGTCCCCCGATGCAAGAGACGCTACCACAAAAGCCGCAATCAGTCTCTAAAATTACAGGATTATGAAGAGAAATACCTATGTAGAGACCGACAATGCAAGCCCTAAGCTCCGCTTCCTCCACGCTTTGACAAGCATCAATGAAATCCCACGACCAAATTTATACTAAAAATACCAATATCTACAATACTGATTATAATGAGTATAAGAACTACGTTTTATAATGAGTGTAAAAATATTGATTTGACATTGTGAATGTTGATACTCCCTCCGTCTAGGTGAGTAAGTCATCTTAGGCTGTGCACCATGACCAAGGAGGAGGGGAAAACGAGAGACATTAATGTTTATTTGCTAATTAATAGTATTGCATGCAATAAACTAACCACTGCATGTCATGTTTGATAGTCTCAGGTCATTAAAAGCATGCACACCCTCAACTCTTATTGGTTGATATGTCAAGAAACAAGAAACGAGGTAGATGTTAATGCACCGCGCCTACGTGTTTTGGGATTATTTGGTTTTCGTAAGATGACTTACACACCTAGCTATTAGAGTACCACTACCTCCCTTCTAGTTTAAAGGGCTCGATTCAAAAATTTCACCTACTCTTAGCAAGATAGTAGAGGCGGTGGAATAGTTTTTGAAGTCTGCAAAAGTACTCAACTAATGTTGTCGTTCTTCACAAAAAAATGTGTTTACCAATGCATGCTGAACACTACTCATTAATTCTTTGATTCTTTACACTTCTTTAATTCTTTGCCACATCAGCATGTTTGCTATTCCCGTGTGCATGATACCAGCTAAGATACCACCATTATGGCCAGCCTTAATCATCGCATGCAATAATTTAGTGCACCTTGAAATATGAACATGTGTGGGGCGTGTATGTTTTTAATGACTTGAGACTATACCTAGCCAGGCATGCAAGATGACTTATTATGCACCGTTCCCCATTCATGCAGGAAGCCCGTTCGTCTCCAAATCTTTTCCTCTCCATGTGTGGAAACAATATGCCTGCCAAACTCTCCTTCTCCCTCCGGCGGTCCCACCACTCCACCCCGTGTGAAAAAATCTGCATGCATGACTCTCCTCCCCCACGCTCGTCCAATCCGTTGTGACCAGCAATATTTCCACCCCTTCGCTCCCTCGTAATTTACTCCAACAAATATGCCCACGTAGCTTTTACTTAACTTCAGGTGCATTGGGTCACTGACATATGGGCCCAACAGGGGACTGGCCCACATGTCAGTGACGCAACTGGACCTGCAGTTAAGTTAGTGCAGCTCAGTCCATATCTTACGTAGGTGTGCCATTGCTCGCTATAAATACTGCGCCTCCCACGACATCGCTATCTCCTCCCCCTCACGTTCACGTTCATCGCTATCTCCTCCCCCTCCCTCTCACGTCGACCACCATGGCATCGCCCCTCCCAAGCCCTAGGAGCCCCTCACTGCACCGCGCGGACGGTCACGCGTCGCCGTTCCATTCCTCGCCGCCACTAGTCGAGGAGGACGCGTCGGTGTTCTGCTCCTCGTCGCTACGCGACGCGTCACCGTTTCGTTCCTCGCCGCCACTAGTCAAGGAGGACGCGTCGGCGTTCCGCTCCTCACCGTGACGCGATGCGTCGCCGTTCCATTCCTCGCCGCCACTAGTCGAGGAGGACGCATTAGCGTTCTGCTGCTCGCCGTGACGCGTCGAGGTGGACGCGTCGGTGTTCCCAATCTCGCCAACACACGCATCGGAGAACGCCGTGCCGCCCGCCGAGCCCCCAGCCTTGAGGAGCTTTGGAAAGAAATGGATGTCGCCTTGTGGGAGGCTTTGCCTCCAGCAGAGCGCGCCAAAATAGAGGTGGGGAAGAAGGTCGAGGAAGAGAAGCGCACCGTGGAACAAGCTGCCTGGGAGGCCTTGATACGTCTCCGTCGTATCTATAATTTTTGATTGTTCCATGCCAATATTATTCAAGTTTTATATACTTTTGTCAACTTTTTATACTATTTTTTGGGACTAACTGAAAGTGCTAGTATCGACTAGAGGGGGGGTGAATAGGAGATTTTTTTGAAAGTCTTCAAAACTTGGAAGTTTCGAAGACAAACAACAGAAACAACCTAATTGATATGCAGCGGAAGATAAACTACCCTGAACAAGCCATAGTCACGCATGTCATGATGTGAAAGTACAGGACTAGTAGCAGTCAGGTAGTAAGGATCAAGTTGGAAGATAGTATGAAGCCAATCAACAATAGTAGTCAAGCAATGAAGTCAAACAGATACACAGACAAGCAATGACTTCATGAATATAAACTTAAGTAAGGTTGGAAGTGATAGAACCAGTTGCTTGTTGAAGACACAGGATTTGTTGGACCAGTTCCAGTTGCTGTGACAACTGTACGTCTGGTTAGGGAGGCTGAGATTCAACTCAGAAGACCGTGTCTTCACCTTATTCCCCTTGAGCTAAGGACACCCAGTCCTCGCCCAATCACTCTGGTAAGTCTTCAAGGGAGACTTCCAAACCTTCACAGACTTCGTTCACCGGCAATCCACAATGACTCTTGGATGCTCAGAACGCGATGCCTAACCGGCTGGAGGATTCACAGTCCTCAAGTGTAATAAGTCTTCAGGTCACACAGACAGAAAGACTTCAGTGATGCCTAACACTCTTTGGCTCTGGGTGTTTGGGCTTTGTCCTCGCAAGGATTTCTCTCTCTCAAATGCTTCGAGGTGGGTTGCTCTCAAACGACAAAAGCCATGCACAAACTTTGAGCAGCCACCAATTTATGGTGTAGGGGGTGGGCTATTTATAGCCACTAGGCAACCCGACCTGATTTGTCCAAAATGACCCTGGGTCACTAAGGAACTGACACGTGTTCCAACGGTCAGATTTCAAACACATGCGGCAACTTTACTTGGGCTACAAGCAAAGCTGACTCATCCAGCTCTGGATAAGATTTGCTCTCATTGTCTTCGCTCGAAGACATAGGATTTGGGTTGAGCATCACTTCAGTCACTCTGACTTAGTTCACGTGGACCCCACTTAACAGTACGGTGGTTCCTATGACTCAACAAAGAAGAAACGAAACAACGAAAACACACAATCTTCGCGCTCCAAAGTCTTCACGCAATGTCTTCTCATGTCATAGTCTTCAATATGAATATCTTCTCATACCACCATTGTCTTCAATGTCTTCACACATTTTTAGGGGTCATCTCCAGTAGGTAAACCGAATCAATGAGGGACACTACCTGCGTTATCCTGCAATTCTCACAAATGCATTAGTCCCTCAACCAACTTTGTCGTCAATACTCCAAAACCAACTAGGGGTGGCATTAGATGCACTTACACTAACATATTGATCTAGTGCCCAGTGCCAGTTCCTATCTGTTGCATGTTTTTTGTTTCGTAGAAACCCAATATCAAACGGAGTCCAAACGGGATAAAAACGGACGGAGATTTTTTTGGAATATTTATGATTTTGGGGAAGTAAAATCAACGCGAAACGGTGTCCGGGGTGGCCACGAGACAGGGGGCGCGCCCTCCCCCCTGGGTGCGGCCTGGGCTCTCATGGGCCACCCGTAAGGCGGTTGACGCTCTTCTTCCGGTGCAAGAAAGACAATTTTATGAGAAAGATCTGGGCAAAAGATTCACCCCAATCGGAGTTACAGATCTCCGGATATTTAAGAAACGGTGAAGGGGTAGAATCTGAGAACGGAGAAACAGGGAGATAGATCCAATCTCGGAGGGGCTCTCGCCCCTCCCAAGCCATGGGAGCCAAGGACCAGAGGGGAAACCCTTCTCCCATCTAGGGATAAGGTCAAGGAAGAAGAATATGAAGGGGGGCTCTCTCCCCCTTGCTTCCGGTGGCGCCGGAACGCCACCGGGGGCCATCATCATCACCACGATCTTCACCAACACCGCCGTCATCTTCACCAACATCTCCATCACCTTCCCCCATCTATATCCAGCGGTCCACTCTCCCGCAACCTGCTGTACCCGCTACTTGAACATGGTGCTTTATGCTTCATATTATTTTCCAATGATGTGTTGCCATCCTATGATGTCTGATTAGATTTCTATTGTCCTATCGGTGATTGATGAATTGCTATGATTGGTTTGAGTTGCATGTTTTATTATTGGTGCTGTCCTATGGTGCCCTTCGTGTCGCACAAGCGTGAGGGATTCCCGCTATAGGGTGTTGCAATGCGTTCATGATTCGCTTATAGTGGGTTGCGTGAGTGACTGAAACACAAACCCAAGTAAGGGGATTGTTGCGTATGGGATAAAGGGGACTTGATGCTTTAATGCTCTGGTTGGGTTTTACCTTAATGAATCTTTAGTATTTGTGGATGCTTGCTAGAGTTCCAATCATAAGTGCATATGATCCAAGAAGAGAAAGTATGTTAGCTTATGCCTCTCCCTCGAATAGAATTGCAATAGTGATTACCGGTCTAGTAACGTAGTCAGTTGCTTAAGGACAATTTCACAACTCCTACCACCACTTTTCCACACTCGCTATATTTACTTTATTGCATCTTTATCTAAACAGCCCCTACTTTTTATTTATGTGTTCTTTATTATCTTGCAAACCTATCCAACAACACCTACAAAGTACTTCTAGTTTCATACTTGTTCTAGGTAAAGCGAACGTCAAGCATGCGTAGAGTCATATCAGTGGCCGATAGGACTTGAGAGAGTATTTGTTCTACCTTTAGCTCCTCGTTGGGTTCGACACCCTTACTTATCGAAAGAGGCTACAACTATCCCGTATTCTTGCGAGTCATCAAGACCTTTTTCTGGCGCCGTTGCCGGGGAGTCATAGCGTGGGGTGAATATTCTCGTGTGTGCTTGTTTGCTTTATCACTAAATAATTTTTATTTGCTGTTCTTAGTTGTTTTCTATCTTTAGTTATGGGTAGGAAACACAAAATACCAAAAAATTTTGTTGTAACTACTAAACCAGTGGTTGAAGAACCACTCAAAATCTATCACACTACTGAAGCTTTTTACTTGGATCATCTTTGATCCCTATGTGCTCGTGCTGAAACCCCAACTATCTTAGTTGAGGGCAAATCTTTAGATGAGCATGCTTGTTATGTGCGACACCGTATATCTGAAAAAGGGAAATTATTATGGGATCAAATTCAACGTTTGCAATGCTATGCTTGGAATTTATGTGAAATATATGATGTTACTTGTTGTTCTGAAAACCCTAAGAAACATCTTCCCTACCAATGTGAGTTTATTGATAATGGAATCGTATCTTCGTATGCCAAGGGTGTTTATAATTACTTTCATGTTCAACAAATTGAAGAATTTGTTGCTTTTAAGGGTGCTTTTGAAATTGCTTCTTTGATTGAAAAGTATGATGCTACTCTTTACAAATCTGAAAGTTTTGCCATACTTGAATATTGTTATGATAATTATGCTTCTAATGCCGATGTTAAACCATATATTGAGAAATTCTCCGCTGTCCAAGAAGAGACTAATATTTTGCAGGAAGCTATGGAAGAAGAAATTGATGAAACTGTGAGCTCATTGGATGAAAAAGATGATGAGGAGAGCGAAGAACAAAAGGAGGAAGAGCGGATTAGCTACCCGTGCCCACCTTCTAATGAGAGTAACCCTCCAACTCTTACATTGTTTAATTCCCCTTCGTGCTTACCGAAGGATGATTGCTATGATCCCGTTGATTCTCTTGAAACATCCCCTTTTGATGATGCTTGTGGCCAAGACGCCAATATGAATTATGCTTATGGAGATGAACTTGCTATAGTTCCTTATGTTAAACATGAAATTGTTGCTATTGCACCCACGCATGATAGTCCTATTATCTTTTTGAATTCTCCCTACTACACTTTATTGGAGAAGTTTGTGCTTATTAAGGATTATATTGATGGGTTGCCTTTTACCATTGCACATGATGATTTTGATGAATGTAATATGCATGTGCTTGCTGCTCCTACTTGCAATTATTATGAGAGAGGAACTATTTCTCCACCTCTCTATGTTTCCCATACTATGAAATTGCAAGAAACTGCTTATACTATGCATTGGCCTTTACTATGTGTGCATGAATTGTTCTCTTATGATATGCCGATGCATAGGAAGAGAGTTAGACTTCGTTCTTGCATGATATATGTTACCTTGTGCTCACTACTAAATTACAAATCATTGTTAATTAAAATTGGCTTTGATATACCTTGGGATCCGGGTGGATTCATTACTTGAGCACTAAATGCCTAGCTTAATGGCTTTAAAGAAAGCGCTGCTAGGGAGACAACCCGGAAGTTTTAGAGAGTCATTTATCTATGTTGAGTTCTTTTATATAGTTTAAAAACAAAAAAATAAAGAGGGGAACCTAAAACTTTTGCCGCGGAAGAGGAATATTCAGAGTCTTCAAGAGATGGAGTTCGACGCAGGGTAGCAGTCCTTGGAGGAGTGGAGTCGAACTGGAATCTTTCATTGAAGCCATCATCTTGAAGATCAGCTTCAGCACTGAGCAGGGTCAAACTCTTCCATGATCTTCGGCAAGTTTCATGAGCAACAAAGGCATTCTTGGTGGCAAGGTTGCGAATGCGGTTGACATCCACCAAGAGGCTTTGCATTTGGCGCTTGAGCCAGAAATGATGCTTATCCTACTTCTGATGAAGAGCCACAAGAAGCTCTCGGTCATTAAGAACACGAGAACGCTTCCGAGGCCTTGGCGCAATGGTACTTTCAGTAGCTTCAGTGGGCGCTCTGTGAGGCAGACGGTTGTTACCAGCTAGTGGGTAGACTCTTGTTGCTGCTTGAACACCTTCAATAGGCTGAGTGAAGCTCTGGTGCTCAATGTTCTGAAGACAGAGTGGCGTCTTGGCAGGGTCAGAGTATACAACATCAACTGACATATCAACCTCTGGCAGAAATATGATGTGATTGCGAGCAGAGGGCTGATAATTGACAGATCAGTGTCGCTTGATGAGGCGCATGACCCATGGAGCATAAAACTTCAGACCAAACAGGTCAGAACCGGAAGCAGCAAGTTGCCTGATGAAGAAGTCCTGAGTGTTGAAGCTGATGCCATTGAGAATATAGAAGACCAATGTCTTCATGGCTCCTTCAAGCTTGGCCGATGATGAGTGTCCCTTGACTGGCCATAGAGTTCGCCTGATGATATGATATATGGTGAGCGGCAGATACTCAAGGTCTTCAACAAAGAAATGTCTGGGATACTCAGCATCAGATGGCAAAGGCTTCATCATACTCATCATCTGGCTCATATTTGGTTCTGGCTTATGAAAGATGCTCTCCACAGCATTGCGGTGTAGCTGACAGTTAGGCTCATAGAGTTCTCCAAGAGTGGCTAGTCCAGTAAGCTCGATGATGTCCATAGCTTTGGCTTCATGATGAACATTGCCAGTCATCCACTCGAGGACCCATGTCTTGATGTCTCTGTAGTAGCCGCGAATGTGCAGAGTGGCATAGAATTGAAGCAATAGCTCTTCATTCCAATGTTCCTTGTCTGTCACAAAATGAAGCAGACCAGCATTGCGAAAGTAGTTAAGTGCTTCTTCCAAGCACGGCAGTCCAGCAATGGCTTCAGTGTCAAGACACATATGAGGGAAAATGCGCTCTTGATCATACAGCACGCATGAGTAATAGCTTCTCTGCTGATAGCTCCAGAACCGATCTGATGAAATCCTTGGCTTGGAGTAGGGGTTCTTGGCGCTGTCAAAGAAGGTATTGTGGCTCTTGAAGCCATTTGCATTGAAAGACCCGGGGGAGTTGGCAGTACCTGGAAACCTTGGCAATCTCGGCTTTGGCTTCTGGACCTGAGGCCGATGCTCGACATGATAGTCAAATTGGGGGCTGGAGGCAGTGGGCGGAGGTACCAGAACAGGCCATCGGACAGTGACAAGCTAACCGTGATCGTATGCTTGCTCAATAGTGTGAGGCCTTGGAGGTGGAACAGGAGCAGGGGCAACGTCAAAGGGTTCAGGCTTCACAATAGGTGCTTCAGGAGCAGTTGTTATATTTGCTTCAGGTGCAGCCTCCTCATTGGCGTCAGGTGCAGCAGTCTCATGAGCTTCAGGTGCAACATTGTCAATGGTTTCAGATGCAGTGGTCAGATTAGCTTCAGGCACGGTGGCCTCATTGGTTTGAGGCACACTGATTGGTGCAGGCTCCACATTGGCATCAGCCATGACCACGTCATTGGCTTCATTGGCATTGGTGGTGGCAGCCTCAACATTTTCAACCTCTTCTTGACGAGCAGGAGGGTCGAGCACAGGCACGTTCAAATCATGAACTGCCTCTTCTTCAATTGCAGGGGGTGTTGGTACACGAACTTCTTCTTCTTCAATAGCAGGGGGAGTTGGTACACATTCTTCTTCTTCTTTTTCTTTGGCTGATGCAGCCGGAATGTCTTCAGCAGCATGTGCTTCAGACATGGAGATGTTCACTGTTGGAGCTGGTTCAGAGAATAGTTGTCGTGCAATAGGTGAACATTGCACTTCTCCTTCAGGAACGCTCGACAGAGGGACTTCAGGCCTTTGTCCTCTTCGAAGCCTGCGAAGAGCTAGCTTCAGGTTGGGAGATGGAGTTGGGTGAGCCTGAAAGTCTTCATCCTCTTCTTGCACTGGGGTTGGAGCTTGTTGTTGTTGTTGGGGAGTACTGGGGGAGTCTTGTTGCTGTGGGTGATCAGCCCATGAAGCATCCTGTGCGATTGGCGTCAATGGACGACCAATGCTGATGATTTCGCTGTTCGTACGAACAGGCGATGATACCACTTGATGTTCAATCTGAGGAAGAACTTCATCATCATTTACATTGTCATCTTGACCAATGTCTTCAGCAGCGTTGGGTTCAGCTGCTGGAATATCTTCAGTCTCATGAGCCTCTGTGGTAGCAGGCTCATGGACAACCATCCTTCTTTCTTGATGAACAGACACAGGGCGAACAACGGAGATGGGTTCAACGACTAAGGGCTCTGTGGAAGCAGCCCTAGTCTTTTTGGTCTTGCGCTTCTTCTTGGAGGGAGCGGCATCAGAAGCTTCAGTATTCTTTCTCTTCCTCGCATCAGCCTCGACAGCCTTTGTCTTCTTCTGTTCTGAAGCGGTTGAGGTGACCTTTGGCTTCTAGCCAGTCATGCTGCTCGGGAAGATAACGCGAGGGGCTTCTTGGCTTGAAGGCTCAGGCTGTTCAGCAGGGTGCTTCTTCTTCCTCTTTGCAACCATCCTGGGGTCAATGCCAGGACGGCCAAGGGACTTGCGCTTCTCAGCCTCATTGTAGGCAAGCACACACTTATCAGCCAAAAGCTTCATGCATTCTCGAGAGCCCTGAGCTTCTTGGCGTTTCTGCAGAAAAGCTTCTTTGAGCTCATGGAGCATGACCTTGAAGTTTCGGACATCTTGAACACTCAGATTGGCCACATGCTTCTTGAATTGAGCCTTCTCAAAATCAATCTTGTTTTTGAGCTCAATGATGCGCTGAGCAAGAGCTAGCTCAGAAGCAATGGCGCCATTGAAGGCGACACTGAGGCCAATTGGGAGCTGTAAATCTTCAAAGCTAACGTTGGGGATTTCGAACCACTCATCAATGAAATTGTGAATGATGGCCACATCAAACAGAGGCAGGTTGCTGAAGATTTCTGCTTCCTCTTTGCTCTTGATCAGCTGCTCAAGGGCATCATCCGCAAGATCTTCATCACTTGATAGATCAATGGGTTCTTCACGCAGAATGGCAGCAGGAGTCAAAGCTCGCTGATCAGATGGTCTAACAAGTTGCTTCTTCTTGTCCGTTCTCTTGGAGACACGGGACAGATCTTCTGATTGCACACTGGCTTCAGGAGGTGCAGTGGCCAGTGGCTTCGCATGCAAAGTCTTCGAAGGTGGCTTTGCAGCTGAGGTTGAAGCCTTAGACTTCTTTTGCTTTTGTGGCTTTGGAGGTGGAGGAGCAGGGGCTTCATCAGGGTCAGCACTATCATCAGAATGATCTACTCTGGCGCCTTGGACCATGATATGGGTGATGAGGCCGTCAAGGTTGGCATAGGGGCCAATGACATTGGGATTGGCTTCACGGGAGCCATCAGCACGGGGAGCAGAGGGACTTGGATTGAAGTCCAAACCCAAGGACTTCTTGTTCTCCTTGGCCGAAGCCACAACAAACTGATAGTTGCGCTTGAAGAGCGAATCTTCACGACACCATAGAAGTGAAGTGGGATCTGCGTTTGCTGGCTGTGGCCCACGGACCATGCATGGATAGAAGCCTTGTTCAATGGCTTCAGCTCGGCTCTTGGGTTGCAGCCCTCGATAGAGGATATCACCCCATGGGCTCTTGATGGCATGCTTCTCTTCATATTCCTTTGTCACAAATCTGTACTTGAACCACTCCTCAGCCCAATAGCGTTGAATCCGTTGGGTTCGCGTCTTCCTCTGATGATAATTCTCTTCAGGATCTGTTTTGTACAGTTCTGCTAAGTCATCAGGCAGATCTTTAGATGTGCCACTTCTGCACTGTCTGCCACCCTTCCTTGCTGATTTCTCTGTTGCCATGAACTTCAAGCTGAAAGGCTTCAGTACGTTCAAAGGCTTCAGAGGTTTCCGTTTGCTGGTTAGGCAGAACTGGCTTCAGGAGAACTTATATGATGCTGTAAGTATTCTGCAAATGAATGCAGACTATGAGAACCAAGGGATTCTCCCACGGACATGTACCTATGACAGCATTAGAGATGCGAGGGAAGGGGAAGAGGTCATATGCATTCTCAAAAGATTTTGAAGATAAATCAGTTTGAAGACATTGACCTCATGTTGCGAAGACATTCACTTATATAGATGAGTTGGTTCCAGATTTGTACCAATCCGTAAATAAGTACAAGTGAGGAATCAAACTAGTAGAAATCTAAGCGAATCGACTAAGCAGTATGAGATGCAGACAGAATGGATCTAGCTTTGAATAGACAAAAACAACTTTCGGTAAACAGGATGAATCTTGAAGATCAAAAAGGTGGTAAAAATAGAGTTATAATTACCGCACGAAGAACTGCTAGATGGAGAAGAATAGGAGACCGAGCAGTTCAGCCCATCGTGCCCTAACTTGGCGACGGAGGACACCTACGGCGAAGGCGGAGAGGACGATGTCCGCGGCCGGCGTGAGGACGGCGTCGGAGAAGTCGCGGCAGCTAAGTGCTTCGTCGCCGGCGTCGTCTCGAGCTAGCAGTGGTGCTAGGGTTTTGACGGAGGTGGAGAGGTGGAGGAAGTATTTCTTTACCGCAGGGGGACAAGTATTTATAAGTAGGTGAGAGACACAACGCAATTACGCTGGTGCCCCTGGCGGTTCACATCTGAGGGGCACATGGTGAACATGCAACACCCTCAGGGTTGTCCCACGTTCCCACACCCGCCAGGCATGTCGGAGAGTTGTTTCGGCTTCTCCGTATTTCAACAGTAAAGATAATCCATTAAGAACAGATTTAATGTTTGTCTCTTTGCCTTCTGCTGACTAGGACGCAGAGAAGACATTCGATAGTTTCAACAGAATGCATATGATTTGGACAGATAGATTTGAGATAGTAAGCATAGAGAGGTTAGGGTCCGATCACATTCACTTAGTTCAAAAGATCCAATCTTGAAGACATAGCTATAAGTGAATACTGTAGAGGACAGAACACTAGTATATATATATATATATATATATATATATATATCAAAAAGCAATCAAATCATCATAGTGCAGAAAGTCATGAAGACAAATTGAAACTGAAGACAAACCAAATGCGAAGTCATTGCAATATAACGCCTTGAGTGAAGCGCTTCAAACAAGAAAAGTTGGTGGTGGCGTT
Organism: Triticum timopheevii; assembly: GCA_963921465.1. NCBI lineage: Eukaryota > Viridiplantae > Streptophyta > Magnoliopsida > Poales > Poaceae > Triticum > Triticum timopheevii. The sequence continues at coordinate 424,221,709 of OY997272.1, forward strand.
ACCCACCGTATAGGAAGTATTAGACCCAGACACGGCGCACAATTATCATGGCGCTCCGAAGTCAAATTCCATGTTGATGTATTCACACTCAGAGTGTAGATCTTCATTAATTGAAGATATACATTACTTTGTGTGTTGAACATCTAAGTCATCAACATGCATAAGTGTTAGGATGTGTGCCTGATCACAGGACATTAGAGGATTCCAAGATATTTAGCTCACACCGTAACTTGCAAAACCTTTTCTCATCCAAGGGCTTTGTGAAGATATCTGCCAGTTGCTCATCAGTGTTGACGTGAATGATATCGATATCTTTCTTCATAACATGATCTCTGAGAAAGTGATGATGAATTTCTATGTGCTTTGTCTTCGAGTGTTGGACAGGATTGTTGGCTATTTTGATGGCACTCTCGTTGTCGCAGAAGAGAGGTACTTGTTTCAGGTTGATGCCATAATACTTGAGAGTTTGCTTCATCCATAGAAGCTGAGCACAACAGGATCCAGCAGCAATGTATTCAGATTCAGCAGTTGAGAGTGATACACAGTTCTGCTTCTTCGAAGACCAACAGACAAGTGATCGACCAAGAAAATGGCATGTGCCAGAAGTAGACTTGCGATCCACCTTGTCACCAGCATAATCAGCATCCGAGAATCCAACCAAATCGAATCTTGAGCCCTTGGGATACCATAATCTGAGTGTTGGGGTGTAAGCCAAATATCTAAGAATTCGCTTCACAGCTAAGTGATGCGATTCCTTTGGTGCCGCTTGGTACCGAGCACACATGCAAACACTAAGCATAATATCTGGCCTAGATGCACATAAATAAAGCAAAGAACCAATCATGGAGCGGTATACCTTTTGATCGAACTCTTTACCATTGTCGTCGGGACCAAGATGGTGTTTGGCTAGCATTGGCGTCGTGTAGCCTTTGCAGTCTTCCATTCCAAACTTCTTCAGACAATCTTTGAGGTATTTCTCTTGAGATATGAAGATGTCATTCCTCTGCTGACGAATTTGAAGACCAAGGAAGAACTTCAGCTCACCCGTCATGGACATTTGATATTGCTCTTGCATCATGTACCCAAACTCATCACTATACTTCTGGTTGGTGCATCCGAAGATTATGTCATCCACATATATTTGGCACACAAACAGTTCACCATCATATGTCTTCGTGAAGAGAGTGGGATCGAGGGATCCAGGTTTGAAGCCTTTGCTCTTCAGGAAGTCTTTGATTGTATCATACCAGGCACGAGGGGCTTGTTTGAGGCCATACGGTGCCTTGTTTAGCTTGTACACTATCAGGATGTTTTGGATCTTCAAAGCCAGGTGGTTGCGTGACATACACTTCTTCTTCAATCTTGCCATTGAGAAATGCACTCTTTACATCCATTTGATATAGCAAGATATTGTGATGATTTGCATAAGCTAGAAGTATGCGAATAGCTTCAAGCCTAGCAACAGGAGCAAATGTTTCATCGAAGTCAATTCCTTCCACTTGGGTGTATCCTTGAGCTACAAGACGTGCTTTGTTTCTGACGACTTGACCATGCTCATCTTGCTTGTTTCGATATATCCATTTTGTTCCAATAATGTTATGCTTGCGAGGATCAGGTCGCTTGAAAAGTTCCCAGACATTATTTAGCTTGAACTGTTGAAGTTCTTCTTGCATGGCTTGAATCCATTCAGGTTCCATAAAAGCTTCAGCAAATTTCTTGGGTTCTGATATTGACACAAATGAAAAGTGCCCACAGAAGTTTGCTAGCTGTGTTGCTCTTGATCGAGTGAGCGGACCAGGTGCATTGATGCTGTCAATTATCCTCTCTATTTGAACTTCATTTGCGACATGGGGATGAACAGGACGAAGATTTTGCTCTGGATGATCATTGTCATCATCGGGAGGATTGTCTTCGGTCTGAGCATTGTCTTCAGGTTGATTTGGTGCAGAGATGATAAGTTCCTCTTCAGGCTGTGCTTCAGAGGGCATGATTTCACCAGTTCCCATCAGCTTGATTGCCTCGTTTGAAGGTGCTTCATCCAATGTGCTTGGCAGTATCTCTCTCTGTGAACCATTGGTTTCATCAAATTTCACATCCACAGTTTCAACAATTTTGTAGAGATAAAGGTTGAAGACTCTGTAGGAGTGTGAATCCTTTCCATAGCCAAGCATGAAGCCTTCGTGAGCCTTAGGTGCAAATTTTGACTTGTGATGGGGATCCTTTATCCAGCATCTTGCTCCAAATACTCTGAAGTAACTGACATTTGGCTTCTTGCCAGTAAGTAGCTCATATGATGTTTTGTTCAGAAGCTTATGAACGTACACACGGTTGATGATGTGACATGCTGTATCAATAGCTTCGGGCCAGAACTTTCTTGGTGTCTTATACTCATCTAGCATTGTTCGAGCCATTTCAATGAGGGTTCTGTTCTTGCGCTCAACAATGCCATTTTGCTGAGGTGTGTATGGAGCAGAGAACTCATGAGTGATTCCCATTGTATCCAGATACAGATCAAGTCCAGTGTTCTTGAATTCAGTGCCATTGTCACTTCTGATGTGCTTGATCTTCACACCATAGTTGTTCATTGCTCGAGTTGCGAAGCGCCTGAAGACATCTTGCACTTCAGTCTTGTATAGAATTATATGAACCCATGTGTATCTTGAGTAGTCATCAACAATGACGAAGCCATAGAGACAGGCAGTTGTTGTGAGGGTGGAGTAGTGAGTAGGTCCAAATAAGTCCATGTGCAACAGCTCGAACGGTTGAGATGTTGTCATGATTGTCTTCGATGGGTGCTTTGCCCTAGTCATCTTTCCAGCTTCACAAGAACCACACAGATGATCCTTCTTGAACTTGACATCTTCGATGCCAATGACATGCTTCTTCTTGACGAGTGAGTGTAAGTTCCTCATGCCAGCATGTCCCAGCCTTTGATGCCAGAGCCAGCATTCTGAAGCTTTTGTGAGAAGACAAACGACAAGCTGTGGACCTGCTGAGAAATCTACCATGTATAGATCATCTTTTCGATACCCTTCAAAGACTAGAGATTTGTCAGATTCCATTAGTACAAGGCAATGATATTTGCCAAATATCACAATCATGTTCAAGTCACAAAGCATTGAGACAGACATTAAGTTGAAACCAAGGGATTCAACAAGCATCACTTTATCCATGTGTTGATCCTTTGAGATTGCAACTCTACCTAGACCCAATACTTTGCTTTTACCAGTGTCAGCAAATGTGATGTGACTCTTGTCGGATGGACGTAAGGTTGAGTCCATGAGAAGACTTCGATCACCAGTCATATGATTTGTGCATCCACTGTCCATAATCCATTCTGAAGCTTTTGGTGATGTACCCTACAGTGCAGTTAGGAGGATAGGCTTCACACAAGTGTTGTGAAGCATATGCATTTGATACATATAGGGACAGTCACAGCTTATATCAAAGTTAGGACATAGACTGATGAGGAATTTAGATGTGAAGCATATAGAATGATATTTTAACATGCGTCCTCAGTGAGTTTTAGGTCCCCAGCAATAGTATCGGACGCCATTGATTGCTGGCTGGAGACCATTTTCTGCAAAAGAGAGTTAGTTCTTCTTTGCCACCCACATCTTCAGTGGGGGCTTAGAAGCAATGAGTCTAAGTGCAGCATCTGAGAATTTTGGCTTTGAAGCCCTAGCAAATAGCCTTGCAGGAGATGAATGATACTCATATGAATAAGCAGAAAAGTTCTTAGTCCTATGAACATAGCGGTTCGAAGATACACGCTCATATTCATAAGTCTGAGCATGATTTCCCTGCAAAACATTGGCGTTAGGGTGACTCATGTGAGTCCTGTATCTGTATGAAGCCTTTGGGCCATATGAAGCCATAGGTCTGGGGTTTGTCTTCTTCCTTGGTGGTGTCATGACGACATTCACTGGAAGACTCTCAATGTACCGCTTAGGTACCCAGATTTTCTTCATAGGTGGTCCATTCCTGCAGTTAGTACCAATGTACCTGAAAAACACTTCACCATTCTGATTTTTGAACAGCTTATAGTTTGCATCAAAGGATTCATCAATGATAATAGGATTAGCACAGGTAAAGCCAGATAAGGTAGATGGATCTACTGAAGGTCCCTTTGCAGCAACCCATGTGGTTTTGGGGTACTACTCAGGCTTCCAGTATGAGCCATCAACGTTCATTTTCCTCTCGAACCCAACACCCTCTTTCCTAGGGTTTCGGTTCAGAATCTGCTTTTTGAGGACATCGCAGAGAGTCTGATGTCCCTTCAAACTTTTGTACATCCCTGTTTCAAGCAATGTCTTCAACATAGCATTTTCATCAGCAACAGCAGTGGTATCCTCCGCAGAGGGGTTAGTGATCACATTAGTAGGTGAAGGCAATGAAACAGGGGCAGCAGTGGAACATTCAGCAACAGATGTAGCGTTATCACGCTCAATGCATTTTAGACATGGTGGTTCAAATCCTTCCTGAGCGGAACTGATCTGTTGGGCGTGAAGTAACTCATTCACCTTTTGAAGATCTTCATGAGCCGCTCTCAATTTCTCAAGCTCTTGTTTCCTTTGAAGATAATCATAGGAGAGCCTTTCATAAGTTGTTGAGAGCGATTCATGACGACCTTCAAGTTCTTGGTACTTAGCATGAAGATTTTTTATGTCATCAACTAAGGACTGTGAGCGTGTCATTTCAGCATCCAACAGGTCATCGCTTTTGTCTAACAGTTTCTGAGTATGTTCCATAGCCTTTTGTTGTTCAGTTGCAATTTTAGCAAGAGTTTTGTAGCTGGGTTTGGATTCACAATCAGAGTCATCTTCACTTGAAGTTTGAAAGTAAGCATTGCGTGATTTTACCTTGGCACCACGTGCCATGAAGCAGTAGGTGGGAGTAGGATCGTCTTCGTCATTAGCTTCAGCGTTGGTGTGGAAGTCATTGTCTTCAGTGTTGAAGATTGACTTGGCAACATAAGCAGTGGCTAGAGCCAGGCTTGCAACGCCAGGGTCAGACTCCTCTCCAGACTCCACCTCCGCCTCCTCCGAAGCATACTCCTCCTCTGAATCCATTTCCTTGCCAACAAAAGCACGAGCCTTGCCAGATGAGCTCTTCTTGTATGATGAAGACTTGGAAGAAGACTTAGAAGACTTCGAGGATTTCTTCTTCTTCTTGTCATCAGAATCATATTCCTTGCTTTTCTTCTTCTTCTTCTCATTGTCCCACTGTGGACACTCAGATATGTAGTGACCAGGTTTCTTGCACTTGTGGCAGGTTCTCTTCTTGTGATCATGAGTGGAAGCTTCCATCATTCCTTGAGCTAGATCGTGAAGACTTTCTGAAGCCTTTCTTCTTTGTGAATTTCTGGAACTTCTTCACAAGCATAGCAAGTTCCCTTCCAATGTCTTCAGGATCTTCAGAACTGCAGTCAGATTCTTCTTCAGATGAGGAAACAACTTTTGCCTTCAAAGCACGAGTTCGACCATAGCTTGGACCATAGATATCTCTTTTCTCAGATAGCTGGAACTCATGTGTGTTGAGCCTCTCAAGTATATCATACGGATCGAGTGTCTTGAAGTCAGGACATTCTTGTATCATGAGGGCAAGGGTGTCAAAGGAGCTGTCAAGTGATCTCAGCAGTGTCTTGACGATTTCATGCTTGGTAATCTCAGTTGCGCCAAGAGCTTGAAGTTCATTTGTGATATCAGTGAGGCGATCAAACATGAGCTGGACATTCTCATTGTCGTTTCTCTTGAAGCGGTTGAAGAGGTTGCGAAGAACACTGATTCTTTGATCTCGCTGGGTTGAAACGCCTTCGTTGACCTTGGATAGCCAGTCCCAGACTAGCTTCGACGTTTCCAGAGCACTCACACGGCCATACTGTCCTTTGGTTAGATGACCACAGATGATGTTCTTCGCAGTAGAATCCAGTTGAATGAACTTCTTGACGTCAGTGGGGGTGACACCTTCACCAGTTTTGGGAACGCCATTCTTGACGACATACCAGAGGTCGACATCAATGGCTTCAAGATGCATGCGCATCTTATTCTTCCAGTAGGGATATTCAGTTCCATCGAACACGGGGCAAGTAGCGGAGACTTTGATTATCCTTGTAGTGGACACAGCTGAAACTCCAGGTGGTTAAACCGAATCACACAGAACAAGGGAGTACCTTGCTCTGATACCAATTGAAAGTGCTAGTATCGACTAGAGGGGGGGTGAATAGGCAATTTTTTTGAAAGTCTTCAAAACTTGGAAGTTTCGAAGACAAACAACAGAAACAACCTAATTGATATGCAGCGGAAGATAAACTACCCTGAACAAGCCATAGTCACGCATGTCATGATGTGAAAGTACAGGACTAGTAGTAGTCAGGTAGTAAGGATCAAGTTGGAAGATAGTATGAAGCCAATCAACAATAGTAGTCAAGCAATGAAGTCAAACAGATACACAGACAAGCAATGACTTCATGAAAATAAACTTAAGTAAGGTTGGAAGTGATAGAACCAGTTGCTTGTTGAAGACACAGGATTTGTTGGACCAGTTCCAGTTGCTGTGACAACTGTACGTCTGGTTAGGGAGGCTGAGATTCAACTCAGAAGACCATGTCTTCACCTTATTCCCCTTGAGCTAAGGACACCCAGTCCTCGCCCAATCACTCTGGTAAGTCCTCAAGGGAGACTTCCAAACCTTCACAGACTTCGTTCACCGGCAATCCACAATGACTCTTGGACGCTCAGAACGCGACGCCTAACCGGCTGGAGGATTCACAGTCCTCAAGTGTAATAAGTCTTCAGGTCACACAGACAGAAAGACTTCAGTGATGCCTAACACTCTTTGGCACTGGGTGTTTGGGCTTTGTCCTCGCAAGGATTTCTCTCTCTCAAATGCTTCGAGGTGGGTTGCTCTCAAACGACAAAAGCCGTGCACAAACTCTGAGCAGCCACCAATTTATGGTGTAGGGGGTGGGCTATTTATAGCCACTAGGCAACCCGACCTGATTTGTCCAAAATGACCCTAGGTCACTAAGGAACTGACACGTGTTCCAACGGTCAGATTTCAAACACACGCGACAACTTTACTTGGGCTACAAGCAAAGCTGACTCATCCAGCTCTGGATAAGATTTGCTCTCATTGTCTTCGCTCGAAGACATAGGATTTGGGTTGAGCATCACTTTAGTCACTCTGACTTAGTTCACTTGGACCCCACTTAACAGTACGGTGGTTCCTATGACTCAACAAAGAAGAAACGAAACAACTAAAACACACAGTCTTCGCGCTCCAAAGTCTTCACGCAATGTCTTCTCATGTCATAGTCTTCAATATGAATATCTTCTCATACCACCATTGTCTTCAATGTCTTCACACATTTTTAGGGGTCATCTCCGGTAGGTAAACCGAATCAATGAGGGACACTACCTGCGTTATCTTGCAATTCTCACAAACGCATTAGTCCCTCAACCAACTTTGTCGTCAGTACTCCAAAACCAACTAGGGGTGGCACTAGATGCACTTACACTAACATATTGATCCAGTGCCCAGTGCCAGTTCCTATCTGTTGCATGTTTTTTGTTTCGCAGAAACCCAATATCAAACGGAGTCCAAACGGGATAAAAATGGACGGAGATTTTTTTGGAATATTTATGATTTTGGGGAAGTAAAATCAACGCGAAACGGTGTCCGGGGTGGCCACGAGACAGGGGGCGCGCCCTCCCCCCTGGGCGCGGCCTGGGCTCCCATGGGCCACCCGTAAGGCGGTTGACGCTCTTCTTCCGGTGCAAGGAAGACAATTTTATGAGAAAGATCTGGGCGAAAGATTCACCCCAATCGGAGTTACGGATCTCCGGATATTTAAGAAACGGTGAAGGGGTAGAATCTGAGAACGGAGAAACAGGGAGATAGATCCAATCTCGGAGGGGCTCTCGCCCCTCCCAAGCCATGGGAGCCAAGGACCAGAAGGGAAACCCTTCTCCCATCTAGGGATAAGGTCAAGGAAGAAGAATAAGAAGGGGGGCTCTCTCCCCCTTGCTTACGATGGCGCCGGAACACCGCCGGGGGCCATCATCATCACCACGATCTTCACCAACACCGCCGTCATCTTCACCAACATCTCCATCACCTTCCCCCATCTATATCCAGCGGTCCACTCTCCCGCAACCTGCTGTACCCTCTACTTGAACATGGTGCTTTATGCTTCATATTATTTTCCAATGATGTGTTGCCATCCTATGATGTCTGAGTAGATTTCTATTGTCCTATCGGTGATTGATGAATTGCTATGATTGGTTTGAGTTGCATGTTTTATTATTGGTGCTGTCCTATGGTGCCCTCCGTGTCGCACAAGCGTGAGGGATTCCCGCTATAGGGTGTTGCAATGCGTTCATGATTCGCTTATAGTGGGTTGCGTGAGTGACTGAAACACAAACCCGAGTAAGGGGATTGTTGCATATGGGATAAAGGGGACTTGATGCTTTAATGCTATGGTTGGGTTTTACCTTAATGAATCTTTAGTATTTGTGGATGCTTGCTAGAGTTCCAATCATAAGTGCATATGATCCAAGAAGAGAAAGTATGTTAGCTTATGCCTCTCCCTCAAATAGAATTGCAATACGGATTACCGGTCTAATAACGTAGTCAGTTGCTTAAGGACAATTTCACAACTCCTACCACCACTTTTCCACACTCGCTATATTTACTTTATTGCATCTTTATCTAAACAGCCCCTACTTTTTATTTATGTGTTCTTTATTATCTTGCAAACCTATCCAACAACACCTACAAAGTACTTCTAGTTTCATACTTGTTCTAGGTAAAGCGAACGTCAAGCATGCGTAGAGTCATATCAGTGGCCGATAGGACTTGAGAGAGTATTTGTTCTACCTTTAGCTCCTCGTTGGGTTTGACACCCTTACTTATCGAAAGAGGCTACAACTATCCCGTATACTTGCGAGTCATCAAGACCTTTTTCTGGCGCCGTTGCCGGGGAGTCATAGCGTGGGGTGAATATTCTCGTGTGTGCTTGTTTGCTTTATCACTAAATAATTTTTATTTGCTATTCTTAGTTGTTTTCTATCTTTAGTTATGGGTAGGAAACACAAAATACCAAAAAAATTAGTTGTAACTACTAAACCAGTGGTTGAAGAACCACTCAAAATCTATCATACTACTGAAGCTTTTTACTTGGATCATCTTTGATCCCTATGTGCTCGTGCTGAAACCCCAACTAGCTTAATCGAGGGCAAATCTTTAGATGAGCATGCTTGTTATGTGCGACACCGTATATCTGAAAAAGGGAAATTATTATGGGATCAAATTCAACGTTTGCAATGCTATGCTTGGAATTTATGTGAAATATATGATGTTACTTGTTGTTCTGAAAACCCTAAGAAACACCTTCCCTACCAATGTGAGTTTATTGATAATGGAATCGTATCTTCGTATGCCAAGGGTGTTTATAATTACTTTCATGTTCAACAAATTGAAGAATTTGTTGCTTTTAAGGGTGCTTTTGAAATTGCTTCTTTGATTGAAAAGTATGATGCTACTCTTTACAAATCTGAAAGTTTTGCCATACTTGAATATTGTTATGATAATTATGCTTCTAATGCCGATGTTAAACCATATATTGAGAAATTCTCCGCTGTCCAAGAAGAGACTAATATTTTCCAGGAAGCTATGGAAGAAGAAATTGATGAAACTGTGAGCTCATTGGATGAAAAAGATGATGAGGAGAGCGAAGAACAAAAGGAGGAAGAGCGGATTAGCTACCCGTGCCCACCTTCTAATGAGAGTAACCCTCCAACTCATACATTGTTTAATTCCCCTTCGTGCTTACCGAAGGATGATTGCTATGATCCCGTTGATTCTCTTGAAATATCCCCTTTTGATGATGCTTGTGGCCAAGACGCCAATATGAATTATGCTTATGGAGATGAACTTGCTATAGTTCCTTATGTTAAACATGAAATTGTTGCTATTGCACCCACGCATGATAATCCTATTATCTTTTTGAATTCTCCCTACTACACTTTATCGGAGAAGTTTGTGCTTATTAAGGATTATATTGATGGGTTGCCTTTTACCATTGCACATGATGATTTTGATGAATGTAATATGTATGTGCTTGCTGCTCCTACTTGCAATTATTATGAGAAAGGAACTATTTCTCCACCTCTCTATGTTTCCCATACTATGAAATTGCAAGAAACTGCTTATACTATGCATTGGCCTTTACTATGTGTGCATGAATTGTTCTCTTATGATATGCCGATGCATAGGAAGAGAGTTAGACTTCGTTCTTGCATGGTATATGTTACCTTGTGCTCACTACTAAATTACAAATCATTGTTAATTAAAATTGGCTTTGATATACCTTGGGATCCGGGTGGATTCATTACTTGAGCACTAAATGCCTAGCTTAATGGCTTTAAAGAAAGCGCTGCCAGGGAGACAACCCAGAAGTTTTAGAGAGTCATTTATTTCTGTTGAGTTCTTTTATATAGTTTAAAAACAAAAAAGTAAAGAGAGGAACCTAAAACTTTTCAAAAAGGAAAGTGAAAGTGAGAGAGATAAGCATTGTTGAAGTGGGAGCTAGCCTTGAACTTTGTTCATGCTCACGGGAACTTTGTGGATCTTGATTACAGAAACTTTTCAACAAAAATAATTATCCCCTTGTACAATTCCATTGTATTATAAAAATAATGTGCTAAGGTTTGCCTTTAGGATGTTTACAATGCTTGTTGGTTTGTACGGTGCAGGACAGAAACTTTGGCTGTAGTGCGCGATTTTACATTTTTAATTGGAACGTCAATTGGTTCTGATTCCTTTTGCAATGTCTTGCTATACTACTTTTTTATTTTTCCTAATTTTGGTAGAATTTCTGGGGTACTATAAGTATGGTGGATGTTCAGATTGCTACAGACTATTCTGTTTTTGACAGATTCTGTTTTTGATGCATAATTTGCTTGTTTTGATGAAACTATCAATTTATATGAGTGGATTAAGCCATGGAAAAGCTATATTACAGTAGACACAATGAAAAAAAAAACAAAATATGAATTGGTTTGCAATAGTACTTAGAGTGGTGATTTGCTTTATTATACTAACGGATCTTACCGAGTTTTCTGTTGAAGTTTTGTGTGGATGTAGTGTCTAATCGAGGATGCCTCGATATGAGGAAAAGGAAGAGAGGCAAGAGCTCAAGCTTGGGGATTCCGGAGGCATCCCAAGTAAATATTCAAGGAGACTCAAGCGTCTAAGCTTGGGGATGCCCCGGAAGGCATCCCCTCTTTCTTCAACAAGTATCAGTATGTTTTCGAATTCGTTTCGTTCATGCATTATGTGCAAGTCTTGGAGCGTATTTTGCATTTAGTTTTCACTTTTATTTTATGCACCATGCTGGTATGAGATAGTCCTTGGTTGATTTATAGAATGCTCATTGCACTTCACTTGAATTTTTTGAGTATGGCTTTATAGAACGCTTCATGTGCTTCACTTATATCATTTGAAGTCTGGATTGCCTGTTTCTCTTCACATAGAAAACCGCCATTTGTAGAATGCTCTTTTTCTTCACTTATATTTGTTAGAGAATGGGCATACCTTTTGTATAAAGAATTAAATTCTCTTGCTTCACTTATATCTATTTAGAGAGATGACAGGAATTGGTCATTCACATGGTTAGTCATAAAATCCTACATAAACTTGTGGATCACTGAATATGATATGTTTGATTCCTTGCAATAGTTTTGTGATATAAAGGTGGTGATATTAGAGTTATGCTAGTGGGTGAATGTGGATTAGTAGAAATACTTGTGTTGAGGTTTGTGATTCCCGTAGCATGCACGTATGGTGAACCGCTTTGTGATGAAGTTGGAGCACAATTTTATTTATTGATAGTCTTCCTTATGAGTGGCGGTCGGGGATGAGCGATGGTCTTTTCCTACCAATCTATCCCCCTAGGAGCATGCGCGTAGTACTTTTTTTTCAATGGCTTGTAGATTTTTGCAATAAGTATATGAGTTCTTTATGACTAATGTTGAGTCCATGGATTATACGCACTCTCACCCTTCCACCATTGCTAGCCTCTTCGGTACCGTGCATTGCCCTTTCTCACCTCGAGAGTTGGTGCAAACTTTGCCAGTGCATCCAAACCCCATGATATGATATGCTCTGTCACACATAAGCCTCCTTATATCTTCCTCAAAACAGCCACCATACCTACCTATCATGGCATTTCCATAGCCATTCCGAGATATATTGCCATGCAACTTCCATCATCATCATATACATGACTTGAGAATTCATTGTCATATTTCTTTGCATGATCGTAAGATAGCTAGCATGATGTTTTCATGGCTTGTCCGTTTTGATGTCATTGCTACGCTAGATCATTGCACATCCCGCTACACCGCCGGAGGCATTCTATAGAGTCATATCTTTGTTCTAGATATTGAGTTGTAAGTAAATAAAAGTGTGATGATCATCATTGTTAGAGCATTGCCCCGGTGAGGAAAGGATGAAGGAGACTATGATTCCCCCACAAGTCGGGATGAGACTCCGGACTTTATAAAAAATAAAAGAGTCCAAAGAAGGCCAAATAAAAAAAGAGGCCAAAGAAGCCCACCAAAAAGAAAGGAAAAAAATAAAAAAAGGAAAAAGGAAAAAGAAAAAAAATGAGAGAAAAAGAGAGAAGGGGCAATGTTACTATCCTTTTACCACACTTGTGCTTAAAAGTAGCACCATGTTCTTCATAGAGAGAGTCTCCTATGCTTTCATTTTCATTTACTAGTGGGAATTTTTCATTATAAAACTTGGCTTGTATATTCCGATGATGGTCTTCCTCAAATGCCCGAGGTCTTCATGAGCAATCAAGTTGGATGCACACCCACTTAGTTTTTAGTTTGAGCTTTCATACACTTATAGCTCTAGTGCATTCGTTGCATGGCAATCCCTACTCACTCACATTGATATCTATTGATGGGCATATCCATAGCCCGTTGATACGCCTAGTCGATGTGAGACTTTCTCCTTTTTTTGTCTTCTCCACATAACCCCCACCATCATATTCTATTCCACCTATAGTGCTATGTCCATGGCTCACGCTCATGTATTGCGTGAAAGTTGAAAAAGTTTGAGATTATTAAAGTATGAAATAATTGCTTGGCTTGTCATCGGGGTTGTGCATGATTAAATACTTTATGTGATGAAGATAGAGCAACAGCCAGACTATATGATTTTGTAGGGATAACTTTCTTTGGCCATGTTGTTTTGAAAAGACATGATTGCTTTATTGGCACACTCGAAGTATTATTGTTTTTATGTCAAATGATAGACTATTGCTTTGAATCACTCGTGTCTTAATATTCATGCCATGATTAGACATATGATCAAGATTATGCTAGGTAGCATTCCACATCAAAAAATATCTTTTTTATCATTTACCTACTCGAGGACGAGCAGGAATTAAGCTTGGGGATGCTGATACGTCTCCGTCGTATCTATAATTTTTGATTGTTCCATGCCAATATTATTCAACTTTTATATACTTTTGGCAACTTTTTATACTATTTTTTGGGACTAACATATTGATCCAGTGCCCAGTGCCAGTTCCTGTCTGTTGCATGTTTTTTGTTTCGCAGAAACCCAATATCAAACGGAGTCCAAATGGGATAAAAACGGACGGAGATTTTTTTGGAATATTTATGATTTTTGGGAAGTAAAATCAACGCGAAACGGTGTCCGGGGTGGCCACGAGACAGGGGGGCGCGCCCTCCCCCCTGGGCGCGGCCTGGGATCTCGTGTGCCACCCGTAAGGCGGTTGACGCTCTTCTTTTGGCGCAAGAAAGATAATTTTATGAGAAAGATCTGGGCGAAAGATTCACCCCAATCGGAGTTACGGATCTCTGGATATTTAAGAAATGGTAAAGGGATAGAATCTGAGAACGCAGAAACAGAGAGATAGATCCAATCTCGGAGGGGCTCTCGCCCCTCCCAAGCCATGGGAGCCAAGGACTAGAGGGGAAACCCTTCTCCCATCTAGGGAGAAGGTCAAGGAAGAAGAAGAAGGGGGTCTCTCTCCCCCTTGCTTCCGGTGGCGCCGGAACGCCACCAGGGGCCATCATCATCACCGCGATCTTCACCAACACCGTCGTCATCTTCACCAACATCTCCATCACCTTCCCCCATCTATATCCAGCGGTCCACTCTCCCGCAACCCGCTGTACCCTCTGTTGGGGAACGTAGCAGAAATTCAAAATTTTATACGCATCACAAGGATCAATCTATGGAGTAACTAGCAACGATAGAGAGGGGAGTGCATCTTCATACCCTTGAAGATCGCGATGCGGAAGCGTTGCAAGAACGCTATCGGTGGAGTCGTTCACTAAGCGATCAGATCGCGGCCGAATCCGATCTAAGCACCGAACAACGGTGCCTCCGCGTTCAACACACGTACAACCCAGGGACGTCTCCTCCTTCTTGATCCAGCAAGGGGAGAGGAGAAGTTGAGGGAGAGCTCCGGCAGCACGACGGCGTGGTGGTGGAGCTTGCAGTTCTCCGGCAGAGCTTCGCCAAGCACTATGGAGGAGGAGGTGTTGGGGAGGGAGAGGGCTGCGCCAGGGGAAGGGTGAAGCTCCCATGCGCCTCCCCACTATATATAGGGGTGGAGGGTGCTGGTTTCTTGCCCTCCAAGTCCATTGGGGCGTTGACAAAGGTGGGAGGAAAGAAATCCCATCATTTCCTTCCCCACCGATTGTTATCCCCCTTTTTTAGGGATCTTGATCTTATCCCTTCGGGATATGATCTTATTCCTTCTAAGAGGGGATCTTGGTGTGCCTTGACCAGGGGTGTGGGGCCATGCCCCCACTACCAACGTTCATGTGGGTCCCCCCATGCAGGTGGGCCCCACTCCGGAACCCTCTAGAACCTTCCCGGTACAATACCGAAAAATCCCAAACATTTTCCGGTGGCCAAAATAGGACTTCCCATATATAAATCTTTACCTCCGGACCATTCCGGAACTCCTCGTGATGTCCGAGATCTCATCTGGGACTCCGAACAACATTCGGTAACTGCACACTAATTCCCATAACAACTCTAGCGTCACCGAACCTTAAGTGTGTAGACCCTACGGGTTCAGGAATCATGCAGACATGACCGAGACAACTCTATGGCCAATAACCAATAGCGGGATCTAGATACCCATGGTTTCTCCCACATGTTCCATGATGATTTCATCGGATGAACCACGATGTCAAGCATTCAAGCAATCCCGTATACAATTCCCTTTGTCAATCGGTACGTTACTTGCCCGGGATTCGATCGTCGGTATCCCAATACCTCGTTCAATCTCGTTACCGGCAAGTCACTTTACTCATTCCATAATGCATGATCCCGTGACTAACTACTTAGTCACATTGAGCTCATTATGATGATGCATTACCGAGTGGGCCCAGAGATACCTCTCCGTCACACGGAGTGACAAATCCCAGTCTCGATTCGTGCCAACCCAACAGACACTTTCGGAGATACCCGTAGTGCACCTTTATAGCCACCCAGTTACGTTGTGATGTTTGGCACACCCAAAGCATTCCTACGGTATCCGGGAGTTGCACAATCTCATGGTCTAAGGAAATGATACTTGACATTAGAAAAGCTTTTAGCAAACGAACTACACGATCTTGTGCTATGCTTAGGATTGGGTCTTGTCCATCACATCATTCTCCTAATGATATGATCCCGTTATCAATGACATCCAATGTCCATGGTCAGGAAACCATAACCATCTATTGATCAATGAGCTAGTCAACTCGAGGCTCACTAGGGACATGTTGTGGTCTATGTATTCACATATGTATTACGGTTTCTAGTTAATACAATTATAGCATGAACAATAGACAATTATCATGAACAAGGAAATATAATAATAACCATTTTATTATTGCCTCTAGGGCATATTTCCAACAGTCTCCCACTTGACCTAGAGTCAATAATCTAGTTCACATCACTATGTGATCATAATGAATCCAACACCCATGGGGTTTGATCATATCTCACTTGTGAGAGAGGTTATTAGTCAATGGGTCTGAACCTTTCAGATCCATGTGTGCTTTACAAATCTCTACGTAATCTTGTAGATGCAGCTACCACGCACTATTTGGAACTATTCCAAATAACTGTTCTACTATATGAATCCGGTTTACTATTCAGAGTCATCCAGATTAATGTCAAAGTTTGCATCGACGTAACCCTTTACGACGAACTATTTTACCACCTCCATAATTGAGAAAAATTCCTTAGTCCACTAGTCACTAAGGATAACTTTGACCGCTGTCCTGTGATCCATTTCTGGATCACTCTTGTACCCCTTGACTGACTCATGGCAAGGCACACTTCAGGTGTAGTACACAGCATAGCATACTGTAGAGCTTACGTCTAAAGCATAGGGGATGACCTTCGTCCTTTCTCTCTCTTCAGTCGTGGTCAAGTCTTGAGTCTTACTCAATACTCACACCTTATAACATAGCCAAGAACTCCTTCTTTGCCGATCTATTTTGAACTCCTTCAAAATCTTGTCACGGTGCGTATTCATTTGAAAGTACTATCAAGCGATTTTTGATCTATCCTTATAGATCTTGATGCTCAATGTTCAAGTATCTTAATCCAGGTTTTCCATTGAAAAACACTTTTCAAATAACCCTATATGCTTTCTAGAAATTCTACATCATTTCCGATCAACAATATGTCAACAACATATACTCATCAGAAATGCTATAGTGCTCCCAGTCACTTCTTTGGAAATACAAGTTTCCAATAAACTTTGTATAAACCCAAAATCTTTGATCATCTCATCAAAGCATATATTCCAACTCCGAGATGCTTACTCCAGTCCTTAGAAGGATTGTTGGAGCTTTGCATACTTGTTAGCATCTTTTAGGATTGACAAAACCTTCTGGTTGTATCACATACAACCTTTCCTCAAGAAAATCGTTGAGGAAACAATGTTTTGACATCCTATCTGCAAGATTTCATAAATAATGCAGGAACTGCTAATATAATTTCAACAGACTCTTAGCATTGGTATGAGTGAGAAAGTCTCATCATAGTCAACTCCTTGAACTTGTCGAAAAACACCTTAATGACAAGTCGAGCTTTCTTAATGGTGATACATACCATCATTGTCCGTCTTCCTTTTAAAATCCATCTGTACCCAATAGCCTTACGACCATCAAGTAGTTCTTCCAACGTCTATACTTTGGTTTCATACATGGATCCTCTCTTGGATTTTATGGCCTCAAGCCGTTCATCGGAATCCGGGCCCACCATCGCTTCTCCATAGCTCGTAGGTTCATTGTTGTCTAGCAACATGACCTTCAAGGCAGGATTACCGCACCACTCTGAAGCAGTACACGTCCTTGTCGACCTACGAGGTTTGGTAGTGACTTGATCCGAAGTTTCATGATCACTATCATAAGCTTCCACTTCAACTGGTGCAAGTGCCACAAGAACAACTTCCTGTGCCCTGCTACACACTAGTTGAAGTGACAGTTCAATAACCTCATCAAGTCTCCACCATCCTCCCACTCAATTCTTTCGAGAGAAACTTTTCCTCGAGAAAGGACCCGATTCTAGAAACAATCCCTTTTGCTTCCGGATCTGAGATAGGAGGTATACCCAACTATTTTTGGGTGTCCTATGAAGATGCATTTATCCGCTTTGGGTTCGAGCTTATCAGCCTGAAACTTTTTCACATAAGCGTCGTAGCCCCAAACTTTATAAGAAATGACAGCTTATGTTTCTCTAAACCATAGTTCATACGGTGTCATCTTAATGGAATTGTGTGGTGCCCTATTAAAGTGAATGCAGTTGTGTCTAATGCCTAACCCATAAACGATAGTGTTAATTCGATAAGAGACATCATGGTATGCACCATATCCAATAGGGTGCAGTTACGATGTTCGGACACACCATCACACTATGGTGTTCCAGGCGGTATTAGTTGTGAAACAATTTCCACAATGTCTTAATTGTGTGCCAAACTCGTAACTCAGATATTTATCTCTATGATCATATCATAGAAATTTTATCCTCTTGTCACGATGATCTTCAACTTCACTTTGAAATTACTTGAACCTTTCAATAATTCAGATTTGTGTTTCATCAAGTAAATATACTAAGAATCTACTCAAATCATCTGTGAAGTAAGAGCATAACGATATTCACTGCATGCCTCAGCACTCATTGGATTGCACACATCAAATGTATTACTTCCAACAAGTTGCTCTCTTGTTCCATCTCACTGAAAACGAGGCCTTTCGGTCATCTTGCCCATGTGGTATGATTTGCATGTCTCAAGTGATTCAAAAACAAGTGAGTCCAAACAATCCATCTGCATGGAGTTTCTTCATGCGTATATACCAATAGACGTGGTTCGCATGTCTCAATCTTTTCAAAAACGAGCGAGTCCAAAGATCCATCAATATGGAGCTTCTTCATGCGTTTTATACCAATATGACTTAAGTGGCAGTGCCACAAGTATGTGGTACTATCATTACTATCTTATATCTTTTGGCACGAACATGTGTATCACTACGATCGAGATTCAGTGAACCATTCATTTTAGGTGCAAGACCGTTGAAGGTATTATTCAAATAAACAGAGTAACCATTATTCTCCTTAAATGAATAACCGTATTGCGATAAACATAATCCAATCATGTTTATGCTCAACGCAAACACCAAATAACAATTATTTAGGTTTAACACCAATCTCGATGGTAGAGGGAGCAAGCGATGCTTGATCACATCAACCTTGGAAACACTTCCAACACACATCGTCATCTCACCTTTAGCTAGTCTCCGTTTATTCCGTAGCTCTTTTATTTCGAGTTACTAACACTTAGCAACCGAACCGGTATCTTAATATCCTGGTGCTACTAGGAGTACTAGTAAAGTACACATTTAATACAATGTATATCCAATATACTTCTGTCAACCTTGCCAGCCTTCTCATCTACCAAGTATCTAGGGTAGTTCTGCTTCAGTGACCATTTGGGTTCAACACTGGGTTTCTTCACTAGAGAAGCAACTGATTTGTCGTCTCATGAAGTATCCCTTCTTGCCCTTGCCCTTCTTGAAACTAGTGGTTTTACTAACCATCAACAATTGATGCTCCTACTCGATTTCTACTTTCGCGGTGTCAAACATCGCGAATTGCTCAAGGATCATCATGTATATCCCTGATATGTTATAGTTTATCACGAAGCTCTAATAGCTTGGTGGCAGTGACTATGGAGAACCATCACTATCTCATCCAGAAGATTAACTCCCACTCGATTCAAGTGATTGTAGTACTCAGACAATCTGAGCACATGCTCAATGATTTAGCTTTTCTCCCTTAGTTTGCAGGTTAAGAAACTTGTCGGAGGTCTCATACCTCTTAACGTGGGCATGAGCCTGAAATCCTAATTTCAGCTCTTGGAACATCTCATATGTTCTGCGACGTTTCAAAAAATGTCTTCGCTGCCTCAATTCTAAACCGTTTAACATTACGCACTGAACTATCACAAAGTCATCAAAATGTTTATGTCAGATGTTCGCAACATCCACAAATGACGCTCGAGGTTCAGCACACCGAGCGATGCATTAAGGACATAAGCCTTCTGTGCAGCAATGAGGACAATCCTCAGTATACGGACCTAGTCCGCATAATTGCTACTATCAACTTTTAACTAAAATTTTCTCTAGGAACATATCTTAAATAGTAGAACTAAAGCGCAAGCTATGACATAATTTGCAAAGTCTTTTTGACTATGTTCTTGATAATTAAGTTCATCTAATGAACTCCCACTCAGATAGACATCCCTCTAGTCATCTAAGTGATACATGATCTGAGTCAACTAGGCCGTGTCCGATCATCACGTGA
Organism: Triticum timopheevii; assembly: GCA_963921465.1. NCBI lineage: Eukaryota > Viridiplantae > Streptophyta > Magnoliopsida > Poales > Poaceae > Triticum > Triticum timopheevii. The sequence continues at coordinate 424,241,629 of OY997272.1, forward strand.
GACGGACTAGTCATCATCGGTGAACATCTCCATGTTGATCGTATCTACTATACGACTCATGTTTGACCTTTCGGTCTCTTGTGTTCTGAGGCCATGTCTGTACATGCTAGGCTCGTCAAGTTAACCTAAGTGTTTTGCGTGTGTAAATCTGGCTTACACCCGTTGTATGTGAATGTTAGAATCTATCACACCTGATCATCACGTGGTGCTTCGAAACAACGAACTTTCGCAACGGTGCATAGTTAGGGGGAACACTTTCTTGAAATTTTAATGAGGGATCATCTTATTTATGCTACCGTCATTCTAAGCAAATAAGATGTAAACATGAACAACATCACATGCAAATCATAAAGTGACATGATATGGCCAATATCATCTTGCGCCTTTGATCTCCATCTTGAGGCACGACATGATCACCTTCGTCACCGGCATGACACCATGATCTCCATCATCGTGTCTTCATGAAGTTGTCTCGCCAACTATTACTTCTACTACTATGGCTAACGGTTTAGCAATAAAGTAAAGTAATTACATGGCGTTTTCAATGACACGCGGGTCATACAATAAATTAAGACAACTCCTATGGCTCCTTCCGGTTGTCATACTCATCGACATGTAAGTCGTGATTCCTATTACAAGAACATGATCAATCTCGTACATCACATATATCATTCATCACATTCTTTTGGCCATATCACATCACATAGCATACCCTGCAAAAACAAGTTAGACGTCCTCTAATTGTTGTTGCATGTTTTACGTGGCTGCTATGGGTTTCTAGCAAGAACGTTTCTTACCTACGCAAAAGCCACAACGGTGATATGCCAATTGTTATTTATCCTTCATAAGGACCCTTTTCATCGAATCTGATCTGACTAAAGTGGGAGAGACTGGCACCCGCTAGCCACCTTTATGCAACAAGTGCATGTCAGTCGGTGGAACCTGTCTCACGTAAGCATACGTGTAAGGTCGGTCTGGGCCGCTTCATCCCACGATGCCGCCGAATCAAGATAGGACTAGTAACGGTAAGCAAATTGAACAAACCAATGCCCACAACTACTTGTGTTCTACTCGTGCATAGAATCTACGCAGTAGACCAAGCTCATGATGCCACTGTTGGGGAACGTAGCAGAAATTCAAAATTTTCTACGCATCACCAAGATCAATCTATGGAGTAACTAGCAACAAGAGAGAGGGGAGTGCATCTGCATACCCTTGAAGATCGCGATGCGGAAGCGTTGCAAGAACACAGTCGGTGAAGTCTTTCACTAAGCGATTCAGATCGCGGCCGAATCTGATCTAAGCACCGAACAACGGTGCCTCCGCGTTCAACACACGTACAACCCGGGGACGTCTCCTCCTTCTTGATCTAGCAAGGGGAGAGGAGAAGTTGAGGGATAGCTCCGGCAGCACGATGGCGTGGTGGTGGAGCTTGCAGTTCTCCGGCAGAGCTTCGCCAAGCACTACTACGGAGGAGGAGGTGTTGGGGAGGGAGAGGGCTGCGCCAGGGGAAGGGTGAAGCTCCCATGTGCCTCCCCACTATATATAGGGGTGGAGAGGGCTGGTTTCTTGCCCTCCAAGTCCATTGGGGCGTTGGAAAAGGTGGGAGGAAAGAAATCCCATCATTTCCTTCCCCACCGATTGTTATCCCCCTTTTTTAGGGATCTTGATCTTATCCCTTCGGGATATGATCTTATTCCTTCTAAGAGGGGATCTTGGTGCGCCTTGACCAGGTGTGTGGGGCCTTGCCCCCAGTACCCACGTTCATGTGGGTCCCCCCATGCAGTTGGGCCCCACTCCGGAACCTTCTAGAACCTTCCCGGTACAATACCGAAAAATCCCGAACATTTTCCGGTGGCCAAAATAGGACTTCCCATATATAAATATTTACCTCCGGACCATTCCGGAACTCCTCGTGACGTCCTGGATCTCATCCGAGACTCCGAACAACATTCGGTAACTGCACACTAATTCCCATAACAACTATAGCGTCACCGAACCTTAAGTGTGTAGACCCTACGGGTTCGGGAATCATGCAGACATGACCGAGACAGCTCTGAAAGAACATGCGGTGCCTGAAAGTGCGTTATATCGACTAGAGAGGGGGTGAATAGGCGATTTTTATGAGTTCTTCACTGAGGAATTTGCCGGTGAGGAAATTCCTTAGCGAAGAACTACTAGCAGCAGAATAAGTACTCAGAAGTAAGCATAACAGAATACAAGCATGGTCATCATGATAAAATGAAGACTAGCACAGAGTACAAAAAGCGTAAACACATGATAACACAAGATGAAGACAAACAGACTGAAGAAATTGAACTGAGGAAATTGAGAAAGTCTTCAGTCAAAGTCTTCAAACACAGATATGAACGAACACTCAACACAGTAATGAGGAAATGAAAGGGTTGAGGAAATAGAACCAGTCAGGTTGGTGAAGACAATGATTTGGTAGACCAGTTCCAACTGCTGTCTCAGTTGTACGTCTGGTTGGAGCGGCTGAGTATTTAAACTCGAGGACACGCAGTCCCGGACACCCAGTCGCTGAGCACACAGCTCAGGACACCCAGTCCTCACCGTATTCTCCTTGAACTAAGGCCACGCAGACCTCGTCCAATCACTCGTGGTAAGTCTTCAGGCGACTTCCAAACCTTCACAGACTTGGTCACTCGGCAATCCACAATTCCTCTTGGATGCTCTAGACCATGACGCCTAACCGTCTAGAAGAAGCACAGTCTTCAAAGGTAACAAGCGTCGGATCCATGCAGGATCAATTTCTTCAGTGATGCTCAATCACTTTGGGTTTGTAGGGGTTTGGTTTTGGGTTTTCCTCACTTGATGATTTTCACTCAAAGTCCTCGGAGGATGGGTTGCTCTCAAATGAAAAGTGTCAAGTTCTCTCGGAGCAGCCAACCAGCTAGTGGTTGTAGGGGGCGGCTATTTATAGCCTAGGGAGCAGCCCGACATGATAAGACAGAAATGCCCTTCAATGATATGACCGTTAGGTGGATAAGATATTTTGGGACAGCTGGCGCGCAGCACAGCAACGGTCGGAAATTTGACTCTCAAATTCCTCAGGGCTATCATGTTCCTCACTGTGTAGGCAATTTGCACTGGCGAATTCCTAACTCCTCAGTCAGAACAAATTCATCAGCGACCAGAAGAACTTTGTCTCTGTTACTGAAGAAAATGACTGAACTGTATGATATTTCCAAAGGCTTCACTTGAAGGGATTGGTAGGTGTAGGATTTTGAGTTGAGCATCACATGGAAATTTTTCCTTAGTATTTCCTCGACCCCCTTTAACAGTACGGTGTTTCTTATGACTCAAGAAAGAGAAAATGAAACTACGAAAACAAAAGTATTCACGCTTCATGTTCCTCAAATGAATACCAAGTCTTCAAGGTCACACCAATTTCTTCACTTTCAAAGTCTTCAGAATATCAAAGTCTTCAGTCGAAGAACTTCACTTTTAGGGGTCGACTTTCTCTGTAAATATCAAACTCCTCATAGACTTATGAACTTGTGTACACTCACAAACGCATTAGTCCCTTAACCTATAAGTCTTCAATACACCAAAATCACTAAGGGGCACTTGATGCACTTACAATCTCCCCCTTTTTGGTGATTGATGACAATATAGGTTAAGTTTTCAACGGGGATAAACATATGAAGTGTAAATACTGATATTGAGGAATTTGATTGCAAGATATAGAAGAACTCCCCCTGAAGATGTGCATAGTGAGGAATTTTCTTTTGAGGCAATGCACATTTGAAGAGTTGAATCATGGAGATCTCCCCCTATATCTTGTAATTCATACACGCATTTGATATATAATATGAAGAATTTGAAATGCATGATGAAATATGGTGCCTGATGAAATTCAGCATGCTTGCAATAATATTAACTAGGAATAAGCATGCCGAATAAAGCATCAAAAGTTTCAGAGTTTAGTGCAACAAAAGTATCAGCGCACCATCGGGTTTAAGATTACAACTCGATCCAAATAAAAGTTTCAGAAGAACGAGAGTTGTAACTTAAAAAACGTCCTTTATATAGACCCACTTGAAGACTAACTCAGATTCCCCCCCCCCCCCCTTGTCATCAAATGACCAAAAGGATTGAAACTGAGGACTAACGCCCCTGAAGAATTTCAAGTCGATGGAGGAGCGCCAGCGTTGTCGGGGTTGTTTGTTGTAGCAGGGCCTGCCGCAGTGTCGTCCAAGTCTTCATACTCATCAGTGGCACGCGATGAAGAATAAGAGCTGGCCACCAGTGGAGGAACTTTGACCCTCTTGAATTTCTTCGGAGGAGGTGCAGACCAGTCAAATTCTTCCTTGAGACCCATAGTCTCCAGTTCTTCAGCGCTATAGATATGAGTGAGAACAGCCCAGGTGCGGTTGAAGGTTTCATGAAGGTAGTATTGGTTCTTCTTCACTGCATTGTGTGTTGAGGTCATGTTGTGAAGAAGTGCACCAAACTGGCGCTTTACCCATTTGTGATTGCGATCAACCTTCTGATGAAGACTGAGGAGTAACTCACGGTCAGTCATCACCCTGGGTGCTGTGGCTTGAGGATTTTGCTTGGCTGAGGTATTTGCGGCAGTGTCATGTGTGGCAGAGTCGTCATTGGTAGAGTAAGATGTAGCCAGGCGAAATTGACCATCTAATGGACGAATGCCTTCATCGATCACAGCAGCTGCCTTGCCTTTATCATCAGATGATGAAACTGGCCGTTTGAGGACTTCAATGGGAGGCAAGTAGCTACCGTGGTTCAGAGTGTCAGCTTTGTAATTCAGTGAAGATCTTGCCCTGATGAATCTCAAAACTGAGGAAAAACTCAAATTGAAGATTTTCAACTTTTTGTGGTGGCGTGACCCACCGTATAAGAATGATGATTTCAAACACCGCGTACAATTGTCGTAGGGTTCTGAGAATCAAATTCTTCATTAATTTCTTCACACTTAGAATGTTATTCTTCATTGATTGAAGAAAAACGTTTCTTCATGTGTTGCACATCTAAGTCATCAATTTTGCATAAGTGTTAGGATGTGTGTCCTTTTCAAAGAACATTTGAAGATTCTAAGATATTTAGCTCACACCGCAACTTGCTAAATCTCTTCTCATCCAAGGGCTTAGTGAAGATATCAGCTAGCTGTTCTTCAGTCTTCACGTGCTCGATGGAGATGTCGCCCTTCAACACATGATCACGAAGAAAATGATGACGAATCTGAATGTGCTTTGTCTTCGAGTGCTGAACTGGGTTGTGAGCAATCTTGATGGCACTCTCATTGTCGCAAAGGAGAGGCACATTCTTCACGTTGACGCCATAGTCCTTGAGGGTTTGCTTCATCCAAAGCAGTTGAGCACAGCAAGAGCCAGCAGCAATGTATTCAGCTTCCGCAGTAGACAGTGATACGCAGTTCTGTTTCTTCGAGGACCAACAGACTAAAGATCGTCCGAGGAAATGACAAGTGCCAAATGTTGACTTGCGGTCCACACGATCACCAGCATAGTCAGAGTCAGAATATCCAGTGAGATCAAAAGCAGAGCCCTTGGGGTACCATAATCCTAGTGTTGGTGTATGAGCTAGATATCGAAGAATATGCTTCACAACCTTATGGTGTGATTCCTTCGGTGCAGCTTGAAATCAGGCACACATGCAAACACTAAGCATAATATCTGGCCTAGATGCACATAAGTACAATAAAGAACCAATCATGGAGCGGTATACCTTGTGATCGAAGTCAATACCATTTTCATCAGTGCATAGATGGCCATTTGTGGGCATAGGAATTTTGACGCCTTTGCAATCTTGCATGTCGAATTTCCTCAATACATCTTTGAGGTATTTCTCCTAAGATATGAATATGCCATTGCGCTGTTGACGAATTTGAAGACCTAAGAAGAATTTCAACTCTCCCATCATAGACATTTGATATTCTTCACTCATCATATAGGCAAATTCATCACTATAACGTTGGTCAGTACAGCCAAAGATAATATCATCAACATATATTTGGCACACAAACAGTTCACCATCATAAGATTTAGTAAAGAGAGTAGGGTCGAGTGAACCGGGTGTGAAGCCATTCTTCACGAAGAATTCCTTCAATGTATCATACCACGCCTGAGGGGCTTGCTTGAGGCCATAGAGGGCCTTATTAAGTTTGAAGACTTTGTCAGGATTCTTTAGATCTTCAAAACCTGGGGGTTGAGCAACATATACTTCTTCCTCAAGCTTACCATTGAGGAATGCACTTTTCACATCCATTTGATATAAGATGATATCATGATGATTAGCATAAGCAAGTAATATGCGAATAGCCTCAAGTCTAGCAACAGGTGCAAAAGTTTCATCGAAATCAATTCCTTCAACCTGTGTGTAGCCTTGAGCTACTAGTCGTGCCTTATTCCTCACCACAAGGCCATTTTCATCTTGCTTGTTGCGGTAGATCCACTTTGTGCCAATGATATTATGCTTGCGAGGATCTGGACGTTTGACCAGTTCCCAGACATTGTTGAGCTCGAACTGATGTAATTCTTCTTGCATAGCCTAAATCCACTCCGGCTCCAGAAATGCTTCATCTACCTTAGTGGGCTCTGTGATAGAGACAAAAGCATAGTGCCCACAAAAGTTAGATAAATGTGAAGCTTTTGAGCGTGTGAGAGGACCTGGGGCTCTAATGTCATCGATGATCTTCTCCACTTGCACTTCTTTTGCAACGCGAGGATGAGCTGGTTGTCGCTGAGGATTTTGATCAGCATTTTCTTCAGCACCATTTTCCTCAACATTTTCTTCAGGTGCATCAGCTCGACGTTCTACATGAACTGGAATGAATTCTTCAGCAGATTCTTCAGTAGGAATGGCATCCTCAGTTGCCTTGAACTTGATAGAATCCTCAGGTGCTGGTTCATCTAACACAGAAGGTAGGTGCTCTCTTTGCGAGCCATTAGTTTCATCGAACCGCACATCTACAGTGTCAACAATCTTGTGAAGAACAATGTTGAAGACTCTGTAGGTGTGCGAGTCCTTTCCGTAACCAAGCATAAAACCTTCATGTGCTTTCGGTGCAAATTTAGAATTGTGGTGAGGATCTATAATCCAACATTTAGCACCGAAGACTTTGAAATAACTCACATTGGGTTTCTTGTCAGTGAGGAGTTCATAGGCCGTCTTCTTGAAGAATTTGTGAAGATATACTCTATTGATGATGTGGCACACAGTATCAATTGCATCAATCCAAAAACGCTGAGGCGTTTTGTATTCATCAAGCATAGTGCGAGCCATCTCAACAAGAGTTCTGTTCTTGCGCTCCATGACGCCATTTTGCTGAGGAGTATAGGGAGCAGATAACTCATGAGTAATACCAAGTTCATCAAGATAGTCATCAAGACCGGAATTCTTGAACTCAGTTCCATTGTCACTTCTGATGTGCTTGATCTTCACACCAAAGTTGGTTGAAGCCCTCGAGGAAAATCGTTTGAAGACTTCCTGCACTTCATGTTTGTAAGTAACAATGTGTACCCATTTATATCGAGAGTAATCATCAACAATGACAAAACCATATAGAGATGCATCATTAGTGACTGCTGAGTAATGATTAGGTCCGAAGAGGTCCATGTGAAGCAATTCGAATGGACGAGTAGTGGTCATGATAGTCTTCGCTGGATGCTTGGCCTTGGTCATTTTTCCGGCTTCACAGGCTCCGCATAAGTGATCCTTGAGGAATTTGACATTCTCAATGCCAATGACATGCTTCTTCTTCGCAAGCGTGTGCAAATTCCTCATGCCTGCATGACCAAGTCATCGATGCCATAGCCAGCCTTCTGAAGCTTTTGCAAGTAGACACACGGCTGGTTATGGTCCTGTAGAGAAATCAACAATATACAGGTCTCCTCTCCTAAAGCCTTCAAAGACTTTGGAATTGTCAGCTTCCATAATCACAACACAGCGATACTTGCCAAAGATAACAACCATATCAAGATCACAAAGCATTGAGACTGACATGAGGTTGTATCCTAAGGACTCAACAAGCATGACTTTGTCCATGTGTTTATCCTTAGAGATTGCAACCTTACCAAGACCCAATACCTGACTTTTGCCTTTGTCAGCAAAGATGATATGCTTCAGATGTGACGGTGATAAGGGAGTATCCATCAATAGATTCTTGTCACCAGTCATGTGATTCGTACATCCACTATCGAGGACCCACTCACTAGCTTTGGGTTGATCATCCTGCAGATGAATTAGTGTAGCTTACAATCTCATATGCTTCATCAGTGAAGAATATGATATCAAGTTCATCAGACGAATTTCATCAAGCAGTAAACAGATATAGCAGTATTAGGACGTGTGAAATGAAAGTTCATTTCATCATGATTCGCCTGCGTCCTTTCAGGCAATTTTGTCAGGTCCCCAGCAAATTCTTCAGACGTTAAAGCACGTCTGGAGACCTGACCCTGCAAAAGAGATTAGTTATTTTTCTTCACCACCCACATCTGAAGGGGTGGCAAAGAGTTCATCACTCTGCGAGCACCATATGAGAATGGTGGCATAGAGGCCAAACCATTTCGTTTCACATAAGAGGGGTTAGGGTAAGCATATGAATAAGCAGAGAAATTCTTCGAGGACTTATGAACATAATGGTTTGAAGAATAATGCACATATTCATAGCCCTTAGCTCTACCCTGCGACACAGAGTTGTTAGCACGATGATAATCATATGAGGACTTTGATCCTTTTGAGGAATTTGATCCATGTGAGGAATTTGGTCTGTATGAGAACTTGGATCCATATGAAGAATTTGGTCCATATGAGGAATTTGATCTGGGGTTCCTGTTCTTCACAGGTGGTGTCATGAGGACATTCACCTGAAGACTTTCAAGGCACTTCTTGGGAACCCAGATTTTCTTCATAGGAGAACCGTTCCTGCAGTTAGTGCCAACATATCTAGCAAATACTTCACCATTCTGATTTTTGAACAGTTTATAGTTGGTGTCAAATGACTCATCAGAAGAATGAGGAGATTCACATGTAAAGCCAGATAAGTTAGATGGATCAACTGGAGGTCCCTTTGCAGCAACCCATGAGGTTTTGGGGTACTGCTCAGGCTTCCAATATGTTCCATCAGCATTGAGTTTCCTCTCAAAGGCAATACCCTCTTTCCTAGGGTTTCTGTTGAGGATCTGCTTTTTAAGCACATCACAAAGAGTCTGATGCCCTTTGAGGCTTTTGTACATGCCTGTCATGTACAATTCCTTCAGCCCTGCATTTTCAGTGATACTAGCAATGTCCTCAGATGAGGAATTAGTGATAGCAGAGGCAGGTGAAGAATCTGTAACAGTTGAAGCATTTGAACATTCAGGTGAAGAATTAGCAGATTCACGTTCAATGCACTTTAAGCATGGAGGAAAAAATTCTTCCTGAGAAGCGCTGATTTGTTGAGCTAGTACTGAATCGCGCTCCTTCCGAAGATCTTCATAACTCACTCTTAGCTTCTCAAGATCTTGCTTTCTTTGAAGAGATTCAGAAGAAAGCTTCTCGTGATCAGTCAAGAGGGTATTATGTTGATCTTGAAGGGCGTCAAACTTGGAGTGAATTCTCTGAAGACATTCACCCAATGCTTTTGACTGATCCATTTCTTTACCCAACATATCATCACTTTTGTCTAGCATGTTTTGAACTTGTTCCAAAGCTGTTTGTTGTTTAGTGGCAATGCAAACAAGTTTGGTATAACAAGATTCAATGTCATCATCATATTCATCATTATCAGATTCATCATTATTAGATTCATCGTCACAAAACTCGGATGAGGAGCATTCGGTTACCTCGTCACCCTTTGCCATGAGACATGATGCAGAAGATGATGATTCTGACTCGAAAGTCATCGTTTTGAGAGATTCCTTGAAGTCCTCAAACCAGGGATCATGACGGGTTCGATGACCTTCATAGACATCAGAGATTCGGTCCCAGATAAGCTTCGCATTGCAAAGATGCATAATGTGCCTGAATTCATCCCTGGATAGGCAGGAACAGATGATATCCTTTGCCACGATGTCAAGTCGAGTGTACTTGCGAATATCATCAGCATCCGCCATCTTGCATAGAATAGTAAGACCAATCTCAGTGACGGTCCACAGCTCGCTGTTCATTGCCATGAGGCGTTTCCTCATCATGGCCTTCCACTTGGGATAATCATGACAGTCAAAGATAGGGCATGTCACTTTCTTCATACCTGCGGTCGACATAACTAAAACTCCAGGCGGTTAAACCAAAATCACACGGAACAAGGCAGTACCTTGCTCTGATACCAATTGAAAGTGCGTTATATTGACTAGAGGGGGGTGAATAGGAGATTTTTATGAATTCTTCACTGAGGAATTTGCCGGTGAGGAAATTCCTTAGCGAAGAACTACTAGCAGCGGAATAAGTACTCAGAAGTAAGCATAACAGAATACAAGCATGGTCATCATGATAAAATGAAGACTAGCACAGAGTACAGAAAGCGTAAACACAGGATAACACAAGATGAAGACAAACAGACTGAAGAAATTGAACTGAGGAAATTGAGAAAGTCTTCAGTCAAAGTCTTCAAACACAGATATGAACGAACACTCAACACAGTAATGAGGAAATGAAAGGGTTGAGGAAATAGAACCAGTCAGGTTGGTGAAGACAATGATTTGGTAGACCAGTTCCAACTGCTGTCTCAGTTGTACGTCTGGTTGGAGCGGCTGAGTATTTAAACTCGAGGACACGCAGTCCCGGACACCCAGTCGCTGAGCACGCAGCTTAGGACACCCAGTCCTCACCGTATTCTCCTTGAACTAAGGCCACGCAGACCTCATCCAATCACTCGTGGTAAGTCTTCAGGCGACTTCCAAACCTTCACAGACTTGGTCACTCGGCAATCCACAATTCCTCTTGGATGCTCTAGACCATGACGCCTAACCGTTTGGAAGAAGCACAGTCTTCAAAGGTAACAAGCGTCGGATCCACGCAGGATCAATTTCTTCAGTGATGCTCAATCACTTTGGGTTTGTAGGGGTTTGGTTTTGGGTTTTCCTCACTTGATGATTTTCGCTCAAAGTCCTCGGAGGATGGGTTGCTCTCAAATGACAAGTGTCAAGTTCTCTCGGAGCAGCCAACCAGCTAGTGGTTGTAGGGGGCGGCTATTTATAGCCTAGGGAGCAGCCCGACATGATAAGACATAAATGCCCTTCAATGATATGACCGTTAGGTGGATAAGATATTTTGGGACAGCTGGCGCGCAGCACAGCAACGGTCGGAAATTTGACTCTCAAATTCCTCAGGGCTATCATGTTCCTCACTGTGTAGGCAATTTGCACTGGCGAATTCCTAACTCCTCAGTCAGAACAAATTCATCAGCGACCAGAAGAACTTCGTCTCTGTCACTGAAGAAAATGACTGAACTGTATGAGATTTCCAAAGGCTTCACTCGAAGGGATTGGTACGTGTAGGATTTTGAGTTGAGCATCACATGGAAATTTTTCCTTAGTATTTCCTCGACCCCCTTTAACAGTACGGTGTTTCCTATGACTCAAGAAAGAGAAAATGAAACTACGAAAACAAAAGTGTTCACGCTTCATGTTCCTCAAATGAATACCAAGTCTTCAAGGTCACACCAATTTCTTCACTTTCAAAGTCTTCAGAAAGTCTTCAGAAAGTCTTCAGAATATCAAAGTCTTCAGTCGAAGAACTTCACTTTTAAGGGTCCACTTTCTCTATAAATATCAAACTCCTCATAGACTTATGGACCTGTGTACACTCACAAACGCATTAGTCCCTTAACCTATAAGTCTTCAATACACCAAAATCACTAAGGGGCACTAGATGCACTTACAGTGCCCCCATGTTTGGTTTTGGCAATTGATGACAATCTCTATGGACTAATGGTTGCCTTGAGCTATATTTGAAGGGTTTGTCCATAGGCTTTTCTTGGAGTCCATTTGTTGGTCTCAAGGAGAGTTTGTGATGATCACGGTGCTATTAAGAAATTATCCAAAGATCGGTCATGTGAGTGTTGAGCTTATTGCAAGCATGTCTTGAAGAAGAAGATTGTGTGATCATTCATGTCTACCTTCAAGACATCATCCAAATGAAGAGAGTTGGAAAGATTCAAGGTTGATCAAGACTAAGTCAAGAGTGAATCAAGTTGATCAACTCACAAAGCGTAGAAGATGTACCGAGAGGGATCAAGTGATCCCATGGTATGGTAAGCATTGTCCATTGCACTTTGTGTACTAACCCATGGTCTATGTGAGAGTTCTATGTGGGGTTAGGTACGTGTCCATGGTATTGCATCAAGAGGAAGATATCATACAACCCATGGAAAGGATGACATCAAGTGGCGATCGTCATCAAGATTGTCGTGTGCAAGTTCAAGTGGAGCATCATGAAGAGATCAAGTGCTTGAATCTTCCCATCCGTGGTGTCAATGGACTTGTGAAGATGTGCCTAAGAGTGGCTCACCCATAGTGGACTATGGGGGAGCAATCATCTAGTCTTCATCGAGCCAACGCAATCAAGAAAGGTGGTCCAACTTGAGGGAGTCAAGATTGTCATCATCTAGCTCAAGTGGACCATGTGCAAGGCAAAGGTTTGCCCTTGATAGGTTTTCTATTTTACCGGTCTCGTGGTTGTAGTTGGGAGACCGGGTTATAGGATCGTTTGCCGTACTATCAAGGGGGGCTCTCAAGTTGGTAGCTTGATCGTATCGGTTAGTAGAGAGCTCAAACCATTGCATCCTTGCATCATGTTTCTTGGTTCTTGTTTGGTTCTCTTTGTGAGTCTTAGAGCTTATGGTCATCTTGATGACAAGCTTGAGTTCATCGAAAATGGAGTTCGCATGCGTCTTCTATGATGTTTTCGGTGGAGGTTTTACCGGTCTTATCCGATGAAGGGTTCTCACCATTTTCTTATGGGACTTTTCTCATTTGCTTATTCTTGATATTTCTATCAAGATTGTGTTAGCCCATGTCGTTAGCTTTCCAACAAACTTGGTTTCATTGAATTCGGAGTCCGTTTGCAAAAGTTGTGGCTGTTTTTGTAAAGGCTGCAGCGATACTACCACGACTAGAGCGGATGTAATTTTTTACTACCACTCTAGAGCAGTACTACCGCGGCTCCTGAGCAGTAGTACCGCTCCAGAGTAGTACTACCGCGGCTCCTAAGCGGCAGTACCGCTCCGGACCAAAATCTCATGTTTTGCTCAGCGGAAGTAGGCACAGAAGTATTTTTTTAGTACCGCTCACAAGCAGTAGTACCGCTACCATTTGCGGTAGTACCGTGAGGTCGAGCGGTAGTACCGTGAGGACGAGCAGTACTACCGATCCGGCGGTTCTACTAGCCTTTTTCCTCCTCGCTGTTGCTTTTCAAAGGGGTACTACCTCCCCAGCGGTAGTACCGCTCCTTGGAGCGGTAGTACCGCTCTGTGCGGGCTGTGAGCATAACGGTTGGTTTTTTCCCCACCTATAAAAGGGGGTCTTCTTCCCCATTGAACCTTATCCTTTGAGCTCGTGTTCTTCCTCCATTGTTGACCTTCTTCGAGCTTGCTAACTCTCAATCCCTCCTATGATTCTTGCTAGTTCTTGAGGGAAAAGAGAGAGGAGATCTAGATCCACGTTTCCACCAATCACTTTCTCCTCTAAGTGAGGGGAACCCCTTGGATCTAGATCTTGGAGTTTTTCGTGTTCTTCTTCCGTTCTTCCTCCCATTTTCCTCCCTAGCATTAGTTGCTTTGGTGGGATTTGGGAGAGAAGGATTTGGGCACTCTGTGTGCCATTGCCATTGCATTTGGTGCATCGGTTTGAGTTCTCCACGTGATACGTGGAAGTTACAAGTCGAGAAGCTTATTAGTCTTGGGTGCTTGGTGCCCTTGAGCTTGTTCCTCTTGGGTGCTTGGGTGCCCTAGACGGTTGGTGGTGTTCGGAGCTCAATCATTGTGGTGTAAAGCTCCGGGCAAGCGTCGGGGTCTCCAATTAGGTTGTGGAGATCGCCCCGAGCAATTTGACGGGTACCGGTGACCGCCCCCAAGGGTTGCCAAAGTGTACGGGTTCGGTGACCGCTCCCAAGGGTCACCATTTGTACGGGTTCGGTGACCGCCCTCAAGGGTCCCTTAGTGGAATCACGGCATCTTGCATTGTGCGAGGGTGTGAGGAGATTACGGTGGCCCTAGTGGCTTCTTGGGGAGCATTATGCCTCCACACCGCTCCAAACGGAGATTAGCATACGCAAGGGTGTGAACTTCGGGATACATCGTCGTCTCTGCATGCCTCGGTTATCTCTTACCCGAGCCCTTTACTTATGCACTTTACTTTGTGATAGCCATATTGTTCTTTGTCATATATCTTGCTATCACATAGTTGCTTATCTTGCTTAGCATAAGTTGTTGGTGCACATAGGTGAGCCTAGTTGTTGTAGGTTTTGTGCTTGACAAATTAACCGCTAGGTTTATTCCGCATTTGTTCAAGCCTAAACCATAATTATTTTAAAGCGCCTATTCACCCCCCTTCTAGGCGACATCCTCGATCTTTCAATTGGTATCAGAGCCTCATCTCTCTTTGTTGGGCTTAACCGCCTAGAGAGTAAGGATGTCTACTAGGGGTTTAGGATTCTCTGACACTCTTAGTTTCGATGGCACAAATTTTGATGTTTAGGTAATTTCGCATGCTTAATCTCTTTAGGGTCATAGACCCAAATTTAGAGCGAATTGTAGATATGGGTTTTTCTCCTCCAAAGGATCCCCAAAGATTATCTTTAGAGGATGATAAAAACTCTTATCTCAATGCTCAAGCTTCTAATGTGCTTTTCGATGCTTTGAGCAATGTGGTTATATTTCAACTCATGCCGTTCTGGGATGCTCATGAGTTGTGGACAAAGCTTCAAGATAAATATGGTGTGTCCAAGTTTTGTAAGGATGATTTTTCTCCCTCCACCTCCGGCCGTGTTGTATTCTCAACTTCTTCTACTTCACCTACATGTGGTTTGCCACAAGGTAATGACATGGTGAGTAGTGGTGTTCATTGCAATGATGATAATGGGCTTATTGTTGATAATCCTTCATCACGTTCTTATTGTAATGCTTCATCTTTGGACTTTAACACTTCTAGCACTCCAAATGTTTCACATGCTTGTGTTGATAGTCCTTGCATATCATGTAGAAATTGCTTGACTAAATCTCATGATGATATGCTTGCTATGTCTTGTAGCCATGATAAAAATGCATCTATTTCCTCGAATTGTTGTGCTAACAATGTGGAGGAAACTGAACACTCCATGGAACAAGATATGGTGTTTAATGGTGCCTCAAGGGATCCTACATCATCATCTATTGCTTTTTGCCTTATGGCTAAGGCGTCAAAGGTATCTCCTACTTAGTACCCCAATATGTCTCTTGATGAGGATGTTGATGCTAATGATGATGAGGATAATGATGAAGAGAATGATAATGTTGCCTCCTTAAAAACTAAGGGGGAAATGATTTTTAAAGCTCTTCATAAAAATAAAATTGCTCGTTCCAACTTCACGGAAATAATATCCATTGCCATTGATGGCAAGAAATACATTGAGGAGTTGGAATCTCATCTAGAGGAGCATGAGGTCACCATTGAGAAAATGGAAGCTCATGGGTGTGATTACACTAATGAGATTGCGGACCTCTCTCAAGCTCTTGAACTTGAACAAACCACCAAGGAATCTCTTGTGGAGACTTTTGCTCTAGAATTATCTAGAGTGAAGGAATCTAATGATAGAGCTCTTGAGGTGGCCAATGTTTTTGAAACTAAAAATGCTAAGCTTGAAGTTGCTCATGCTAGACTCCTTGAGGATTTTGAGCACCTTGAAAATGGCTCAAGGGTCATCAAGGGTGAGCTCATCAAACTCACCGAGTCTCATGCTCAACTTGAAGCTTCTTATTTAAAAGAGCTTGCCAAGTTGCCTTCTCCTCTTGTTGTTAATGATGATGCTTTTGCTACTAATTCTATTACTTGTGAAGCATCCATTTTGAAGGAGAATGTTGAGCTACGGGCTCAACTTGAGGTGCTATCTTGCAATTATGGGAAATTGGAAGAAAGTCATGAAAAGCTCTCAAGCTCTCATGATGCTCTTCTAGTATCCCATAGTGTGCTAAAGATAGCTCATGAGGCCATGATTGCTAAGGTAACATCTAGTGAGCCTCATGTGGATACTAGCACTACTTCTAGTCAAAATAGTATATTGCCATGTGCTAGTCCTTGTAATTCATCTACTCACAATGTTGGTACATCTTGTGATGAATTGCTTTCCTTGCCTTGTTGCTCTAACGATGAAGCTTATACTTCCTCTAGTACTTGTGTTGAGACTAACCATGTAGAGGAAATCAAAGAGCTCAAGGCCCAAGTCACTTCTTTGAAGAAAGACTTGGAAAAGTGTCATGAAGGGAAATCCACACTCAACAATATCTTGAGTGTGCAAAAATCCCCCAATGAAAAAGGTGGACTTGGATTCAACTCCAATAAGAAGAAGAAGTCCAAGATGAACAAAAAGAAGGGCCAAGAACAAGTCAAGAATTTGGCCAAGATTGTTTGCTTCAAGTGCAAAGTAGAAGGGCATCATGTTAGATCTTTCCCATTGAAGAAGAAGGCCATTAGTGTCAAGCAACAAGGGAAGAGGTCACAAGTTCAATCTCATGCTCAACCTCAAGTTGAAGAAAGGCCACTTCCCAAGAAGACTCAAGCTAATGCTTCTCTTGTGGAAAAATCAAGTGAGAAGAAAGTGAAGAGTAGATGTTGCTACTTATGTCGTGAGAAAGGTCACGTCGCTTCTTCATGCACTAGTGGTAACTTATCCAACCCAATTATTATTGATGATATCTATTCTCTTGGGAAGGAGGAGGTTGGCAATGTGTTTGCCAAGTTTGTTGGTACTCAAAGTGGTGTCAAGCAAAGAACCATTTGGGTAGCCAAGCCTATTGTGACTAACCTTTTAGGACCCAACTTGGTTGGGGACCAACAAGCTCAAACTTGATCAATAGGTGTTTTTGGAGGTCATTGGAGACTTGGCTACATTATGAAGAATTAAGGGGACTTCATCTTTCTTGTTGTCTCAAGCCAAGTCAATTGGGTTGTCAAGTTTCTATCTTATATCCAATGTGCCTCCTTGCGGTAACTGGTACTTAAATTGTTTACATTGAAAGTTACTTGCCCCTTTGCATGTTTTGGTTTCGTTCCTTGCATGTGTTTGTATATGTTGTGCTTCCAACTTGATTATCTTGAGCAATCAAGTTTATGTATGTTGGTTTGCACATCATGTACGTGTTGTGTCATGCATTGAGCCTTTTGCATCTTCTTCATTTCTTAGTTGGCTCTTGTGAGAGATTAATGGAATATCCCTTTATGGGGGAGTGATGTGCTTTGTGCACCCCACAATCCTATATATGTGTGTACATGAGTAATACCATCTAGTATTGATATTTCAAGATTATCTAGTCGCTATGTGGTATGTCTTCTCATGAGAAATTCAAATTCTAAATTTTCCATTAATTATCTCTTGTTGGATCGTTATTTTTTTCCTCTTGTTTATCTTTAATTTGTATCACATTATGGGGGAGTAATATGCTATGTGTATATTACTAGCCTAGAAAATGTGTACATTTGAGATATTGTCACCTAGAATTGATATTGTAAATTATCTTGTTCCTAGGTGGAATGTTAGCTCTACAAGTTGGAATTTGCTTTTTGTTTGGTGTGAAGATGATGTCGGATATCCTTGCTATCTACCACCGGGAATTATTTCCAAATACTCCTTGTCTTTTGACAATTGGTAGTCACTTATGTGTGGTAGAATTTATTGATCATCTTTACATTGGCTTTTGTTTTTATTTGCCTTTTCTCTTGCCAAGGTTTGTGTCAACTCCCGTTGTCTTCCATACCACTTGTGGATCTTGTTAATTTCTTGTTCCTGTCTAGTGTTTTCTAGATATAGTGAAAGTGGTGATCCCACCTTGTGCATTTTGTATTCAAAATCAAATTCTCTATAGTGCACAACTCGTGAGGGAGCTATCCTATTTTCTTTAGAAAACTCTTCTTGTGATCCTTATCAAGTGTGTGTTGGTGGAAGGCAAGCCGTTTTCTTTTGGTACCTTGTGCCATCATGAAACTTTGTTGAGAGCTTGGTTTGTTTGGAACCATCCTCTCCTTGGGAGTTTGACATCTTTAATTTAGTGTGTATCAATGGATATCTCATTCCTTGATGTACCTTTAATGATATCTTCCAAGTGATGATTTCTCCATTTGGTATCCTTTTCACTTGGCATTTCTTTGTCTTTTGGTTTCGGGTTTTGAAAGTCTTGAGCATGCATGTTTACTTCATGTATTTTATTTGGCTTGCTTTCTTTCTTTGACTCAATATATAGGGGAAACTCCACCTAGTCTCAATTTGGATGAGATGTGCATGAAATTCATTTTCATATCTATATGCACATATTTAAGTGGAGTTTGTCCTATGTATATTGGTGTTTCTAACTCTTTGGTCCCAATGAGTTTGGGTACTATTTTGTTTGTGTTGTTGTTCTAGGAACAAGTGGAGATGCATTGGATGCTCGGCTCACTCACAAGAAAGGTGTTGTCACCATGTGCTTATTGGAGTCAAGCTAGGATGATCAATGAACTACTTTGTACCTTCAATTGGTGTCTACTACATCCTTCCAATGTTATCTCGGTAACAAGTATCTTTATATACTTCATGCACACATTTCTTGCATCAACCTTGTGTAGGTTGTATCATGGCATGTTATCCATTCTTTCTTGTGATATTGTTTCCTTTCTCAAAGCATCCCAACAATGATGTCTTGTTGCTAGTTGTGATGTCTTTGATGTTCGTGTGGTTGGAATTCATTTATATACAATAAGACCATATCTAGCCATGTGCTATGCTCTTAAGCAAATATCTTATTGGTATATGTATGACTTCCTTTTGGATATCTCGTTCCTTCATGTTGAAACTATTTCGGGTGTACATCCTTCTTTGTAGATATATATCATCATGATTTCGTCTACCTAGAACATTATACACTTGAGAGAAATTACATCTCTAGATGATATCCTTTCTTTCACGTCCACCTTGTCTCTCTTTTGTTATTTCTGTGGTGGCTCCGTGAAAGCTTTTGCCTTGAGTGTGTGTCGTATCTCATTGCATCTTGATGCACTCTTGTGTGGTGAAGATTATTTTCCTCTTGCTTATCTTTACGAGGCTTTTGCCATCTTAATTGGTATCCCTCATCTTGATGAGCCTCTCATCGTCTATCTTCACCATGGGTTGTCACAAGCATAGGTTCTCTTTTGCTTTTTAGTAAGCTTGTGAACCCTTTTGCCAGTTGTGTGTGCGAATGATAGGCCTTGCACCGTGTGCCTCATTCTTTCAAGACTATGTTGATGCTTAATGCTCATCCTAATTTTAGTCTTCTCAAGTGCTTCGCCATGACTCACACACATCATTTTGGTTGAGCCTATTCTTAAGTTGTCTCTTTTACATGTTGCTCAACCATGTGCTTGTTGCAAGCGCTAGGCTTTGTTTCATATATGCTCACTTGCACTGGATGTGAGTTTCTATTGATTTTGGGGGAGCTATGATCCTATTTTGTGCACTTTGTATTCAAATACAAAAATTCTTATGTGTGCACAAATCATGGGGAGCTTCTCTAGTTTCTTTAGAACACTCCTTTGCGCTTATCATAATATCTTTATTCTTGTGGCATGTAGGATCATTGGTCTAGTTGGTTCAATTGATATCCGTTGATTACTTGCTTCAATTGGTATCTTCTGATTGCTTGTGTCTCTCTTTGTTATGTCTTTGTGGCATATCTTTTTGTTGCAATCTTTGGGCCTCAATATAGTTTGTCTTCCTCCAAGTATTGGCAGTTGGATATGTGTATTGCATTCCACTCTCTTGTTGAGAAATACACAATTTATGGAGGAACACCTTTTATTTTGGCCTTCTAAGCTTTTCACCCATTTTGGCAATCGATGCCAATGGGGGAGGAGTTTCAGAGAGTTTTGTGGAGAAGTCTTCTGAGTTTTCTCCTTGCTTTGGTTTTGGTTCCTAAGCATTTGCATCTCATTCTCATGCATCATTGGTTGTTGCATTGCATGGTGATGCATAATTCCTTGTATAAACTCTCTTGAAAGTGATTGTCATCAATTACCAAAATGGGGGAGATTGAAAGAACATGCGGTTCCCCCATGTTTGGTTTTGGCAATTGATGACAATCTCTATGGACTAATGGTTGCCTTGAGCTATATTTGAAGGGTTTGTCCATAGGCTTTTCTTGGAGTCCATTTGTTGGTCTCAAGGAGAGTTTGTTATGACCACAGTGCTATTAAGGAATTATCCAAAGATCGGTCATGTGAGTGTTGAGATTATTGCAAGCATGTCTTGAAGAAGAAGATTGTGTGATCATTCATGTCTACCTTCAAGACATCATCCAAATGAAGAGAGTTGGAAAGATTCAAGGTTGATCAAGACTAAGTCAAGAGTGAATCAAGTTGATCAACTCACAAAGCGTAGAAGATGTACTGAGAGGGATCAAGTGATCCCATGGTATGGTAAGCATTGTCCATTGCACTTTGTGTACTAACCCATGGTCTATGTGAGAGTTCTATGTGGGGTTAGGTACGTGTCCATGGGATTGCATCAAGAGGAAGATATCATACAACCCATGGAAAGGATGACATCAAGTGGTGATCATCATCAAGATTGCCGTGTGCAAGTTCAAGTGGAGCATCACGAAGAGATCAAGTGCTTGAATCTTCCCATCCATTGTGGTGTCAATGGACTTGTGAAGATGTGCCTAAGAGTGGCTCACCCATAGTGGACTATGGGGGAGCAATCATCTAGTCTTCATCGAGCCAACGCAATCAAGAAAGGTGGTCCAACTTGAGGGAGTCAAGATCGTCATCATCTAGCTCAAGTGGACCATGTGCAAGGCAAAGGTTTGCCCTTGATAGGTTTTCTATTTTACCGGTCTCGTGGTGGTAGTTGGGAGACCGGGTTATAGGATCGTTTGCCGTACTATCAAGGGGGGCTCTCAAGTTGGTAGCTTGATCGTATCAGTTAGTAGAGAGCTTAAACCATTGCATCCTTGCATCATGTTTCTTCGTTCTTGTTTGGTTCTCCTTGTGAGTCTTAGAGCTTATGGTCATCTTGATGACAAGCTTGAGTTCATCGAAAATGGAGTTCGCATGCATCTTCTATGATGTTTTTGGTGGAGGTTTTACCGGTCTTATCCGATGAAGGGTTCTCACCATTTTCTTATGGGACTTTTCTCATTTGCTTATTCTTGATATTTCTATCAAGATTGTGTTAGCCATGTCGTTAGTTTCCAACAAACTTGGTTTCGTTGAATTCGGAGTTCGTTTGCAAAAGTTGTGGCTGTTTTTGTAAAGGCTGCAGCGGTACTACCGCGACTAGAGCGGATGTAATTTTTTACTACCGCTCCAGAGCAGTACTACTGCGGCTCCTGAGCGGTAGTACCGCTCCAGAGTAGTACTACCGCGGCTCCTAAGCGGCAGTACCGCTCCGGACCAAAATCTCGTGTTTTGCTCAGCGGAAGTAGGCACAGAAGTATTTTTTTAGTACCGCTCGCAAGCAGTAGTACCGCTACCATTTGTGGTAGTACCGTGAGGTCGAGCGGTAGTACCGTGAGGACGAGCGGTAGTACTGCTCCGGCGGTTCTACTGTCCTTTTGCCTCCTCACTGTTGTTTTTCAAAGGGGTACTACCGCCCTAGCGGTAGTACCGCTCCTTGTAGCAGTAGTACCGCTCTGTGCGGGCTGTGAGCATAATGGTTGGTTTTTTTCCCACCTATAAAAGGGGGTCTTCTTCCCCATTGAACCTTATCCTTTGAGCTTGTGTTCTTCCTCCATTTTTGACCTTCTTCGAGCTTGCTAACTCTCAATCCCTCCTATGATTCTTGCTAGTTCTTGAGGGAAAAGAGAGAGGAGATCTAGATCCACGTTTCCACCAATCACTTTCTCCTCTAAGTGAGGGGAACCCCTTGGATCTAGATCTTGGAGTTCTTCGTGTTCTTCTTCCGTTCTTCCTCTCATTTTCCTCCCTAGCATTAGTTGCTTTGGTGGGATTTGGGAGAGAAGGATTTGGGCACTCCATGTGCCATTGCCATTGCATTTGGTGCATCGGTTTGAGATCTCCACGTGATACGTGGAAGTTACAAGTCGAGAAGCTTATTACTCTTGGGTGCTTGGTGCCCTTGAGCTTGTTCCTCTTGGGTGCTTGGGTGCCCTAGATGGTTGGTGGTGTTCGGAGCTCAATCATTGTGGTGTAAAGCTCCGGGCAAGCGTCGGGGTCTCCAACTAGGTTGTGGAGATCGCCCCGAGAAATTTGACGGGTACCGGTGACCGCCCCCAAGGGTTGCCAAAGTGTACGGGTTCGGTGACCGCCCCCAGGGTCGCCATTTGTACGGGTTCGGTGACCGCCCTCAAGGGTCCCTTAGTGGAATCACGGAATCTTGCACTGTGCGAGGGCGTGAGGAGATTACGGTGGCCCTAGTGGCTTCTTGGGGAGCATTATGCCTCCACACCGCTCCAAACAGAGATTAGCATACGCAAGGGTGTGAATTGCAGGATACATCGTCGTCTCCGCGTGCCTCGGTTATCTCTTACCCGAGCCCTTTACTTATGCACTTTACTTTGTGATAGCCATATTGTTCTTTGTCATATATCTTGCTATCACATAGTTGCTTATCTTGCTTAGCAAAAGTTGTTGGTGC
The DNA here is from genome assembly GCA_963921465.1 of Triticum timopheevii. Classification (NCBI taxonomy): domain Eukaryota; kingdom Viridiplantae; phylum Streptophyta; class Magnoliopsida; order Poales; family Poaceae; genus Triticum; species Triticum timopheevii. The sequence goes on from OY997272.1 coordinate 424,264,411, forward strand.
ACATAGGTGAGCCTAGTTGTTGTAGGTTTTGTGCTTGACAAATTAACCGCTAGGTTTATTCCGCATTTGTTCAAGCCTAAATTGTAATTATTTTAAAGTGCCTGTTCACCCCCCCCCCCTATAAGCGACATCCTCGATCTTTCAAGCTCTCTGGCCAATAACCAACAGCGGGATCTGGATACCCATGTTGGCTCCCACATGTTCCACGATGATTTCATCGGATGAACCACGATGTCAAGGATTCAAGCAATGTCGTATACAATTCCCTTTGTCAATCGGTACGTTACTTGCCCGAGATTCGATCGTCGGTATCCCAATACCTCGTTCAATCTCGTTACCGGCAAGTCACTTTACTCGTTTCATAATGCATGATCCCGTGACTAACTACTTAGTCACATTGAGCTCATTATGATGATGCATTACCGAGTGGCCCAGAGATACCTCTCCGTCACACGGAGTGACAAATCCCAGTCTCGATTCGTGCCAACCCAACAGACACTTTCGGAGATACCCGTAGTGCACCTTTATAGCCACCCAGTTACGTTGTGACGTTTGGCACACCCAAAGCATTCCTACGGTATCTGGGGGTTGCACAATCTCATGGTCTAAGGAAATGATACTTGACATTAGAAAAGCTTTTAGCAAACGAACTACACGATCTTGTGCTATGCTTAGGATTGGGTCTTGTCCTTCACATCATTCTCCTAATGATATGATCCCATTATCAATGATATCCAATGTCCATGGTCAGGAAACCATAACCATCTATTGATCAACGAGCTAGTCAACTAGAGGCTCACTAGGGACATGTTGTGGTCTATGTATTCACACATGTATTACGGTTTCCAGTTAATACAATTATAGCATGAACAATAGACAATTATCATGAACAAGGAAATATAATAATAACCATTTTATTATTGCCTCTAGAGCATATTTCCAACACCCTCTACTTGAACATGGTGCTTTATGCTTCATATTATTTTCCAATGATGTGTTGCCATCCTATGATGTCTGAGTAGATTTCTATTATCCTATCGGTGATTGATGAATTGCTATGATTGGTTTGAGTTGCATGTTTTATTATTGGTGCTGTCCTATGGTGCCCTCCGTGTCGTGCAAGCATGAGGGATTCCCGCTGTAGGGTGTTGCAATGCGTTCATGATTCGCTTATAGTGGGTTGCGTGAGTGACTGAAACACAAACCCGAGTAAGGGATTGTTGCGTATGGGATAAAGGGGACTTGATGCTTTAATGCTATGGTTGGGTTTTACCTTAATGAATCTTTAGTAGTTGCGGATGCTTGCTAGAGTTCCAATCATAAGTGCATATGATCCAAGAAGAGAAAGTATGTTAGCTTATGCCTCTCCCTCAAATAGAGTTGCAATAGTGATTACCGGTCTAGTAACGTAGTCAGTTGCTTAAGGACAATTTCACAACTCCTACCACCACTTTTCCACACTCGCTATATTTACTTTATTGCATCTTTATCTAAACAACCCCTACTTTTTATTTATGTGTTCTTTATTATCTTGCAAACCTATCCAACAACACCTACAAAGTACTTCTAGTTTCATACTTGTTCTAGGTAAAGCGAACGTCAAGCGTGCGTAGAGTCATATCAGTGGCCGATAGGACTTGAGAGAGTATTTGTTCTACCTTTAGCTCCTCGTTGGGTTCGACACTCTTACTTATCGAAAGAGGCTACAACTATCCCGTATACTTGTGGGTCATCAGGCCTATGTCGCGTCTGAGAGAGTCAGGTAATTGGCTCTTTGGCAGAAGGCTCGTGCGAGGGCCGTGAGGGTCGCGGAGGACGCCCGTGCCGACGCCCTGAGTGCAGTCGGGCCCAAGCGCCTCATCTACGCTTGGCGGTACGTGGACCGGGTGCACGCTTCCAGCAAGGAGGAGTACCTGTTGGTGCCGGATCACCACACCAGTGAGATCGCGCTCGCCCGCCGGCAAGCCGCCAATCAGCACCTCACGAGTTGCGAGGCTGAGGAAGAGGCGTTGTGTCGGCGCGCTGGGAAACGGCCGCGCACCAGGGCACTCGTGGCGTGCCGCAAGCGCTCCTGCGAGCGCCGTGGCTTTTAGGAGGAGTATAATTTTTGTTTCGTAAGGCGATCTCATTAGTTTTGGGACGCAAATGATAAATCCCGAACGTTCGGGAATTTTTAGCGTCCTTAATTAAGTATGTAAAAGGGAAAGTTTGGAAACATTGTGTAGTATTACGCGTTTTGCAAGTACGTGCATATAGCACAAACTTTACTATATACTATCGGACTACACGTCTCTCTCGATATATGCTTGCAGATTGTGCTACTCCCTCCGTCCAGGTCAATAAGTCATCTTTGGTTGTGCACGGTGACCAAGAAGGAGGGAAGACTTGTACACCTAGACGGAGGGAGTACTACTAGTACTTATGTACGTGCAAATGCACGTTTTAACATTACGATGCGGTTTTTGTAAAAGTAGAAAAACAGCACTAGTCAAGCTTGTGAAACGATTCAATGCAAAACAAATGCAAAAATGCTCGTTTGATTGTTTACTTTTAGCTTCCTTCTCTGTGGTTATTTCTCTGTCGTACTTTGTACGGAGTATCTCACTGGTTGGAAAGGCATGCAAGTTCCCAAACCGCTTCCTACACCCTGTATCGAATTTTTTGACTAACAAGTTGTGACGTGCAATTGGAATTCCAACTTGAGTACTACTACTAGTAGGAGTACCAGGGGCCAATTCTTTTAGGCTTCTAGATTAGTAATCCCATAACTACTACCTCCGTCCTGGTTTATTGGTCCCCATTGTAATCTGTGTCAAATTTTGATCATAAATTTAACTAATGAAATGTTAGTGCATGTCACATGCACTACTCCATCCGTCTAGGTGAGTAAGTCATCTTAGGCTGTGCATCGTGACCAAGGAGGAGGAGAAAATGAGAAATGTTAATGTTTATTTGCTAATTAATAGTATTGCATGCAATGAACTAACCACTGCATGTCGTGTTTGATATCTCAAGTCATTAAAAGCATGCACACTCTTTATCTCTTATTGGTTGATATGTCAAGAAACAAGAAACGAGGTAGAAGTTAATGCACCGCGCCTAAGTGTTTTGGGATTATTTGGTTTCGTAAGATGACTTACACACCTAGACGGAGGGAGTAACATTTTATCAGTTAAATCTTTGGTTAAAATTTAGCACAAATTACAACGGTGAGGAATAAACCAGGACGGAGTAGTAGTTTAGAAGCCCAAATAAATGAGTGAGGCGCCTTATTGTTACTCTCCACTGTGACTAGTCTTGTGGGAAAAGCTGGGGAAGCCGCCAAAAGAACTGGCCCTAGGAGTAGTAGCTAGGGATCGAGTGTGCGAGATGAACTGGAGAAAGTAAATGCAGAGAGATGAAATGCAAAAAAGACGGAGGGATGTGATGGTTGCTTGTCCATTTATTTTACCAGGCCACTTATTACTGGGAGTGGTTGGGTTTTGTGATATGATGACTTTACTGCCGCGCCACGAGCGGGGTGAGAGGTGAGACTCCCGTGCAACGCCGCCCTCTACACTTGTACTACATCGGTCGTGGTTTATTAGTCCCCCATTGAATTTGACTGAAGATTTAACTGACAAAATGTTAGTGCATGTCAACAAAAACTATATCGTTGGATTCGTATTTGAACATAGTTTTGAATGATATAATTTTAGGTGACATGCATCAGCATTTATCGTACTATATATAATGTTAGTTCAATTTTTGGTCGTACTAATCTATAGTAGTAAGGTGCCCGTGCGTTGCACCGAAGAGTGAAATGCATTGATCGGGGAGTTGTTTATTTTGACAAAGGATGTGGGGGTCATCTCATGTGTAACGGGTATTGATAGGTTTCTTCGGATATTATTTCATCTCTAGAGCTCACAAACATCCAGGTGAAATAGATAAAAAGGTATCTTTTGCAAACAAAAGCGTTCAACTGTTCAACCTGCATCAGAAACTTGTGAAAAAATAACACTTATTGTGCTTTGCAAGAAATGATCTTTAAGAATTAGTTTTTGAGTATCGATTGTTATACATGTTGGCTACAGATGACATGGCACTTTCTTATAGTCAACAGTTGGCTATACTATTAAGTAACATTAACCATGCCCTTATACACCTAGACGGAGGGATTAAATCAGGATGACTTGCAAGGGGGCAGAGGAGATGTAAGAAATGGTTCATCGTAAGTCTTTCACCAGTACTGTAGTAAAAAATTCATACATGGAAGATTCTAGACTAAACCATAAACGGATACACTTTTATTCATGCGCGATACTCCAATAGAGCAAGATCCTGCATGGAAGTCTCCACATGCTTAGACAACGAATTATATTGAGCGAAGCCTAATGATCAACAATTAAATTGATAATGCGTATGTCCAGGTGAACCTCCTTGGAGTCCCCGTGCACCGCGTCGGCGGGTAAAGGATGCCATGGGTTTTCCAAGTCCACATTGGCGGGATAGTCCCAGCTCCCCAGAGTCCAAGTCCGTTCGATGAGGCCGGTGTCACCGCCCACGCGACCCGGAGGGGTAGTAACACTGACCACGCACCCATACATCGGCCTCGTGTCAGTGTCAGCGTCAGCGGCGTCGCCCCTGACGCACATTACAGAGATGGGGCGGCGGCCTGCGCGGGCCTCGCCGGTGCCCACGATTAAGAGGAAGACGCTGCCGTCCTCCTCCGAGACTAGCAGGCGGCGGTGATCCTCCAGTGACTCCTGCATGGTGAACGGGTAGCACGTCTCGTACTTGATGTTCTCCGCCAAGGGCCAGCAGTGACCGCTGCACGCATCCATGAGGTGATGCACCATGTCCGTCGGCGAGCCACAAAACGGCATCGGGCACTCATAGCAGTGGACGAAGGGCTCCTTGGAGGCATCGACCAGGCCGTCCATGAAACGGGAGTGGCTGTAGGGGACGTTGCGCCGGTTGAATATACGAGCAAGTTACTACGAGATTTAATCCAAATAAGCACAAAATAAATCATGACGGCTATAACAAAGATGAAATTAATCATGTGGACTAGCATAGTAGTAGGATACAGAGTAGAAACATAAATTCTACCACGATTTCGAACAGGAAGGACAGAAACACATACGGTGCAATGGGAGCAGCACCGTTGGCGTTGAGGTTGTCGCCCATGTCGTTCAGGAAGAGGTTGCTGAGGTCGGGGAAGTTGTCGTCGGTGAAGTCGTGGCTGCCAGCAGTCGCGAGAGTGCGCTCCCCGAATTTCAACAGTGCCCGTCGAATGTAGCGTAGGAGGGAGTGGCTGTAGGGGACGTTGCGGCCGCCAAATGGAGTGCAGGAGTAGTACACGAAGCAGTAGATGGTGTCCTTACTAGTACTCCCTAGTCTCTATATATCTATATCTACTCTTATAGAAAACCGAGTTGGTGATGATGGTATGCCTTCCATCTTGTAATATAGACCGTCCGATCTATATCTGACGGATAGAAAGCCAACTATGACAATTTTACAAAAGATACCCGCACCTCTCTCCACATTTACAGATACGTTCATCCTTATCTCCCACAACCTCGTGCTCCTCCCTATGTCTCTATCTCTACTACTCTTATTTGTTTTTTATAACAAATCGAATAGTGCTACGCTGTCCGCTGCACGCCCGGCTGAACACGCCTCCTCGCCTCCATCATCACCAACTGAGTCTTTTATAGGAGTAGGAGTAGAGAAAAAACCGAGTTGGTGATGATGGTGTGCCGTGCAATGCACGGGCATCTTGCTATTTTTTTGCATATAAGTCCAAACACCACGTAGACATGGTCTTTGAGCATGGTTCGTAGACGTTCCACACTTGGGCATTGAAGTTTGTAACTATTTTAGATTAGAATATACTACTCCTCCGGTGCTAGTAGTAGAGCAGAGTCCTACTCTACTACTCTACTCAAGCAAGTTAGGGCATAGCACTGTAGGGAGTACCAGTACTGTGATCACTCAAGCAAGTTGTCTGGCATCGACATGACCCTACGCTGCTAGTATGTGTCTCGTAAGTCAAGCGGCATGCTGTAGTCATCATCACCTGTCCACTTCCCGCAGCACATATTCGCTTCTCCATCTTTTTCCGCACATAATCTCGTCCAATCTTCCATCCCCGCTAAGGCGCCTCCCCCCCTCGTCCGAAACCCAAGCACTAACAATGGAAGAACCGAGCAGCGTCCACCGAAAGAGTGGCTGGAATTCGCTCCCCACAGAGGTGACCATGCCGCTCGTCGCATGCTCGTCGGGGCTGTACCGTTTACTCAAAGCCCTCAGGCCGGAGCTTTTTAAGCCAGCTCCTTGCTTCTGATGCCGCCTGATCTTCAGAAATGATGTGTCACGCAGCATAACGATCGTAGGGTGGCGAGCATCAACCCCCTTGACTGCGATCCGATCCCCGTCAGCCTCAACTACATTAACGGTATGTACTGGGTCGGCATGAACACGTCTTGGATGGTGCTCGTCAACGGTCCCGGCAGCTGGATGCTCGTGGAGGTCTATACCCGGCGATTGATCCCCTTCCTTCGATTAACACTGCACTGCTTTGGCATCACGGCCCAGAATACTCGGAATCTTACAGTAGCCAACATGATACCAAGTTTGATTTGCTCAAGGTTGTAATCTGCCAAGTGCCCACACGATCTGTGAATTATAAAGACTTCAGGCTAATTGCGTTCTTCAACCGCGGTCTCGCCTATTTGACAGGTCACTGCGGTAAGTGGATAAATCTGCACGTACATTGTAGGATCATACATCCTCCATGGTTCTCTGATGCCATTGAACACAAGGGCATCATTTACGCTGTCGACTCCTTCTATGGCTGGACGTATTGCTGGCCTACTCCAGTCATCGCTACAAACGGTTGTTACAGCAGTACGTTACTTTCCTATGATATCATGATGGCTTGCTTATATTACCGTCAACATTTACTGAAAAAATATTCATGCTCATAACATGCTGTTCTTAAGATTGACTAAATCAAGAGCCCTTTTTTATTTGACTCCAACTTGATATGATGTTATAGGCCGCCTGGTGTCCCTACCCTTCCTAATCCCAGAACCTTTTAAAGAAAAGCGGCATGGCAGTTGCAGGTGGTTCCTGACTCGATCACACGACGGCGAAAGATTGATGATCATCCGCACGTACTGGACGTGTTGTTTCGCGGAATACAACCACAGTCACTACAAGGTCTTTGAGCAGGATCCCAGCTTCTCTGGGCCTTCAGGAATTTTTGACTAGAGGCTGGTAAGTAGCCTTGGTACACGCTCTCTGTTTGTCGGACTGAATTATCCGATTAACCAGGAGATAACCGACGGCAAGGATCATGATGGCAGCGCGGTTTCGTTCATCAGGCAAAACTGTGTGTACACAGCGTACCATGCGTCTCTGCATGCACCATAACCTGATATGTGCCGCCATGCTCTGTAGCCCAAAGTAGGAGAGAGGGTCGCAAGTATCAGACTTCGACCTACTGGCTGGAGTTTCCCCCGTCAGGCACCCATCTGGTTCAAGCCGTCAGCCAATCTCCACAGCTTAATAAATAGTAACGTCTAACTGAGCCAGTTAGTTAGATGCGTACACTTGGTGTAGTAGGATCTTTATTTAGTTTGATGCATACACTTGTTCTTTTTTGGTAGCCCTTTTGTAATGATGGCTGATGTTTGGTTTGGAAGAGAGAGCTGCGTTTTCACTCTTCTGGCTTGCTTACTGCTTCTGTTGCACCCCCAGCCCTGGTTGCTGCTGCTGCTGTTTTCAATGTACAATCAGTAGTATATTTCGTCTGTTGGTTGAATAAATGTATTGTTAGGACGACAAAAACAATGTTTTGGAAGTCATTGCACAGTTCGATCCTTTAGTGCCCCGTACCATACGTAGCTCATACTATTTTTCATACGGAACACATTTTCCACTTGTTGATAACATGCAGCCCACTGATGAAGGCCCAATAGAGAAGCCCATAATTAACTGGAAGGGAGGCTCTCACATGAATCTGGCCCAGGTACATGCTCATGGTCCCCTAAACATAAATAAGTAAATAAATAAATAAAGTTAAATGCTCATGCACCAGTTCTTTGGGAAAATAGGTAGCCTAGCATTTCCTTTTGAAGAATACCCAAGCTAGGCCTATTTATTTTCTCTGAATTACTGGGCTGCAAATCTTTCAAGACGAGGAGGGATGCATCCCGTCCTGTCCAAAGAGTATGGTCAATGTCTATTAAAAGTAATATCAAAAGGGGTTGAAAATTCCAAAAAAATTATAGCAAATGGGATATTAGTTTCTTTTTTTGTTTTTGTTCTTCACTGATATCTTATACGTATTTCATTGGATTTAACATGACATAGTACTAATTTATTTTTAAATTTGTTTTAGTATAGATTGATTTTTGGATTAAGAATATTTCGTTCCCCAGCAAAAATTTGTGAATTTTCAAAATTTCCCACATATTTAGTTAATTTTTTGACCCTGGTACTGGGCAGAAAATGTCCAGCAATTCTAAAAATGGAAAACGGGCTGCAATAAATTCCATATGAATTAGAAAATGAGTAAAAATTATAAAAATAATAGCAAATGGGTTGTACACGCCACAAATTTTGAGGCTGACTTGTTTACTCAAGGCTGTGTCAGTGAACACATGATTCTAGCAGCAGTGACTGTTGGATGTCCATCCAACGGCCGACGTGCTTCTTCAATCTGTGATCTTCCTGCTCCAGCCGCCTAAACTAGCGCCGGCGGGACTGCTTGCTCCCTCCTCTTGTGGCCTGCTGTGATGCCGCGCAGGCTTCCCCGGCCCACCCTACTCCCTCCGCTGGCCTGGCCGCACGCAATCAACTGCCTCCTTATTACGCGAAAAAAAATGATTCCTCCCACTGACATCTGGGGCGCACCAGTTGGGAGGCTAACCTGTGGGCCTACTAAGTTGACGCATACACATGGCTTGTCAACTTAGTCAACAAACGATTCTAGCAGCAGTAACCGTTGGATTTGAATCGAACGGTCTTGCTGCTTCTTCAATCGCTGTTCTTCTTGCACCAGCCGCCCAAACCAGCGCCGGGAGACCGCCTGCTCCTGCCTCCAGTGGCCGGCTGTGCTGCCGTTGAGGCCTCATCGCCCCCTACTACTCCCACCGCTAGCCAGGCCCTGCGGCGATGGCAGCCTCACACCGCAGTGAACCAGTGAACCCTCGTACTCCTCTCCGCGTGGGCATCCACTGCCGCGTCTTCCCCGGCTCCGCATCGTTCCCTTCCTAGGCCTCGCCGTCATCCACCGCTTTGGTGCTCTCGGCGCGGCGTGGTCAATGTGGTCAACGACATTCCATCGGAAGAGTACTGTACGTGGAGAGGCTGACAGCTGGGTCCATGACCACAGCCCAGTTTTTTTGTGATTTGCCAAGTAAGTCGCTTTGTCAGGCCTGTTGGGCTGCAAATATTTCAAGACGAGGAGAGCTTTCATTCGGCTGGCCGAGAAAATGGCCCATCAGTAATGAGAAATGGGATGTACATTTTTAAAACACATCAAACTGGCAATTAGTTTCAAATATCTTTTTTTTTCATTTCGAGATTTTAAATTACATTAATTTTTATGCATGGAGAATTTGTTGGATTCTATATTGATATACATTTATTTTTCAAATCAGTTTGAATGTGAGTCGAAATTTCAGGATTAAAAACAGTTCGAACCGCACCGAAATATGCAAAATTTCATATGATTTTTTAACCGTGGCCATAATATGGGCTGTAATGCTAACAAAAAGAATATGAGCTCCAAAAAAACCTTAAGAATCAGCAAATGGGCTGTAAATTATTAGAAATAATGGCAGACGGGTTGTATGCTGTTTTCCACCTGACATCAGGGACCCACTGAAAGGGCCTCTGTATTTCGCGAAAAAAAGTTACCGCCGCTGACAGCTCGGACCCACCAGCTATATCTTCGCATGCAAGGAAGTGCCTCCTTATTACGCACAAAAAAATGAATACTCCCCCTGTTAGCTGGGACCCAGTATAGTGGCAGGCTGACTTGTGGGCCTACTAAGTTGACGGTGACGGAGGGTTTTCTCAACTTAGTCAATATGCAAGATTCTAGCTCCAGTGACCGTACGATGTCCATCCAACGGCCGTAGTGCTTCTTCAACCTCTGGTCTTCTTGCTCCAGCCGCCCAAACCAGCGCCGGTCGTGCCTCATGCTCCTGTCTCCAGTGGCCGGTTGCGATGCAGCGGAGGCCTCACCGCCCCCTACTACTCCCACCGCTGACCAGGCCATCCCTCTACTCACCCACACCCCCTGTTATTCTACGGCGACGGCAGCCTCACACCGCAGCGAACCAGTGAACCCTCGTACTCCTCTACGTGTGGGCATCCACTGCCACGTCTTCCCTGGCTCCACGTCGTCCCCTTCCTAGGCCTCGCCGTCGTCCATCACCCTGGTGCTCTCGGCGTGGCGTGGTCAACATGGTCAAGGAACGGCTTCCATCGGACGTGGACTGTACGTGGAGAGGCTGACAGCTGGGTCCATGGCCGCAGCAAGGAAGTGCCTCCTTATTACGTGCAAAATAATTATTCCTCCACCTGACAGCGGGGACCCACCGGACGGGCCACCGTATTTCGTGAAAAAAACGTTTCCCCCTGACTGCTGGGACCCACCAGCTACATCTTCGCACGCAAGGAAGTGCGTCCGGGCAAAAAATGATTCGCCCCCTGACTGCTGGGACCCACCAGCTACATCTTCGCACGCAAGTAAGTGCCTGACAGTCGAGATCCACCTGGTCGAAGCGTACATAGCGTTGTCATTTTGGTCGCGAACGTGTACGTACATATATACTGGTCGATGTAGAGGCGCGCACGTGTCGTAGTAGAGGCGCGCACGTAGCATGTACACGTACGTACAACGGCCAGGGTGCAAGAAAGAAAATACGGCCATGTACGTACATACGGGCAAGGTCTCGAACGCCTACTCGCGCATACGTACATGGCTGGGTCGGAACGGAGAAACAGCGTCGTCGTCGTGTTCATGGGGAGCCAACCGGCTGGGTCGGAACAGAATGCGTGGTCGTGTTCATCGGGAGGGCTTGGACGGAACAGGCGATGGAAACGAGGCCTGGTGTACCGCAAAACAGAGTAAACGGACCTCCTACGTTTGGAACGGGGTCCTGTTGATCGGGAGGGGTGTGGCGTACCACAAAATGGAGGAAACAGACTTGTGTTGGAGCGCTACGGTCGAACGGGGGTCCTGTTGATCGGGAGGGGTGTGGCGTACCGCAAAATGGACGAAACAAACTTGTGTTGGAGCGCTATGGTCGAAACGGGGGTTCTGTTGATTGGGAGGGGTGTGGCGTACCGCAAAACGGACGAAACGGACCTCCTACGGTCGAAACGGGGGTCCTGTTCATCGGGAGGGGTGTGGCGTACCACAAAATGGGACTCCACGGGATACTGTTCATCTCCACCGTCGACCTCCTCCAGCCTCCACGGGCTACGGTCGACCTCCTCCAGCCTCCACGGGATCCTGTTCATCCAGCCTCCACCGCGCGCTACTCCACCGGCTACTATTCAACCACCCCTCCATCGTCTACTGTTCATCCAGCCCTCCACACCACGGGGTCCTGTTCAACCACCCCTCCACGGGCACCCCTCCACCGTCTACTGTTCATCCAGCCCTCCACCACACCACTGGGTCCTGTTCATCCAGAGGCAACGCCACCGCTCACTGTTCATCTAACCCCCCCCCCCCCAACGCTCACTGTTCATCCAATCGATCGGCTTCAGTTAGCAGCAGTAGCGAAGGAATCGCTCGATCGGGTTCAGTTAACAGCCATCGATCGATCGCTCGGGTTCAGTAACGCGTAGCCTGCAGTGCAATCGCTCGGGTTCAGTTAGAGCCCAATGCCTCGCTCGGGTTCAGTTAGAGCCAACGCCTCGCACACACGCGCGTACGTGTACGAGAGAAATGCGCATCGCTCGGCCCCCGACCTCCCACCATAACCGGGAACTCCCCGAAATTTTCCTCCCCCTCGCTTCTACCATGGTTTTTTCCGTCATGGACGGCCCAAAGAATGTCATGCAGCTGCGTCTCCGGCCCGCCCAGGACGAAAAGCCCATTTTCTGTCATGATTTTTTGTCATAGAAGTAGGAGCCCACCAGATCTATGATGATACCGGGTTTTGTCACAATTATCATCATGAAAGTGTCATATGTATGACAGAAAAAAATTCGTTCAGCCCAAAATGTCACGGATGTGTCTTTTTTTTGTAGTGGATGCCTCCAAAGATGGGGCCTTTTGTACGGTTCAGACTTAACCGTTTAGCAATAATAGCGCCTAAACTAATAGTGTTATCATGATATAAAGCATGGCACAAAATAACAATATCAGGAACACTAAGGTTTCCATAGTTCCCGCGACCAATTAAGCATCTACTAGCAAATATTGCAAAGTAACGTAGAACAGGAAAGTGTATGCTAGTAATTCTTGCATTGGAAACCTTCCTTGTTTCCCCTACAGTAATCATATCAATAAATCCGTCCACATGTATACGATGTGGTTCCTCTAGGCTGCCCTCGAAGGGTATCTTGCAAAATGCACAAAAATCCTCTAGTGACATCTCCCTAACCTCATCATATAAATGAAACTCCACTGAAGGTGGTGATTTCTTAGCATGAAAGTAAATTTTTTGCACGAAAGTATTAGTGAGTAGGAGATACTGAGCGAGCTGGTCGTGGAGGAAGTCGGTGAGGCCCGCATTATCAGCCAAAGAATAGAAATCATCATGAATACCGGCTGCTCTCAAAAACTCATCACAAGGCCATTCACATGGTCGAACTTCCGCGATGCGAGGGAGATTATATTTGGGCTTTTTATTCTCCTTACTTTGTTTGTCCTTCGAGCTTTGGCTAGAAGAGCCCCTCAAAAATCTCTTCATCATTTTCTGAAATTTTCTGAAATTTTTAGTAACTCAAAATAAAAGTGAACCAAACTCAACAAAATTGATAGCAACTACTCCCACAAGTGCCTAGAGACTATATCATGCATTAGAACTACTTGGGACCATATAAATTTGACATGCAAGCTCAAGAATAGGGTCATCTAGGCAGCAAAAATTTGAAATGAATAAAGCATTAGAACAAAAACTAATTGGATCATTGAAGGAGTCACATACCAAAGAACAATCCCCCAAAGAAGTTTTGTGAATGGAGATTTCAGCAAGGAGATCAAAAATGGCAGCAAGATGAGCTAGAACTCGTGCTTGAGCTGGTTGGTGATTTTTTGGGAGGAAGAAGAAGGGTGTGGGTGCAGGAATAAGTGGAGGGGGGCCACCATGGGCCCACGAGGCAGGGGGGCGTGCCCCAGGGGGGTGGGCACGCCCTGGACCCTCATGGTCAGGTGCTTGCCCCCTCTGTTGTGTTCTCAGTGCCAGATATTCTCAAATATTCTAGAAAAAAAATCATATTTCATTTTCAGGGCATTTGGAGAACTTTTATTTTTGGGGTATTTTTCATTGCACGGATAATTTAGAAAATAGACAGAAAATACTATTTTTCTTTATTTAATCTAAATAACAGGAAGTAAAAGGAGGGTACAAAAAATTGTGCCTTCTAACTTCATCCATCTCATGCTCATCAAAAGGAATCCACTAACAAGGTTGATCAAGTCTTGTTAACAAACTCATTCCGAATCGCATGAAACCGGAGAAATTTTGAATAAGACTAGGTTACCTCAACGGGAATATGTACATCCCCAATAATAAGAATATCATGTTTCTTCTTGACAGTAGGAAGAGGAAATTCAAAACCTCCAATAATAATTGATGGAATTTTTCCAATAGAATTAATACAATGAACTTGAGGTTGTTTCCTTGGAAAGTGTACCGTATGCTCATTATCATTAACATGAAAAGTGACATTGCCTTTGTTGCAATCAATAACAGCCCCTATAGTATTCAAAAATGGTCTACCAAAGATAATCGACATACTATCGTCCTCGGGAATATCAAGAATAACAAAGTCCGTTAAGATAGTAATGTTTGCAACCACAACAGGCACATCCTCACAAATACTGACAGGTATAGTGGTTGATTTATCGGCCATTTGCAAAGATATTTCAGTAGGTGTCAACTTATTCAATTCAAGTCTACGATATAAAGAGAGAGGCATAACACTAACACCGGCTCCAAGATCACATAAAGCAGTTTTAACATAGTTTCTTTTAATGGAGCATGGTATAGTTGGTACTCCTGGATCTCCAAGTTTCTTAGGTATTCCACCCTTAAAAGTATAATTAGCAAGCATGGTGGAAATTTCAGCTTACGGTATCTTTATTTTATTTGTAATAATATCTTTCATGTACTTAGCATAAGGATTCACTTTAAGCATATCAGTTAAACGCATACGCAAAAAGATAGGTCTAATCATTTCAGCAAAGCGCTCAAAATCCTCATCATCCTTTTTCTTGGATGGTTTAGGAGGAAAAGGCATGGGTTTCTGAACCCGTGGTTCTCTTTCTTTACCATGCTTCCTAGCAACGAAGTCTCTCTTATCATAACGTTGATTCTTTGATTGTGGGTTATCAAGATCAACAATAGGTTCAATCTCTACATCATTGTTATTGCTAGGTTGAGCATCAACATGAACACTATCATTAACATTATCACTAGGTTCATGCTCATCACCAGATTGTGTTTCAGCATCAGAAATAGAAATATCATTGGGATTCTCAGGTGTGTCTACAACAGGTTCATTAGAAGCATGCAAAGTCCTACCATTTTTCTTCTTCTTTTTAGAAGGACTAGGTGCATCAACATTATTTCTCTGAGAATCTTGCTCAATTCTCTTAGGGTGGCCCTCAGGATACAAAGGCTCCTGAGTCATTTTACCCGTTCTAGTTGCTACCCTAACAGCAAAGTCATTTTTCTTATTATTTGATTCACTGAGCAAATCATTCTGAGCCTTAAGCACTTGTTCTACTTGAGTGGTAACCATAGAAGCATGTTTACTAATAAGTTTAAGCTCATTCTTAACTCTAGACATATAATCACTCAAATGCCCAATCATATAAGCATTATTTTTCAGTTGTCTACCAACATAAGCATTGAAGTTTTCTTATTTAGCCATAAAGTCATCAAATTCATCCAAGCATTGGCTAGCAATCTTAGTAGAGGGGATTTCAACTTTATCATATCTATAGAGAGAATTTACCTTTACTACCTGTGTCGGGTTATCAAGACCATGTATTTCTTCAATAGGTGGTATATTAAGGCAATGTATTTCTTCAACAGGAGGTAAATTATTAACATTTTCAGCTTTAATACCCTTTTCTTTCATAGATTTCTTTGCCTCTTGCATATCTTCAGGACTGAGAAATAGAACACCTCTTTTCTTCGGAGTTGGCTAAGGAGTTGGTTCAGGAAGTGTCCAGTTGTTTTCATTAGTCAACATATTATTCAATAACAATTCAGCTTGATCAACAGTTCTTTCCCTGAAAACACAACCAGCACAACTATCCAGGTGGTATCTGGAAGCATCGGTTAGTCCATTATAAAAGATATCAAGTATTTCATTTTTCTTAAGATGATGATCAGGCAAAGCATTAAGTAATCGGAGAAGCCTCTCCCAAGCTTGTGGGAGACCATCTTCTTCAATTTGCACAAAATTATATATTTCCCTTAAAGTAGCTTGTTTCTTATGAGCGGGGTATTTAGCAGAGAAGTAATAAATCATATCCTGGGGACTACGCACACAACTAGGATCAAGAGAATTAAACCAAGTTTTAGCATCACCCTTTAATGAGAACGGGAATATCTTAAGGATATAATAGTAGTGAGTTTTCTCATCATTAGTAAATAGGGTGGCTATATCATTTAACTTAGTAAGATGTGCCACAACAGTTTCAGATTCATAGCCATAAAAAGGATCAGATTCAACCAAAGTAATTATCTCAGGATCGACAGAGAAATCATAATCCTTATCAGTAACACAGATAGGTGAAGTAGCAAAAGCAGGGTCATGTTTCATTCTAGCATTTAGAGACTTTTGTTTCAGCTTAGCTAATAACTTCTTAAGATCAGATCTATCATTGCAAGCAAGAAAGTCTCTAGCAGTTTCTTCATCCATAACATAACCCTCAGGCACAACAGGCAATTCATATCTAGGGGGAGAACCTTCATCATAACTTTCATCAATATTATCAGTTTCAATAATTTCATTCTCTCTAGCCCTAACAAGTTGTTCATCAAGAAATTCACCTAATGGCGCAGTAGTATCAAGCATAGAAATAGTTTCCTCATAAGTATCATGCATAGCAGAAGTGGCATCATCAATAACATGCGACATATCAGAATGAATAGCAGAAGCAGGTTTAGGTGTCACAAGCTTACTCAAAACAGAAGGAGAATCAACTGTAGAGCTAGATGGCAGTTCCTTACCTCCCCTCGTAGTTGAGGGAAAAATCTTAGTTATTTCGTCTTTCAAGTTCCTCATAGTGACTAGCAGATATAAATCCCAAGTGACTCAAAGAATAGATCTATGCTCCCCGACAACGGCGCCAGAAAATAGTCTTGATAACCCACAAGTATAGGGGGTCGCAACAGTTTTCAAGGGTAGAGTATTCAACCCAAATTTATTGATTCAACACAAGGGGAGCCAAAGAATATTCTCAAGTATTAGCAGTTGAGTTGTCAATTCAACCACACCTGGATAACTTAATATGTGCAGCAAAGTATTTAGTAGCAAAGTAGTATGGAAGTAACGGTAACAGTAGCAGTTTTGTAGTAATTGTAACAGTGGCAACGGTAAAGTATCTAAGCAAAGAGAAATATGTGAAAAGCTCGTAGGCATTGGATCAGTGATGGATAATTATGTCGGATGCGATTCCTGATGCAATAGTTATAACATAGGGTGACACAGAACTAGCTCTAGTTCATCAATGTAATTTAGGCATGTATTCCAAATTAACAATTGCTCTTTCTATTATGTCGAGTGCCACACTATATTCACTACACCCTATGCACGTCATCTTGGATTGTCTTGCACTTATCCCATGTGTTTATACACTTCATTTTATTTGGTGTTGTGAATGATTCTTATGCCTACCATAGACCTTTCATTGAGCAATTTGCGAATGCTTGCTATGACCTCGAGGTAGATGCTTATTCTCTTCTCACACATACTTGCATCACTACCTCACAATTGCATATTTGTCCCCATGATATCTTTGCTTGTGCTCGATTGATGTTCTTACATGCCATGACACAATCCTTTGTCACACCCTATGCTATGCTTGATGACGACACTTGTTTGGTGAATCACCTCTTCAATGCTTGGTTTTGCAATAACGCTAACCACATTTGTTTTTCCAAGTGTTTGTTGTAATCGCTCATTTTGAAGGAATCACTAGATGGTGCGGCATTGGAGAGTGCCCATTTTGAGCTTCAACATGATGAATGCTTGGTGATCGACCACTTCGACATGGCACCATCATCTCTTTCCCATGGTGATTTGATTTTTGATCCGAGGTCAGATCTTTTACAAGGGGGAGGGGATGATGTGGAGCATCCTACGGGCATCACCATGTCAAGAGTCCGTTTGGCAAGTGACACATGCAACCTCTACTCATACATAAAGGTGAATCTTCTCCTTTACACGTGTTCACTTGACCCCTTCAAGGATGGCATACTACTTGATACTCCACTCATGTGCATGCATAGGTATTGCCGGAGCTTCACGAACGACGATGAGTGCAAGCGCCAAGGAATGCCTACACCATCCATGAGGGAAGCATGGAAGCGAAGACGGAAGAAGAAGGATCTGCCCAGTCCGGAACGGGCGGTACTACCGCCCACACCAAGCGGTACTACCGCTAAAGGCCCACAAGTTTTACTACCGCCCAACATCCGTCCTACTACCGCAACATCCGTGCGAGCTCCTGTTGATCGACACAAGCGGTACTACCGTCCAGCCCAAGCGGTACTACCGCTCAAGCTCCACAAGCGGTACTACCGCCCGAGGGGCCGGTACTACCGCCCTGCCTGTGCGCAACCACGGGCCTCTGGCCTTGTATCCCTCTCCCACTTACCCCTTTGTGGCTTAGACTATAAATAGACCACCTCCACCTCCTTTCTAGGGTTAGCAAAGTGATAGCTCATTTGTATGTGAGCTTTGTTCCTACCTTCCTCTACTCTTGAGAGAGAGAGAGACCACCACTCCCATGGAGTTCAAGACCTCCATGTGAGAAGATCCTGCGGGATATCATCAAGACCCCCTCATGGGTGGACCCCATCATGACCTCCTCTTGGAGATGAACTTTACCTTGTATCTTTCCCTTTGCTGTTCATGACCTTGTGAATCTTGTGTGTTTGATTGTCTAGTGGATGCGTGATTGGACTTTTTCTTGAGTGTTCCTCTTGTTTCCCTCGTGTTCTTTGCATTCTTCGTAGGATCCCCTCCAATCGTGAAAGATCGGCCACCTAGGGTTCTACCCTACATCAACCTAACTTTGGAACGATAACGTTACTGCCAAAGAAGGAAGGAGGCGGCAACTCGTATTGAGCAATTCAGACTGATAAGTCTACTTAATATGAGCTTCGAAATATTTACATGATGCCCACTGCTCTATCCGTCATCGCACCAGCATTGGACCCCTCAAAACCCAAAATCTGGTTCCAAGTCACTGATAGTTGCATAACTTTCGGGTTAACCTGATCCCAAATCCAAAGGATAGGGGAAGCAGGCGATCTCTCTTCTCCCAGTTCGCCCTTCCCATGATGTGCATGGCCCGCTTGAATATGGATGTCTATGCTGCTAGATATGCATGATCTATTGCCTCTCATAGCACCAGCAGGCCCTACGACAACTCCCCCTTCATGTTGGGATCCATGGTGGTGCCTCTGTGAGAGCGTGTTGGAGGCAAGCAGGGTTGTGACCCATCTGGATCTCGTCGAGACAGACATAGTCTTTTTTTGGAGGGGGAGGGGTCTGTGTGGAGCAGAGCATCGGTGAGCTTGCTATAGCGGGGAGAGGCGCAGAGAGTAAGGTGGAGCGGCAGCGCTATGTCTCGCTTATAGCGAGACCTAACATGGTCTCGCGTAAGGCACCTCCCTAAATGGGCAACCCAGTCGTGCGGGAGACCACAACCTCGTTTCTTTGTTTTTTCCATGTTTTTGGTTTTTGTTTTCTTATTTTCTTTTTATATACTTTCGTTTATACTTCCAAATATTCTAAATAAATATATTACACAAAACAATTTCCATAAAAATATTAAAAAATGTTAATCAAGCATTTAAAAAAAGTTAAATTTGTATAAAGCAAATGTTCCTCATGTGTATGAAAAATGTATACAAAACATATTGTTAATGTATGTGAAAAAAATTGATCGTGTATTTAAAAAACATTAATCAAGCATTTGAAAGAAATTGCTGAACATGTATTTGAAAAATGCTAATCAAGCATTTAAAAATGCTATAGAAGAAATGTTGACCATATATTTAAAAAAACATTTAACGTATATTTGAAAAATATTAATCAAGCATTTGAAAAATGTAAAATGTTTATAGATTCTTTTTGACTATTTATACAAAAAAGCTAATCTTGTATTGTATTAAAAAATTATTAAAATTGTATTTGGAAAATATTAATCAAGAATTTTCAAATTGTTAAATGTATATAAAAAAATGTTGACCATGTATTAAAAAATAGTTCATCTTGAATTTAGAAAAATATTAATCAAGCATTTGAAAAATGTTGAATATGTATAGAAGAAAAGTTGATCATCCATTAAAAAATTCTTGTATTTAAAAAATGTAAATCAATAATTTGAAAATGTTAAACATATGTATAGAAAAAATATGTACCTTGTATTAAAAAATGTTAATCTTTTATTTGAAAAAATGTTAATCAAACATTTAAAAATATTAAAAAACCTATATAGAAAAAAATGTTGACCATGCATTCAAAAATCAAGAAAAAAAAAGAAAACCAATGAAAATCAAGAAACAAAAAAATGAATAAATAAAACCAGAAAAGGAAGAAAAAAATGAAAATTAAGAAAGAAATAAAGAAAGACGGAAAAAAGAAAGAAAAGGAAAGCTAGTGCAAATCGTGACAGAAACAAAGAAATCGGGTGAAAAAAATAGAAAACCATAACATTAAGAAATCAGAAGAGCGAACTAACTTGTGGTTGGATGGTTAGAGGAACAGTGGTATCGTCAATCCACCAGAGTTAAAGTCCTGGTGCTCGCATTATTCCTAAATTTTTATTTCAGGATTTCCGGCGATGCGCTTTCAGTGGGAGGAAACGTTCCCGTTGACAACGAGACGCTATGCTGGCTCAGTTTCTCAAAGGTGTTTATAAGGGTAGGGTGTGCGTGCGCGCATTCATATGGGTGAGTGTATGCGCGTATGAGCGCTTGCGTTTATGCTGTGTTCAAAAGAAACCAGAAGAAATAGCGAAAACGGAAATAAACAATAAAATTAATAAAATAACGGGAAGAAACTAGTACATCAACCACCACGAGCGATTTGATTTTCTTGATCGGAAACAGCGAAAGAGAAAAAAACTGGCCGGCCAAGTACTAGCGGGGGCGAAGACCGAAGGAACACTCCTGTAAGCGAGATATAGGGGGCGGGTTTGAGATAGAGCTGGGTGCTCATTTCGCCTCTACCTGGCCTTTTCGGCCCATACGATTTGATAGCCTAGTGCTACAGTTGCAACACACCTGCGTCCTCTGCATCCCGTGCTATTTCCACGACGTCCGACGCGCCCACGCGCCTGAGCCCGTAACTGCCACCAACGCGCGCTCGGCGAGAGGAGAGACAGAGATGGCGCAGGTCTGGGCGGTGTTCCTGGCCGTGGGGTCGCTCGCCATCGGCATGCTCGGGGTGCTCGGCGTCTGGCTCTGCTACCTGTTCCAGGCCGTGGCGTTTGGCCCGCCCCCCGCCCCGCCGCCCGAGACGCCGGAGACGGTCGACGACGACGACGACAAGAACGGGCTATCGGAGGCGGAGCTGAGGCAGCTGGGCGGGGTCGTCCAGGCGGCGACCGCGAACGGCGAGGAGGAGGAGGAGGTGCTCTGCCCTATCTGCCTCGACGCCATGGAGCCCGGCCGCGCCGTGCGCGTCCTCCCCGGCTGCAACCGCGCCTTCCACCAGGACTGCGTCGACCGGTGGCTGGCCATCTCGCCGCGCTGCCCCGTGTGCAACGTCTGGGCCACGCCGCAGTCGCCGCGGGCCTCGCCGACGGCGGCCAAGACTGCTCCGGGTCCAGGGTGCTGACATGGGCGCGGCGCGCGCGCGTTCTTGGTTCTCGACGATTCTTGGTCTGCCTCTGAACCTCTGATTAAGAAGCTTTCTTGACCAACTCTAGTTAGTTTTCTTGGCTCAGGAGAGCGGTTCTTGTGAGTCCTTGTGTGCTACATGGTTGTGTATAGGATTCTTGGACGGGCGACAGCATGTAGTTACTGCGATTCTAGAAAGAAATGAGTAGGCTTTTTGCAGATTTGGGTCTTTTTTCTTCTATCAGATCGTCACATTTGGTCGCATTGCGTCTGTTTGATGAACGAGAAGCAGTTGATGCTGTGAAGATAACAAATTATGATGTTGGATAGCATATCGATCCTATTAATCTGACCTTCTCCAATTCTGATTTTGTCGATTTTGATTCTTCCTTTAAGCTGTCGGTTGAAAACATACTGCAAACGTGAGGTTCAGAATCTGAAGCGTCTACTAACATTTGCAACCTGATATTACAATTTACAGTGCTAGAGTTATGCCTTCATGGTTCTTTAATGAGAAGATCAGCGGTTACTCTTCTGCTTTAGTTATTTTGCGATTAATTTTCAGATCAAATGCTCCACAGTTCGATTCTTGCTTCCTGTTCTGTGGCATATTGGTTATCTTGTGATATGTAGTATGAATTATGTGTACTAGCAGAGCTTGAAGCTTAAATTTCCTTTACATAATGTTGGGTTTCCTCAAATGTCATTTTTTGTTCAGAATTGGGCATCACTATCTGTGGTTTGTTAGGTATGGTCAGATGCTTCAGAATTTAATTTACTTGTGTGAATGAGTCATGGAGCTCATGAGCTCTTAGAAGGCAATGCTCAAGTTTCTTGGTTTTGGACTTGTTGCTGCTTTGTCAGAGTCAGACTGCCCTCCCATGCTATTCTTTCAGTCTAATAAGCTAATCCGCGGCCTGCTTTGTTAGGCTAACGACGTAGATTTCTCTAGTTCAGATAAATGAACGCTGGTTCAGCTAAGTGTTGGCTACTGAAAATGGGAATTTCAGATGCTTTTTAGTCAGGTATTTGATCACCAATGGTACAGTTCATATAGTCATACTTCTGCATGATGTGTTATTCTGATCGGCTTGAAGTAGGGCTTGTTTTTGAAGTGGGGAAGTAGGATTCCTGAGCGGCTGTTCTTATCATTCAGAAATCAAGACGATCACTTTTAACCAATGTACAAACTGGTTGTGGTGGTTTGAGTTAAATGCTTCTCGAATTATGGTTTAACAGAGCTTTGTCGTCCTTGGAACTTTCGTGTTAGCATGTGAACTTTGCAAAGCATTCTGTGATGATGATCTAGCGTTTGTATTATTCATCGAGGATGAGTATTATGGCAGGGAAAGAGGGTTTACATTTCTTGGTAATTATCCAGTACGCTTTCAGTGGAGATGTGTATTTAGCCTGTATAGAATATTTCTGTTAGGCCGCGCTTGGATTATCGTGTTTCCTTCAGATACACATGTAAAGACGTCTGTATTGTTTCCGGCCGGAAATCAGTCCAATCTGATAAGATACACTTGTAAAACTGATACATCCGTATTAAATTACACTCGATCCAAGCGCGGCCTTAATCTTTACAGCAGCAGGCTAACTATGGCATTAGGGCAACCAATTGCATATTCATGATCCAAACTCGGATGAAATCATTGCGCGGAAGTGAAAGGGGTTTAGAATAGAGTGCACCAAACGGCATGTTAGCATGTACATCCATCTCACTAGCAACATTTCACTAACAAGGAGACGAAAGTTGGGTAGTACTTACTCCCTCCGTCCGAAAATACTTGTCATCAAAATGGACAAAAATGGATGTATCTAGAACTAAAATACATCTAGATACATCCCTTTTTATTCATTTTGATAACAAGTATTTCCGGACGAAGGGAGTATTACATATACAACGGTTGGTGCGGGGGGTCCATGTCAACAGAGTGCGTGCACTCTTCCTGAACAGAAGCTCTCCACCGGTGACTCCCAACTCCCAAAGCAAGCAAAAGATGCTCAAGAGACCGATGGTTGAGAGGAGTGGATAGGCACCTGACATGTCACTCTCCTCATAAGCTTGCTGAGCTGAGCTCAACTCTAGAGAGAGGGGGAAGATGATCAAAGGGTGCGCGGCGATGAAGATGGCGAGCAGCGCGCCCCTGTGTCAGCCTCATGGTCCTTGTGTTCGTCGGGGAAGGATGGCAGGCCCGGTCCAGAGCATCACCAGGGCAGAGATCGACCGTTTCTGGCGCAGAAAGAAGTTGGAGGAAGAGGAACGCCAGCTCGATGACGAGAAGGAGGCTGCAAGGATCAAACTCAAGACTCTCAAGGCAAGTATACTTTTACCTCTCATCGGTCAAGAATACTCAGTGTAATAATTTGATGATCCCATTTCATTTACCACCTAGTTTATACTAAAACGCATACCCTCTTTTAATCGCAAAAATAAAAACTGCATAACCTCTTTAAACCTCAGTATGAGCCTGGAGTATTATACAAGTATACATGGAAAGAATATTGTATGGCGGGGTCAATTTGATACCTTTGCCGTTTGTGTTTGTATAATTAATTTGGGTCGGTCAAACTGTGTTAAAGAGCAGCAAGAAGAATACATGCTTTTTGAACAAAGGATAAACGGGATTATAGGCGAGAAAACAGAGACAGCCGAGATGATGGAGGAGGGAGAGATCGCCAGGAACATCGAGATACAAATTGGCATCAAGGATTGGTAGGCTCCCATCTCCTGATGTTACACGCTACCTCTTTCTTCGCTCTACTGGTGATCTTGATATGGTGCGCACACCTTAACAATGTCTCTGCTCTCCTGCATGGTTCGGAAGAGATGGATGCAAAACTGAAACTTTGGAAGTGCATACTAACTTCTGAAATTTTGAAAGTGCAGGTGGAGGAAAAGCAGTTATGCACAGCAGTAGCATCCATTGATGACAACAGCAGTTGGAAGGAGAACACCGGATATATTCCGCAGAAGATGCATTTTAGGTGCTCCCCGCCAGCAGTTTACCAGATGAACGTGACTGCTTTTGGGATCTTCAAAATGCTGATACCAAGGATAATGTGAACCATAGGGATGCATTTCCCTTGCGCGTCTCAATATGAATTACAGTCAGATAATAAGTTTGATGAAAAGGTACTTCTTGAGTCAAGCATGGAACAGCCTTATCATTTACGATACAAGTAGCGTGTTTGGGGATGCAGTGAATTTTAATGAAGCTCTTTTATGTTGCTTAGACTACAAGAACTTGTTGGTCCCCAAAGCATCATCACAAGCTAATTGACTAGAATGCATATTCCGCTCATGACAGTGGACACTCAAAATATCCATTACCAGTAGAATGCAAGTTCCAACATATATGAGTCGTGATTTATTATAATCACTGCCCTTCGATGACACCCATTATATGCAGGATAGACATGCGTGTATGCGTGCTTGAAGTTCAGAGCCACAAATCATGATATACACTCCAACAAATTACTGAACTGATGGAGTTTGTGTTAGTATGTGAAATCAAGCAAATAGTCACGAGCAGAATCAAAATGACAAAACACCATTTGCAATCTAAAACATACTCCCTCCGTCCGGAAATACTTGTCATCAAAATGAATAAAAGGGGATGTATCTAGACGTATATTAGTTCTAGATATATCTCTTTTTATCCATTTTGATGACAAGTATTTTCGGACGGAGAGATACTCCCTAACGCATGGAGTAGTAATTTTGAGTTCTTGGCCATACAGGAATTGTATGAGAGAACAGTAGCACACAAAAGCTAACCAGACAGACTGCCAAAAGAAATTAGAAGAATGGATGACACAAGAGCATCATGAACTTGTTACCAATCAGAGAAAAAAGTGCTTATGCGATAACCCCAAGGAAATATTTGACTCTCATCCAGGATTACCCTTCAAGCTGAACGAAGTACAATAAAACAAAAAAAAGGAAGTTTCATTCCAGGTCTAGTACTTCAAACAAAATAAAGAAGGTAAATGTGGAATTAGCAGAAGGGCAGAACACACAGATAGAGCAAAACATTAATATAACATGTACTTTTTTGCAGTTCCAAGGTATAACTCAACAAAGATCCAAAGTATGTGAACATTCAGCACTATGCAAGGAATCCAACTAAAATAAGTAATTTCCGGCTTTTGTTGTATCCTCTTATGGCGACATGATGCCAAATACACTAATTTATGCATGTACGATACAATATATGCAGTAGAAGCTAAAATTTCCCAGTCTGATAATGGTACAAAGAACAACAAAACCAACTGCCATCGTTGCAGAAGATTCCCAGCATTGCATCCCTCGATAAGCAGATTTCACAGGTAAACCGGTTACAATATTTCTGAACATGGAAATACTTCGCATACGCAGCAGGCTTGTAAATACGATGACATAACTGAAGGGCACGAGAGGCCTAGGGCACACCAGCATACAACCATACAACCTGTCTGGCATTTGACTTCAATCGAAAGAACACAAATACACCTCACATAGGAAACACTCATCAGGCTATTAAATTACAAATAAGAAAGGGTTGTCGCGATAAATTGCAGGTTCAATCCCAGTGTTTTACAAGAAAAGTAATCGGGACCTTGTTTTGTAACTCTCCACAAGTGCATTCTCTATCGCTGCCCATCTAACCTGATCTGCATTCTCAAATAAAAGGTTGCACAGATTTTGCACGAAAAGTCCAGCACGCCTAATTTTCAGCTTCTGCTGTCTGTGAAAACTGAACCAAGTCAAACAATTGTTTCCATGAATTCAATGGAGATAACTGAATATTGAAACAGTCCCCATGATACAGCTCAAATTATCCGTTTCCTGTCATGTCAAGCATCTCATCAAGACCCTTCAATCTCTGTAGTCCTTCACTAATTAAAAACTTAATCTTTTGCTTATCATCACAATTGCGATTTTTTTCAATCTCCGCCCGTACTGTCTGCCTCAACTCATCTGGACAAAGAACGACAAACATAATTAGCAAACTTCAAAGAGAACAGCACACAGCAGATAAAAGAGCAAGGTTTAAAAATGACAGACCACGAGCATGTTCAGGGGCTCGGCGAGTCATACGCAGTGCCTGCCTATAAAATTTGAGGACACGCGCACGCAAAATAAAAGCCCGTAAATCCATGAATTGAGCCATCGGAGAACACCTTACTTAATAGAAAGCAGTGATCATGCCATTTGGATCCTCCTGTCACACTGAATATTCAACAAGAATGGATATATGAGCAACAAGTTATAGTACTTATATAAAGGTATTTGGGCACTTGCGTGGTGTACAATTAGTCATTTGTGTCAGATAAATCCTAAGAAAAGTTTAAAATATTCACCAATTAAAAATGAACAAGTATACTGTATACACAGATATGCTACTGCTTCTACATCAGAAATATAATAAATTGCATCACCAGACATTACCCCTTCTAGAATGGCAATTATGCATCGATAATACAATTTGATGTTCTCAAGAATAACACCCAGAGTGCTTATGCTCTTCAGGAATGAAAATCAGCTGATAATGATCAGCCACTCAAACCTGTGCACCATGTCCAACTCGACACGCAGCAAAGAGTAAAAGTGCACAGGCTACACTCGGGGAAATAGCATTATGTTATTGACAGATTACTATAGTGCACGATACTCAATAGCCTATCTAGAACAACACATTTCCATCGTACTGTCACGGTCTTATTTTTGCTTGTTGAACAACCATGATCACAGAGTTACCTACACGGCCCAGAAATAAGTATGAGTCGGCTACTCGGAAAGCAACTCGTCTGGGGCATTTCAGCAAACACCTACTGCTCGCACATATAGATGTGTTATTTCAATGAATAGCTAATACTCGTCCCACCAGCCTCTAGACAATCCAAAGTCTATACTGGTCACCCAAACGTCTGAGCATCGCAATGCCCAAATAGCAAACGCAGAATTTTCAGAGAACGGTAGGTTTATAAATGGGGATCAGGGTCCATGAAGCAATTAAAGTACGAATTAGTTAAACTAGAATCAACCCCTGGTTAAAAAGGACGAGTGGGGTAGGGGGATTAACGAGGGCTGCCGGCCACCGCGGCCGTAGTCGCCGTCGATTTCCGAGCCGGAGAGGGCTGGGTAAAGCTTGCAGAGAGGGAACGGGAGAAGAATGGAGAGAGGAGGGAGGGAAGCACCTCGCTGCAGGGCGCCGTCTAGCCGCTTGAGAGAGAGGGCACCGCTGTTCGCTGGGGCGAAGAGCCAGAGAGGACGCCGGATCGAGCTATGGCGGATCCGGTGACCGGCGTCGGGAGGTCGACGCACCTACACGTCCAGCCGCGCTGCCCCGTATCCAAGCCGGGCCCATGTTTTACAACTGTTCGCTGCTGAGTAGAGAGATGGGCCGAACCGAACTGCAGTATAGGCCCATAAGAACAGGTTTAGACGCTCTGAACTGAACTGAAACATTTCTCTCAATCCCCGCAAAAGAAACATTTCTCTAAAAAAAACATTTCTCTAAAAAAATATCTGAATTGAAAGGTTAGCCTAAAAACATCTTATATTTTGAGACGAAGGCAGTAGCAATGAAGTTGGAAAGAGATGGTTAGGCAGTCGATGAAATAGTTTTTTTTCTGAACATTCAACGGGGGGCGATCGCACACCTGAACATTTTTTGTATTAAAAAGAAATAATGGAGCATTACATCACAGAACACACCCCGCAGAGCGCTAATGGGGGTGGGGGGAGGGAGAGAGAGAGAGGGGCTCAACAAAAAACATCCGCGCACCATTGACGCAACGGCGCACAGTCTACGCAAGATGGAGCCCGAACTAACCACAAGAGAAGATGCTCTGTAATCAAACGCCGCAAGTCCACAACCGAGGTACGGATGTTATCGAACACCATCCTGTTCCTAGACTTTCAGACCGCCCAAAGGACAGAGCACATCGCCGTGCTGAGGAGAGGACGGCTCCAGGAAGGGTGACAAGCAGAGAAGGCGGCCCAAACTCTTTCCACCGTGCAGTCAACCGACAAGCGGCGACGGCGGACACATGCCCACATCTGACGCAAACGGGGGCATTCCAGAAAGAGGTGCGTGATTGTTTCCGCCCGCCCGGGGCAGAAAGGGCAATCATCATAGTCAAGGAACCCGATTCGACGAAGGAAGGCCCTCGTACGGATGTTGCCATGCCGTAGAATCCAGGCGAACACCTTGACTTTGAGGGGCATGAAGCCGTCCCAGTTTAAGTCGTGCAGGGGGAGACCGCAGCCAGAGCTTTTGATCATATGGTACACCGCACCCGCCTTGAACTGGAGACACCCCCCCCTCCCAAGCGAGTGTCCGCTCATCAATTGTCGAAGAGAAACGCACGCGAGCAAGCGCAGACCGAAGTAAGTGGAGCTCCTGTTAGAATACATTGTATGTATATACGGTTGTGCATATAAAACCGTATATACGGTCGGTGTTGCGTGCGTTACAATTGTATCCCGGTGGTTAGGTTTAAAGCCTTGATCCTTATCTTGTAGTTAGCTAACTTGAGGATCAAGTCTAAACCAACTACCAGATTCTGTAAACCCTAGCCTTTGGCTATATATAACACGCAACGCGTCCCTGCTAGGCATACGCTTCAAGCCATCTTTCATGGTATTCAGAGCCTATCTCCTCTAAAAGCACATCTCTCGTAGCCATGGCCTCCTGAAGCTCCGCTCTCGCCGCGCCTGCCCTCATCCCCATAGCCGATCGACTCCATCGCTCCAACTTCCTGGTATGGCGCGCGCAAGCCATGGCAGCCATCCGAGGGGCACAGCTCGTCTCCTACCTCGATGCAGATCGGGAGCAGCCGGAGCAGAAGCTCCGCGACAAGGACGGCAAGTCCACGGACGTCCCCAACCCTGCATATGACATCGACAAAGCTGGAGACTCCCAGGTGCTGAGCTTCATCTTCAACTCCATCTCAGCTCCAGTCATGGTTCAGGTGGCGCACTGTGACACGGCGGCCGAAGCGTGGGTCGCCATCAGGGAGATCTTCATCTCCCAAACTCAGGCGCACGTCGTCAACACCAGAATCGCCCTCTCCACTACCAAGAAGGGCAACTCCACGATGTCCGAGTACATCGGGCGCATGAAGGCGCTCGGTGATGAGATGGCATCGGTGGGCAAGCCGCTCACCGACGACGACATGGTGTCCTACATCCTGGCAGGACTCAACTACGACTATGTGTCCTTCGTCTCCACCATCTGCGCTCGTACACAGCAAATCAAGGTGAGCGAGCTCTACTCGCAGTTGATCAGCTTTGAAAGCAGGCCGGCCATGTTTGAAGGCGGAGGGCAGTCCTCCCACTCCTCTGCCAATGCTGTGTCTCGCGGCGGACGCAGTGGATCCAACCGCGGTGGTGGCCGCGGTGGCAACGGTGGCCGCAATGGAGGCGGCCGTGGCAATGGAGGTGGTGGACGTGGTCGTGGCGGCGGCCGCGGCAATGGAGGAGGCCGCAATGATCTCCCCGAGGTCTTCTGCCAAATCTGCACCAAGCCGAATCGCACGGCCATGGAGTGCTATCGTCGCTTTGATGTCTCCTTCAACAAGGAGAAAACTGCAGCAGCCGTCAACACCAACTCCTCCTACGGGGTGGACACAAACTGGTATGTGGACTCAGGTGCAACAGACCACATTACCAGCGAGCTCGACAAGCTCACCGTTCGTGACAAGTACAATGGACATGATCAAGTGAACGTGCCAAACGGTGCAGGTATGAAGATTTCCCATATAGGTCATGCATATGTTCGTACCCCTACTCGTGATCTTCATCTCAAAAATATTCTGCATGTGCCCAAAGCCACTAAAAACTTGATCTCTGCTCATCGTCTAGCCAATGACAACCATGTGTTTCTTGAAACTCATCCTCATTTTTTCTTTGTCAAGGACAAGGCCACGAGGAAAACCCTCCTCCACGGCAGGTGTAGAAACGGGCTCTATCCCCTATCATCAGCTCCAATAAGCTCGGGCAGACATGCACTTGGCGCCACCAAGATATCTTCATCAAGGTGGCACGATCGTTTAGGACATCCATCTTCGGCAATAGTTCAACATGTTCTTAGACACAATCAAATTTCCTTTTCTAGCAAATAATTGAATAAAGAGGGAGAGTGTGATGCTTGCCAACAAGGCAAGAGCCATCAACTTCCCTACCCAAATTCTAGTAGTACTTCAAAAGCTCCTTTAGAGCTAGTTTTCTCTGATGTATGGGGGCCTGCCCGAGATTCAATTAATAAGAAAAATTATTATGTGAGTTTCATCGATGATTTCAGCAAATTCACATGGATATATATCCTCAAGCATAGATCAGAAGTTTTCAAAGTGTTTCATGAATTTCAAGCACTAGTTGAACGACTTTTTGATCGCAAGATTATCACCATGCAAACGGATTGGGGCGGCGAGTATGAGCGCCTCAATTCCTTTTTTCGTCAAGTAGGGATCACACATCACGTTTCGTGCCCACATGCCCATCAACAGAATGGGTCAGCCGAGAGAAAACATAGGCACATTGTGGATGTGGGTCTCTCACTTCTAGCTCATGCCTCCATGCCCTTAAAATTCCGGGATATGTGGGTCTCTCACTTCTAGCTCATGCCTCCATGCCCTTAAAATTCCGGGATGAGGCTTTTCTAGCTGCCACCTATCTTATCAATCGTACTCCTAGCAAGGTGATAAATCTTGACACTCCTTTGGAAAAATTGTTTCATGAAAAACCCAACTATCATGCCCTACGCACCTTTGGTTGTGCGTGCTGGCCAAATCTCCGGCCTTTTCATGCCAAGAAACTAGAGTTTCGTTCAAAACAATGTGTTTTCCTTGGCTACAGCAATCTTCATAAAGGGTTCAAGTGTCTAGATGTCAAGGAAGGACGTGTCTATATCTCTAGGGATGTTATCTTTGACGAAACTATCTTTCCATTTGCCTCACTAAATCCAAATGTCGGCGTTCCTCTTCGTTCTGAAGTTCTTCTTCTTGCCGAAACTGCTTCATCTGAACCTCTTGATCATGGGAGCGAACAGACAGCTGATCCTTCGGTTAATCTTCATACAAATACTGCTGTAAATTTTGGTGGAAATTCTCCTGTTTTTGGCTGTGATTTTATGCAACAGACAGGCGTGGAACACGATGTGGATTCAGGTGCTGCGCCGGATCCTGCCAGCGGCGATCCCGGGGAAGATCCTTCCTCGCCTGCCGCGCCGGATGGTGGGGCTCGCACCGCATCAGCCTCGGGAGCGGCCGATCCAGCGTCCCCATGATGCGTGTCCCCTCGCGGGCCCGCGGGGACAGGCGCTGAAGCGCACTCAGGGTCGGGTGGACCCACGAGCAGCGAGGCGCCGCTCTCCACGCGCCAAGTGGTCCGGTCCCCTTCGCTGGGTGATGCGGGCCAATCAGGAGCATCGCACGCGGGCCGAACAGGCGCGTCGCAGGCGGGCGACAGCACCCGCCTCGGATCTGCGGCGGCCGGCTCAGAAGCGGACGCTGGAGGCAGCGACAGGATCCACCTTGGATCTGGTGCGGCCGGATCAGGTTCTGGATCCTCTATGCAGGGCTTCGGATCTTCTGTGCAGTTGCCTTCTGCGTCACCACCAAGAACAAGATCTCAGCATGGTATTTTGAAACCAAAAGTACGTACAGATGGTACGGTCAGGTATGACAAAGGACGTCGTTTTGCTGGTCTTGCTGTTACAGGAGAACCAAATACTTTGGTAGAGGCATTGGAAAATAAAAACTGGAAAAATGCAATGGATGAAGAGTATAATGCTCTTATGAAAAATAGAACATGGCATCTAGTTCCTCCAGCAAAGGGGAGAAACTTAATTGATTGCAAATGGGTCTATAGAATTAAAAGAAAAGCAAGTGGAGAAATAGACAGATACAAGGCTAGACTAGTTGCAAAGGGGTTCAAACAAAGATATGGTATAGATTATGAAGATACCTTTAGTCCTGTTGTGAAAGCAGCTACTGTTAGGCTTGTTCTGTCTATTGCAGTATCAAACAATTGGAGTCTTCATCAATTGGATGTGCAGAATGCGTTTCTTCATGGCGTTCTAGAGGAAGAAGTGTACATGAGACAACCTCCTGGGTATGAGGTAAAGGACAAGTATCATTATGTATGCAAGCTTGATAAGGCTTTATATGGTTTGAAACAAGCACCTAGAGCATGATACTCTAGGTTGAGTGTGAAACTTCAAAGACTTGGGTTTCAGCCATCCAAAGCTGACACATCACTGTTCTTCTACAGAAAAGGCAAAATCACCATTTTCATGCTAGTATAT
The DNA here is from genome assembly GCA_963921465.1 of Triticum timopheevii. Lineage (NCBI taxonomy): Eukaryota > Viridiplantae > Streptophyta > Magnoliopsida > Poales > Poaceae > Triticum > Triticum timopheevii. Next base: position 424,296,989 of record OY997272.1, read on the forward strand.
GTTGATGATATTATTGTTGCAAGTTCATCGCAGGATGCAACCAAAGCATTGCTTGAAGATCTAAGGAGAGACTTTGCTCTTAAAGATCTTGGTGATTTGCACTACTTCTTGGGAATAGAAGTAAAGAGAGTTAAAGATGGCATAGTCTTGAGTCAAGAAAAGTATGTGTCAGATGTGATAAAAAGAGCAGGTATGACGAATTGCAAAGTGTCAAATATGCCTCTCTCAACTTCTGAAAAGTTATCGAAGGAAGAAGGAGAGCCTTTAAGTGCTGAAGATTCTACAAACTATAGAAGTGTTGTAGGTGCTTTGCAATATCTAACACTTACAAGACCTGATATATCTTTTCCTATCAATTAAGTATGTCAATTCTTGCATGCTCCCACCTTTGCACATTGGACAGCAGTGAAAAGAATCTTGAGATATTTAAGAGGTACTATGAGTACATGGTTGAAAGTCACAAGGTCAATGTCAACTTTGGTAAGTGCATTCTCTGATGCTGATTGGGCAGGTTGTCCTGATGATAGAAGATCAACAGGAGGCTTTGCTGTTTTCTTTGGACCAAATCTTATATCATGGAGTGCACGAAAACAAGCTACTGTGTCAAGATCAAGTACAGAAGCTGAGTACAAGGCATTGGCTAATGCCACGGCAGAGTTGATATGGGTTCAAACCTTGTTGAATGAGCTACATGTTAATCACTCTCCTGTTGCACGGTTGTGGTGTGATAACATTGGTGCTACATATCTATCAGCAAATCCAGTGTTTCATGCTATAACAAAACACATTGAGGTGGATTATCACTTTGTCAGAGAAAGAGTAGCTAAGAAGCTTCTTGATATTCGGTTCATTCCCACTAATGATCAAGTTGCAGATGGCTTCACTAAAGCCTTATCATGGCGCAAGTTAGAGGAGTTCAAGAACAATCTCAACTTGGTGAAGTTATGATTGAGGGGGGGTGTTAGAATACATTGTATGTATATATGGTTGTGTATATAAAACCGTATATACGGTCGGTGTTGCGTGCGTTACAATTGTATCCCGGTGGTTAGGTTTAAAGCCTTGATCCTTATCTTGTAGTTAGCTAACTTGAGGATCAAGTCTAAACCAACTACCGGATTCTGTAAACCCTAGCCTTTGGCTATATACCCTGCTAGGCATACGCTTCAAGCCATCTTTCAGCTCCAACTCAGCAGACCTAGACAGACGATCATGCATAGGAATTGCATCGGGACAGAGCCGCCCAAAGTCCTCCAAGGTTGCGCTGGGGTGGAGACAGTGCGTGTACGCGGCGGAAATAGATTAAAAAGAGACATCCAATTCGCAGTAATACCAAACGCAACTCAAGTATAGCAGCATTGCTATGAATACTCTGCCTTGTGCAGAGGAACTGCTTGAACATCGTAAAACACATGACGCATTTCTGTCGTTTCCGTTCTGGATCCGCCACTTGCGGCAAGGAGTGCTCCGTACTTCCGCACCCAACAGCGGCCTATATCACATCACATGCATCTTGTTGCTAGATTAGATCAGGAATAACGGACCCATATAATAACGTTGTTGACCTACATGGAGTAAACTGCCAGCCTAGGGACGTAGGTTCGTTGAAGTAACCTTGAAGGTGCACTCCGTCAGGTCACTCGTAAGTAACCCGTGACGAGACCTCGGGGAGATGCACGCAGCCGCAGCGCCGTCAATGTCAACGCGCGGGCGTAGTAGTAATAAACCCTTACGTGCGGTGCGCCCTTCGTCTGCAACTCCCAAATGTTCCACTCCACCATCGATCTCCCTCGCGTAGGGGTGGAAAGATCTGCCTGCCCGCCTGCCTGCTGGTCGATGCCGCGTCCCGTTGTCGCCTTGTCAGCCCAAGTCCACGCATCGCCTTCGCCTGCGTGAAGCCGAAGCAATGGTTGAGTAGTTAGCAGGGGGGTAGGAGGAGGAGGAAGGAGGAGTGGGAGCGATCAGCGACGCCACGAATTATTACGTCGGAGCCGATATATGTCAATGCCCCGTACAGGCAACGAAAAGCGGGGCATAATTGCCGAATTATTGCTCTTTCGCCTGCCGGTGGTTCATCTTCGTCTTCGCGTTCGTGTAGCCTGCCTCTGCCTGCGTGCCTGAATCTTCCTGGTGTCCTGATGTGGCCGAACGGTACCAGTGCATCAAATCAGGGTTGGTTTAATCGGCGGCTTGATAAGTGGAAATGGACTTGACTGCTGTTGATATTTCGTTTCATTTGGGGGGGAAATTTGACGGTACGGTGTTTGTCGTGGGGTCAGTGAGGGAGGATGGGACACGCCCCCGTGTGCCGGCGACACTCACGGTCACGGGACTGCGGCTCGGCTCTGCTCTGCTCTGATCACATGTGTTCGTTTGGATTCTAGACTGGCCGTGGGGGCGTTTGGCGTACTAGGCACTGCCGGGCAGCAGGTATGTTAATGTTTGTTGCTTTGCAGAGATAAGATGCTGAATGTCAGGTTAATTCCATACGTCAAAAAAATTAAAGCCATAACACCCGTTCGAATGGTTTCAGTCACGACGGTAGCATATGCTGCGAAGCGAAAATACTACACTTCAATTTTTGTTTTAGAGCAAGAAAGAACGGATTTACACTATGCTGCTTGACAAATTACGCTCCATTTTGCTCCGGGCGCGAAACTCAGAAAAAGAAGCAGGTCGTTATCGCCCTATTTTGCGCGCGAAAAATACATAAACAAGGAGGAGAAAATGGCCCTCCTCAGCGGCAACAGCAGCCACAGCATGGCAAAAGCCATCTGCAACTAGTGGATAGCAGGAACAACAAGGGAAGATGGTTTCTTTAATGTGACGCACATCTGGCCATGTGCCATGGAATCTCGGCACCGCTTCTGCTTTGCTCAACTCCTAACGACTCGCTAATACTTTTTGATTATGTTCCATGCCCAACAGCAAAGGCAAAAGAACACAACAGCTAAAAAGGCAGCCAAAGTAGCACAGTCCAGCCACGAACCCACAGTTTACTACAGTTTAACTTTGACAGCGGCAGCACTTGTTTTTACTCCTGAACTTTTCCACACGTAACAGATAGTGAAAGTACTTCAGATGAATGCAGCTCATGCATTGTAGTCAGATCACCTCTCATTTTTCATCTGTTTCACATCATCTCCAAAATTTCACAGGGAAAAAATTGCACAAGCTGATGGAGGAGGAGGATTAACCAGCAGGAACAAATCAAGAACCCTCATAGTTAAGGAACAGGAACAAATCAAGAGCACTGTACACATACATCTACTAGCATTTAGCAGGAGGTGATCAAAACCCAACCTTATAATTAGTAAAGTGATTAACCATCACCGACGACGCCATCATCTACTAAACCGCTAGTAACTCAGTAAGCCTCCTCGGGGATGCTCTGGAGGCCGGGCTCCCACTCCCCGCTCGCCTGCATCCGCCTCGTCTCCTCCGCCGCCCTGCGCATGCTGCGCCGCCGGAGCGACTGCAGCCTCTGCTCGGCGTCCGTGCCGCCCGCCGCGCGCTGGCGGCTGCGGCGATCAACAGACGCCGCAGCGGCCGCCACCTCGCCGCCGGTGCCGAGGGCGGCCACCATCTTCTTGAGCTCGCGCTTGCTGACCACGATCTTGACGCGCACCGCGCCGCCCACCTCCTCCCGGGACAGGACGCGCCCCCCGTGGTGCAGCTGCTCGAGCGCCTGCTCTGTCGCCTTGGACTGGTGCCGCCCGGACACCGCGTCCCTGGGGAAGAAGCACCTGGTCGCCATCGATCTCGCCGCGATGCGATCGGTGGCCGCCGCCGCCGCCCGCAAGCAAACGAGCGAGCGAGCACTGGTGCGGTGTCTGTCCGCCGGCCGGGCAAGCAGTGGCAGCGCTCAGTCCTTGCTCCTCCGACGTTCCTTGCAAGCTACAGCAGAAAGGCTAAAGCAATGGCAAAGTGAATGTGCGGGCTGTCGAGTAATGCGACATGCTAACATGCTTATATACTGGTTGGGGCGCATTAGGGGCCTTGCCTTTTGGTGAGCCGCGCAGCCCCAACCGTCTCCATACACACCACCTCAGGTCACTGACCAGTGGGCCAGCGCCCAGGGGGGCCTGGCTCCCTCGCCACCTGTGATGAGTGCGTGTCTGTCCCAACCCTTTCTTCTCTCAAAATCAATCAATTAACACAGGCACTAACATGGATCAATGCTGCTGTTAATAGATTTATTACAGAATGGTAAACAAATGCTCTAGCTTTTTTAAGACTCTAAACAATCATGGGACCGAGACTTATTGCCATGGCAGTTGAACAGAGAAATGGATGCCTCACATGGCCGTCCCTCTCGCAGTCATTGGGACGATCCATGGGGGGGAGGCCCTTGCAAGTAACGTGTTCTCACAACGCGATGGAGACTCCAACTCGACGACCCGTGGAGCCTACGGTCGTGTACGTTCTGGTTACGATGGCGCAGTTTGAAACGGACACCCTTGGCCACAACAATGACCTCCCATGTTCCCTCTCGCTATTCGGATAAGTTCGATCGCGATCGTGCGGTGGTAGTACGTGCATCCTCACATGTATGTGTACTCTGTAGTGTAGGGATGTATGTACAGCAGTGTGTACATCCTCACATGTATGTGTACTCTGGATTTTCAGGTCGTGCATAGATCGGACAAAATCATCGTGTGTGGAGCAATTTCGATGTATGTATGATCGCGTAGCACGGGGTCTGGAGGTGCTGGCGAATTAGCAGTGCATGGTGCTCGATCGATCGCAGGCTTTGAGAGGCATTACCATTGGTGTCCCTTTCAGGTGGTTCGGAACTGAATCCTCTCGCATGGTGACCTGGCTGTGCTGACGGAAACAGTCGAGCGGACGGTCGTAAAAGACGTTGATACATATGATTTTCTCGAACTCGATCTGATAATAACATACACGCAATTCCAGCTAACTATTCCTACTCATAACCGTCAGTTAGTTAGCAACGGGCGTCGGATCAGCCTCTCTTGGAAAAACAAGCCTACGCCTCAGGTACGTGGCCGCAATTGAACCTAGCAGCTATCAGTTCCTGTTTGTTAATCAATGTGATTGTTTGGTTTGACATTGGTTGTTAGCTTGATTAATCCTATTCCTACGTGCCATGATGAGGCGCAATCATCACCAACGTACATCTATACCACATCGACGCGGCCGGATCGATGGACGGTGAGCCAACCTCCATGATTGACTGCAAAACCGCAACGGAACCCGCCCGCGACGATCATGATGAAGGAAGGCAGGTCCGAAAACCAGCGGGAGCGGACGCACGCATGACGCGATCCGTCTACAGCTTAGCTAGACCAGTACGTAGATCCGTTGTCCGTAGCACGCCAAGTGTATGTAGTGTACAAACGACGAGATTGCATCACCAAACTAGGATACACCCTACGGGCCGGGGTCGTTGAGTCTTGAGTGACGAGCTAGACGGTGACATGCATCCATGATTGATCCAAAATTTTAATTTACAGATCAAGCCTCCCGGTGTGTGAAACGAAATCTACTACTAGTACGACTCCAGATCGAGTACTGCTACTAATTGGTTTCCTTTGCTGATGATTAATAACTTAACTAACTTGTCAATGCGCAGTCTTTGCCAGTTTGGCTTTCTTCAGGAGGGCTTAGCTTTGGGGCTGTGTACAGTGCATTGCAGGCCATGTTTTGAGGAGGAAGTAACATGGGGCGGATGCAGCTAGGTCCGTCGTAGCAGCCATTTCTTTGTGTGCAAACCAAACTACCTGCATAAACAAACACGCAGACAGATAAACAATCCCGTGGAGCTGACGAGGATAATAGCTTTCTTCACATGCACAAAAGCTAGATGGATCCCGCGCTGTATTTCGCGTGCTGTGGGGCCGCGGCGTCGATCGCCCTGGCCCCACACGCCAGCCGCATCTCTTCTCAGGTGTGGGCAGCCTAGATACCTGATGCCCATATCATGGCCCGATTGGTTTGGTCTTATCGTGATAACTCGCTCCGCTGGCCGCTTGGTAGTATGCTTGAGGGAAGGTTCCTCCTACGTGATACACTACGAGCACTGTGGCAAAGCGTGGTTAAGTCAGGCTGCTAGCTAGCTCTGCGGCTGTTCTTGTTTGCTTGCGTCTCAAGCCCGGAATACATGCAGCCAAGTACGTGAGGTGTCCACGCCACGGACAAAGTGCATGTGACGGCCGCTGCTTTTCAGGTCGAAATTATGCGTCCAAGCGTTTTCATGTTGTGGGCTAGTAGTATCTCGGTCTCGGCGGAGTTTGCGTCGAGACCACTGTATTCCGTGATGAATCTAGCGCGAAATGCGAATCGGACGCTTGTGCGCTAAGCTTAAATATGAATCACCTAGGCTAGCTAGGTAGCCTAGCAAAGGTGCTGTGTTTCTTTGCAATGAAGGATGCAATATTTTACCCGGTACTCCTGTACTACTACTATAGTTGGGTTGACCAATTAGCGCCCATAATTCAGCATGTAATCTTGCAGTAAACAATGGGATAGATCAGGAGTATATTAGTAGAACGGTTTTTGAGATCAAAACATTTTTAAAAGTAATGTGATCAACATTGGCATACACGACGGACACGTACGCATAGCTAAGTAGTACGAAGCTCGTCGGTACCTGCACCACGAATTCTTGTTTATTAGAGGTAACATGTACTCCTTCATGTAAAAAAAAGGGTAACATGTACTTGATCGGTTGGGCGCAGTGCACATGATTAAATATCATGAGGAAAACTCAGGAGAGAAAAAAAAGAGGTTTTGGTAGTGACGTGCTCATGATGCTAGCATGACGTCCCGGAGCCGCTGTTTTTTTTAAACGAAAAATGTAGTCACGATCAATGAATTATTTGGACGAGAAGGACGCGTGACATCCAGTACACAGCTTGGGCTACCAAAACAATGTCCGGCCGGGGCCACCGGATCAGCGACCCCCGTCCACCGCTCGCGCACGGGCCGATGGACCCTTCCTTCCGCGCGTGGGAGCCAACGGATCGCGCCTCAACGGTCCTGATCAGGCCGACGCCGCTGCACGAGCCTCTCCTTGGGAACGGATCAGGCCCACACGTCGACGGGCCGACGCCCGAGATGCGCCCACGCGTTGCCTCGGCCCGCCCGTACGCGAGAGACGTGGTGGCTGCCGCCGGCCGTTGCGTGTCGCGCTCTGCCTGTGACTGTGCGTTGTCCCCCGCAGGCACGCTCGGTCGTTTTCAGGTAGGTCGCATGCCGGGCTTAGCTGTCCGTCGGCCCGAGCCTGTGGTGTGCACTGGCCGCGCGCCATGCTGCCAGCTATCGGCACCGGCGGCTGCCGCGCGTTTTCTCTACCGTACTTGCGGGCGCGCCATCGTCGACGCCGCTGCGCTGTGGGCTCGTCGTCGGCTTGCGCCGCTGCTTCCACCGGGAACTGGAGCCACAACTGCCACTGGTCGCCGGTCGGCACGTGGTGTTTGCTTCGCGGGCGGGTGGGCGTCCGTGGAGCTGGGCTGGGTTTCCCGTTGTTTTGTGCGTCGGGACGGTGCTCGATACACTGGTGTATGGTGTTCTGAACTTGAACTTCTGATGCGCAAGTGACGGAAACGAACGCCGTGGCGGTGGTCTGATGGTGATAGCTGGCTGGCGTGGACTAGCTTAGCGGTGGTCGCAATTCGCAAAGGTGATTGCTCGTTAAATTTCGGTACGGTTGATTGCGTCTTAATTCCGGGTTTGAAAGTGTTGGCCAACGTACGTGTGTGAGAAAGTATCTGGTGCTCTCAGAGCACCTAAGCCGGGGTCCTACGGTGACAGCTCGGCCGCCGGATCTCAGATAACAGGCCTCACAGGAGATGTCCAACATTTTTGCAAAGAAAACCATTTGAGAGTCTGAAAATTGCACGCAGATACACGTACGCAGCTTCGAGAGTCTGTTAGAAGAATTTTTTTCATGATAATACGTGTCTCATTCATATCATAAAGATTAAAATACAAGTCACGTGAGGACCGACATGAGACTGCTCCCGGCACCACCACAAGTAGCCACCGCAGAAAAAAATGACGAATCACCTCCTCAACCGAGTTCGAGTCGGTTTCATCGCTGATATGCAGATTTGCGGACATTCAAGGTGGCTCACCAAAAGTGAACCATTGTCGTTGAACGTATCAGACCGGGGCAACACCTAGGACACGCCACGAACTCTAGATCTATCACCCCACCACGACTAAGAGCATCTCCAGCCATTCCCCCCCCCCCCCCCCAGGAGGCGCTTTTACGCGCCCCCTGGGGGCGAGCCGGCGCTACAATCGGCGCTGGGGGCGGTTGGCCCTCCGGGCGTCGTCCCCAGGTCGGCCCCAGGCGCCGATATTGGCCCACTTTTTGGCTCACTTTCGGCGAATAAAGGGCTTATATGGGCGAGAATAGGCCCATATTCGGCGTGGTTCACCGTGGCTCAGCGTTGAATTATCAACATAACTATTTTTTATCACATAGTTCATCACAGAAAATCAAATAGTTCAACAAAATAGTGCAACAACAAATAGTTCAATACAAATTATATAGTTCCACAAAGAAAAACTCATATTTCATCACACGTCGCGCCCGGCGTCGCCCTTGAGCCTCCATAGATGCTCCACCAGATCCTGTTGCAGCTGATGATGCACCTGTGGGTCTCGGATCTCCTGACGCATACTGTGGTAGGAAGTCCAGGTTGTCGGTAGCTGGTGATCAACTTCGGCTAGAGGACCCTGCATGTAGTATGGTTTAGTGTCAAACATTGGGTCTTCTTGCTCGCTCTCGATAATCATGTTGTTCAAGATGACACAACAAGTCATGATCTCCCACATTTGATCTTTCGACCAGGTCTGAGCAGGGTACCGGACAACAGCAAATCGAGATTGGAGCACATCAAATGCCCGCTCGACATCCTTCCAGCAAGCCTCCTGCACCTTGGCAAAGTGGGACTTCTTGCCTCCTGGCACAGCGTTTGAGATAGTCTTCACAAATATAGACCATCTCGGATAGATGCCATCAGCTAGGTAGTACCCATTGTTGTAGTGCCGTCCATTGACCTCGAAGTTCACCAGAGGAGAATGACCTTCAACAAGCTTGGCAAAGACACGAAAGCACTGCAGCATGTTGATGTCATTGTGAGTTTCTGGCATACCAAAGAAGGAGTGACAAATCTAGAGGTCCTGTGTGGCCACCGCCTCAAGTACCACACTGCAATCGCCTTTGGCGCCTTTGTACAACCCCTGCCAAGCAAATGGGCAGTTTTTCCATTTCCAATGCATGCAGTCGATGCTTCCAAGCATCCCAGGAAATCCTCTTGCTACATTCTGTGCTAGGATCCGAGCAGTGTCTTCCATATTGGGTGTTCTCAAGTATTGCGGTCCAAACACTGCCACCACTGCCCGACAGAACTTGTAGAAACACTCTATGCTGGTGGACTCGGCCATGCGCCCATAGTCGTTGAGTGAATCACCGGGAGCTCCGTATGCAAGCATCCTCATCGCTGTCGTGCACTTCTGGATCGAGGTGAATCCAAGTTTGCCGGTGCAATCCATCTTGCACTTGAAGTAGCTGTCGAACTCCCGGATGGAATTCACAATCCCGAGGAAGAGCTTTCGGCTCATCCGATAACGGCACCGAAATGTTTTGTCGCCGTGAAGTGGAGCATCGGCTAAGTAGTCAGAGTAGAGCATGCAGTAGCCTTCGAGATGATGTCGGTTCTTTGCTTTCACCCGCCCCGGCGCCGAGCCACCTCGCCGCGGCTTTTCATTGCTCGCCAGCAGTTGGGCGAGGGTGGCAAGCACCATGAGATGCTCTTCTTCCTGGACGTCGGCCTCAGCTTCCTACTCCAGCAGCGCGGCGAGCACTTCCTCGTCATTCGAGTCAACTGCCGAGGCAGGAAAATTGCCGAACACCTTGCGCCCGGTGGGCGTGTACCCGCCGCTAAACTACCCCTCCGTGGCTGGAAACGCCCAGCTGCTGGTAGGGATGGCACCCGCAGGTTATGGGTATGGGTGGAGCTACCTCATACCCTTACCCATCCACCCTGAACTTACCCATCACCCATACCCATACCCGTCAAGGGTACAATTTTTTCCCATACCCATCACGAGACAGGGTATATGGGTACCCGCGGGTAAAAATACCCGCATTTACAACACATCAATTGAGTAGAAAATAGTTGTAAAAAGCAATATATAATCATAAATTGTTAATAGCAACAATGTTTAAACAACATTGTACAATAACATATTGTAACAATAACACATTCTCATAAACAGAAATACTTGCCTATAAAGTGACACATAAAAATGTTAAAAAACAACACATAATCATACATAACAACACATAGGTATACACTTTAAGTTTACAAAATCAAGATAGATCATAGAGATAATTTGACTACACATTAGAGTTTTTATCTAGCGTGATTAGGAGGGGAAAATTAATACATTAGGATATTAACGGAAACCCATTTGTTAACATTTTAGATGGTACATGGGTACGCGGGCATGGGTTATACGATCCCATACCCGTACCCTTTCTACCCGACGGGTATGATATTTTCCCATTTAAGTACCCATGGGTAAATTTTTATCCCATACCTTTACCCTAATAGGGTTTTTACCCGCAGGGTAAGCGGGTAATGGGTACCCATTGCCATCCCTAGCTGCTGGTGGAGGGGCTGCCTCAGCGAACCTGTAGTATTTTTCTGGCGGGGATTGTGTTGGGGAACGTAGCAGAAAATAAAATTTTCTATGCAACACCAAGATCAATCTATGGAGTCATCTAACAACGAGAGAGAGGAGTGCACCTACATACCCTTGTAGATCGCGAGCGGAAGCGTTCAAGAGAACGGGTATGATGGATACTCGTCGTGATCCAAATCACCGATGATCCTAGCGCCGAACGGACGGCACCTCCGCGTTCAACACACGTACGGTTGGGGAAGACGTCTCCTCCTTCTTGATCCAGCAAGGGGGAGGGAGAAGTTGATGGAGATCCAGCAGCACGACGGCGCGGTGGTGGAAGTAGCGGCGATCTCGACAGGGCTTCGCCAAGCTCAGCGAGAGGGAGATGTATTACGGAGGGAGAGGGAGGCGCCAGGAGCAGGGGTGCGCAGCCCTCCCTCCCCCCTCTTTATATAGGGGCCCTGGGGGGGTGCCGGACCCCTAGAGATTGAATCTCAAGGGGGGGGGCAAGGGGGGACTTGCCCCCCAAGCCAAGTGGGGCGCCCCCCACTCCTAGGGTTTCCAACCCTAGGCGCAGGGGGAGGCCCAAGGGGGGCGCATCAGCCCACCAGGGGCTGGTTCCCCTCCCACTTCAGCCCATGTGGCCCTCCGGGATAGGTGGCCCCACCTGGTGGACCCCCGGGACCCTTCTGGTGGTCCCGGTACAATACCGGTGACCCCCGAAACTTTCCCGGTGGCCGAAACTGGACTTCCTATATATAAATCTTCACCTCCGGGCCATTCCGGAACTCCTCGTGACGTCCAGGACCTCATCCGAGACTCCGAACACTTTCGGGTTACCGCATACTAATATCTCTACAACCCCAGTGTCACCGAACCTTAAGTGTGTAGACCCTACGGGTTCGGGAGACACGCAGACATGACCGAGACGACTCTCCAGCCAATAACCAACAGCGGGATCTGGATACCCATGTTGGCTCCCACATGTTCCACGATGATCTTATCGAATGAACCACGATGTCGAGGATTCAAGTAATCCCGTATACAATTCTCTTTGTCAATCGGTACGTTACTTGCCCGAGATTCGATCATCGGTATCCCAATACCTCGCTCAATCTCGTTACTGGCAAGTCACTTTACTCGTACTGCAATGCATGATCCCGTGACCAACCACTTGGTCACTTTGAGCTCATTATGATGATGCATTACTGAGTGGGCCCAAAGATACCTCTCCGTCATACGGAGTGACAAATCCCAGTCTCGATCCGTGTCAACCCAACAGACACTTTCGGAGATACCTGTAGTATACCTTTATAGCTACCCAGTTACGTTGTGATGTTTGGTACACCTAAAGCACTCTTACGGTATCCGGGAGTTACATGATCTCATGGTCTAAGGAAATGATACTTGACATTAGAAAAGCTCTAGCAAAACGAACTACACGATCTTGTGCTATGCTTAGGATTGGGTCTTGTCTATCACATCATTCTCCCAATGATGTGATCTCGTTATCAATGACATCCAATGTCCATGGTCAGGAAAATGTAACCATCTATTGATAAACGAGCTAGTCAACTAGAGGCTCACTAGCGACATGTTGTGGTCTATGTATTCACACATGTATTACGATTTCCGGATAACACAATTATAGCATGAATAATAGACAATTATCATGAACGAGGAAATATAATAATAACTATTTTATTACTGCCTCTAGGGCATATTTCCAACAGTCTCCCACTTGCACTAGAGTTAATAATCTAGTTACATTGTGATGAATCGAACACCCATAGAGTTCTGGTGTTGATCATGTTTTGCTCGTGGAAGAGGTTTAGTCAACGGATCTGCGACATTCAGATCTGTGTGCACTTTAGAAATATCTATGTCTCCATCTTGAACATTTTCATGAATGGAGTTGAAGCGACGCTTGATTTGTCTGGTCTTCTTGTGAAACCTGGGCTCCTTGGCAAGGGCAATGGCTCCAGTGTTGTCACAGAAGAGAGTCATCGGCCCCGACGCATTGGGAATAACTCCTAGGTCGGTAATAAACTCTTTCATCCAGATTGCTTCATGTGCTGCCTCCGAGGCTGCCATGTACTCCGCTTCACACGTAGATCCCACCACGACGCTTTGCTTGCAACTGCACCAGCTTACTGCCCCACCATTCAAAATATATACGTATCCGGTTTGTGACTTAGAGTCATCCAAATCAGTGTCGAAGCTGGCGTCGATGTAACCCTTTATGACGAGCTCTTCGTCACCTCCATATACGAGAAACATATCCTTAGTCCTTTTCAGGTATTTCAGGATATTCTTGACCGCTGTCCAGTGTTCCATGCCGGGATTACTTTGGTACCTTCCTACCAAACTTACGGCAAGGTTTACATCAGGTCTGGTACACAACATGGCATACATGATAGACCCTATGGCCGAGGCATAGGGGACGACACTCATCTTTTCTCTATCTTCTGCCGTGGTCGGACATTGAGCCGAGCTCAATTTCACACCTTGCAGCACAGGCAAGAATCCCTTCTTGGACTGATCCATATTGAACTTCTTCAATATCTTATCAAGGTATGTGCTTTGTGAAAGACCTATGAGGCGTCTCGATCTATCTCTATAGATCTTGATGCCTAATATGTAAGCAGCTTCTCCAAGGTCCTTCATTGAAAAACACTTATTCAAGTACGCCTTAATGCTGTCCAAAAGTTCTATATCATTTCCTATCAAAAGTATGTCATCCACATATAATATGAGAAATGCTACAGAGCTCCCACTCACTTTCTTGTAAATGCAGGCTTCTCCATAAGTCTCCATAAACCCAAACGCTTTGATAATTTCATTAAAGCGAATGTTCCAACTCCGAGATGCTTGCACCAGCCCATAGATGGAGCACTCGAGCTTGCTTACCTTGTTAGCATTCTTAGGATCGACAAAACCTTCCAGCTGCATCATATACAATTCTTCCTTAAGAAAGCTGTTAAGGAATGCCGTTCTGACGTCCATTTGCCATATCTCATAATCATAGTATGCGGCAATTGCTAACATGATTCGGATGGACTTCAACTTTGCTACGGGTGAGAAGGTCTCATCGTAGTCAACCCCTTGAACTTGTCGATAACCCTTAGCGACAAGTCGAGCCTTATAGATGGTAACATTACCATCCGCGTCCGTCTTCTTCTTAAAGATCCATTTATTTTCTATCGCTCGCCGATCATCGGGCAAGTCTGTCAAAGTCCATACTTTGTTTTCATACATGGATCCTATCTCGGATTGCATGGCTTCAAGCCATTTGTTGGAATCTGGGCCCGCCATTGCTTCTTCATAGTTCGAAGGTTCACCATTGTCTAACAACATGATTTCCAGGACAGGGTTGCCATACCATTCCGGTGTGGAACGTGTCCTTGTGGACCTTCGAAGTTCTGTAGCAACTTGATCCGAAGTACCTTGATCATCATCATTAACTTCCTCTCTAGTCGGTGCAGGCACCACAGGAACATCTTCCTGAGCTGCGCTACTTTCCAGTTCAAGAGGTAGTACTTCATCGAGTTCTACTTTCCTCCCACTTACTTCTCTCGAGAGAAACTCTTTCTCCAGAAAGGACCCGCTCTTGGAAACAAAGATCTTGCCTTCGGATCTGAGGTAGAAGGTATACCCAATGGTTTCCTTAGGGTATCCTATGAAGACGCATTTTTCCGACTTGGGTTCGAGCTTTTCAGGTTGAAGTTTCTTGACATAAGCATCGCATCCCTAAACTTTTAGAAACGACAGCTTAGGTTTCTTCCCAAACCATAATTCATACGGTGTCGTCTCAACGGATTTAGACGGTGCCCTATTTAAAGTGAATGTAGCTGTCTCTAGAGCGTATCCCCAAAATGATAGCGGTAAATCGGTGAGTGACATCATAGATCGCATCATATCCAATAGAGTGCGATTACGACGTTCAGACACATCGTTACGCTGAGGTGTCCCAGGCGGCGTGAGTTGTGAAACGATTCCACATTTCCTTAAGTACGTACCAAATTCGTGACTCAAATATTCTCCCCCATGATCTGATCGTAAGAACTTTATCTTTCGGTCACGTTGATTCTCTATCTCACTCTGGAATTCCTTGAACTTTTCAAAGGTCTCAGACTTGTGTTTCATCAAGTAGACATACCCATATCTACTCAAGTCGTCAGTGAGAGTGAGAACATAACGATAGCCTCCGCGAGCCTCAATGCTCATTGGACCGCACACATCAGTATGTATGATTTCCTATAAGTTGGTTGCTCGCTCCATTGTTCTGGAGAACGGAGTCTTGGTCATTTTGCCCGTGAGGCATGGTTCGCATGTGTCAAATGATTCGTAATCAAGAGACTCCAAAAGTCCATCACCATGGAGCTTCTTCATGCGTTTGACACCAATGTGACCAAGGCGGCAGTGCCACAAGTATGTGGGACTATTGTTATCAACTTTACATCTTTTGGTATTCACACTATAAATATGTGTAACATCACCTTCGAGATTCATCAAGAATAAACCATTGACCAGCGGGGCATGACCATAAAACATATCTCTCATATAAATAGAACAACCATTATTCTCGGATTTAAATGAGTAGCCATCTTGTATTAAACGAGATCCAGATACAATGTTCATGCTCAAAGCTAACACTAAATAACAATTATTGAGGTTTAAAACTAATCCCGTAGTGTTGGGGATATAACTATTTGTGTAAGCCGCCCAGGAGGGGCCGGGTTACGCAAAGAAGATTCACTAGAAGGAAGCCCAAGACCAAGCATGAAGATGGCGGTTCAGTAAAGGGTCTAAGGCCCACAGGCGACTTAAGTCCCGTCATAGTAAACCGCCATAATGGCATGACTTGTATCATAAGGTAGATTTAACTAGTCACCGAGCCGGACACTATTTATAAGCCGACCGGGACTCTGTAAGCCGCAGGGCGTCAACCCGTGTATATAAGGGGACGACCCGCTGGCGGTTTAGGGTAATAAACAACTCATCGAGAGCCGGGCATAGCGTATCTCGCTCCCTGGTCATCGAAACATCAATACCAACCCAACTAGACATAGGCCTTGCCTTCACCGTAAGGGGACGAACTAGTATAAACCTCTCATGTCCTTTGTCCCGATTATCCCCTTCAAGTTTCCTAGTTGCGATGGCTCCACAACTAAGTCCTTTCACGAGGACATCTGACGTGAAAATTCCACGACAGTTGGCGCCCACCGTGGGGCCGGTGGATTTGAGTTCTTGAAGGGCAACTTCGAAGGGCTCAAGGGATACGTAGTGGGTCGGATGACCAAGAGTCGTCGCGGCAAGATCTACATCGACGACGACGGCTGGGGCCCCGACGCCGGCTCAATTGAGTACGGGTACCGGGTCCCCTTCGGCGGAATCCACGTCATCGACCGGATTGGTGAACCGGGCCCTAAGCCGGACAACTGCACTGACCTCATCGAGATGGCTCAGCGTGCGAGAAAGGCCGAGTTCAACCTGTCATGAAGCGTGCCTTCGTGGGCTGCATCCACAGAGAGGAACTTTCTGAAGGATCTGAAGATGGTGGCGAGACGGCCGTACTCTCGGACGGTGATTCGTCCGCCGGTTCAATAGATTCGCTATACCAAGTGCAAAACGGCGTGCTGGGGGGCTGTTCTGATGGCACTAGTATTCCGGTCCACTATGAGCCGCCAAGATGGGCAGGAGTCTTCATGGCAGGGACTCAACCCGGTCAAAATTCTATGACCGCTACAGCAATAACGTCCGGAATAGGGGCAGCCGGGGCAGGAGGCCCTGTGCGCCCGCCGGCTCAGGTGCTGATAGATCTCATGGACAAGCTTACGGCCCTGTTAACCGCCACGGTTATTCCTGCAAACAAAGATGAGCATGACGCGGAGGTGGCACGGGTGCGTGAGGAGATAGCTCGGGCCAAGGAGGCCTTGGCAGCTGAGGACACTAGATTAGCCATAGAGCGGGCGGCTCTAGATGCACAGGCGCAGCGGCTATAGTCAGAAGCTTACCAGCTCACGATGAGCCTAAACACGTCTAATGAGGTGATGAGGAGGAGACATCAGAAAACCCAGTCCCGTCTACCTCCGAATTATGACCCTCGGGTTCTTTTCACTACACCCGGAGCCGGCCCAAGTAACCCGCCAGAGACTAATCAGTTTATGACAGCCAGAGCAGGAGGACCGGCTCAGCCTTGGGAGATGCCATCTCCTCATGTGAGCATGGAACCACCTCGTTATGTGCCAATACCACCGGGTCACTTTTCCAACCCCATGGAGAACTTAATCGCGGTGTCGGCGCGCTTGGCGGCTCTTCCCATGGACGGTGATGACCCGACAGCAGTGGAGACCCGGAGGATCAGAGAACTTCTCCAGACGGCCTTGGCCCAGCAAGAGACCTATTCTTACAGCCGGGACAGGATTCATTCAACTCCTCCACCTTGTTTAGCACCGCCTTGTCAAAATCGGAGCCCGAGTTACAGCAGGCACATGGAGTCTGAAGCTTTGCCAAGCAATGCCCAGCATCATAACCAGCCCGGTGGCTATAATCCAGTGCAGGACCGGGTACGTCAGGAGAACGAGTGGGCGACTCAGCTAGCGGCTCAACAAACGGCTCATCAAGATTTCCCAGAGTATCCGACGATTTCCATTGAGACGGGCGTAGCCACTAGAACCGGCGGTGTTCCTTGTTTGGTACCGGCTCTACGTAGTGTGCGCCTATCCAAGGACTTCAAGGGACCTCGAAAGGTGCCGAATTACATGGCCGACTTATAGCCCGGAGCTTGGATCGAAAGTTATGAGATGGCCATGGAGTTGTTGGAAGTCAACGATGCGGCGATGGCTAAATACTTTACCATGATGTTAGATGGAACGGCCCGGTCTTGGTTAAAGGGTTTGCCACCCAATTCCATTGGTTCATGGGCCGAGTTAAAGGCCCGTTTTATCCAGAACTTCAAGGACACTTGTAAGCAATCTATGTCGATTGTGGACTTAACAAATTGTAAGCAGGAGGAGGCTGAATCCACGACTCATTGGGTACGCCGGGTGAAGGAGATAATACATTCATCTGACAAGATGGATGCCGGCTCTGCAGTCCTCATGTTGGAGAAGAACTGCCGCTTTGAGCCGCTGAGGCAGAAACTGGGGCGCCTTATGCGTGATTGCAACGATATGGGTACGCTGATGGCGGCTTTAGTCAAGTATGCCGATTCTGATAGTACCAAGGATCCCGCGTATGATGGGGAAAAGACAGGAAAGGGAAAGAAGAACGGCAACGGAAAGGGTCAGCAGCATAACCCGATGAATCAAGGTGGCAATAAGCGTAAGGCGGACGGCAACCCGGAGTTTGTAGCCAACGCCAATGCACAAGGTAACAATCAGAGACGTAAGGGCAAGCCGCCCCCTCGATCTGGCGGGTCGGGCCCATCTCTTGAGTAGTTACTTAATGAGCCTTGCCCGAGACACGGCACCCGGGAATGACCCGCCACCCATTTGTGGAAAGATTGCGCAATCATGAAGGCTTTTAGGAATTCCAATGCGTTTGGTGACAATTCTGGGTCTGGCGGCGGCCCAGGAGCTGGCGGTTTTCATGGCCCGGGCGGCGGTTCAAACCCCGGCTTTCAGGGACATCAAGGCGGCTATAATCAATAGCAGTCTGGTCAAGGAGAGCAACAGCAGCAGCAGTCGGGTTATCAAAGCCATCCGAAGCAGTTGAATAGTGGGCAGTATCACGTGTTTAGCACTAGCTTATGCAAACGTGACCAGAAAGTTCATAAGAGGGCCGTGAACTCTGTTGAGCCGGTAGTTCCTCATTATTTGAGGTGGTCAGAACAGCCCATTGTATGGAGCAGAGAAGATCACCCTCCACGGGTTGATAATCCGGGTTAGTTAGCCTTGGTGGTAGCACCTCAGGTTGGTGGGTATAAATTCACTAAGGTACTCATGGACGGAGGTAGCAGCATCAATATCCTCTATTACGAGACCTTTCGACGCATGGGGTTGACTGACAAGAATTTGAGGACATCCAACACTGTCTTCCAGGAGTGGTTCCTGGTAAGTCAGCTTACCCAGTTGGCAAGATTGAACTGGAAGTGGCCTTTGGAGATGAATATGATTCCAGGGCTGAGAAATTAACGTTTGAAGTGGTCAAAATCAGGAGCCCATATCATGCTCTATTTGGGCGACCGGCTTATGCTAAGTTCATGGCACGACCGTGTTATGTTTATTTGCAGCTCAAGATGCCGGGTTACAAGGGCACCATCACTGTACATGGGAGTCGAAAGGTAGCCTTGGAGTGTGAAGAAGGCGACGCTCTTATGCTGAGTCTGCCTGTGCAGCGGAAGAGCTCAAATTTTATCAAGACAATGTTGACCCAGCAGATATGACCTCTCTGAAGAAGCCAACTACAGAGCATGACCCAGCGTTGAAGTTTAAATCGGCCGCTGAGATGAAGCTTGTTGACTTTACTCCAGGCGACTCTTCTAAGCAATTCAGCATCAGTACCAATTTGGATCCTAAATAGGAAAGCGCGCTCATCGAGTTCATCCGTGAGAACCGGGACATCTTTGCATGGAAGCCTTCTGACATGCCGGGTGTATCGAGGGAACTCGCTGAGCACACTCTCAATATTGATCCAAAGTATAAGCCGGTCAGGCAGTTTCTCCAACGGTTTAACAAAGAGAGACGGAAAGCTATTGGAGAGGAAGTTGCCCGGCTCTTAGCGGCCGGGTTCATTGTTGAAGTTTTTCACCCGGAGTGGTTGGCTAACCCGGTGCTTGTGCTTAAAAAGAACGGCACCTAGCGGATGTGTGTGGACTACACGGACTTAAACAAGGCTTGTCTAGCTGACCCCTTTGCCCTCCCCCGTATTGATCAAATCATTGATGCTACGGCGGGTTGTGAATGTTGAGCTTTTTGGATGCTTACTCTGGTTATCATCAGATCAAAATGGTAGTTAAGGACCAGGAGAAGACAGCTTTCATCACTCCGTTTGAAGCCTTCTGTTATGTATCTATGCCATTTGGGCTCAAGAGTGCTCAGGCGACTTATCAGCGATGTGTGCAGAACTGTCTACACGATCAAATCGGGCGCAATGTTCATGCTTATGTGGATGACATCGTGGTGAAGTCCAGAGAGAAGGAAACCTTGATATCTGACTTGAAAGAGACCTTTGATAATCTCCAGGTTTATAAGATGATGCTTAACCCTGCCAAGTGTGTGTTTGGTGTACCTGCTGGCAAGCTCTTGGGTTTTTTGGTTTCAAACAGAGGCATTGAAGCTAATTTGGAGAAGATCAAGGCGATCACCTCTCTGGCTAAACCGGCGTGCATCAATGATGTTCAGCGACTCGCGGGTCGTGTGGCTGCTTTAAGCCGGTTCATAAGCCGGTTGGGTGAGAAGGCCCTACCGTTGTATCAGATGATGAAGAAGACAAACACTTTTGTCTGGAGTGATGCTGCTGATGCTGCCTTTGAAGATTTGAAGAGACAGTTGTCAGAGCCGCCGGTCCTTGCGGCTCCCATTGATAAGGAGCCATTGTTGTTATATGTGGCTGCAAACTCACGAGCCGTCAGTGTTGCCATTGTGGTAGAGCGTAAGGAAGCTGGCAAGGAGCATCCGGTTCAACGGCCGGTTTACTACATCAGTGAGGTGCTCATTGAGTCTAAACAAAGGTATCCACATTAGCAGAAACTTGTTTACAGAGTGTTTATGGCAAACCAGAAGTTGAAGCAGTACTTTCAAAGTCATCCTATAACTGTGGTAAGTTCCGCCCCCTTGGGAGATATCATCCAGAATAGGGAAGCCACAGGACGAGTCGCCAAGTGGGATATTGAGCTTGGGCCTCATGATTTGAAATATATGCCACGTACTGCTATCGAGCTCAAGCCTTGGTGGATTTTATCAACGATTGGACAGAATTGCAGGCACCTGAGGAGAAGCTAGATAACACGTATTGGACTATTCACTTTGACGGGTCAAGGCAGTTAGAAGGCTCGGGGGCTGGAGTTGTTTTAACTTCCCCTCGAGGTGACAAATTCTGTTATGTGCTCTGGCTTATGTTTCCTTGTACTAACAATGCAGCTGAGTACGAGGCTTTACTCCATGGTCTCCGGATAGCTAAAGAGATGAACTTGAGCCGGGTAAGGTGCTTGAGTGATTCAGATCTCGTGGCCCAACAGGTATCAGGCAAGTGGGACTCCAAGGACCCTCTCATGGCGGCTTATCGTCGTGAAGTAGATGCTGTGGCTGGGCATTTCAAGGGTAATCAAGTGGAGCACATTGATCAAAGGAAGAATGAGGTAGCTGATGCTTTAAGCCGGCTGGGATCTCAACGCAAGCCGGTGCCGCCTAACATCTTTCTCGACATTTTGCATAACCCTTCTGTCAAGGTGCCTACCGAGGAAGAACTAGCGGTGCCAGACCCGGAGGCACAGCTGGTGGCAGCTCTTCACATTATCCCGGATTGGACAGTGCCATATTTGGCCTATATGACTCGGGGAGAATTGCCTGAGGATGAGACCCTGGCAAGACAAATCGTCAGGCGGTCCAAATCTATGACGATTGTTCATGGCGAGTTACATCACCGAAGCGTCACTGGGGCGTTTCAACGATGTGTGTCACCTGTGGAGGGTCAAGAAATACTTCGTGAGATCCATGAAGGGGATTGTGGCCATCATGCCAGGTCAAAATCTCTTGTGGCCAAGGCTTTCCGTCATGGTTTCTACTGGCTGACGGCTCATGCTGATGCGGAGGACCTGGTCAGTAAATGTGACGGTTGTCAAAAGTTCTCACGACGAGCTCATGTGCCGGCTCAAGAGTTGAGGATGATTCCAATCACTTGGCCATTTGCAGTTTGGGGGCTTGACATGGTTGGGCCTTTTAAGAGGTCTAAAGATAAAAAGACACACCTCCTGGTGGCAGTGGATAAGTTTACAAAGTGGGTTGAGGCAGAGCCAGTCAGTAAGTGTAATGCAGCCACTGCGGTTCAGTTCATGAAAAAGGTGATATTTCGTTTTGGCTTTCCACATAGCATTACAACTGATAATGGCACTAATCTCTCCAAGGGTGCCATGGAAGAGTTCTGTCAACGAGAGCATATCCGGCTTGATGTCTCGGCTGTTGCTCATCCTCAATCCAATGGTCAAGCAGAAAGAGCTAACCAAGAGATCCTGAAAGGTATCAAGCCCCGGCTCCTTGTCCCCTTACAGTGGACTCCGGGTTGTTGGGTGGAGTAGTTACCCTCTGTATTGTGGAGCATCAACACTACACCTAATAGATCTATAGGCTACACACCTTTCTTTATGGTGTATGGTGCAAAGGCGGTCCTGCCAAGTGACATACGGCACGATTCACCCTGCATGGCGGCTTAAGTTGAGGCTGACAATGAAAAGCTCATCAGGATGCACTTGACTTGTTGGATGAGGAGCGAGACTTGGCGATAGCCCGCTCGGCGATTTATCAACAAGACCTGCGCCGCTATCACAGCCGCCGGGTTTGGAGCAGAACCTTTCAGGAAGGCGACTTGGTACTCCGGCTCATCCAGGATCAGTCTGACATGCACAAACTATCCCCACCTTGGGAAGGACCCTTTGTGGTCAGCAAGAATCTGCACAACGGGTCATATTACCTCATTGATGTTCGAGAGCACAAAGACTCACGTAAGTCAGAGGAGGAGACCCGCCGGCCATGGAACATTGCTCATCTCCAGCCTTACTATACTTGAGCCACTGGCTCTCGAGATGTATATATTTAGACAATGTGTATATATTATCTAAAGCAATAAAGCAGGACCTCTGTCCTTTTTACCCTCAAAGGTTTATATGTCTTCTTTGTCAGGTGGTGAAAACAACCAACAGGGAGCAGATCATATCTGAATCCGGCTTTCCTTTTTGGTCTGGCTTATGATCATATCTGAATCTAGCCATGATCACTTAGGGGCTTCCTGTTCAAACATAGGTCGTATTCGAACCAAAGAGAACACAACCATCGATACCCATTCGATCGGCATACTGCCAAACTCACTTGGGGGCTTCTTGATCATATTTGAATCATAGCTTAACCCCTTTGGGTCTAACGTGGATCGTATTCGAATCAGCGTCATTAAACAACTCTTATGGTCACTTGGGGGCTTCCTGTTCAAACATAGGTCGTATTCGAACCAAAGAGAACATAGCTATTGATACCCACTTGATCGGCATCGCCAAAGCCACTGGGGGCTATATGATCGTATCCGAATCTTAGCTTAACCCCTTTGGAGCGGTTTACTGATCGTATTCGAATCAGAAGCCTTTGAATATTGTTTATTATCCATTATCTCTCATAAGTATAATTACTTGACTATCTTGAGACCTTTTTGAAAGTTATGAGATGGTTTTTTGTTCTTCCGGCTTAATATTGGTCACCCCAGGTTGTTAAGTGCCAGGTGAACATTACATGTACCGACTTTCAGGAGTTTAATTTAGGGTCCTTTACATCTGTGTCCCTAACTCGAACCACCTAATCAGATATACCCCTAATTCAAAAGCCTGCTCAAAAATGCCCCTCCGCCGTTATGTGCACTTATAGAAATGCCCTTCCGCTCCGTTAACGTCCGGTCAAAGGCCTTTGACCGTCAACATGACGTTTTCTGGACATTTCTACCCCTCCCTCCATGTGACACTTACGTGTGGGACCCACTCAAACAAAAATAAAAAGAAAAGGCTCTATCTCTCCTCCAAAAAAAATCTTTCCTGTCTCTCCCTCAACTCCGGCGGGAGCGCACGCAACTAGCAGTAGCCTCACCGGGGTGAGGTGCTGCACGGCTCCGGCCCCTTATGACCTCATCGATTCGGTCCACGCCGCCCCGCCCCCCCGCGCACCCTCTTTTCTCTCTGCCACGCGACAAAGACGTGGTCCGTGGGAATCATGGCCGTCCGCCCAGGTGTTGTTCGTCATGCAGGCGGCCAGCGGGAACCCCACGACCCGTAGCCTTGTCCAAGGGATCCGCCTGTTCATCCTCGACTTCAACACCGAATTAATTGAAGTATAACGCCTCAAATCAGTGTGGTTGATGTCGTCTTCTCTCCCTCCGGTGATGCTTTGCCGCGCCTCGATCTCCTCTGCTATGCCGTCCCTATGCTCTATCTTGGTTGCCTCGTCGAGATCTGGTGCTTACAGACCCTGTGGACCCCTCGCTGCGGAGCCCTTCATTCCCGAGCCACTGTGTCAGCGTCACCTCGCTCCACCGTCCGCCGTGGACGACGAGGTCGTCGCTCTGGTGAATCCCAAGCCTCCTGGATCATGCCTTCATCAAATAAGTGAGCCACTTATGTGTTTGCTCACGTTCTTTAGTCCCCTCCCCCTCTGTAGCTTGCCCGTGCCTAGCGCCTTCCGCCGTTGCCACGGGACCTTGTCGCCGGCGAGCTTCCCTGCTGCTCTACAAACTCCCAGTGCCCTTGCGGACCACCCCGTGACCCCGCCTTGCTCCAGGACCGTTCACAGCTCGCCCTAGCGTGCTCCCGCGCAGTTCCGAGCCAACCCCGGAGCGCCCGTGCTCGTCGGAGTTCAAGCTCCGTCGTGTAGATGGGAGGTGACATGTGGGTGATATGTGGGCCCCATGTGAAATTGATATTTTTTATTTTCAGTCCCACGTGTAAGTGAGACAACAGAGAGAGCTTTTTCTTTTTATTTTTCTTTGAGTGGGTCCCACGCATAAGGGACACATGGAGGGAGGGGTACAAATGTCCAGAAAACATCCCGTTGACGGTCAAATGCCTTTGACCGGATGGTAACGGAGCGGAAGGGCATTTCTATAAGTGCACATAACGGCGGAGGGGCATTTTTGAGCAGGCTTTTGAATTAGGGGTATATCTGATTAGGTGGTTCGAGTTAGGGACAGAAATGCAAATGGCCCTTTAATTTAACCACATGGTGAAGGTCATATAATCAGTTGAGATTACCAAAGGGATCGCAGGTATGCTATTGTGGTTATGTTTAACAAATGTGATTATAAACTAGCATATATATGATGTTTTGGGTTTACCCTCTGGGTTATCAATACCTTATGTGACCCCCGAGGCGATAAATTGCCAAGGGAATTTTTGATTGTTTCATATGTAGGATAAGACTAGCAACATTTAACATCAAGGAAATAACGATCAACATAAGCTGGTAGTATATCACGATGGTGACTTATGAAAGTGTTAAGCACCATAAAACATGCGCGACGGCATGACAAACATTAAAGAGGTTTTTCCACCCTATTACAAGACTCCCCAAGTCTGAATAAATGGAGCATTGTTTTTTGCAAAGTCATAAAATGCCCGGCGGTTCACTCCTTCGGCGGGCTTGACGATTCCAGGTTATCCTTCTCCGCCTCTTCGTCGGTTGCTTTGTCCTGGAAGGTTGATGAGGCCCAGTCAATGCCACTCAAGGCTTCAAACTTAGCTTCATCATCTATTAAACCGGCTGGGTACATTTCAGGGGCAAAAGTATGCTTACGAATTGGAGGGATCAGGCTGACTTGATCATATGGAGTGTTTGGGATTCTCCGGTTCTCACTGTCATAGCCCCGCGAATACTTGGTAAGGTCAGTGTTGTTCCCAATGAGGGTAGCCACGGGACGTATGACTTTGACGCAGGCAGTGAAATCCTGATCGTCAAATACGGTACCATCCTCCTTCAGACTCGGGTATCCAAGAGCGAGGTCGGCCGGATCTAGTTCTGGAATCCATGCCTTTGCCTGGCTCAACGCGGCTACGACCCCGTCTCTTGAAGACGCTCGCCTTAAATCTTGGATCCGCCGAGGTAGCACAGCGAGACACTTCAGCACATCTTGCAGAAGGTGGGGAGTGGTATTTGATAAAGCTACAACGGCCAAGGCACGTTGTGACCCAGTGTATAGCTGCTCCCCTAGAGTGTAAACCGCCTTAAGTTTGATCAGCATGTTCTGCTTGAGGTTGGTGCTCCTGGGGCTTGTGTGTTCACAAACATAAAAGTGAGCCAGAGATAACGATTACAACAGTCATCAAAGGAAGGATTACAATGTTTGAGGTTATGGACAATAATTTACCGAAAATGGCTGAGACCATTTGAGATATCTGGCGCTTTAAGTCGGACAGCTCGGTTGTTGCCTCTGCAAGTGATGCCTCTGCCGTCTCGGCCCGGGTGACCAGTGAAGCCTTCTCATCAGCCCAGATTTTCTTCTCTGACTCAAAATTCTTCTTCAACTTCGCTTGTTCAGAGACGCTGAATTCAAACTTGGAGTTGGCCTTTTGAGTTTCAAGTTCTTGAGCTGTCAGACGGCTCTTCAAGTCAGCAATCTCCGACTCAAATTGACTTACGGTGGCCTGCATTGATACCGGGTTATAGTAAGAATCATGGTAAGATAACATTAAGTCCCAAGTACTTTGCAAACAAAGGTTCTTGACACTTGGGGGCTAATGTATGTTGAAGAATTTTTAACCTACAAAACCGGCTAAGTCCCAAGCATTTTACAAGTAAAGATACTTGACACTTGGGGGCTAATGTGTATCGCAAGTTCAAACTATTATGCTACAACCGGGTTAAATATCTTCTCTTTAAACCGGACAAAACAACAATAGGCAGTTTTTTAAGTCTACAACATATTTATTCATAAGCAATAGACTTGCGGGCTGATACAGTAAGTAAGATTCAGGAAAATAACATAAGTTATACCTCAGATTTGTGCTGTATTTGTTTCACCATGTCAATTTCCAGGTCACGACTGTTATGTACTTGATTCAGATAGCCCGAGACTATGTCTCCAATGCTTAAGTGAGTATAATCAGTAATATCCAGGTTGGCCTTTCGGCGTTCGATGAGTTCCTCCTTAGCAGTGCATTTGGCAAGGACAATGGGCCGCCCTGGCTCAACAAACTGACTCTTCAGAATCTCAACTTCCGGGTCATTTGTCTTGACCGGGCTAGGAGCTTCCGGGTTATCGGAGCTGTTGAGAGTATCTTCGGCAGGCGGGTCAGAGGTTGGCACCGGAATGTCAGAGGCCGGCTCAGGCGGCGGCTGATGGCTGGAACTGTCAGGAGCAGACATGTCAAGCGCCGGTTCAGTCATGACCGGAGCTTGGGATGACTTATTCTTCTTTGCCCTCTTACTGGGCTTCACTTGCATGCTGTTGACAAAGGTAAAATGATGAATACAAAATCATAGGTAAGGTAAAGCCTAAGAGAAACAAAGTTACATTACCCGGGGGCAGTTTTGAAGGCCGGCATGTTAGATTGCATAGACTCGCCGGAGGAAGGAGAGGTATCCTGATAATTGGAGTTAGATGAATTGAGAGGTTGGTGAATTAAACCCACCAAAGGTAAAACAGAACGTAAATCAGAGATAACCTCAGTATGATGCTTACTAGTTACGTCAGGTAAGCCAGAGGAGAGTTCTCCATCCTTGCTGGTCCGAGTCTGCCTCCAGCTTTCAAGCTGTTGTTGCTTCAAAAGAAATTGAGGATCTTGATAAGCTAGAGGATGTGAAAATCTTACTTTCCGGGTCACCCTTCGGATTTTGTGCTTTGGCAAAGGCTCTGAGTCGGAGGAGATTATAGTTACCTCTTCGTCAACCGCTTGGCCGTTTCCAGTATCCTCCTGAAAGGATAAGGATGTCAATAAAATAATGACAAAGGAGTCAGGAGAATTAAAAGGATTACCTCTTCGTCGTCATCAGAAGTATCATCCAATTTGAGTAAATCTGAAGCACTTGGCTTCTTCTTCTTTGAGGTTCCTGTTTTGGCGGCTTTCCTTTCAGTTTTCTTGGCTGCCCTGACTTGTTTGGCAGCCTCATGGTCATACTTGACCTTTCAGAAGTTGTCATCGGCCTGTGGAAAAAGATAAGAAATTAATTAATTAAGAGTAAAAATAAGGTGTAACATAGCAAAGAGTATTTATTGAGGTTGATAACTCACTGCGGGGGCCGAGTTCTTCTTGCAAAAGGGAAGTAAGCCGAAGGCATTACTGGTCATTGTGCCCTCTTTCAGCAGCGATTGGGTCGTAGCCTCCACCACATCATCTGGTAAGTCGTCAGGGCTATGACGCAGTGGATCATCTTTTTCGCCTGAGTAAGTGCACATTAAGCTGGGACGACGGCTTAATTGAAGTACTCGCTAGGTGACCCAGACTCGGACCAGGTCGATGCCGTTCAAGCCGTTTCCCAAAAGAGCTTTGATTTTCTTAATAGTGGGAGAAAGGGGCAGACGCTCAATAGCAGTCAGTTTATCCGCCAGCGGATGGTTGGACTCAAGGCGCAGAGCACGGAAGCCTGGCAGAGGGCTCTCGTCGGCCGGAGAAGTGTCCTGACAATAGAACCATGTCTGATTCCAGTCTTTCGGATGACTCGGTAGTTCGGCATAAGGGAAAGGGCAGTCTCTCCGCCGCAGAATTGAGATGCCACCAAGTTCAAGATTGGGCTCGTTGGCACGTTCATTCTGCCGGTTTAAGTAGAAAACCTCTCTGAACAAAAGCAGATTGGGATCCTCTCCCAGGTACACCTCGCAGAAGACTTGGAAGTTGCAAATATTTGACACGGAATTGGGTCCAATGTCTTGAGGTCTAAGGTCAAAGAAATTCAAAACATCCCTGAAGAATTTTGAACCGGGAGGAGAAAATCCCCGGATCATGTGATCCGTAAAAACTATCACCTCCCCTTCTTTGGGTTAAGGCTTCTCTTCAGACGGGTCAGGGGCACGATAAGACATGGCCTCCTTCTTGGGCAGATGGCCAGACTTTACAAATTCTGACAGTTTGCTTCTTGTGACTGTGGATAGGACCCAATTACGGGTCACAGGAGCCTTGGCCGCCTTAGGTGCCATGACAAAAATTGAGGCCTATGACAAAATAAGAGGTTCCGTTTCAAATTTAACCCAGAGAAAATATTCTAAACTAGTCAAGGTGGCGGCTTAAGAAGGGGCCTAATGATATATGGGTAACTATGCAATAAATATTAAGCCGCTACAGGTGTCAAAGAGCAGTTAAGTTTTCTTAAGTCGCGAGAAGTAAGCAAGGTTTACAGATCAGTGTTATTTATTTAAACCGGCTACAGGGACAGTTGCAGTTAAACATATTCGATAGAGGCAGTTTTTACTTCCGGGTGAAACAAACAGGTTTCACAAGTTGCTGCTATTATTTTGGATCAAACAACTGTTCTGAAAAGAAAATTTTCTAGACCTAGAACTAGCACAGATGAAGTTCATGGGCTCGAACAAGGCCTCTGTGCAACAGAAAGGAATCTACTTGCAATCAAAATGGGTGCGAAATAGCTACCGCATTAGTTTTCTTCTATCTTCAAGATCAAGAAACGGTGGTGGTGAGCAAATCTACGAGGGGTTCTTGACGAACAGCGAAGAACACCGAAAAACTTGAAGGTCCTAATGCGGATCTGAGGAACATGAAGGAGAAAACTTACAGATGCAGAGTTGCTACGGAGGTTTGTCGTGATTTTCTGGTCAAGTCAGGTTGATGCAGCGACCTGAGCTGGTGAGGACGAGGAGATCTGTGACGGCGGCGGCGGCGGCGGAGCTCGAGCAGCAGAGGGACAGTGAGAGGAAGAAGATGACCGAAAGGGGAGAATGGAGAAGACCTAGGTCGTGCCTATTTATAAGGAAGGACTGACTGAGACGGCGCGAGAAACAAGGAGATAAAAATTATTATCTAGCGGCCCTGACGCCTCGGTTTTCGGAACGGTCAGTAAAGGCAAAGATCCGTTGAAGGATACGGTGGAATAAAGAAGGAATTTAATTAAGGATGACGTCACGACGGGTTAACGCAGATCCAAAAGATGACGTCATGTCGGGTTAAAGAAAACCTTTTGCACAGGCAGAAGGCTAAAGATTTATTCTTTAAGGTACTTTAAGATTGACATGAACCGGTTCAAATCAATCTGGGGCCTAATGTTGGGGATATAACTATTTGTGTAAGCCGCCCAGGAGGGTTCGGGTTACGCAAAGAAGATTCACTAGAAGGAAGCCCAAGACCAAGCATGAAGATGGCGGTTCAGTAAAGGGTCTAAGGCCCACAGGCGACTTAAGGCCCGTCATAGTAAACCGCCATAATGGCATGACTTGTATCATAAGGTAGATTTAACTAGTCACCGAGCCGGACACTGTTTATAAGCCGGCCGGGACTCTGTAAGCCGCAGGGCGTCAACCCGTGTATATAAGGGGATGACCCGCTGGCGGTTTAGGGTAAGAAACAACTCATCGAAATCCGGGCATAGCGTATCTCACTCCCTGGTCATCGAAACATCAATACCAACCCAACTAGACGTAGGCCTTGCTTTCACCGTAAGGGGCCGAACTAGTATAAACCTCTCGTGTCCTTTGTCCCGATTAACCCCTTCAAGCTTCCTAGTTGCGATGTCTCCACAACTAAGTCCTTTCACGAGGACATCTGACGTGACAATTCCACGACACGTAGGTAAATGTAGAGGTAGCATGCCGACGGTGATCACATCGACCTTGAACCATTTCCGACGCGCATCGTCACCTCGTCCTTCGCCAGTCTCCGCTTATTCCGCAGGTCCTGTTTTGAGTTACAAATGTGAGCAACCGCACCGGTATCAAATACCCAGGAGCTACTACGAGTACTGGTAAGGTACACATCAATTACATGTATATCACATATACCTTTGGTGTCGCCTGCCTTCTTGTCCGCTAAGTACTTGGGGCAGTTTCACTTCCAGTGTCCGCTTCCCTTGCAATAAAAGCACTCAGTCTCAGGTTTGGGTCCATGCTTTGGCTTCTTCCCGGCAACTGGCTTACCGGGCGCGGAAACTCCCTTGTCGTCCTTCTTGAAGTTCTTCTTACCCTTGCCTTTCTTGAAACTAGTGGTTTTATTGACCATCAACACTTGATGTTCCTTTTTGATCTCCACCTCCGCTGATTTCAGCATTGAATATGCCTCAGGAATGGTTTTCACCATCCCCTGCATATTGAAGTTCATCACAAATCTCCTGTAGCTAGGTGGGAGTTACTGGAGGATTCTGTCGACCACCGCGTCATCCGGGAGATTAACTCCCAGTTGAGATAAGCGGTTGTGCAACCCAGACATTTTGAGTATGTGCTCGCTGACAGAACCATTCTCCTCCATCTTACAACTTTAGAACTTGTCGGAGACTTCATATCTCTTGACCCGGGCGTGAGCTTGGAAAACCATTTTTAGCTCTTGGAACATCTCATATGCTCCGTGTTGCTCAAAACGCTTTTGGAGCCCCGGTTCTAAGCTGTAAAGCATGCCACACTGAACCAGGGAGTAATCATCACTACGCGACTGCCAGACGTTCATAACGTCTTGAGTCGCTGGGAAAACGGGTGCTTCACCTAGCGGTGCATCTAGGACATATGCTTTCCTGGCAGCTATGAGGATGATCCTCAAGTTCCGTACCCAGTCCGTATAGTTGCTGCCATCGTCTTTCAGCTTGGTTTTCTCTAGGAACGCGTTGAAGTTGAGGGCAACATTAGTGTGGGCCATTTGATCTACAAGACATATTGCAAAGATTTTAGACTAAGTTCATGATAATTAAGTTCATCTAATCAAATTATATAATGAACTCCCACTCAGATAGACATCCCTCTAGTCATCTAAGTGATCCATGATTCGAGTTGACTAGGCCGTGTCCGATCATCACGTGAGACGGACTAGTCATCATCGGTGAACATCTTCATGTTGATCGTATCTTCTATACGACTCATGTTCGACCTTTCGGTCTCTTGTGTTCCGAGGCCATGTCTGTACATGCTAGGCTCGTCAAGTCAACCTAAGTGTTTTGCATGTGTAAATCTGTCTTACACCTGTTGTATGTGAACGTTAGAATCTATCACACCCGATCATCACGTGGTGCTTCGAGACAACGAACTTTCGCAACGGCGCACAGTTAGGGGGAACACTTTCTTGAAATTATTATGAGGGATCATCTTATTTACTACCGTCGTACTAAGCAGATAAGAAGCAAAACATGATAAACATCACATGCAATCAAATAGTGACATGATATGGCCAATATCATTTTGCTCCTTTTGATCTCCATCTTCGGGGCGCCATGATCATCATCGTCACCGGCATGACACCATGATCTCCATCATCATGATCTCCATCATCGTGTCTTCATGAAGTTGTCACGCCAACGATTACTTCTACTTCTATGGCTAACGTGTTTAGCAATAATGTAAAGTAATTACATGGCGTTATTCAATGACATGCAGGTCATACAAAAAATAAAGACAACTCCTATGGCTCCTGCCGGTTGTCATACTCATCGACATGCAAGTCGTGATTCCTATTACAAGAACATGATCAATCTCATACATCACATATATTTCATTCATCACATCCTTTTGGCCATATCACATCACAAGGCATCTACCGCAAAAACAAGTTAGACGTCCTCTAATTGTTGTTGAATGTTTTTACGTGGCTGCTATAGGTTTCTAGCAAGAACGTTTCTTACCTACGCCAAAACCACAACGTGATATGCCAATTTCTATTTACCCTTCATAAGGACCCTTTTCATCGAATCCGATCCGACTAAAGTGGGAGAGACAGACACCCGCTAGCCACCTTATGCAACTAGTGCATGTCAGTCGGTGGAACCTGTCTCACGTAAGCGTACATGTAAGGTCGGTCTGGGCCGCTTCATCCCACGATGCCGTCGAAACAAGATAAGACTAGTAGTGGCAAGAAAATTGGCAAAACCAACGCCCACAACAATTTTGTGTTCTACTCGTGCATAGAAACTACGCATAGACCTAGCTCTGATACCACTGTTGGGGAATGTAGCAGAAAATAAAATTTTCTACGCAACACCAAGATCAATCTATGGAGTCATCTAGCAACGAGAGAGAGGAGTGCGACTACATACCAAGAGAACGGGGATGATGGAGCCGTACTCGTCGTGATCCAAATCACCGATGATCCTAGCGCCGAACGGACGGCACCTCCGCGTTCATCACATGTACGGTTGGGGAAGACGTCTCCTCCTTCTTGATCCAGCAAGGGGGAGGGAGAAGTTGATGGAGATCCAGCAGCACGACGGTGTGGTGGTGGAAGTAGCGGCGATCTCGGCAGGGCTTCGCCAAGCTCAGCGAGAGGGAGAGGTGTTATGGAGGGAGAGGGAGGCGCTAGGAGCAGGGATGCGTAGCCCTCCCTCCCCCTCTTTATATAGGGGCCCTGGGGGGCGCCGCCCCCTCTAGATTGAATCTCAAGGGGGGCGGCGGCCAAGGGGGGACTTACCCCCCAAGCCAAGTGGGGCGCCCCCACCCCTAGGGTTTCCAACCCTAGGCGCATGGGGAGGCCCAAGGGGGGCGCACCAGCCCACCAGGGGCTGGTTCCCCTCCCACTTCAGCCCATGTGGCCCTCCGGGATAGGTGGCCCCACCTGGTGGACCCCCGGGACCCTTCCGGTGGTCCCGGTACAATACCGGTGACCCCCGAATATTTCCCGGTGGTGGAAACTGGACTTCCTATATATAAATCTTCACCTCCAGAGCATTCCAGAACTCCTCGTGACGTCCGGGATCTCATCCGGGAATCCGAACAACTTTCGGGTTACCGCATACTAATATCTCTACAACCCCAGCATCACCGAACCTTAAGTGTGTAGACCCTACGGGTTCGGGAGACACGCAGACATGACCGAGACGACTCTCCGGCCAATAACCAACAGCGGGATCTGGATACCGATGTTGGCTCCCTCATGTTCCATGATGATCTCATCGAATGAACTACGATGTCGAGGATTCAAGTAATCCCGTATACAATTCCCTTTGTCAATCGGTACGTTACTTGCCCGAGATTCGATCGTCGGTATCCCAATACCTCGTTCAATCTCGTTACTGGCAAGTCACTTTAATCGTACTGCAATGCATGATCCCGTGACCAACCACTTGGTCACTTTGAGCTCATTATGATGATGCATTACCGAGTGGGCCCAGAGATACCTCTCTATCATACAGAGTGATAAATC
The DNA here is from genome assembly GCA_963921465.1 of Triticum timopheevii. NCBI lineage: Eukaryota > Viridiplantae > Streptophyta > Magnoliopsida > Poales > Poaceae > Triticum > Triticum timopheevii. Next base: position 424,330,623 of record OY997272.1, read on the forward strand.
CTAGTCTCGATCCGTGTCAACCCAACAGACACTTTCGGAGATACCTGTAGTATACCTTTATAGCCACCCAGTTACGTTGTGACGTTTGGTATAGCCAAAGCACTCTTACGGTATCCGGGAGTTACACGATCTCATGGTCTAAGAAAATGATACTTGACATTAGAAAAGCTCTAGCAAAACGAACTACACGATCTTGTGCTATGCTTAGAATTGGGTCTTGTCCATCACATCATTCTCCCAATGATGTGATCCCGTTATCAATGACATCCAATGTCAATGGTCAGGAAAACGTAACCATCTATTGATAAATGAGCTAGTCAACTAGAGGCTCACTAGGGACATGTTGTGGTCTATGTATTCACACATGTATTACGATTTCCGGATAACACAATTATAGCATGAATAATAGACAATTATCATGAACGAGGAAATATAATAATAACCATTTTATTATTGCCTCTAGGTCATATTTCCAATAGATTGGCTATCTAGCGGTGAAGGGCGGCGGGCGGCGCCGGGATACAGCTAGTGGCGGCCGAGGACGCGGGGGTGGGAGGCGAGTTGGGGAAGAAAAACTTGATTTTTCACTTGACGGTGTGGGCCAGCCGTGCTTTTCCCTTGCGCCGAAGCCCCTGATCGCCCCCAGTGCGCCGGGTTCAGCCTGCGACCGCTGGGCCCAAAAACAGGCCGAACCAGCGCTTTTCAGCGTCCTGGGGTCGCGACTGGGCATTTTTTTGGCGCTGGTGCCGAAAAAGTGGCCTGGGGGGGCCTGTTGGGGGCACGGCTGGAGATGGTCTAAGATGCCAAAGGAGGAAACCACACCTACTATCCATCAACCACGAACCTAGCAAATGTTCCATCTTCGAGATGCCATCAATGCAGACCACAATCTGCATCCGCTCCTAGACTACCTCCCAAGCCCCATGCCGACGTTGGAGCAGACGTCGTCGCAATGACGGAGCCCGAGGACACATGTCCACCACGGAGATGCCGCCGCTGCCACACCATCCCTGCTTGAACAGACTAGTTTCAAAAAGCATTCCCAACCATAGGGCCGACCGCCTTGTCAAGGAAGGATCTGAAGAATATTTATTCAGCACCGCCATCGTCGGCGCTGGAGCCAATACGATGAATAACCTAAAAATGAAGCTATTTTAGCCTAAAATTATCCATACACGTGGATCCGGTGACCCCCCTCACCAGCAACGACCGAGGTCGTCGGCGGAGGGGAGCCGCCGCAGGCCGGCAGCGGAGGAACTCTCCTTGGGAGAGATGCTGGAGAGGTCGCCCTTTTTCTTCCAAAGGAAGAAAGAACGACACATCCTTCTAACTGACACTGGAATGGATGAGAGTAGATAGACAACTCTGAAGCATCTTGTACTATATCTGCAGCATTTTTTAAGGGAATCTACGGCTGCTGGCTAGGAGTAGAATGCGGAATCACCGTTGATAACCTGCAAGTGACCAGGGTTTAGTTGTAGCCTTTTTGAAGTAAGAGTATCGATCACCATTGATGCGAGCTTCCAACACATCTTCGTTGCCACTGTCTTCATGCCTGTATTTCAAAAGAGATGTGCCTTGCCTTTAGAGGGGGTGCCACAATTGGTTGTGGCAAGTAGTAGACCTCCAGCTAGGACACATGGCTCATGATCACGCGTTTACCTTTGAAATATTGCTCAGACGATCCAAACTGATGTGCATCACCCCTAGAGATCCTATTTTTTTCCCAAACATAGGCCACGGGAGGAGAGGCACCCAAAGCAAGAGAGAAAATGTTCAGCATGAACAAATCAAGAGGGGTTTCCTCAGAAAATTTGAATGAGGATTGGAAAAGTGATCCAATATCTGTCTGATATGATCTATCGAAAGAATTAGAGTGAATTCCACTTTTTACTCTCTAGTTATGTATTTGTGACACTAATTACCCCATCAAATGAAAAATTGTCTAGATTACCTATTTTAAAAAGTCTGGACCCTCTTTTTCCGATGCATGTCATTTGGAAAAGTGTGAGGAGATGATTGAGATTCAAAAATATCAGGAAAACAACAAGGAATCAACCATATGGTGAAGAGAAGGATGGGCATTATCATCGATGACGCCCTCTGCTATTTGCATATTTTGATGCACCACATAGGCCTAACACGCCGGGTTATTCTGTTGGAACATGCGGAATGCCAAACTTTGGTAAAACCTTGTTTAAAATTTAATACATATTGTATTTTTGATTTTATTTCACTAAATGGGGTAATAAGTGTCACAAATGCACAACTACGGGGTAAAATGTGGAATTCACTAAAAGAATTATCCAGTAGTCCTCAGTATATTCCACCAAACCTTGTTACTAGCGAGCTATTGTGTACTGTTAAATACCATGGATTTTCTAAATTTTCTGGTATTCCAGATAACACTGATACGTCTCCAACGTATCTATAATTTTTGATTGTACCATGCTATTATATATTCTGTTTTGGATGTTTAATGGGCTTTATTATACACTTTTATATTATTTTTGGGACTAACTATTAACCCAAGGCCCAGTGCAAATTGCTGTTTTTTTGCCTATTTCAGTGTTTCGCAGAAAAGGAATATCAAACGGAGTCCAAACGGAATGAAACCTTCGGGAGCGTGATTTTTGGAACAAACGTGATCCAGAGGACTTGGAGTGGACGTCAAGAAATCAACAAGGAGGCCACGAGGCAGGGAGGCGTGCCTGCCCCCCTTGGCGCACCCCACCCTCGTGGGCCCCTTGTGGCTCCACCGACCTACTTGTTCCTCCTATATATACCCATGTACCCCAAAACCATCGAGGAGCACCACGGAACCCTATTTCCATCGCCACAACATTCTGTACCCGTGAGATCCCATCTTGGGGCCTTTTCCGGCGCTCCATCGGAGGGGGCATCGATCACGGAGGGCTTCTACATCAACACCACAACCTCTCCGATGATGTGTGAGTAGTTTACCACAGACCTTCGGGTCCATAGTTATTAGCTAGATGGCTTCTTCTCTCTCTTTGGATCTCAATACAAAGTACACCTCAATCTTCTTGGAGATCTATTCGATGTAACTCTTTTTGTGGTGTGTTTGTCGAGATCTGGTGAATTGTGGGTTTATGATCAAGATTATCTATGAACAATATTTGAATCTTCTCTAAATTCTTTTAAGTATGATTGGTTATCTTTGCAAGTCTCTTCGAATTATCAGTTTGGCTTGGCCTACTAGATTGATCTTTCTTGCAAGGAGCGAAGTGCTTAGCTTTGGGTTCAATCGTGCGGTACTCAATCCCAGTGACAGTAGGGGAAACGACATGTATTGTATTGTTGCCATCGAGGATAAAAAGATGGGGTTTATATCATATTGCTTGAGTTTATCCCTCTACATCATGTCATCTTGCCTAATGCGTTACTATGTTCTTATGAACTTAATACTCTAGATGCATGCTGGATAGCGGTCGATGTGTGGAGTAATAGTAGTAGATGCAGGCAGGAGTCGGTCTACTTGTTGCGGACGTGATGCCAATATACATGATCATGCCTAGATATTCTCGTAATTATGCACTTTTCTATCAATTGCTCGACACTAATTTGTTCACCCACCGTAATACTTATGCTATCTTGAGAGAAGCCACTAGTGAAACCTATGGCCCCCGGGTCTATTTTCCATCATTTAAGTTTCCAATCTATTTTTACTTTGCAATCTTTACTTTCAATCTTTATCATAAAAATATCAAAAATATTATCTTATCATCTCTATCAGATCTCACTTTTGCAAGTGGCAGTGAAGGGACTGACAGCCCCTTTATCGCGTTGGTTGCAAGGTTCTTATTTGTTTGTGTAGGTACGAGAGACTTGCGTGTGGCCTCCTACTAGATTGATACCTTGGTACTCAAAAACTGAGGGAAATACTTACGCTACTTTGCTGCATCACCCTTTCCTCTTCAAGGGAAAAACCAATGCATGCTTAAGAGGTACCAAGAAGGATTTCTAGCGCTGTTGCCGGGGAGTCTACACACAAGTCAAGACATACCAAGTACCCATCACAAACTCTTATCCCTCGCATTACATTACTTGCCATTTGCCTCTCGTTTTCCTCTCGTTCGCCTCTTTCTCGCTTGCTTCGTCGTTATGGCTAGTACTTTATCAACTCCTTTGTCTCCTGAGAATGAAGTTCTTAATTTTAAACAAAGGGAGGGAGAAAATCTGAAAGATGCTTGGTACCGAATTTGCAATGCGCAAAATAGATCCACTAGGAAGCAATCTACTTCCGTTCTTCTTCGCAATTTTTATGTAGGCATCACTCCTTGGAGTAGATATATTCTTGATACCATTACCGGAGGGAATTTCTTGGGTAGCCATACTTTTGATTCTTATAATGCTATGATAGATTTTTTTGGCCCACCACCTCTTTTGGTTAATGGAACTATTTTAACTTTGGAACATGTGATGCAAAGACTTGAAATTATTGAAAATAGAGTTGCCACCGTAGAGTTGATTGAAAATTTGGATAAAAAGATCTACAACCAAATTACCCAATATGGATCTAAGGTAGGAGTTGCTCTTAAACTTTTTAAAGAAAAGGAACCCATGGTTAACGAAAAGATAGATCAAGATTCCACTAGAATTGATAAGATTGAGGATATTATTACCAACTTAGGGTCAGCCTTTTCTTCCGTGAAAAATAATCCAAAACCTCCTAATACTAAAATTGCCAAATTTATGTATGTTCCTAAAAATAAGGGTGAAACTTCTAGTAAGGAAAATGCGGATCTCAAATCCATAAGTGTTCACCCCAACTTTCTCGCTATCATTAAGGAACCTTTTGCTACAAATGATTTTCTTGATTTCTTGCCTAGGGTTTTAATCTTTAATAAAAGAAGGAAACTCTAAAAGAAGGAAACTCCTAAGGGTTATAAGTGTTCTATTGAAGAATTGCCTCCCAAACATGGCAATACGTAGATCTATCCTTGTCTTTATGCCTAGCTAGGGGCGTTAAACGATAGCGCTTGTTGGGAGGCAACCCAATTTTATTTTTGTTTCTTGATTTTTGGTTCTGTTTAGTAATGCATGTAGCTTCTGTTTAGATGTGTTTTTGTGTTTTATTTAGTGTTTGTACCAAGTAGAACATTTGGGAAGACTTGGGTGAAGTCTTTTTGATCTTGCTATAAAAAACAGAAACTTTAGCGCTCACGAGATTAGTCACAACTTTTTACTGGAGAGTGATATTTAGTTGATTATTTTTGAAGATGATTAATAGATAAATTACTCACGTCCAGAAATTTATTTTAGAATTTTTGGAGTTCCATAAGTTTGTGTTAGGTACAGATTACTACAGACTGTTCTGTTTTTGACAGATTCTGTTTTTCGTGTGTTGTTTGCTTATTTTGATGAATCTATGGCTAGTATCGGAGGTTATGAACCATAGAGAAGTTGGAATAAAGTAGGTTTAACACAAATATAAATAAAGAATGAGTTCATTACTGTACCTTGAAGTGGTGTTTTGTTTTCTTTCGCTAACGGAACTCACGAGATTTTCTGTTAAGTTTTTTGTTGTGAAGTTTTCAAGTTTTGGGTAAAGTTTTGATGGATTATGGAACAAGGAGTGGCAAGAGCCTAAGCTTGGGGATTCCCAAGGCACCCCAAGGTAAAATCTAAGGACAACCCAAAAGCCTAAGCTTGGGGGTGCCCCGGAAGGCATCCCCTCTTTTGTCTTCGTCCATCGGTAACTTTACTTGGAGCTATATTTTTATTCACCACATGATATATGTTTTGCTTGGAGCGTCTTGTAAGATTTGAGTCTTTGATTTTTAGTTCACCACAATCATCCTTGCTGTACACACCTTTGAGAGAGACACACATTAATCAGAATTTATTAGAATACTCTATGTGCTTCACTTATATCTTTTGAGCTAGATAATTTTTGCTCTAGTGCTTCACTTATATCTTTTAGAGCACGGTGGTGGATTTATTTTATAGAAATTATTGATCTCTCATGCTTAACTTATATTATTTTCAGAGTACTTTAGAACAGCATGGTAATTTGCTTTGGCTATATAATTAGTCCTAATATGATAGGCATCCAAGAGGGATATAATAAAAACTTTCATATAAGTGCATTGAATACTAAGAGAAGTTTGATACTTGATGATTGTTTTGAGATATGAAGATAGTGATATTAAAGTTTTGCTAGTAGAGTAGTTGTGAATTTGAGAAATACTTGTGTTGACGTTTGCAAGTCCCATAGCATGCACGTATGGTAAACGTTGTGTAAAAAATTTGTAACATGAGGTGTTCTTTGATTGTCTTCCTTATGAGTGGCGGTCGGGGGCGAGCGATGGTCTTTTCCTACCAATCTATACCCCTAGGAGCATGCGCGTAGTGCTTGGTTTTTGATGACTTGTAGATTTTTGCAATAAGTATGTGAGTTCTTTATGACTAATGTTGAGTCCATGGATTATACGCACTCTCACCCTTCCATCATTGCTAGCCTCTTCGGTACCGTGGATTGCCCTTTCTCACCTTGAGAGTTGGTGCAAACTTCTCCGGTGCATCCAAACCCCATGATACGATACGCTCTATCACACATAAACCTCCTTATATCTTCCTCAAAATAGCCACCATACCTACCTATTATGGCATTTCCATAGCAATTCCGAGATATATTGCCATGCAACTTTCCACTGCTCCGTTTATTATGACACGCGTCATCATTTTCATATTGCTTTGCATGATCATGTAGTTGACATCGTATTTTTGGCAAAGCCACCATGCATATTATTTCATACATGTCATTCTTGATTCATTGCCCATCCCGGTACACCGCCGGAGGCATTCATATAGAGTCATATTTTGTTCTAGTTTTGAGTTGTAATCATCGAGTTGTAAATAAATAGAAGTGTGATGGTCATCATTAATAGAGCATTGTCCCCAAAAAAGGAAGAAAGGCCAAATAAAAAAAGAGAAAGAGGGCCCCCAAAAAAGAGAAAAACAGAAAAAAGAGAAAAAAAATGGGACAATGCTACTATCCTTTTTCCACACTTGTGCTTCAAAGTAGCACCATGATCTTTATGGTAGAGAGTCTTTTATTTTGTCACTTTCATATACTAGTGGGAATTTTTCATTATAGAACTTGGCTTGTATATTCCAACAATGGGCTTCCTCGAATGCCCTAGGTCTTCGTGAGCAAGCAAGTTGGATGCAGACCCACTTAGTTTCTTTTGTTGAGCTTTCATACATTTATAGCTCTAGTGCATCCATTGCATGGCAATCCCTACTCCTTGCATTGACATCAATTGATGGGCATCTCCCTAGTCCATTGATTAGCCGCGTCAATGTGAGACTTTCTCCTTTTTTGTCTTCTCCACACAACCCCCATCATCATATTCTATTCCACCCATAGTGCTATGTCCATGGCTCACGCTCATGTATTGCGTGAAAGTTGAAAAAAGTTTGAGATTACTAAATTATGAAACAATTGCTTGCCTTGTCATCGAGGTTGTGCAAGATAAGAGCATTTTGTGTAACGAAAATGAAGCATGGCCAAACTATATGATTTTGTAGGGATGAACTTTCTTTGGCTATGTTATTTTGAGAAGAAATAATTGCTTTGTTAGTATGCTTGAAGTATTTTTTTTATGTCAACATTAAACTTTTGTCTTGAATCTTCCAGATCTGAACATTCATGCCACAATAAAGAAAATTACATTGAAGAATATGCTAGAAAGCATTCCACATCAAAAATTCTATTTTTATCATTTACCTACTCGAGGACGAGCAGGAATTAAGCTTGGGGATGCTTGATACGTCTCCAACGTATCTATATATTTCGATTGTTCCATGCTATTATATATTCTGTTTTGGATGTTTAATGGGCTTTATTATACACTTTTATATTATTTTTGGGACTAACCTATTAACCCAAGGCCCAGTGCAAATTGTTGTTTTTTTGCCTATTTCAGTGTTTCGCAGAAAAGGAATATCAAACAGAGTCCAAACGGAATGAAACCTTCGGGATCGTGATTTTTGGAACAAACATGATCCAGAGGACTTGGAGTGGACGTCAAGAAATCAACGAGGAGGCCACAAGGCAGGGAGGTGCGCCCCCACCCTCGTGGACCCCGACCTACTTCTTCCTCCTATATATAGCCATGTACCCCAAAACCATCGAGGAGCACCACAAAACCCTATTACCACCGCCGCAACCTTCTATACCCGTGAGATCCCATCTTGGGGCCTTTTCCGGCGCTCCGCCGGAGGGTGCGTCGATCACGGAGGGCTTCTACATCAACACCATAGCCTCTCTGATGATGTGTGAGTAGTTTACCACAGACCTTCGGGTCCATAGTTATTAGCTAGATGGCTTCTTCTCTCTTTGGATCTCAATACAAAGTTCTCCTCGATCTTCGTGGAGATCTATTCGATGTAACTCTTTTTGCGGTGTGTTTTTCGAGATCCGATGAATTGTGGGTTTATGATCAAGATTATCTATGAACAATATCTGAATCTTCTCTGAATTCTTTTATGTATGATTGGTTATCTTTGCAAGTCTCTTCGAATTATCAGTTTGGTTTGGCCTACTAGATTGATCTTTCTTGCAATGGGAGAAGTGCTTAGCTTTGGGTTCAATCATGCGGTGCTCGATCCCAATGACAGTAGGGGAAACGACATGTATTGTATTGTTTCCATCGAGGATAAAAAGATGGGGTTTATATCATATTGCTTGAGTTTATCCCTCTACATCATGTCATCTTGCCTAATGCGTTACTCCTTTCTTATGAACTTAATACTCTAGATGCATGCTGGATAGCGGTCGATGTGTGGAGTAATAGTAGTAGATGCAGGCAGGAGTCGGTCTACTTGTTGCGGACGTGATGCCTATATACATGATCATGCCTAGATATTCTTATACTTATGCACTTTTCTATCAATTGCTCGACAGTAATTTGTTCACCCACCGTAATACTTATGCTATCTTGAGAAGAAGCCACTAGTGAAACCTATGGCCCCGGGGTCTATTTTCCATCATATAAGTTTCCAATCTATTTTTACTTTGCAATCTTTACTTTCAATCTTTATCATAAAAATACCAAAAATATTATCTTATCATCTCTATCAGATATCACTTTTGCAAGTGGCCGTGAAGGGATTGACAACACCTTTATCGCGTTGGTTGTAAGGTTCTTATTTGTTTGTGTAGGTACGAGGGACTTGCGTGTGACTCCTACTGGATTGATACCTTGGTTCTCAAAAACTAAGGGAAATACTTATGCTAGTTTGCTGCATCACCCTTTCCTCTTCAAGGTAAAAACCAACGCATGCTCAAGAGGTAGCAAACAACAAACCAAACAGTGTTTAACTGTGTAGTTTCCATGCTTGGGGAGGTTGTTCCCCTGTTTCAGTGCTGCCTGCAAGCACTATCTGGACTGTTGTTGTTCCTACTTGTAGCTGGCCCAAGTTGCCATGGTTGAACCTTAGCTGCCCTATTTGCTGTTGTTTTACAATGCTTTGTACTGCTGCAATGTTGCTCCTGTCTACCCAGAGTCCCCCAGGTTTTCCATGTTAGCGCACAACCTGAACATCATCAGTTGGAACATACGAGCTTTAAATTGCCCCGACTGTCGGTCTACTTTTCATGAGATCATTGCCGCTTCGACCTGCAATTTGTTGTGCATACAAGAATCCAAATTGCAACTTCTGGACAACAACACCACCGGCTACATTGGGGGATACTGTCTCAAAAATAATTCACACGGGCCGGCCCTTGGAACGAAAGGTGGCATCATCTTGCTTTGGAATGATGACCAATTGCTTGTCTCAGACATTCATTTGGCTGTGTTCCTTCTCTCAACCTCGATCAAGCTTCTTGACACTGATGTGTCCTTCAGGCTCACAACCGTCTACGGTTCCCCTGCTAATAGCCGGAAAGATGATTTTTTTCGCGGAGCTACTTGCCCAAAAGCCGCCGCTAGGATCGATGTGGCTTGTAAATGGTGTTTTCAACCAAATATACCGCGCCAAAGACAAGAACAAGAGGAATACCAATATCTCACGCATTAACCGCTTCCGATCAACACTACATTCTTGTGAGCTCAAAGAGACATGCCTTCAAAACAGGAAGTTTACATGGAGCAATGAGAGAGCGGACCCAACCCTATGCAAGCTAGATGGTTTTCCTGCAACTCTAACTAAGACCTACACTTTGACAGTCATGTTCTTACGACCCTTTCGTCATCCCTTTCAGATCATTGCCCTCTGCTCCTTGCAAGTTACCGTGGCCCCAAGCATCCCAGAGCTTTCAAATTTGAAAATTTCTGGACTAGACTACCGGGCTTCAAAAGAACTATTGCAGACTCTTGGGCGAAGCACACCAAGCACACCGCTATAGACCTGGTCGATCATGCCACACGCCAGGGAAATTTACACCAGATTGGCGGACGACACTACAAAAAAAGACACATCCGTGACATTTTGGGCCGAACGATTTTTTTGTCATACATATGACACTTCTATGACGATAATTATGACAAAACCCGGTATCATCATAGATGTGGTGGGCTCCTACTTCTATGACAAAAAATCATGACAGAAAATGGGCTTTTTGTCCTGGGCGGGCCGAAGATGCAGCTGCATGACATTCTTTGGGCCGTCCATGACGGAAAAAACCATGGTAGAAGTGAGGGGGAGGAAAATTTCGGGGAGTTCCCGGTTACGGTGGGAGGTCGGGGGCCGAGCTATGCGCATTTCTCTCGTACACGTGCGCGCGTGTGTGTGAGGCATGGCTCTTGTTGGAAATATGCCCTAGAGGCAATAATAAAAGCATTATTATTATATTTCCTTGTTCATGATAATTGTCTTTATTCATGCTATAATTGTATTATCCGGAAATCGTAATACATGTGTGAATAATAGACATCAACATGTCCCTAGTAAGCCTCTAGTTGACTAGCTCGTTGATCAACAGATAGTCATGGTTTCCTGACTATGGACATTGGATGTCATTGATAACGAGATCACATCATTAGGAGAATGATGTGATGGACAAGACCCAATCCTAAACATAGCACAAGATCGTATAGTTCGTTTGCTAGAGTTTTCCAATGTCAAAGTATCTTTTCCTTAGACCATGAGATCGTGTAACTCCCGGATACCGTAGGAGTGCTTTGGGTGTGCCAAACGTCACAACGTAACTGGGTGACTATAAAGGTATACTACGGGTATCTCCGAAAGTGTCTGTTGGGTTGACATGGATCAAGACTGGGATTTGTCACTCCGCATGACGGAGAGGTATCACTGGGCCCACTCGGTAATGCATCATCATAATGAGCTCAAAGTGACCAAGTGTCTGGTCACGGGATCATGCATTACGGTACGAGTAAAGTGACTTGCCGGTAACGAGATTGAACGAGGTATTGGGATACCGACGATCGAATCTCGGGCAAGTAACATATCGATTGACAAAGGGAATTGTATACGGGGTTGTTTGAATCCTCGACATCGTGGTTCATCCGATGAGATCATCGTGGAGCATGTGGGAGCCAACATGGGTATCCAGATCCCGCTGTTGGTTATTGACCGGAGAGCGATCTCGGTCATGTCTACATGTCTCCCGAACCCGTAGGGTCTACACACTTAAGGTTCGGTGACGCTAGGGTTGTAGGGATATGTATATGCAGTAACCCGAATGTTGTTCGGAGTCTCGGATGAGATTCCGGACGTCACGAGGAGTTCCAGAATGGTCCGGAGGTAAATATTTATATATGGGAAGTCCTGTTTCGGGCATCGGGACAAGTTTTGGGGTTATCGGTATTGTACCGGGACCACCGGAAGGGTCCCGGGGGTCCACCGGGTGGGTCCACCTGTCCCGGGGGGCCACATGGGCTGTAGGGGGTGCGCCTTGGCCTACATGGGCCAAGGGCACCAGCCCCACATAGGCCCATGCGCCTAGGGTTTGAGGGGGGAAGAGTCCTTGGAGGGGAAGGCACCTCCTAGGTGCCTTGGGGGGGAGGGAAACCCCCCTTGGCCGCCGCCCCCCTAGGAGATTGGATCTCCTAGGGCCGGCCACCCCCCTTGGCCCTCCTATATATAGTGGGGGAAAGGAGGGACTTCATACCTTGGCCTTTGGTTGCCTCCTTCTCCCTCTCCAACACCTCCTCCTCCTCCATGGCGCTTAGCGAAGCCCTGCTGAAGTACTGCAGCTCCATCAACACCACGCCGTCGTGCTGCTGCTGGTGCCATCTCCCTCAACCTCTCCTCTCCCCTTGCTGGATCAAGAAGGAGGAGACGTGGCAGTTCCGTACGTGTGTTGAACGCGGAGGTGCCGTCCGTTCGGTGCTAGGATCTCCGGTGATTTGGATCACGTCGTGTTTGACTACATCATCCCCGTTCTTTGAACGCTTCCGCTCGCGATCTACATGGTACGTAGATGCATCCGATGACTCATTGCTAGATGAACTCCTAGATGGATCTTGGTGAAACGAGTAGGAAAATTTTTGTTTTCTGCAACGTTCCCCAACAGCTCTAACTGAACCCGAGCGAGGCGTTGGGATCTAACTGAACCCGAGCGATTGCACTGCAGGCTATGCGTTACTGAACCTAAGCGATCGATCGATGGCTGTTAACTGAACCCGATCGAGCGATTCCTTCACTACTGCTGCTAACTGAAGCCGATCAGTTGGATGAACAGTGAGTGTTGCGCGCGGGGGGGGGGGGGGGGGGGGGTTGGATGAACAGTGAGCGGTGGCGTTGCCTGTGGATGAACAGGACCCCATGGTGTGGAGGGCTGGATGAACAGTAGACGGTGGAGGGGTGCCCGTGGAGGGGTGGATGAACAGGACCCCCATGGTGTGGAGGATTGGATGAACAATAGACGGTGGAGGGGTGCCCGTGGAGGGGTGGTTGAACAGGAGACGGTGGAGTAGCGCACGGTGGAGGCTGGATGAATAGGAGCCCGTGGAGGCTGGAGGAGGTCGACGGTAGCCCGTGGAGGCTGGAGGAGGTCGATGGTGGAGATGAACAGTATCCCGTGGAGTCCCGTTTTGCGGTACGCCACACCCCTCCCGATGAACAGGACCCCGTTTCGACCGTAGGAGGTCCGTTTCATCCGTTTTGCAGTACGCCACACCCCTCCCGATCAACAGGACCCCCGTTTCGACCGTAGGAGGTCCGTTTTGTAAGTTTTGCGGTACGCCACACCCCTCCCGATCAACAGGACCCCCGTTTCGACCGTAGGAGGTCTGTTTCCTCCGTTTTGCGGTACGCCACACCCCTCCCGATCAACAGGACCCCGTTCCGAATGTAGGAGGTCCGTTTCCTCCGTTGTGCGGTACGCTAGGCCTCGTTTCCAGAACCTGTTCCGTCCAAGCCCCCCCGATGAACACGACCACGCATTCCGTTCCGATCCAGCCGGTTGGCTCCCACGTGTTCCATTGCCTCCCGATGAACATGATGCATTCTGTTGCCTCCCCATGAACACGACACATTCTGTTGCCTCCCCATGAACACGACGACGATGATGTTTCTCCGTTCCGACCCAGCCATGTACACGAGCCCTGGTCGTACGTATGCGCGAGTAGGCATTCGAGACCCCGCCCGTATGTACACATATGTGGCCGTATTTTCTTTCTTGCACCCTGGCCGCTGTACGTACGTGTACATGCTATGTGTGCGCCTCTACTACAACACGTGTGCGCCTCTACTACGACACGTGCGCGCCTCTACATCGACCAGTATGTACGTACACGTTCGCGATCAGAATGACAATGCTACGTATGCTTCGACCAGGTGGGTCCCGACTGTCAGGCACTTCCTTGCCTGCGAAGATGTAGCTGGTGGGTCTCAGCAGTCAGCGAGGCGAATTTTTTTTTGCCTGGAGGCACTTCCTTGCGTGCGAAGATGTAGCTGGTGGGTCCCAGCAGTCAGGGGGGCGAATTGTTTTTTTGCCCGGACACACTTCCTTGCGTGCGAAGATGTAGCTGGTGGGTCCCAGCAGTCAGGGGGGCGAATCGATTTTTTCCCGGACGCACTTCCTTGCATGCGAAGATGTAGTTGGTGGGTCCCAGTAGTCAGGGGAATTTTTTTTTCGCGAAATACAGTGGCACGTCCGATGGGTCCCAGCTGTCAGGTGAAGGAATCATTATTTTCCGCATAATAAGGAGGCACTTCCTTGCTGCGGCCGTGGACCCAGCTGTCAGCCTCTCCACGTACAGTCCACGTCCGATGGAAGTCGTTCCTTGACCACGTAGACCACGCTGCGCCGAGAGCACCAGGGCGGTGGACGACGGCGAGGCCTAGGAAGGGGACGACGGGGAGCCGGGGAAGACGCGACAGTGGAAGCCTGCGCGGAGAGGAGTACAAGGGTTCACTAGTTCGGCTGCGGTGTGAGGCTGTCGTCGCCGCAGGGCCTGGCCAGCGGTGGGAATAGTAGGGGCGGTGAGGCCTCCGTGGCAGCACAGCCGGCCACGGGAGGCAGGAGCATGCGGCACGACCGGCGCTGCTTTGGCCGGCTGGAGCAAGAAGACCAGAGGTTGAAGAAGCACTCGGCCGTTGGATGGACATCGTACGGTCACTGGAGCTAGAATCATTCATATTGACTAAAGTTGACAAAGGCCCCCATCCCAGTCAACTTAGTAGGCCCACAAGTCAGTCTCCCATCATGGTGGGTCCCAGCTAGCAGGGGGAGTATTCATTTTTTGTGCGTAATAAGGAGGCACTTCCGGTGGGTCCGAGCTGACAGCGGGGGGAAAGTTTTTTCACGAAATACGCTGGCCCGTCCGGTGGGTCCCAGAAGTCAGGGGGAAACATTTTTTTTCGCGAAATAAGGTGGCCCGTTCGGTGGGTCCCTGCTGTCAGGTGGAGGAATAATTATTTTGCGCGTAATAAGGAGGCACTTCCATGCGGCCGCCTGGACCCAGTTGTCAGCCTCTCCACGTACAGTAATCTTCCGCTGGAAGTCGGTCGTTGACCACGTTGACCACGCCGCGCCGAGAGCACCAGGGCGGTGGTCTGGACGAAGGCGATGCCTAGGAAGGGGACGACGCGGAGCCGGGGAAGACGCAGCAGTGGAAGCCCGCGCGGAGAGGAGTACGAGGGTTCACTGGTTCGGCTGCGGTGTGAGGCTGCCGTCGCCGCAGAATAACAAGGGGTGTGGGTGAGTAGAGGGATGGCATGGCCAGTGGTGGGAGTAGTACGGGGCGGTGAGGCCTCCGCGGCATCACAGCCGGCCACGGGAGGCAGGAGTACGCGACACGACCGGCGCTGCTTTGGGCGGCTGGAGCAAGAAGACCAGAGGTTGAAGAAGCACTACGGCCATTGGATGGACATCGTAAGATCACTACAGCTAGAATCATTTATATTGACTAAGTTGACAAAGCCCTTGGTACATGTCAACTTAGTAGGCCCACAGCTCAGATTTGGCAGAGAACATATAGCCCATTTGCGATTTGTAAGAACGTATTGCCCATTTTTTAATTCTAATGGAATTTACTACAACCCATTTACAGTTTGTTAAAAGTACATCCCAACTTCTAGCTAGGACAACGATTAATAATTTCAAACAACCGCTCAAAACAGAATTCAAAAAAATTCCCACATTTTGATGGGATCCGAAATATTTTTATCCGATATTTCTAGTCAGGTTAAATATAATTTCAAAATAAAGTTGTATTACGTTAAAATCCAACGAAATATTGCGCGCGCAACAAGTACTGAAATTAAAATTTTCAAATTCCAAAAATAATATATTTTTCAAACTAATTACGTGTTTGGTGCATAGTAACTGCCCAGTTATTATAATTACATCCCATTTATTATTTCTTAAAGTCCATTTTCTTGTTAAGCCTAATGGATACCTCCTAGGAAAGTTTGCAGCCCAGCGGGGCGGAGAATAACAAGTTGACCCGGATATTGTGTACAACTGTCGGCCCAGTTGCATTGCTGATGTTGAAAAAAAGGCCTGTGTAGTATAGTACAACCTAACATGGTTACTCAGCCCACATTCAGCGACTCCGGAATGGTCCAAACAAGGCTTCTGTACAACTCTTTGAAGTCACTGAGCTCAATTAATAACTTAAGAAAAAAATTAGATTAAAGTGGAACCTAATTAAAAGCTGTCACGAGCAAATAAATAATTCAACAGGTCCCACTTGTGCGCGTGCACGCGCGCACGCACGTGTGTGTGTGTGTGTGTGTGTGTGAGAGAGAGAGAGAGAGAGAGAGCGACCCATCGGTGGATGCTCGTAAATACATCTTTCAACCATATGCATTGCTAATGCTCAGTAAAAACTTATATAGTTGACACAATCATATAGAAAATCATAGCACACTGAACTCGCATACAAAAATTTCACGCAGGCGGCACAATCAGGATGGAAGCAGTGGATCGCTACGGGAAGGGCTATGTTGAAACCAACGAAGTCGTACATAACGGTTCATCGTCTTTATAAATGACGGGGAAATATCTTAAATGTTGTGCAAAGAAAACAGACAGATAACACAATAAGTTCTGCTAGCACATTAAGTTGACGTACAACCCTTTCTAAAAAAAGTTCAGGTAAAAAATTAGAACAAGTCACAATCAAATGTACTGGCATATCAGTGCTTCAGACCCATAGCTCGGATTTAACTAGTACCTGACCAGATTCAGTTGTTACCTCAAATTAGAGCACATCCCGGCAGCCAGCCCTGCCTCTTCTCCCAAAGAAACAGTGGCCTCTGCTGCGCGATGGAGTAGGCCCTGTGCCATCCATCGTTCCGAGCAACACGAGGAAAGTCTGACATTGACTCCTGTAATGGACGTCGTCGACGGACCCTGGCACCAGCGGCGGCGGCCGGACTTCGATTGATGGATATACCACTTCTTCGACATGCACGAACACTCGATACAGGTACATCCCTAACGTGGTCCGCAGCCACCTTGGTGGCGACGAATAGTACAACCCCAGTTCCTGCACTGGTATCTCAACACCAATCACCTTCGGTATGGTGGACGACATCCATGCCATAACCGTCAGAGCCCAGCTGTCTGGAGGAACAAACATACTTACGAGCTCACATCCAAGGTCGTCGATAAGATCGTTCATGGACTCGCTGTTCCAAGCACGTTGAGGCATGCCGTGGAAGGTAAGCTTTGTTAAAAACTCAAGCTCAGAGGGCACCAAGCCCCATCCTGGGTGCCACCGATCAAAGATCACCAGCACGCCATCACAGAACAAACGCCGGGAAGATTCGAACACACGACTGCAGTCCAAAGTTGTCCGGAACCTGACGAAGAAATCAGCCGGTGGCGGACAGACTTCGACGAGCAAGTCACTTATTTGGATGCCGTGCACAATGCCAAGAGCTTTGACAAGGTCGTCCGGCGAGACGGGAGGCCAATCGCCGTTGATGGTTACCATCAGCACTTTGCCGGAAAACTGGTCGTCAAGCGCCGCCATGCCACTGTTGAGCGATAGCACGCAGCGACCGAAGGCAGGACGGACCTCAGGATCTCTAGCTCGGAGATCCGCGTTAACCGGCGACATGATAGTGTGCTTTAGTACAGGGAGTACAGGAGGGGGATTTGGGGGAACTGGAGTAGGAATCGAGATTCCAGAGGTGGGGGAGGGGTGGGAGACTGGGGATGAAAAGGTAGCATTAATTTCAAGCATGCGCCAATACGCTCTCGGTGCGCAAGCGCACGAAAACACCGGTGGCGCCCACATGTCGGCCTAAGAGTCCTTATTCTTTCTTTTTTGGAGGGCCCGGCCTTTTTTTTCAGGATCTTTTGAGAGCCCGGCCTGAGAGTCATAATTGACCTGTTTGGCATTGCGTTACTACTCGGCCCATATTCAACGACACCTCACTGGCCCAAACAAGTGTACATCATCGAAAATACACCGAGCTCAAATTATATAACTTGAAAAAAGGAGATATACTCTGAACACTGGAGAATGGTGATGCCCTCATTTAGCCCACCAGTAGTTTGAGACAATAAACAGTTCGAAACAATGATATAAACAACATTCAAACATTGACTAGTGACTACTATTGACATAAACAACAAGACATGATAGTTCATAAGAAGTCTTGCTACACCACCAAAAAGCACCCATCTGCAGCGCTCAGACTCTCGTGATCCAGATGAGAATGACATTCTAAACAGAAGTAACTACTACATAGTAAGAGTGACATAGACGAGGATGACCAAATGACAAGGAATATGCATAACAAAAGAAAGAACTACCCACCCAGAACCAGCAACAAAGACAACAAAGTCATTCGAAGAGATGATCGAACACCATCATAATTTGCAGCCCCGCTTCAGCGACCAGTGATCCGGAGACACCAGTACTCCACCCTTTCGATGCAACAGCCCAATTACCTATCAACCTGAAGGCTTGAACCACATCATTGCCTGTCGTAATTGAGACATCCAAGGATCAAAGTTAATCCGGATGCCTTTGTCATTCTCACCTTCTTTTGGCTGCAGGCTGTATCGTTGAAAATTAGGGGAGTTTGCTCCCGAACTCCTAGGGCTCGCCGTTGAGACACAGTTTTCCATAGCAAACAGAGCCTCTCTGCCATCAAGGTCCTTGCCAATGGTGATCTCCTGGTTAATCGGATAATTGAGTCCGAGAAACAGAGAGTGTGAACCAAGGCTGTTTACCCGCCTCCAACTAAAAAATCCTAAAGGCCCCAACAAGCTGGTATCCTGCTCATAGACGTAACAGCCATTGTCCGGATACTCACGTATTACACGGTGCTTGTATACAGTGGGGTTTTTGCAATATAACTTTTCCGGCTCATGTGTCCGAATGATCATCAGTCTTTTGTCTTTGTCTGATCGAGCGAGGAACCAATTGTGCTTCCCTGTTTTTGGCAAAGGTGGTGTGATTACAAAGGGCAGTAACTATAGGGACACTGCATCATATCAAAAAGGACAGACATTGTTAATGTAAGATCAGCATTGTTCAGAGTATGAGTAGGATAATGCAAGAAACAACATTGATATGTCCATGTTGGAACTGGGAGGAAAATACAGGGAAATGTATACTAGGTTCGAAAATATAGAAGTGCCATGCATGGTTATACTCATGTTATCTCGCAATCGATTCTTCACAGGAAACTACCATGTCATGCATGTTATGTAATCATGTTCTGTCCTCACAAAAGAATTCTTCAAGGTAACTAACAGACCATGCATTGTTATATACTCGTGTTCTGTTGGCAAAACTTTTGTGAGGATATTATTCTAGCCATTGATTGCTGAAGGGCGAATATAGGTATGTACAGATGGTAAGCATTGCAGGATTTCACTACTTCCAAATATAGAGTTCTCCATATGCACATTTACTTCCCTAATGTATGGTTAGATGAAACCAACAGTGTGGTGCATGTTTCTACATCATGAAAATGAGGAAACTAACATGGCCATTGATACACACTCATATTTAGTAGTAGTATATAGATTACTATAAAATAAGGATAATATCCATATATTCATAACCGTTTGATTATTCAGGGTACAAATTGGCTGTAATGACATGGTCACAATCGCATGAATTAACTCATTCCAAATATAGCTGATTTACGGCGTCTCTAATACATTGCCATAATTCTACTCAAATTCTGCTCAAACAGGGATATGCCAATCATCACAAAAAGTTCAAACAATGTCATGGCGTCATCATTAACATGAGATGGAAACAACTTACACGCGCCGTCCCAGCAATACGTGGTGCCATCTGCTTTGTCGATCGCGTAGATGATGCCATTGTGTTCAATAGCATCACAGAAGTGTGTATCAGCTTTGACAATGATCCACTGCGAGCCGAGTTGTCTCCAGCTAAAGAAGGCACCGGCGTAAAGATAGGCGAGTCCGCGGTCGAACAAAGCAATTAGCTTGAAGTCTGCGTAATTCGCATGTCGTGTGGGCACTTGGCAGATTACAATATTCTGCAAAACAAGGTCCGTCCAACTGACGTGGTAATCTAGATGACTTGGACTGCGATGGTAATACTCTATATAATCCAACGGAGGAAGGATAATCTCATGGGAGGTCTGGAAGTTCACGAGCACCAACTTTTTACCGTCTTCTCTGAAGGCAGCCATCCAGTGGGAGTTCATGCCAACCCAGTACATACCTACCAAGAAGTTTCGGACGATGGGGATCGGATCGATGTCGAGGGAAATGATGTACGGCGACCCACTACATACCTGCAAAGAAGTTTTGGCTAATGGAGATCGGATTGAAGTCGAGGGGCATCATGCACGCCTCCGTATCATGGTGAGCCAATCTCGCAAGACCAGATAGCAGCAAGCAGGGTGTCTTGAAAAGCTTAGGCCTCGCTTCGACAATGGCCGTGTGCTTGTCCCTCGAGCATGCAGCCAGCCGCTGGGTGCTCAGCATATCCATACACGAACAACAGAGGTCGAGGATGTCATTGGGGAGATTTCTCCAATCGCGGCTCATATGGATGCTGCGCGGTTCGCGTTCAGCCAGGGTGGAGTTTGGAAAGGGGCTTGATTTACGGGGGAGAAGGATGTCGGTGCTGGAGCGGCTAGCGAGGGAATAGTGGTACTAGGGTAGGCGAGTGAGGCGATGGTACACGGGGGCACAGTGAGATGGAGACGGAGACGGAGACGGAGAAGGAGATGGAGATGGAGTGGTGCTATGGGAGCGGAGAGGGAGACGAGGCGAGGCGCCAATGTGCTATACAGCGGCGGTGACAGACTGCACAGTGCACAGGGTGAGGCTGACTTTGGTAACCCGAACACGCCGCCTCGCCTGGACTAGTGTCAGGCGCAGGGTGTTGTCACTTCACTGTGAGGACTGGATGAATAGTATTTTGACCATCAATTGTACCACAGTTGTACTACTACTACTACTACTACTACTAGTAGTAGTAGTAGGAACATGAGTACTTGTAGGATCGAAAGTATGTCTAGAGGGGGGGTGATTAGACTACTTGACCAAATAAAAACTTATCCTTTTCCCAATGTTAGTCTTTGGCAGATTTTAGCTATCTTAGCCCAAGTCAAGCAATCTTAACACAATTCAAGCAAGCATGCAAAGAGTATATGAGCAGCGGAAAGTAAAGCATGCAACTTGCAAGAATGTAAAGGGAAGGGTTTGGAGAATTCAAACGCAATTGGAGACACGGATGTTTTTGTCGTGGTTCCAACAGGTGGTGCTATCGTACATCCACGTTGATGGAGACTTCAACCCACGAAGGGTAACGGTTGCGCGAGTCCACGGAGGGCTCCACCCACGAAGGGTCCACGAAGAAGCAACCTTGTCTATCCCACCATGGCCGTCACCCACGAAGGACTTGCCTCACTAGCAGTTGATCTTCACGAAGTAGGCGATCTCCTTGCCCTTACAAACTCCTTGGTTCAACTCCACAATCTTGTCGGAGGCTCCCAAGTGACACCTAGCCAATCTAGGAGACACCACTCTCCAAGAAGTAACAAATGGTGTGTTGATGATGAACTCCTTGCTCTTGTGCTTCAAATGATAGTCTCCCCAACACTTAACTCTCTCTCATAGGATTTGGATTTGGTGGAAAGAAGATTTGAGTGGAAAGCAACTTGGGGAAGGCTAGAGATCAAGATTCATATGGTAGGAATGGAATATCTTGGCCTCAACGCATGAGTAGGTGGTTCTCTCTCAGAAATAGCAAGTTGGAAGTGTAGGTTTGTTCTGATGGCTCTCTCCACGAATGAAGAGGAGGTGGAGTGGTATATATAGCCTCCACACAAAATCTAACCGTTACACACAACTTGCCAAACTCGGTGGGACCGAATTGAGAAACTAGGTCAGACCGATTCAGCAAATCTAGTGACCGTTAGGATTTTCGGTGGGACCGACATGCAACTCGTTAGGACCGATATGGTTAGGGTTAGGGCATAACGTAACCTCGGTGAGACCGATTACACAAACTCGGTGGGACCGATTTTGGTAATAAGCTAACCAGAGAGTTGGTCAGGTAAACTCGGTGGGACCAGTTCGCCCATTTCGGTGGGACCGAAATGTTACGAAAAGGAAACATGGAGTTTACATTGCAATCTCGGTGGGACCGATCGCTCATCTCGGTGGTACCAAAACGTTACGAAGGGAAACAGAGAGATTACAATCCCATCTCGGTGAGACCGAGATCCCTATCGGTGAGACCGATTTGCCTAGGGTTTGTGGCAGTGGCTATGACATCTGAACTCGGTGGCGCCGGATAGAAAGAGTCGGTAGGGCCGAGTTTGACTTTTGGTTTAGGTCATATGTGGATGTGGGAAAGTAGTTGAGGGTTTTGGAGCATATCACTAAGCACTATGGAGCAAGAACCTCATTAAGCAACACCTCATCCCTCCTTGATAGTATTGGCTTTTCCTATAGACTCAATGTGATCTTGGATCACTAAAATATAAAATGTAGAGTCTTGAGCTTTGAGCTTGAGCCAATCCTTTTATCCTTAGTATTTGAGGGGTCCACTTTTCTCATCCGTGCCATGCCATTCATGGAGCTTTTCCTGAAATATTTATCTTGGAATAATGTTAGCTCAATGAGCTATATATAGTTAGGAGTTACCAAAACCACCTAGGGATAGTTGCACTTTCAATCTCCCCCTTTTTGGTAATTGATGACAACATATAGATCAAAGCTTTGACAAATGATAATAAGAGTGAAAAACATTGTCGCTTTGAGAAGTATGTGATAAGCAAGAGCTCCCCCTAAATTTGTGCATGGTTTAAAATTTGGTTTGGACTGCAAATGCACAAAGAGTTAGGCTCATGGGTTACTCTTCCATGTCACATACATCTTGGTGCAGCGCTCAAAATGATAATAATTGAATACATGCACTCATCACCAAGCAAAGTGAATGATCATATAGTGATAAAAGGATAATGTCATCCAACAAGCATTAATGTAGCATATGATCAAACACATGATCATCCAAGTATCACACAGACATAAAGTATCTCAAACAAGCAAATAAAGTTCAACCAACAAAGCAAGAGAGAATAAAAAGCAACGCTCTCTCTCGAAGCCTATGATCTATACATTTTTCTCCCCCTTTGGCAACAAGTCACCAAAAAGTTCACAGAAAATGCATAGCACTAAATCGTCTCTCAGGCTTGATCTTCAGGTGGTGGTGTAGAGATGGCTCCTTGGACGAAGACTTCAGTAGATGTGGATGGAGCTGGAGGAGTAGGTGCTGGAGCTGGTTGTACTGGAGCTGTAGCTGGTGTAGATGAAGTGGCTCTGGTGTCTGTCACTGGCACTGCAGCTGATCTCTGAGCTCTAGGCACTCTGGCAAATGCCTCAGTGGTTGTCTTGCCCTTCCTCTCCTACATATCATCCTAGAGTTGCTCAACAACAGACTGGATCTCAGTTACCTTCACATCCAAGTCATAGAACTTCTACTCCATGATCCTCTCCAGGCTCTCCTGGTTTTGAGTCAAGGTGGCTAGCCCCTTCTCAATCCTCAAAGTGGATGCAATCAAGTAGTCAAGCTGATCCTGTTTGCTCTCCAAAAGTACTGAGATGCCTCTTCCATTGTTGGCATCTTGGTAGCCTTCTCTGTCCTTGCCTTCTCCTTCTTTGCTTGAGCATGCACAGAAGATGGTTCATCCTCATCCATAACCACTTGGTTGTCCTCAAAGTCTAGATAGATAGGCATGTGATCCTTGTCCAACAAGTATGTGCCAGTGCCCATCTTGGAGTTAATCAGCTCCTGGATCTGTGGGGCATACCCATAACTTCTCTTTTTGTTAGCAGTTGTCCTCTTGATAGTTTCAACTATAAGACTCATGACCTTGAACTTTTGTGGCACATCAAATAAGTGTAGCAGATTTATTGCATGGCCTCTGATCATGTTGTGATCACCTGACTTGGGCAATAGAGTGTGCCTCAGGATCCAGTTGATGGTTGGCAGTCCTGACAGAAGGTAATGTACTGATCCAAACTTGTGTGTCTCAACAGCAGCATCTGGGATCTCCTTGTACATATGTGCCATAGTGTTGTGATCCATCTTCTTCTTGGCATAGACATCCAAGTCATCCTCTTTCTCCTTAGGTGCATTGATCAGATTAGCCCATTCTTCAATTGATGATTGGTACCTAGTACCTTCAGACATCCATACTATCCTGCCATCTAGATAGAAGTGAGCTGTGGAGTAGAATTGCATTATGAGCTCATCATTCCACTTTGTGAGCTTCTGCCCAACAAAGTCTACTACTCCACAAGCACTAAAGCTGTCATACACACCAGGATAATGTTCTTCATTCTCCTTCATGTAGGTCTTGTCAACCCACCTCATGTCACACACTATTGGCTTCTTGTCCAGCAACACCGTCTCATACAAATCCTGCTGTTCCTTTGTATGGAACCTGTAGTCAACAGCAGTTCTCCTCCTGACTGCATAATGATCAGTCAACCTCCACTGTCTGAGTCCTGCATCCTTTCTCAGCTTCATGTTCTCAGCCATAGGATGGGCATCATTATGATCTAGAATTTTTGGCTTCAATTTTCTTAAGACATGCTCTTCCTCATCTTCTTCTTCAGCAACAGTTTCAGGCACTGGGGCCTTGTTCTTCTCAGCAGCAGATATGTTCCTGGTATTCCTCTTAGGTGCAGTCTTGGGCTTGGAGGCAGCCTTGGGTGCTTCTTTGGGCTTTGATGAAGCAGCCCCTGTCCTGATAGCATCACCCATAAGCTTCTGAGCTTTGGGTGCTGGTGCAACAACCTCTTCTTCTTCCTCTTTAGAGTCTCTCGTCATAGAGGGATTTCCAAGAACCTTGGCAGTAGTGGTTCTGACTCTCTTTTTCTTCTTGTCTTGCCCAACAGCTTCATCTTCTGATTCAATGGTAAACTTCATGGTTTCCCCTGTGGCAACCTTCCTAGGTTTGGAAGTGGGAATCCTTCTTGCAGGTGCCTCTTTGGGTTCAGATTCCAAAGGTACTTGAGTGGAGGCTCTGGCTTTAGACATGGGAGTTCTCTTTGTAGGTGCTTTGGTCTTCATACCAGGCTTAGTGGCAGCAGCTGTGCCATACTCCTTCTTGAGCACCTTCTTCTTAGAAGTGACCTCACCCTCCACAGCCACATAGTCTTCATCCTCACATTCTGAGGTTCTATTTTTTCTTGCCCTGGTGGCAGCTTTGGGTAAGTTGCTTGGGGTGCTCCTGCTACCCTCATCAGAGCTGCTAGAGGGACTAGTGCCCTCACTCACTTGAACCTGCTCCTCTGACTTGTTCTGGCTGTCACTTTGATCAGACATATTGCAAACATTGACAGCAGACCCGGTGAATAGATATAGATGACATAGAGTGGATGAGCATCACAAAAAATAGAGTTTTTGCAAAAGAATGAGTCAAAAACTTAGTTTTAGTTTTCCACAGAAAGCATTTCGGATCAACCGATTTGTAAACTCGATGATACCGAAGCAGATTTGGGAAATTAAACTAGTGAACTCGGTCAGACCGAGTCACAGTTCGGTGGCACCGAGACTGCTAGGGTTTCACAAAGTCCTGAACTCGGTCACACCGATTTGCAATTCTCGGTCAGACCGAGAATCACATGTGCAATGGCCTTAGCCGAATCGGTGGAACCGAGTTCTACAACTCGGTGGGTCCGAGATGGTTTTGGCGGAAACCTAACCCTAAATTTTCAATTCATCTCTAATCTACTGAGTGTTTTGACTGGATAGGATAGTTTCAATCGTGCCAAGATTCATGGCGAACACAATGTGCTAGGAATCAGATGGGGATAGCACAGTGATCGAGTCCATACCCTAGTTCGGCGATGAACTCGCTACGGCGGCAACGGTGGGGATGATTTTCGTTGACGGCGGCGGAGACCAGCGACTAGAGGCAGCTGGCGACGAGGAGGATGATACGGAGACCCTGGAGGCAGAGCGGGATAAGTGCGGGCGAAAGAGTTCAGAGAAAATTTCCAAAGTTTTGCCCATGGGTATATATAGCCCGACCCTGTCGGTGTGACCGAGTGGAACAACTCGGTGGCACCGAGATGCATAACTGCTGACAGTTACAACAACTCGGTGTGACCGAAAAGTTCAAATCGGTTGCACCGAGATTGAAAACCTAGATCGACTTAGTGATCTCGGTATGACCGAAATGGAAGAATCGGTCAGACCGAAACGCACAAAGAAGTTTTGGAAGTTTAAGTCTATGACGAATCGGGGACTCTGAGTGCTCCTCACACAGAGTAGTTCGAATCTGACTTGATCAAATTTTGTTATGTAGCATGAATAGAGTTTGAGACAAGAAAAGCATAGATAGCTAGAGAAGGTTATTAGGCATTCTTGTCCATCCACTTGGCAAATGGAAAAAGAAACCAATCAATCAAAATAACAAGTGGATGTCCTTGAATGAGTAAAATATGCAACCAACATGCTCACACAATAAAATGGCAAATGAAATATGTGGCAAAGCATGCACAACCAATTCTAGCATCTATCAAGCAATTGGCGATGACTAGGTCATCTATATATGAGTATATTGACTTAGGAGTCAAATGAGAACATTTGATCACAGGTCATACTCATTGTTTAAGCTCAAGTGGGATTACCACTTTTACATAATGCATTGATGTGTTCACACCATTTGAGTTGCTTTGACTCAATTCTTAGAGTAAAGCTCCCCCTAGATGTGAGATCCCCCCTAAGAGGGATGAACTAACCTTGGGTTTTATCGATGATGACTTCATGTAGGTGTTGAAGATGTGGATGCTCAACGTTTATGTAGATCATTTGGAGCAATCCTTTGGAGTGAGTTGCACTTTCAATACCTACATGGGTTAGTCCCACAAGGAACAAACAAGGATATCCATAGACATAGAGTGATGCACATACAAGATGATGTCTATGAGAGCATTAGGTTACCTTGTCCGTTGTCTTGCCAACAAGAGGGTTTGTGACTCCTTGAACTAGTGCAAGGTGTGGAAGTTGATTGCACTTGTTGTTGCCAAAATGATATGAGTGAAATATGTTGGCGGAGTCACCCTCAAGAACTCTCTAGTTCTTCTTCTTCGGGATCCACATCATCTTGATGGGAATCCTTGGAGTTGTAGTCATACTCAATGAAGTAGAACTTGACGTAGTCTTGGGAATCCACTTGACCAAGGCCTTAGGAGCTTATTCAAATGCATCAATCTCCTCTTGAAGCTTATCCTTGCCTTTTTGCTTGTGGTCTTGTGGTGGAAGATCATCTTGAGCTTGTGTCCCTTTGAAGGAAGTAGGATCATACTTCTCTTGTTGAGGAACAAACTTCATCTTGGGGTATTGATCTTCTTCCCACTCAACTCCATTGACATTGAACTTTTGTTCAAAACCAACACCTTGGTTCTTTCGGTGCCTTCCTTGATTGCGTACAATTTCCTCAAATTGCTTACTCCCGGCAAGGCTCTTGTAAACACCTTTCTCTATAATTCCCTTCAATAAGCTATTTTCTTGCTCAAGTGTAACTTGGCTAAGAGAATCATTAGTGGAATCCAGAGAACTACTAGAAGCAACATCATTTGATTTAGCATGATTATTGTTACTACTAGAGGAAGAATCCTTCTTGTTCTTGTTACTAGACTTGACTTGAGGCATGTAAGTAGATAAGAGTAAACGCTTGGCAATGTAAGAAGAACTTTTCTTACGAAGATCATCATTGATTGCCTTTAAGAACTCATGATCCTGCTCAAGGTTGAGCTTTTCAAAGCGTAACTTCTCATGAGTCCTTAAAAGTTCTCGATGATCTTCTAAGATAGTTTCATGAGCTAACTTAAGAGTGTTTAGTTCTTTAGTTAGAAGCTCAATCTTCTCCTTATCGTTGTCATTCGTTTTATCTTGATTAACATGATTAATTGACGTTTCATCATAGTATTCATCACTAGAGTTGTCAACAAGTAAATCATCATCACCTAACAAGTCATCTTCATCACTATTGAAATCAACATACTCGTGGTGTGTTACCTTTGGGCCTTTATCCATGAAGCATCTTCCAAGTCCTTCATTTGGTGAATCAAATATGTCGTAGGAGTTGGTTGACACAAGTGCTAGTCCGGCAACACCTTCATCTTGAGTATATTCGGAGTCGGAGTGATAGCTTCTCTCGGAGTGATTGTCGGAGTCGGAGCCGGATACCCATTCACCAACATGAGCTTGATGTCTTCGTTTTGTGTAGCTCCTTGATGATTTGTCCTTCCTTTCCGAATCCTTGCTTCTCCGGGATGTTCTTCGTTCATAACGATCATCTCTACACCTCCTATCTCTTGGTGGTGATTCTTCTCTTATAATTCTCCTCTTGGGTGATTCCTCTCTTATTTTGTAGGGTGTCGTACACTCATTGGAATAGTGTCCGGGTCTTCCACAATTGTAGCAATTGCGCTCTCGACTAGAAGATATTTTGTCATTGTAGGACCTTGACTTGGAGCTTCTCTCTTTGCTTCTACTCTTGTAGAACTTGTTGAAGTTCTTCACCATTAAGCTCAATTCTTCATTGAA
Organism: Triticum timopheevii; assembly: GCA_963921465.1. Taxonomy (NCBI): domain Eukaryota; kingdom Viridiplantae; phylum Streptophyta; class Magnoliopsida; order Poales; family Poaceae; genus Triticum; species Triticum timopheevii. The sequence goes on from OY997272.1 coordinate 424,359,095, forward strand.
GGTTTATTTCTCACTTGATCATGTGGGGGCTTCACATGAGGCTTTGTAAGCACCACTTGACTTGTTGTGAAGTTCCTCCTTATCCCTGAGTGACATCTCATGAGCAACAATTCTTCCAATGACTTCCGTTGGCTTGAGATCTTTGTAATTGGGCATCACTTGGATCAATGTGCACACGGTATCATATTTTCCGTCCAAAGCTCTTAGGATCTTCTTGATGATGAATTTGTCAGTCATCTCTTCACTTCCTAAGCCGGCAATCTCATTTGTGATAAGAGCAAGCGTAGAGTACATTTCAGCGACACTTTCACCATCCTTCATTTTGAACTTGTCAAGTTGACTTTGAAGCACGTCCAACTTGGATTCCTTGACAGAGTCGGTACCTTCATGCATATCAATCAAAGTATCCCAAATTTCCTTTGCATTCTCAAGACGGCTGATTTTGTTGAATTCTTCAGGGCACAACCCGTTGAAGAGGATGTCACAAGCTTGAGCGTTGTGCTGCAGCATCTTCAACTCTTCGGCGCTAGCTTCATGGTTTGGTTCTCTCCCATCAAAGAATTCACCTTGCAAGCCAATACACACAATAGCCCAAACGACGGGGTTATGTCCAAGAATATGCATTTTCATCTTATGCTTCCAACTAGCAAAATTAGTACCATCAAAGTAAGGACCTCTGCGGTCATAATTTCCCTCGCTAGACGCCATACTCTCCTAGGTTGTGAAACCAAGGCTATGACCACCAAAAGCTATGGAAATCAAAGCAAATGGAGACCAAAGCTCTAATACCACTTGTAGGATCGAAAGTATGTCTAGAGGAGGGGGGGTGATTAGACTACTTGACCAAATAAAAACTTATCCTTTTTCCAATTTTAGTCTTTGGCAGATTTTAGCTATCTTAGCCCAAGTCAAGCAATCTTAACACAATTCAAGCAAGCATGCAAAGAGTATATGAGCAGCGGAAAGTAAAGCATGCAACTTGCAAGAATGTAAAGGGAAGGGTTTGGAGAATTCAACACAACTGGAGACACGGATGTTTTTTTCGTGGTTCCGATAGGTGGTGCTATCGTACATCCACGTTGATTGAGACTTCAACCCACGAAGGGTAACGGTTGCACGAGTCCACGGAGGGCTCCACCCATAAAGGGTCCATGAAGAAGCAACCTTGTCTATCCCACCATGGCCGTCGCCCCAGAAGGACTTGCCTCACTAGCGGTAGATCTTCACGAAGTAGGCGATCTCCTTGCCCTTACAAACTCCTTGGTTCAACTCCACAATCTTGTCGGAGGCTCTCAAGTGACACCTAGCCAATCTAGGAGACACCACTCTCCAAGAAGTAACAAATGGTGTGTTGATGATGAAATCCTTGCTCTTGTGCTTCAAATGATAGTCTCCCAAACACTCAACTCTCTCTCACAGGATTTGGATTTGGTGGAAAGAAGATTTGAGTGGAAAGCAACTTGGGGAAGGCTAGAGATCAAGATTCATATGGTAGGAATGGAATATCTTGGCCTCAACACATGAGTAGGTGGTTCTCTCTCAGAAATGGCAAGTTGGAAGTGTAGGTTCGTTCTGATGGCTCTCTCCACGAATGAAGAGGAGGTGGAGGGGTATATATAGCCTCCACACAAAATCTAACCGTTACACACAACTTTCCAAACTCGGTGGGACCGAATTGAGAAACTCGGTCAGACCGATTCAGCAAATCTAGTGACCGTTAGGATTTTCGGTGGGACCGACATGCAACTCGGTAGGACCGATATGGTTAGGGTTAGGGCATAACGTAATCTCGGTGAGACCGATTACACAAACTCGATGGGACCGATTTTGGTAACAAGCTAACCAGAGAGTTGGTCAGGTAAACTCGGTGGGACTGGTTCGCTCATTTCGGTGGGACCGAAATGTTATGAAAAGGAAACAGGGAGTTTACATTGCAATCTCGGTGGGACCGATTGCTCATCTCGGTGGTACCGAAACATTACGAAGGGAAACAGGGAGATTACAATCCCATCTCGGTGAGACCGAGATCCCTATCGGTGAGACCGATTTGCCTAGGGTTTGTGGCAGTTGCTATGACATCTGAACTCGGTGGCGCCGGATAGAAAGAGTCGGTAGGGCCGAGTTTGACTTTTGGTTTAGGTCATATGTGGATGTGGGAAAGTAGTTGAGGGTTTTGGAGCATATCACTAAGCACTATGGATCAAGAACCTCATTAAGCAACACCTCGTCCCTCCTTGATAGTATTGGATTTTCCTATAGACTCAATGTGATCTTGGATCACTAAAATATAAAATGTAGAGTCTTGATCTTTGAGCTTGATCCAATCCTTTTATCCTTAGTATTTTGAGGGGTCCACTTTTCTCATCCATGCCATGCCATTCATTGAGCTTTTCCTGAAATATTTATCTTGGAATAATGTTAGCTCAATGAGCTATATGTTGTTAGGAATTACCAAAACCACCTAGGGATAGTTGCACTTTCAATACTCCAGTATTGTATAGAGGAAATAGGTCTCCCGTGCTAGCATGCTTGTTCACTTCATCGTTCAGGTATCATCCATATTGTGAGCGGAACCAAATTCTCGTGCATGCCCAATCAACGCCCTGCCGCGATTCATGGAGTGGTCATTCTGGTGCATTAAGTATGGCATGTAGATCATTCCACACTTGAGAAGAGGAAAAATGGAAAGGTAGAACGCGGCAGCAGAGGAAGAGAACGCTGGCTAACGAGGGTGGGAGGGGATCGAGCAGGAAGTTAATGCTCCACGCCTAAAGGTTTTGGGAAAACCTGATTTTCATAAGGTGACTTATACTCACCTAAACGGAGGGAGTATTCCTTAACCAGAGAATGTTGTGTCTCCCACTCACGCGCTCAAAAAAAAGCTACGACACATTTTTTTTATCTGTTTGCATAGGTCCCACCTATCAGGAATGATGGGCACGTACACGAACAGGTACGACTCATCAGTCTACCCGCATAGCCTTTTTGTTTAGTCTACCTAGTCGTCTAATCAACTGCCTGCACGCCACTTCTCCCATTTACTTCTCCATCAGGAACCGATTCTCCTCGGCTTCTTCACCTCCCCTTCGTCTTAATTTGCATCCAAACCCCACTGTGTTCACATTGTTTTAACCTCTTTAAATAATCATCTACTACTTCAGTTAGACTATCCATCTAATCCTAATTCTCCAAACCATAGCCCTCCGTTCCAGCGGTTCCAAATGGCGAAAGAGATCGAGATGTAGGTTTTTAGCGTCCAACATGTCCTCGTCGAAGGCTCGATGCGCATAGTTGCCACCGTCACCGTCCACCCACAGGTTGTTCGGCAGTGGATCAACAATGTATCCAACTCCCTCGAAAAGGTAGAGACGAGGGTCATCGGTCTCGACGCAGAGTACACGGAGCGTGCCCCTGGGAAGATCCAGCGCGACGCCGTCCTTCAGCTGTGCCTCGAAGATGATGTTTTGGTGTACCACATCATACACACGCCCTCCATACCAGGTGAGCTTCACGATTTCTTGTCTCGGGGGGACATATACTTCTGTGGGGCAGCCACCGAAGGGGACAAACAGAATCTGGAGCCATATAACCTTGATTTGAAAAGCATCGCTGACCTGCAAACCAGAATCAAAATTCCTGTAGAAGATTGTGATAAATAGACACCATCCCTATTCGACGTAGCAAATTTTGTGCTCGGTACAAATCTTCAGAAGGGTGACGAGACGGTGGCATTAAGGTCGTCTAGATGGGAGAATTATCCCTTAACGTACGAGCGGATAAAATATGCTGCCCTAGATGCCTGTGTGAGTTTCGAGATAGCTGCAAGGTCCAAAGAGCTTGTTGCGAAGCCGTCTCCCACAGAGAATGAGAACAAGAAGAAGATGTGACGCCCCCGATTCAATCGTACACTAATCATACACGCAAACGTGTACGATCAAGATCAGGGACTCACGGGAAGATATCACAACACAACTCTACAAATAAAATAAGTCATACAAGCATCATATTACAAGCCAGGGGCCTCGAGGGCTCGAATACAAGAGCTCGATCATAGACGAGTCAGCGGAAGCAACAATATCTGAGTACAGACATAAGTTAAACAAGTTGCCTTAAGAAGGCTAGCACAAACTGGGATACAGATCGAAAGAGGCGCAGGCCTCCTGCCTGGGATCCTCCTAAACTACTCCTGGTCGTCGTCAGCGGGCTGCACGTAGTAGTAGGCACCTCCGGTGTAGTAGTCGTCATCGACGATGTCGTCTGGCTCCTGGGCTCCAGCATCTGGTTGCGACAACCAGAGAGAAAGAAATGGGGGGGGGGGGGAAGGGGGAAGAAAGCAACCGTGAGTACTCATCCAAAGTACTCGCAAGCAAGGAACTACACTACATATGCATGGATATATGTGTAAAGGGCCATATCAGTGGACTGAACTGCAGAATGCCAGAATAAGAGGGGGATAGCTAGTCTTATCGAAGACTACGCTTCTGGTCACCGTCGTCTTGCAACAGGTAGAAGAGGGTAGTCTGAAGTCCTCCAAGTAGCGTCTCCAGTAGCATCGCATAGCATAATCCTACCCGGCGATCCCCTCCTCGTATCCCCAAGAGAGAGCGACCACCGGGTTGTCTGTGGAACTTGGAAGGGTGTGTTTTATTAAGTATCTGGTTCTAGTTGTCATAAGGTCAAGGTACAACTCCAAGTCGTCCTGTTACCGAAGATCACGGCTATTCGAATAGATTAACTTCCCTGCAGGGGTGCACCAACTTACCCAACACGCTTGATCCCATTTGGCCGGACACACTTTCCTGGGTCATGCCCGGCCTCGGAAGATCAACACGTCGCAGCCCCACCTAGGCAAAACAGAGAGGCCAGCACGCCGGTCTAAACCTAAGCGCGCAGGGGTCTGGGCCCATCGCCCTGAGCACACCTGCACGTTGCGTGGGCGGCCGGAAGCAGACCTAGCCTAGTGGCGTTCCAGTCCAATCCGGCGCGCGCCATTCCGTCGCTGACGTCTGAAGTGCTTCGGCTGATACCACGACGCCGGGATACCCATAACTACTCCCACGTAGATGGTTAGTGCGTATAGGCTCGTAGCCAACTCAGATCAAATACCAAGATCTCGTTAAGCGTGTTAAATATCCGCGAACGCCGAACAGGGCCAGGCCCACCTCTCTCCTAGGCGGTCTCAACCTGCCCTGTCGCTCCGCCACAAAGATCCACACAGAGGGCCGTCGGGACAAAGGTCCTTTCAGCCCCCAATCCGTGAATCACTCGCGGGTACTCTTCGAGCGGACCCGACTTTAGTCACCATCTGTAGTATGTATGTATGTATAGTATATACCCGTGATCACCTCCCGAGTGATCACGGCCCAATAGTATAGCAAGGCAGACTGACAAGAATGTAGGGCCAATGATGATAAACTAGCATCCTATACTAAGCATTTAGGATTGCAGGTAAGGTATCAACAGATGTAGCAACAATGTCAGGCTATGCATCAGAATAGGATCAACGGAAAGCAGTAACATGCTACACTACTCTAATGCAAGCAGTATAGAGGAGAATAGGCGATATCTGGTGATCAAGGGGGGGGGCTTGCCTGGTTGCTCTGGCAAGAGAGAGGGGTCGTCAACTCCGTAGTCGAACTTGGCAGCAGCAGGGTCGGTCTCGTAGTCTACCGGAGAGAAGAGGGGGAAGAAACAATGAATACCATGTAAACAGATGCATATCGATGCATGACAAGACAAGTAACGATGCTAGGCGTGCCCTAACGTGGTATGAGGTGGTACCGGTTAAGGGGGGAAACATCCGGGAAAATATCCCCGGTGTTTCGTGTTTTCGGACAGATGAACCGGAGGGGGAAAGTTGCGTGTTTGCTATGCTAGGGATGTGTGGCGGACAAACAGGCTGCGTATCCGGATTCGTCTCGTCGTTCTGAGCAACTTTCATGTTGAAATTATTTTAATCCGAGCTACGGTTTATTTAATATGATTTTCTAAAGTTTTTATTAGTTTCTGGAATTTAATTATTTATTTAATTAATTCGAAAATGATTTAATGACATCAGCATGATGTCATGCTGACATCAGCAGTCAACAAAGTTGACTTGGTCAACCTGACCAGTGGGTCCCGCTGTCATACTCTGTTAACTACTTAATCAATTTAATTAGTTTAAATAACAGATTAGTCAGGTTAATTAATTAATTTGGCTAATCTAATCAAGATTAATTAAGTTAATTAATCCTTTAACTAATTAATTAATTAATTTAATTATTATTATTATTACTATTTATTTATTTTTAACTAAAATGTTCTGGGCAGGGGCCCACTTGTCATAGGCCCCAAGGGCCTTTGCGGGTGCGGGTTACGGGCGTAACCCGAATAGGCGGGGGCGCTAGCCCGTTTGGGCGCACGCCCAGGTTACCAGGGGGCGCCGGCCATGGCGGGGTGCCGGAGCAGCACGGCGAGGGGGCGGGCACGCGCGGCGCAAGGCGCGCGCGGCCAAGGCAGCAGGCGCGAGCGAGAGGGGCCGCGGTGGTGCGTGGCGCGGTGGCTGGAGCGGGCGTCTGAAGGCGGGCGTCGGGCAGGGGCCGGCCGGCGCGTGCGGGACAACGTCGGCGGCCTCCGGCAGCAGCAGAGGCTGCAGCGGCAGTGCAGAGCGGCTGCGGGAGGTAGGGACGAGGCGGGGCGTGGACGCCAGTGCGCGGCGCGCGCGGCCTCGAAGCCAGCAGGGGAGGGGCGCACGGCGAGGACGACACGTTCGCGGGGAGCTCGGCGCAGAGGGCGCGCGGGGCACGGTGAGCGCGTGCTCACCGCGGGCGCGCGTGTGGGGTCGTCTACCGCGCGGTGACCGCGAGCGAGGCAGGAGGCAGAGAAGGGGAGAGGCCCAGGGCCTCACCAGCGTTGATGGGGAGAGGGGGCGCCGAGGCTTGCTGCCGGCCGGCGGGGAAGAGGTCGAGGACGCGAGGTCCGGCGAGGAGGGGGTCGAGGTGGCGTTCCGACGGCGGCGGGCTCGAGGACGAGGCGACGGCGAGTGGCGATGGTTGACGACGTCGGCCTCGGGGCGCCGCGGGCGTCGGGGGCGAGGCGGGTAGGTGACGGTGACGAGGCCCGACGCGTCGAGGCCGTGAGCCAAGCGGCGGTGGGGCGGCGCTGGGAACGGGCGCCGGTGTCGGGGAGCGCTGGGGTCGCGCAGGGCGGGCGATGGGTGGATCCCTGATCCAGATCGGGGGGGGGGGGGGGGGGAGTGGGAGGACGAAGGGATAGGGCTAGGGTTTGGTGTGGATCGGGGGATAAGGGAGTGTGTGTGTGTGGGGGGGGGGGGGGGGGCGGCTGGGCCGGCCTGGCTGGTTGCGGCCAGCTGGGTCGAGGCCCAGTGGGGGTTTCTGTTTTTATTTTATTTTTGCTTTGCCTTTTGTTTTCTTTTATTTCTTTTTCTTTTCTGTTTTATTTAGTTTAAAGCACTTAGGCACTTTGTAAAATTATGCTTTCTTCAAAGTAATTACTTTAGCAATATTGGTCACACACCGAACATTTTTGTTTAATATTTTAAAACTTTTATTGTTTGCCTCGATTTTAAATTCGAAATTCGAACTAGGTTTCGAACTAACGTGAGTTTATCCACAGTAACCGAGGTGACGTGGCATCATTAGCGGGGATCACTGTAGCGTAAGTATCCGGGCGTCACAATTCTCCTCCACTACAAGAAATCTCGTCCCGAGATTTAAGAGGTAGTGAAAGGGGGGAAGGTTTGGTAACGAATCTAGCGGGTCTTCTCATCCTGGCTTGCTCTTGTCGAAGAGGCCGGTCCAATATATTGATGTCTTCATTTCTCTGCTTTAGGTCATCATGATGAAGTCGGCGTCCTTTCTTCAGGAACTCCATCGTACTTACGAAAGAATAAAGAGTGGGCATTCTGGGAGAACAGACCTCTGCAAGGTCGTCTATCTGGTCGATAACATCGGGGAGGTGGCGGAAAGTAACTCTCGAATCGAAACTTAAGAAAATATCAAGAGAAAAGTAAGGAGGTATCCTGGGAAGTTTCGAGTGGGCAGGCAATCGTTCGATGCCTGTTATAGGGCGTGAAAGGGTCAAAACAACGGGAATAAGTATTGGGTCCAATATCAGACCTGAAGGTGGCTCATGAATTATATATGAGGCCGCGCACGAGGAACAACCTTGGGAATAGGGGGTGTACAGGAGAGTCAGGTTTCGATCCTGTGGAACTTGTGGGTTATGGGCCCACCATGTAGGAAGGGCGGTGACATCTTGCACGATCATAATGGCAAGGCATGTCAGAGGGTAGCCTGTCAGTTATGTCAGCAACAACGTCGGTACCAAGGGCGAGGGACAAAGAGAACCATTTTCCTGCTCGTTGAAACGAGGCAGACCAATAGGCAAAGTTCTCTTCCATCAGTGGTTATCGGAATGTTATCAACAATAGTAACAGGGTCTTACTGACAAAGTTGTACACCGAGATGTTTGCACAAGCAGGGAATTATTACTGCTTATATTATATAGATCACAGTAAGGGTTTAAACAAACCTATGGAAAGGGGAAAGTGTCTAACAGATTTAATCAAAACCATGGAAAGAAAAATGTGTTTAAACACATATTTCAGGGGTATATCCTTCCCAAGGACAAGCAGAGCATGATACCCATGACGGGATATAATTGTAGAAAACCCTTTAGGAAAGGGGAGAGAATTTTCATGGCATTACCCATACAATGATGTTTGGATAATTTGATTAAGAAAATTTAGCATTGTGCTTCAAGTGTTCTTATTGAAGATAGGAGTACCACATACATGCTTCGAGATAGCATTGACATGGTTTCCAAGCAAAGGTCGGACTTCGGATACACGAAGGATCCATCAAGATAAACTTATTAAACAAGGCATTCAATTGCCTCATGGAAAAATGGTTAACCTTGTTAAAAAGGAAACTATAACAATAGGGCCTCCGGCCAGGTGGGCTAGGCATGACATCACCTTACCGGGTCATAAAAGACCAATGTTATAATTCTTGGAAACATGTTCCAACCATCATATCTGACCGAGATTCAGATCTGATTGGTGTCAGGATACCTCAGACTCAGGATGCCTGAGAAGAAAGGTGCAACACAAATTGACGAAATGACATTTCAAGATTCTCAGGAAATGAACTATGGGAGCGGGTTCTTGAAGCAACAGTTCTTCCTTAAACCAAGGAGAGGATGAGGGGGTAGCTGATGGAATCAACGAAAATCCTCGAGATTTCCAAAAAGGTGGGTTTCCACAATTATGTGAACAAGGAGATAACATTAGTGAGATCTAATGATAATATGATGTATGCTTGAGGAAAACATACACAGTTAAACATTGGTTAAAGGTGCAACCGAAATATGGGACTAGGTAGCACGATCAATGATAGAAGGACGATTCAATAATCGACGGTCTAAGAACGAACTGTCGATCATTAACTTCAAAGCAATAGGGTTGCTAGAAGTACAGAACTCAAACAGCATCTATTGGTATGCTGGTTAAAAACAGCACGGGGACCAAGGAAGAATGATGATGGTGAGAAGTATCACCATACCAAGAATTCTTAAGAGGTGGTGAAATTCCCACGACATCCTTGACATAAAGGATGGTAATACTCCAAGGTAAAGAAAAACAATTGCTGGATAGCAAGGAACTCAAGGTATAACACAAAACACGAACAAGTTTGTGTTGAACGGAAGGCAATAAAGTGGTCGCGGATAACACCAATCATCGAGGGCAAGGATGGTATTTCTCATCGTGATTTCAATAGATCTCTTGGAAGAGCTCAGAATGTTGATGATATTCACGACACATTTGTCATGAGAGTTCATGAAGATGTAATCGATCGGCGATGACATCAAGTCAAAGTAATGATAAAGTGAAAGGTTATTGGAACCAAGGGTACGACACAAACTCGAAACCAAGCTTGTTGTTCAAGGAGAAATGATATGACGATGATGATCGACGTAAGGTTAGTACATCGTCGAAAATTGTGCTCCGGGAAGAAGGACCGGGTAGCACAGTTAAAATTAGCTCGATAATGATATAGCCGATCAGGCTAGGAATGACTTGAAGGATTAATAAATTTGTAAGCAGTGATGGGTTCAAATACTTGTTGAATCGCAATGCGAACTCGATTCAGTTATCGGTGTCTTTGAGTGTATAATAACTCAGAGCCCGTGAAAAATTGGAATCAGTGGGAAGGTAGCACTTGATGAAGAACTCATAAGAAGTTATGCAGTTCCATGATAATCTTGAGATACCAGGGGTAATACTCGACACAAGACCAAAGTAAAGATTGGACGGGTGTATTGATCCATAGAAGACAATTGTTTTAACTTGTCCGAGAAATGGAATCAAAGAAGAACAATCATGGTCGGAACCACGGTTGCAAGGGATCAATTCACAGATACCATATGTTAGTTATCAAGGAAATAGTTATTATTACAAGAAGCTCCCATGATAGGATATACATTGCGTCCATGGGCATGAACACAAGGTTCAAGGTCGACTCCCACTTCCTCAATACATAATCTTTCATTCACTTCGCACCTTCAACGAAATCGTGTGTTGAAATTTTATCTGACATAACACTAGTAGAGTATGACCCGTAGTAGTTTCCGGGTTCACACAATTTAGAGAAAGCATATGTCCAACCCATCGGGCCTCTTAGGAACATATACCACAAACTTCAGGAGTAAATAACACAAGCTCGATAGCAGAGCATGGTTGACAAAGCAGGGGATACAATTTACCAAAGGCGGTATACATCCTAGGAAAGGCTCAAGGTTATTGAATATGAAGGACATTGTCGGATAAAATCCAACAAAGGATCTGGGGTGAGTATCGGCACACAACCAGTGGAAGAAGCAAGGCAATTACATTGGATTATAGAAACAACTGAATAACTTAGAGCTCAATTGCTAAGGAATTATGCTTTACAAAGTGAAGGATCAGAAGCAGACGCTCTGATCAAGGATGGATAAGTTCAATAGACTTAGGGGCACAATCGACGACAATTTAATTGGCGAGAACCAGCTCATGATTAAAACGACGTCTGAGCCAGAAGGAAGAATTCTGGGATCTGTTTGAGGATTCCAAGCATTCGCAACAAATCGAATCAATGGACTCAAAATGACAATGACAATGGATGTCAACAAGATTACTAGACTTATGGGATTAACCATAATGCAAGCAATCAAGAATTTCAAGAGCAATAGGATGCTCAAGATTTACGGAAGATCGAATGGTACTTCGAATTCTTTTGCAAAACACTTGATCAGTGGGGGTGAGCGGATACTCAGTAAGTGTGGGAATTTATCTGTAGGGGTATTCATTCGGCAAAGAACCGCAAGGCAATAAGCTCAAGGGTTCTCAAAAAGTTGGAGAAATAATTCGTTGCATCTTGTAATAACAAGATCAACGGGGAATGATTGTATCAATGGCAAGTGCACGTGGTTGTCCATAGGGGTTTATCGATGGAAGGGAATTACAATAGCAATGGCACAAAGTCTCGAAAGATCATCGTAGAGTATCTTCCGAATCTTCCGATGCAGCAAGCGATCATCTGGAGTGAGGGGCTCTCCGGGAGAAAGTATTTTACGAGAACCTAGAGTCAGAGTTAGCAAAATCATTTAAACCCGAATAGAAGAGAGTTCAAAGACCCAGAGTATAGATCAAGGAGTAAAAGATCCTAATACCACCCAATGGCGACGTGGGCCCGTAAGGCACACAGCCATGTTAGTAAAAGTTTTGCAATGACTAGACTCGACTTCGGCCAAGGAGTGTGGAAAGGGGATTCCTACAGGCAGTCGGCTCTGATACCAACTTGTGACGCCCCCGATTCAATCGTACACTAATCATACACGCAAACGTGTACGATCAAGATCAGGGACTCACGGGAAGATATCACAACACAACTCTACAAATAAAATAAGTCATACAAGCATCATATTACAAGCCAGGGGCCTCGAGGGCTCGAATACAAGAGCTCGATCATAGACGAGTCAGCGGAAGCAACAATATCTGAGTACAGACATAAGTTAAACAAGTTGCCTTAAGAAGGCTAGCACAAACTGGGATACAGATCGAAAGAGGCGCAGGCCTCCTGCCTGGGATCCTCCTAAACTACTCCTGGTCGTCGTCAGCGGGCTGCACGTAGTAGTAGGCACCTCCGGTGTAGTAGTCGTCATCGACGATGTCGTCTGGCTCCTGGGCTCCAGCATCTGGTTGCGACAACCAGAGAGAAAGAAAAGGGGGGGGGAAAGGGGGAAGAAAGCAACCGTGAGTACTCATCCAAAGTACTCGCAAGCAAGGAACTACACTACATATGCATGGATATATGTGTAAAGGGCCATATCAGTGGACTGAACTGCAGAATGCCAGAATAAGAGGGGGATAGCTAGTCTTATCGAAGACTACGCTTCTGGTCACCGTCGTCTTGCAACAGGTAGAAGAGGGTAGTCTGAAGTCCTCCAAGTAGCGTCTCCAGTAGCATCGCATAGCATAATCCTACCCGGCGATCCCCTCCTCGTATCCCCAAGAGAGAGCGACCACCGGGTTGTCTGTGGAACTTGGAAGGGTGTGTTTTATTAAGTATCTGGTTCTAGTTGTCATAAGGTCAAGGTACAACTCCAAGTCGTCCTGTTACCGAAGATCACGGCTATTCGAATAGATTAACTTCCCTGCAGGGGTGCACCAACTTACCCAACACGCTTGATCCCATTTGGCCGGACACACTTTCCTGGGTCATGCCCGGCCTCGGAAGATCAACACGTCGCAGCCCCACCTAGGCAAAACAGAGAGGCCAGCACGCCGGTCTAAACCTAAGCGCGCAGGGGTCTGGGCCCATCGCCCTGAGCACACCTGCACGTTGCGTGGGCGGCCGGAAGCAGACCTAGCCTAGTGGCGTTCCAGTCCAATCCGGCGCGCGCCATTCCGTCGCTGACGTCTGAAGTGCTTCGGCTGATACCACGACGCCGGGATACCCATAACTACTCCCACGTAGATGGTTAGTGCGTATAGGCTCGTAGCCAACTCAGATCAAATACCAAGATCTCGTTAAGCGTGTTAAATATCCGCGAACGCCGAACAGGGCCAGGCCCACCTCTCTCCTAGGCGGTCTCAACCTGCCCTGTCGCTCCGCCACAAAGATCCACACAGAGGGCCGTCGGGACAAAGGTCCTTTCAGCCCCCAATCCGTGAATCACTCGCGGGTACTCTTCGAGCGGACCCGACTTTAGTCACCATCTGTAGTATGTATGTATGTATAGTATATACCCGTGATCACCTCCCGAGTGATCACGGCCCAATAGTATAGCAAGGCAGACTGACAAGAATGTAGGGCCAATGATGATAAACTAGCATCCTATACTAAGCATTTAGGATTGCAGGTAAGGTATCAACAGATGTAGCAACAATGTCAGGCTATGCATCAGAATAGGATCAACGGAAAGCAGTAACATGCTACACTACTCTAATGCAAGCAGTATAGAGGAGAATAGGCGATATCTGGTGATCAAGGGGGGGGGCTTGCCTGGTTGCTCTGGCAAGAGAGAGGGGTCGTCAACTCCGTAGTCGAACTTGGCAGCAGCAGGGTCGGTCTCGTAGTCTACCGGAGAGAAGAGGGGGAAGAAACAATGAATACCATGTAAACAGATGCATATCGATGCATGACAAGACAAGTAACGATGCTAGGCGTGCCCTAACGTGGTATGAGGTGGTACCGGTTAAGGGGGGAAACATCCGGGAAAATATCCCCGGTGTTTCGTGTTTTCGGACAGATGAACCGGAGGGGGAAAGTTGCGTGTTTGCTATGCTAGGGATGTGTGGCGGACAAACAGGCTGCGTATCCGGATTCGTCTCGTCGTTCTGAGCAACTTTCATGTTGAAATTATTTTAATCCGAGCTACGGTTTATTTAATATGATTTTCTAAAGTTTTTATTAGTTTCTGGAATTTAATTATTTATTTAATTAATTCGAAAATGATTTAATGACATCAGCATGATGTCATGCTGACATCAGCAGTCAACAAAGTTGACTTGGTCAACCTGACCAGTGGGTCCCGCTGTCATACTCTGTTAACTACTTAATCAATTTAATTAGTTTAAATAACAGATTAGTCAGGTTAATTAATTAATTTGGCTAATCTAATCAAGATTAATTAAGTTAATTAATCCTTTAACTAATTAATTAATTAATTTAATTATTATTATTATTACTATTTATTTATTTTTAACTAAAATGTTCTGGGCAGGGGCCCACTTGTCATAGGCCCCAAGGGCCTTTGCGGGTGCGGGTTACGGGCGTAACCCGAATAGGCGGGGGCGCTAGCCCGTTTGGGCGCACGCCCAGGTTACCAGGGGGCGCCGGCCATGGCGGGGTGCCGGAGCAGCACGGCGAGGGGGCGGGCACGCGCGGCGCAAGGCGCGCGCGGCCAAGGCAGCAGGCGCGAGCGAGAGGGGCCGCGGTGGTGCGTGGCGCGGTGGCTGGAGCGGGCGTCTGAAGGCGGGCGTCGGGCAGGGGCCGGCCGGCGCGTGCGGGACAACGTCGGCGGCCTCCGGCAGCAGCAGAGGCTGCAGCGGCAGTGCAGAGCGGCTGCGGGAGGTAGGGACGAGGCGGGGCGTGGACGCCAGTGCGCGGCGCGCGCGGCCTCGAAGCCAGCAAGGGAGGGGCGCACGGCGAGGACGACACGTTCGCGGGGAGCTCGGCGCAGAGGGCGCGCGGGGCACGGTGAGCGCGTGCTCACCGCGGGCGCGCGTGTGGGGTCGTCTACCGCGCGGTGACCGCGAGCGAGGCAGGAGGCAGAGAAGGGGAGAGGCCCAGGGCCTCACCAGCGTTGATGGGGAGAGGGGGCGCCGAGGCTTGCTGCCGGCCGGCGGGGAAGAGGTCGAGGACGCGAGGTCCGGCGAGGAGGGGGTCGAGGTGGCGTTCCGACGGCGGCGGGCTCGAGGACGAGGCGACGGCGAGTGGCGATGGTTGACGACGTCGGCCTCGGGGCGCCGCGGGCGTCGGGGGCGAGGCGGGTAGGTGACGGTGACGAGGCCCGACGCGTCGAGGCCGTGAGCCAAGCGGCGGTGGGGCGGCGCTGGGAACGGGCGCCGGTGTCGGGGAGCGCTGGGGTCGCGCAGGGCGGGCGATGGGTGGATCCCTGATCCAGATCGGGGGGGGGGGAGTGGGAGGACGAAGGGATAGGGCTAGGGTTTGGTGTGGATCGGGGGATAAGGGAGTGTGTGTGTGTGGGGGGGGGGGGGCGGCTGGGCCGGCCTGGCTGGTTGCGGCCAGCTGGGTCGAGGCCCAGTGGGGGTTTCTGTTTTTATTTTATTTTTGCTTTGCCTTTTGTTTTCTTTTATTTCTTTTTCTTTTCTGTTTTATTTAGTTTAAAGCACTTAGGCACTTTGTAAAATTATGCTTTCTTCAAAGTAATTACTTTAGCAATATTGGTCACACACCGAACATTTTTGTTTAATATTTTAAAACTTTTATTGTTTGCCTCGATTTTAAATTCGAAATTCGAACTAGGTTTCGAACTAACGTGAGTTTATCCACAGTAACCGAGGTGACGTGGCATCATTAGCGGGGATCACTGTAGCGTAAGTATCCGGGCGTCACAGAAGAAGAAGACGAAGAAGAAGAAGAAGAAGAAGAAGAAGAAGAAGAAGAAGAAGAAGAAGAAGAAGAAGAAGAAAAGGTTGCACCAACAGGAGGGCATTATGGATGGATGAACTATTTCCTCTCTTGTAAAAAAAATTATTCCCTCTCGGTGTATATTGATATAGATGGACTATTTCGTTGGTGTGCATGTCTTTTGAACAGAGTAGTAGCATGGGTCCGCTTGACTATAAGGAACTATTTATCCGCATATATAGCTTTCTCTGCTACTCCTTCCAGTGATCGGTATGCAGTGCATGTGTCCATAGACATGACAGCTTGTCCATGGAAGTTCAACTACGGTGACCATCACGTTTCATCTCGTGATTCCCACGACGCCTCTCCAACCCGCGGCACCCCGCCCCCCGACGTGCGCCTCACTCCTCTCGGCCGCACCGCCCCTCTGTCTTTGTGTGCATGACCCGTGGGCCACCTAAAATGCGGCGAGCATCAAGTTTCTACCACAGCCACCCGCGATTCCCACGACGCCGCTCGAACCCACGAAACCACACGTCCCCCGACCTGCGGCTCACCCCTCTTGGCCCTACTGCCCCTCTGCCTTCGGGAGCATTACATGTGGACCAGTCACCTATCGAGTCCACATGTTATTGACTCAAAGTTAGGTGTAGTAAGGCGCTGAAGCTCAGTCCCGACGACCCTGAGAGAGAAATGTAACTCCTCGCTAGGGCTTGTGGTGCTCCCGCAGCACGAACCCGTGCCAACTCGAGATTTGTTTCTTTGCTATACATGCACGCAACGATTTAATGGACATTGTAATCTCAACATGTGATGGGGAGCTCTAAATTTGAATTTGAAACTTATAAAACGAAAAGATTCAAAACAAATAAACTGGGAGAGAGGGAGTATATCGTAGGATGTGTCCCATACAAAATAAGTCCCCTGGTTTGTCACCGCGAAGATGTGGTTAGAAAGGAGCACAACGTCTTCCTACTCGTACGACAACAAATCGGCCGCAGATAGCATGGTCCACCTTTGACTGCCATGTGCAAGGTTTGTGCTATCTTTTCCATCGTACCAATTCATGCGGTGGCCCGTTGCATGGCTGATCCCAATGTTGGACAAAGGTTCTACGGGAACGGTGTCACCGTTGTAAATGTTGTGCAAATTGATGTTGGTATCCTGCCGTACATATGCAAGCCAATCTTCACCCGCACCAAGCCTAGCCTGTGAAATAGTGGGCAGGGGTAGAATTAGGAAATGGACACGAAAGTAGTCTTTAGAATGCATTTACTACGTGATCAAACTCATCTTACCTGCTCATCGGAGGAAATCCGAGTGCCCCTCAACGTCGACATCTCAAGGAGCGTCAACTTGCAACTACGGCCACGCCGCGCTGGAGAGACCCCCAAGGAAACATCCTCGTGCGTTCCATGGAACATCAAGATGCATTTGTATGAGTAGTTTATCTTGTGAGAGAAAAGGATGAATGAGGGAAGGCCTCTAGAGATAGAGATGGACACTACTACTACCAATGTGCTGGCCCGTGCGTTGCAATGGATCCAAACTAGTAGAATAATACTTGTTCACGTGCTTGAAATATAAACACTCTAGTTTTGATATACATGTGTCAGCAGACACGACAGCTTGTCCATGGAAGTTGAACCACGGCGACCATCACGTTTCCTGTTTCTACCACTGCCACACCCAGAGCGATTCCCACGACGCCACTCCAACCCACGGCACGACGTCCCCCGACGTGGACATGGATCCTCTGACGTGGCTATCACTGCCTTGCCCTGCCTTTCCTTCGCTGACAGGTGGGACCCACACTTATGGGTCCCACATGTCAGTGACAGTATGGTAGGATTGTTTGCGTCAAGGGATCCTCATCCCCCCGACGTGCCCCTCATCCCTCTCGGCCCCACCGCTCCTCTGACTTTGTGTGCATGACATGCGGGCCAGCTGAACTGCGGCGACCATCAACTTTCTACCACAGACA
Source organism: Triticum timopheevii (assembly GCA_963921465.1). Taxonomy (NCBI): domain Eukaryota; kingdom Viridiplantae; phylum Streptophyta; class Magnoliopsida; order Poales; family Poaceae; genus Triticum; species Triticum timopheevii. Next base: position 424,376,717 of record OY997272.1, read on the forward strand.
CACCCGATTGGACGCGGTTTGCCTGCTCCACTGTTGTGCTCCGATCCGTACTCCCGCACCATCGAATTTTCATCCAGCGGCTATGACACATTTCATCCCGGGCATCAATCCTCAGCTGGAGTACTTATGTACTATAGGTAGTACCCGCCGGTGTGGCCATCTACGCCTCGTAACGCCCCAACGCCCAGCTATGGCACCCTCGCCACGGCCACGCCACCACCGGCTAGTTCATCTCGAACGAGTGAGTCGCGAACCACGCCACCACCATGAGAATGACATGTGGGCCAGCCGCATTTAAGGTCCGCATGTCATTGACTCATAGGCCGGGCACTAAGCCACTGAACTTCGGTCCCGTGGGCCCCGAGAGGGAAATGTAAGTCCTGCGGCAGGCCTTGTGGCGCCCCCGCAGTACGAGTGTTGGTGTCAAAACCGGCGGATCTCGGGTAGGGGGTCCCGATTAGTGCATCAAGGCTGATGGTAACAGGAAGCGAGGGACACAGATGTTTACCCAGGTTCGGGCCCTCTCGATGGAGGTAAAACCCTAGATCCTGCTTGATTAATATTGATGATATGGGTAGTACAAGAGTAGAAATACCACGAGATCGTAGAGGCTAAACCCTAGAAGCTAGCCTATGATGGTATGATTGTAATTGTGATCGGCCTTCTAAGGACCAACCTCTCCGGTTTATATAGACACCGGAGAGGGCTAGGGTTTACATGGACTCGGTTACAAGGAAGGAAACACAATATTCGGATCGCCAGGCTTGCCTTCCATGCAAAGGAGAGTCCCATCCGGACACGGGCCGAAGTCTTGAGTCTTGAATCTTCACGCTTCAATAGTCCGGACGTTGCACACAGTCCGGCTTTCCGGATACCCCCTAATCCAGGACTCCCTCAGTAGCCCCTGAACCAGGCTTCAATGACGATGAGTCCGGCGCGCAGTATTGTCTTCGGCATTGCAAGGCGGGTTCCTTCTCCGAATACTCCAAAGTAATTACTGAACACTTGACTCGTGTCCGGATCTCCACAAAATTGATCTTTACACACCGCTGTAGAGAGAATGATATTTCACAAATGCACTCTACTAACAACTTTTTCTGACGACGTGATGTTATTATGGTCGGATCATTATTCGAACCATTTTCCCACAACCAGCTACAGCGCCTATTGCGAGGCGGTTTCTTTGACACGTCTTGTCAAAGCAAAGATCGTGTCCCCTTATCACGGGATTCTCATCAATACGGGTATGGGTAATCTAACCGCGCCATCAATCGTGGCGCTTGGGAAACAAGCGATTCCCAACGGGCAAGTGGGGAGGCGCACCGCTTTCGGCGCCTTTATAAAGGGATAAGATTTCCCCATTTTTGCCCACGCCTTCTTCCTTCTTTTCCCACTCTTGCCCCCTCGAGCTCCAGCGCCCAAGCCCAAGTCTTCTCCACACAGCTAAACATGTCCGGAGCAGGAGGCAAGTGGGTGGCTTCCACCGTCAAGGAGAAGCACATCACAAATCTTTGGGTGGCCGAATACTTGGCCGCGGACGTAGCGCACTGGCTACTGGACGTCGGGCAGGTCATTCTGACCCCAGGACCCCACGAGAGGGTCGTATTCGTCGCCCACTTCGTCCGTGGACTGGGATTCCCACTCCATCCCTTCATCCGCGGGCTCATGTTCTATTACGAGCTGGATTTCCATGATCTAGCCCGGAACTTCGTCCTCAACATCTCGGCGTTCATCGTCGTTTACGAGGCCTTCCTCCGCATCCGGCCTCATTTCGGCCTATGGCTGCAAACCTTCTGCGTGAAGCCGAAGGTTGTAAGCGCCCAGCAAGCAGAGTGCGGAGGAGCCATGGTGGGCAAGATGCCTAACATCACCTGGCTGGATGGTTCCTTCGCGGAGACCGTAAAAGGATGGCAATCGGGGTGGTTCTACATCACCGAGCCGCGCGGTGCCAACTGGGCAGCGACCCCCGAGTTCCGATTCGGAGCCCCCATGCGACTCACCTCCTGGGAAAAGAAGGGCCTGTCCTGGGGCGATCCTATGGAGCTGACCGGACTCCAGAGATGCATCAAGAGCATGAAGGACAAGAACATCAAACTTGTCAACGTAATCCAGGTCATGCTCGTTCACCGTATCCTGCCCTGCCAAAGGCGGGCAGTCAACCTGTGGGAGTTCGTCCCGGCCGAACATCAGACGCTCCGGAAGCTGTACGACATGACGCACAAAGGCGCATGGAAGGTGCTGTTCAAGGCCTCTGAAGTACCCCCTCCCACATCCGAGGACCGCGGGCTTCACACCGTGCGGGCTCCTAGTCAGGTGAGTTCTCAGACTACCACCGGACCCGGTTCTTCCCAATATATTCATGGGAGAGCCTTAAGTAGTTATGCATGTTTGCTTCAGGATTATGTGGAGACAGCAGAGCAGGTTTACTATCCAGCTCCGCTGCCAGAAGGCCCAGCTGATGCTCTCGTGACGGAGATGCTGGTCCCGGCACCGTACAAGGTGCCAGAGAAGAAGGCCGAGAAGAAGGCTCCGGGGACCCGAAAGGGTCTCCGGTGTAAGGTTGTGCCAGAAGCCTCGTCCAAAGACGACGAGGCAGACTCCTCCCACGAAGGGGAGGAGGAAGAAGAAGAAGACGCCCCATCCGGAAAGGATGAGGGGCCCGGGAAGGCGGACCAGGGGGGCGGAAAAGGCCCTCGGCGCAAGGCCGTCATACCCCTATCGTCTGATGACGACGAGACAGATTCCTCCCGCGGAGGCGGGGGGAATCAAGAAGAAATTCCCCGTCCCGCACTAGGGGGGAGAAGAAGAGAAAAGCTGCCCCGAAGGGGGAGGCTGGGGTGTCCAAGAAGGGGAAGGTGTCCCTTCCGGACTACTCTGCCACGGCCGCTCACAGCGAGGAGGGGTGGCTGCCCAGGGGGAAGCCCCCAGTGCAATCGTAAGTGTCCGCACTCCACCATAACTTCATTCTATAGCTTTTGTTTAACGCCGAACATGTGTGCAGTCCGGCCAGGGCTCACCCCAAGGTATCTTCCTCCGGGTCCCTGAGCGATTCGGAGATCAATTCGCTCCCACAGCCACTACTCCTCAACCCGCGGATGACACGGAGGTGTTGTCCCGAATGCTCCCAAAGTGGGGGGAGGAGACTCTGGAGACGCCCCGAGACGGGGTCCCAGATGTCAGACCCGCGGGGTTAAAGATCCCCGCGGATCGTGTCGATGAGGGCCACGGTAGGCCGGGCTCTCAGCCGAACACTGTCCCGGAACCTTCAATGGTTCTGAACTTAGGCGGACATCCCCTCATTAGGGAGGGCGAGCAGTCCGCCTCGAGGACTTCCGACGCGCCCGAGGCGCCGGATTGTCTGCTGGAAGCATTAGCACAACGCGGTTGATGTAGTCGTACGTCTTTACGATCCGACCGATCAAGTACCGAACGCACGACACCTCCGATTTCTGCACACGTTCAACTCGATGACGTCCCTCGAACTCCGATTCAGCCGAGCTTTGAGGGAGAGTTCCATCAGCACGATGATGTGGTGATGATGATGATGTTCTACCAACACAGGGCTTCGCCTAAGCACCGCTACGATATTATTGAGGTGGACTATGGTGGAGGGGGGCACCGCACACGGCTAAGAGATCCAAGGGATCAATTGTTGTGTCTATGGGGTGGCCCCCGTCCCCATATATAAAGGAGCAAGGGGGAGGCCAGCCAGCCTTGGGGCGCACCAAGGATGGGGAGGAGTCCTCCTCCTAGTAGGAGTAGGACTCCCCTCTTTCCTAATCCAACTAGGAGGAGGAAGGGGGAAGGAAGGAGAGGGAAAGGAGAAGGAAAGGGGGGGGCGCCCCCTTCCATAGTCCAATTCGGACCCCCTATTGGGAGCGGGCGCAGCTGCCCCTTGTGGACTGCCTTCCCTCTTCCCTATGGCCCATGTAGGCCCAATAGTCCCCCTGGGGGTTCCGATAACCCCCCGGCACTCCGATAAATACCCGAATCACTCGGAACCTTTCCGATGTCCGAATATAGTCGTCCAATATATCGATCTTTACGTATCGACCATTTTGAGACTCCTCGTCATGTCCCCGATCTCATCCGGGACTCCAAACTAGCTTCGGTACATCAAAACACATAAAATTATAATATAACCGTCATCGAACTTTAAGCGTGCGGACCCTACGGGTTCGAGAACTATGTAGACATGACCAAGACACGTCTCCAGTCAATAACCAATAGCGGAACCTGGATGCTCATATTGGCTCCCACATATTCCAAGATCTTTATCGGTCAAACCGCGTAACAACATGCGTTGTTCCATTTGTCATCGGTATGTTATTTGCCCGAGATTCGATCGTCGGTATCTCAATACCTAATTCAATCTCGTTACTGGCAAGTCTCTTTACTCATTCCGTAATACATCATCCTGCAACTAACTCATTAGTTGCAATGCTTGCAAGGCTTAAGTGATGTGAATTACCGAGTGGCCCCGGAGATACCTCTCCGACAATCGGAGTGACAAATCCTAATCTCGAAATACGCCAACCCAACAAGTACCTTCGGAGACACCTGTAGAGCACCTTTATAATCACCCAGTTATGTTGTGATGTTTGGTAGCACACAAAGTGTTCCTCCGGTAAACGGGAGTTGCATAATCTCATGGTCATAGGAATATGTATAAGTCATGAACAAAGCAATAGCAACATACTAAACGATCAAGTGCTAAGCTAGCGGAATGGGTCAAGTCAATCACGTCATTCTCTAATGATGTGATCCCGTTAATCAAATGACAACTCATGTCTATGGCTAGGAAACTTAACCATCTTTGATTCAACGAGCTAGTCAAGTAGAGGCATACTAGTGACACTATGTTTGTCTATGTATTCACACATGTATTATGTTTCCGGTTAATACAATTCTAGGATGAATAATAAACATTTATCATGAAATAAGGAAATAAATAATAACTTTATTATTGCCTCTAGGGCAAATTTCCTTCATTTCTAACCACATGCTCTAAGTGTTAACAGCCTTGAGTAAGTCAAAGTGAAGCATGCATGGTTATTCTCTCTCTTATTGGAAAAAGGAAAAGCGGTGTGCTCAAGAAAAGAAGAAGTTCCATTAAGTTTTCTTATTACTGGAGTCCTTAGGGCAGCCGCACTATTAAGAGGGGGTGCATCATAAAAACATCCAGGGAATCAACTTACCTTCTGACATTGATCTCACAACCTTAGTGTCATGATTCTGTTCAGGCCGGAACTTCCGGGGACCGAAAGGTCCGGGAAGCTTCCAGGGTACCTAGAAACACTTCACTTTTCGTGCAATCTCTCCGTGTAGCCCGGAACCTCTCCGGAACTTCCGTCTCCCGGAACTTCCGGGGCGGCCGGAACTTCCGGGTGCTGATACGTCTCCAACGTATCTATAATTTTTTATTGTTCCATGCTATTATATTACCCCTTTTGGATGTTTATGGGTTTTATTTTACACATTTATCTCATTTTTGGGACTAACCTACTAACCGGAGGCCCAGCCCGTATTGCTGTTTTTTTGCCTATTTCAGTATTTCAAAGAAAATGAATATCAAATGGAGTCCAAACGGAATGAAACCTTCGGGAGCGTGATTTTTGGAACGAACATGATCCAGAGGACTTGGAGTGCAAGTCCAGAAGCAGCCGAGGCGGCCATGAGGGTGGAGGGCGCGCCCACCCCTACAGGGCGTGCCCCCTATCTCGTGGGCCCCTCGGGCGGCCATCGACGTACTTCTTCCTCCTATATATACCCACGAACCCCGAAAGCATCCAGGGAGCCAACAAAAAACAATTTCCACCGACGTAACCTTCTGTATCCGCGAGATCCCATCTTGGAGCCTTCGTCGGCGCTCCGCTGGAGGGGGAATCGACCATGGAGGGCTTCTACATCAACACCATAGCCCCTCCGATGAGTTGTGAGTAGTTTACCATAGACCTTCGGGTCCATAGTTATTATCTAGATGGCTTCTTCTCTCTTTTTGGATCTCAATACCATGTTCTCCCCCTCTCTTGTGGAGATCTATTCGATGTAACTCTTTTTGTGGTGTGTTTGTCAAGATCCGATGAATTGTGGGTTTATGATCAAGTTTATCTATGAGAAATATTTGAAAATCCTCTGAATTCTTTTATGTATGATTGAGTTATCTTTGCAAGTCTCTTTGAATTATCTGTTTGGTTTGGCCTACTAGATTGATCTTCCTTGCAATGGGAGAAGTGCTTAGCTTTGGGTTCAATCTTGCGGTGTCCCAGTGACAGCAGGGCAGCAAGGGACGTATTGTATTGTTGCTATCAAGGATAAAAAGATGGGGTTTATATCATATTGCTTGAGTTTATGCCTCTACATCATGTCATCTTTCTTAATGTGTTACTTTGTTCTTATGAACTTAATACTCTAGATTCATGCTGGATAGCCGTCGATGTGTGGAGTAATAGTAGTAGATGCAGGCAGGAGTCGGTCTACTTGTTGCGGACGTGATGCCTATATACATGATCATGCCTAGATAATCTCATAATTATTCGCTTTTCTATCAATTGCTCGACAGTAATTTGTTCACCCACCATAATACTTATGCTAGCTTGAGAGAAGCCACTAGTGAAACCTATGGCCCTCGGGTCTATCTTTTATCATATAAGCTTTCAATCTACTTTTATTTGCATCTTTACTTTTCCAATCCATATTATATAATACCAAAAGTATATTTATCTTATCATACTATCTCTATCAGATCTCACTTTCGCAAGTGGCCGTGAAGGGATTGACAACCCCTTTATTGCATTGGTTGCGAGTTCTTTGTTTGTTTGTGTAGGTGCGTGGGACTTTTGAGGAGCCTCCTACTGGACTGAAACCTTGGTTCTCAAAAACTGAGGGAAATACTTACGCTACTATTGCTGCATCACCATTTCCTCTTCAAAGAAAACCAACACAAGCTCAAAACGTAGCAAGAAGGATTTCTGGCGCCGTTGCCGGGGAGGTCTTCGCTCAAGTCAAAATATACCAAGTACCCATCACAAACTCATCTCCCTCGCATTTACATTATTTGCCATTTGCCTCTCGCTTTCCTCTCCCCCACTTCACCCTTGCCGTTTTATTTGCCCTCTCTTTCCCAATTTTCTCCTCTCATTTTCGCTTGCCTTTTTCTGTTTGCTTGTGTGTTGGATTACTTGTCGCCATGGCGCAAGATAATACCAAATTGTGTGATTTCTCCAATACCAATAATAATGATTTCCTTAGTACTCTGATTGCTCCTCTTAATGATGTTGAGTCTTGTGAAATCAATACTACTTTGCTGAATCTTGTTATGAAAGATCAATTTGCCGGCCTTCCTACTGAAGATGTTGCTACCCATCTAAACAACTTTGTTGATTTGTGTGATATGCAAAAGAAGAAAGATACGGATAATGATATTGTTAAATTGAAGTTATTTCCATTTTCACTTAGAGATCGTGCTAAAGTTTGGTTTTCGTCTTTGCCTAAGAATAGTATTGATTCATGGAATAAGTGCAAAGATGCTTTTATCTCTAAGTATTTTCCTCCCGCTAAGATCACCACTCTTAGGAACGATATTATGAATTTTAAACAACTTGATCATGAGCATGTTGCCCAATCTTGGGAAAGAATGAAATTGATGATTTGCAATTGCCCTACTCATGGTTTGAATTTATGGATGATCATACAAAAAATTTATGCTGGATTGAACTTTGCTTCTAGAAATCTTTTAGATTCGGCCGCGGGAGGCACGTTTATGGAAATTACTTTAGGAGATGCTACAAAACTCCTTGATAGTATTATGGCTAATTATTCTCAATGGCACACCGAAAGATCTACTAGTAAAAAGTGCATGCTATAGAAGAAATTAATGTTTTGAGAGGAAACATGGATGAACTTATGAAGTTGTTTGCTACTAAAAAAACTCCTCTTGATCCCAATGATATGCCTTTGTCTACTTTGATTGAGAATAATAATGAATCTATGGATGTGAATTTTGTTGGTCGGAATAGTTTTGGAAACAATGCTTATAGAGGAAACTTCAATCCTAGACCGTTCCCTTGTAATTCCTCTAATAATTATGGAAATTCCTACAACAATTCTTATGGTAATTTCCATAATATGCCCTCTGATTTTGAGAATAGTGTGAAAGAATTTATGATCTATCAAAGGAATTTTAATGCCTTGCTTGAAGAAAAATTGCTCAAAGTTGATGATTTGGCTAGGAACATTGATAGACTTTCGCTTGATGTTGATTCTTTAAAACTTAGATTTACTCCTCCTAAGCATGATATCAATGAGTCTCTCAAAGCAATGAGAATTACCATTGATGAGTGCAAGGAAAGAACCGCTAGATTGCGTGCTAAGAAAGATTGCTTTGTAAAGGCGTGTTCTTCTAGTTTCAATGAAAATAATGATGAAGATCTTAAAGTTATTGATGTGTCTCCTATTAGATCCTTGTTTTGCAATATAAATCTTAATAATAATGGGACTGGAGATGAGTCAACTTTAGTTAGAAGGTGTCCCAATAATTCGGAGTTTTTAGATCTTGATGCTAAATTCGGTAAAAGTGGGATTGGAGAGGTCATGACTTTAAATAGCATTGAACCCACCATCTTGGATTTCAAGGAATTTGATTATGATAATTGTTCTTTAGAAGGTTGTATTTCCTTGTTGCAATCCGTTGTGAATTCTCCTCATGCTTATAGTCAAAATAAAGCTTTTACCAAACATATTGTTGATGCCTTAATGCAATCTTTTGATGGAAAACTTAATTTGGAAGTTTCTATACCTAGAAAACTTAATGATGAGTGGGAACCTACTATAAAGATTAAAATTAAGGATCATGAGTGTTATGCCTTGTGTGATTTGGGTGCTAGTGTTTCCACGATTCCAAAAACTTTATGTGATACTCTAGGTTTCCATTATCTTGATGATTGTTCATTAAATTTGCACCTTACGGATTCCACCATTAAAAAGCCAATGGGAAGGATCAGTGATGTTCTCATTGTTGAAAATATAAATTTTGTGCCCGTAGATTTTATCGTTCTTGATATAGATTGCAATCATTCTTGCCCTATTATTCTTGGTAGACCTTTCCTCAGAACGATTGGTGCGATTATTGATATGAAGGAAGGGAATATTAGATTCCAATTTCCATTAAGGAAAGGCATGGAGCACTTTCCAAGAAAGAAAATTAAATTACCTTATGAATCTATCATGCGGGCTACTTATGAATTGAGTGCCAAAGATGGCACTACTTAGATCCATCCTCGCTTTTATGCCTAGCTAGGGGCGTTAAACGATAGCGCTAGTTGGGAGGCAACCCAATTTTATTTGTGTTTTTTGTTTCTGTTTAGTAATAAATTTTGCGTCTACCTTCTGTTTAGATGTGTTTTTATGTTTTAAATTAGTGTTTGTGCCAAGTAGAACCTACAGGATAACCTATGGTGATAGTTAATTTGATTCTGCTGAAAAACAAAAACTTTGCGCGCACGAAATTAGTTTTGTTAAATCATAGAAACATGATTTTGCGTTGATTCTTTTTGCTGTAGATCAATAGGAAAATTTCCCAGGACTTCCTATTTTGGTAGGATTTTTAGAGTTCCATAAGTATTCGTAGGTTACAGATTGCTACAGACTGATCTGTTTTTGACAGATTCTGTTTTTCGTGTGTTGTTTGCTTATTTTGATGCATCTATGGCTAGTATTAAGTGGTATGAACCATATAGAACTTGGAATACAGTAGGCTTAACACCAAAGTAAATAAAGAATGAGTTCATTATAGTACCTTATGTGGTGGTTTTGCTTTCTTTCACTAATGGAGCTTATGAGATTTCCTGTTGAGTTTTGTGTTGTGAAGTTTTCAAGTTTTGCGTAAAGTTTTGATGGGCTATGGAATAAGGAGTGGCAAAAGCCTAAGCTTGGGGATGCCCATGGCACCCCAAGATATTCAAGAATAGCCAAAAGCCTAAGCTTGGGGATGCCCCCGGAAGGCATCCCCTCTTTCGTCTTCGTTGATTGGTAACTTTACTTGGAGCTATATTTTTATTCGCCACATGATATGTGTTTTGCTTGGAGCGTCATGTATGATATTAGTATTTGCTTTTTAGTTTTCCACAACCATACTTGCTGTACACACCTTTTGGGAGAAGCCCACTTGATTAGCATTTGTTAGAATACTCTATGTGCTTCACTTATATCTTTTGAGCTAGATAGTTTTTGCTCTAAGTGCTTCACTTATATGTTTTAGAGCACGGTGGTGGCTTAATTTTGTAGAAATTGCTAGTCTCTGATGCTTCACTTATATTATTTTGAGAGTCTCTTAGAACATCATGGCATTTGCTATGGTTATAAAATTGTTCCTAGAATGGTAGGCATCCAAGTTGGGTATAATAAAACTATCATAGGAAGTGAATTGGATGCTATGATCAACTTGATACTTGTATTTGTTTTGAGATATGGAGGTAGTGATATTAAAGTCATGCTAGTTGGGTGATTATTAATTTAAAGAATGCTTGTGTTGAAGTTGGCAAGTCCCGTAGCATGCACTTATGGTGAAAGTTGTGTAACAAGTTTATTGGATAGGGTGCTCTTTTGATTGCCTTCCCTTGAGTGGAGGTCGGGGGCGCGCGATGGTTAACTCCTACCAACCTCCCCCTAGGAGCATGCGTAGTAGTACTTTGCTTCTTGGGCTAATAAAACTTTTGCAATAAGTATATGAGTTCTTTTTACTAATGTTGAGTCCATGGATTATACGCACTTTTACCTTTCCATCATTGCTAGCCTCTTCGGTACCGTGCATTGCCCTTTCTCACCTTGAGAGTTGGTGCAAACTTCGCCGGTGCATCCAAACCCCGTGATACGATACGCTCTATCACACATAAACCTCCTTATATCTTCCTCAAAACAGCCACCATACCTACCTATTATGACATTTCCATAGCCATTCCGAGATATATTGCCATGCAACTTTCCACCGTTCTGTTTATCATCATGGCATGCATTACTATTGTCATATTGCCATTGCATGATCATGTAGTTGACATCGTATTTGTGGCAAGGCCACCATGCATAATTTTTCATACATGTCACTCTTGATTCATTGCCCATCCCAGTACACCGTCGGAGGCATTCATATAGAGTCATATCTTGTTCTAGTTTTGAGTTGTAATTCATAAGTTGCAAATCAATAAAAGTGTGATGATCATCATTATTAGAGCATTGTCCCCCACCCCCAAAAAAGAAAGGCCCAAAAAAAGGGGGGCCCAAAAAAAAGAAGAAAAAAAGAAAATAAATAAAAAGGGGGGCAATGTTACTATCTCTTTTTCCACACTTGTGCTTCAAAGTAGCACCATGTCCTTCATATAGAGAGTCTCATATACTATGCTTCAAAGTAGCACCATGTTCTTCATATAGTGAGTCTCATACGTTGTCACTTACAGATACTAGTGGGAATTTTTCATTATAGAACTTGGCTTGTATATTCCTACGATGGGCTTCCTCAAATGCCCTAGGTCTTCGTGATCAAGCAAGTTGGATGCACACCCACTAGTTTTCTTTTGTTGAGCTTTCATACATTTATTGCTCTTGTGCATCCGTTGCATGGCAATCCCTACTCCTCATGTTGACATCAATTGATGGGCATCTCCATAACCCGTTGATTATCCTCGTCAATGTGAGATTTTTTCCTTTTTTGTCTTCTCCACACAACCTCCATCATCATATTCTATTCCACCCATAGTGCTATATCCATGGCTCACGCTCATGTATTGCGTGAGAGTTGAAAAAGGTTGAAGCACGTTAAAAAGTATGAACCAATTGCTTGGCTATAACCGGGGTTGTTCTTGATGGGAGTATTTTGTGTGATGAAAATGAAACATAGCCTAACTATATGATTTTGTAGGGATGAACTTTCTTTAGCCATGTTATTTTGAGAAGACATGATTCCTTGGATTAAGTATGCTTGAAGTATTACTATTTCTTATGTCAATATGAACTTTTATTTTCAATCATTTGGATCTGCACATTCATGCCACAATAAGAAAATTACATTGAGAATTATGCTAGGTAGCATTCCACATCAAAAAATTTGTTTTTATCATTTACCTGCTCGTCTTCATGCCACAATAAGAAAATTACATTGAGAATTATGCTAGGTAGCATTCCACATCAAAAAATTTGTTTTTATCATTTACCTACTCGAGGACGAGCAGGAATTAAGCTTGGGTATGCTTGATACGTCTCCAACATATCTATAATTTTTGATTGTTCCATGCTATTATATTACCCCTTTTGGATGTTTATGGGTTTCATTTTACACATTTATATCTTTTTGGGACTAACCTACTAACCGGAGGCCCAACCCGTATTGATGTTTTTTTTGCCTATTTCAGTATTTTGAAAGAAATGAATATCAAACGGAGGCCAAACGGAATGAAACCTTCGGGAGCGTGATTTTTGGAACGAACGTGATCCAGAGGTGTTGGAGTGCAAGTCAAGAAGCAGCCGAGGCGGCCACGAGGGGGGAGGGCGCGCCCACCCCTACAGGGGGCACCCCCCTATCTCGTGGGCCCCTCGGGCGGCCACCGATGTACTTCTTCCTCCTATATATACCCATGTACCCCGAAAACATCCAGGGAGCCAACGAAAAACAATTTCCACCGCCGTAACCTTCTGTATCCGCGAGATCCCATCTTGGAGCCTTTGCCTGCGCTCCGTCGGAGGGGGAATCGACCACGGAGGGCTTCTACATCAACACCATAGCCCCTCCGATGAGTTGTGAGTAGTTTACCACAGACCTTTGGGTCCATAGTTATTAGCTAGATGGCTTCTTCTCTCTTTTTGGATCTCAATACCATGTTCTCCCCCTCTCTTCTGGAGATCTATTTGATGTAACTCTTTTTGTGGTGTGTTTGTCGAGATCCGATGAATTGTGGGTTTATGATCAAGTTTATCTATGAGAAATATTTGAATCTCCTCTGAATTATTTTATGTATGATTGATTTATCTTTGCAAGTCTCTTTGAATTATCAGTTTGGTTTGGCCTACTAGATTGATCTTTCTTGCAATGGGAAAAGTGCTTAGCTTTGGGTTCAATCTTGCGTTGTCCTTTCCCAGTGACAGCAGGGGCAGCAAGGCACATATTGTATTGTTGCCATCGAGGATAAAAAGATGGGGTTTATATCATATTGCTTGAGTTTATCCCTCTACATCATGTCATCTTTCTTAATGCGTTACTCTGTTCTTATGAACTTAATACTCTAGATGCATGCTGGATAGCGGTTGATGTGTGGAGTAATAGTAGTAGATGCAGGCAGGAGTCAGTCTACGTGTTGTGGACGTGATGCCTATATACATGATCATGCCTAGATAATCTCATAATTATTCGCTTTTCTATCAATTGCTCGACAGTAATTTGTTCACCCACCGTAATACTTATGCTATCTTGAGAGAAGCCACTAGTGAAACCTATGGCCCCCGGGTCTATCTTTTATCATATAAGCTTTCAATCTAATTTTATTTTCATCTTTACTTTTCCAATCCATATTATAAAATACCAAAAATATATTTATCTTATCATACTATCTCTATCAGATCTCACTTTCGCAAGTGGCCATGAAGGAATTGACAACCCCTTTATTGCGTTGGTTGCGAGTTCTTTGTTTGTTTGTGCAGGTGCGTGGGACTTTTGAGGAGCCTCCTACTGGATTGATACCTTGGTTCTCAAAAACTGAGGGAAATACTTACGCTACTATTGCTGCATCACCATTTCCTCTTCAAGGAAAACCAATGCAAGCTCAAGACATAGCAGGCGCGAAACTTCCGTCCCCTGTTTCTGCATCTTCCGGGGCACGACTGAGTGGTGCAAACTCTTTGTGTAGCCCGGAACCTGGCCGGAACTTCCAGCGACCGAAACTTCCGTCCATTGCAAGAACTTCCGGGATACGCAGAAATCTGCCTCCAACGGCCAGATTCCATCCCCACCTATAAATAGTCTTCTTCTTCCTCACGAAGAGGTTGACGACTCCATTTCTCTCACCTCCATTTTCAGACCTTGATTTCATGGAGATCTCCCTCCTTAGCCAACAAAAGCTCTTGATCTTTTGAGAAGTGAAGGAGAAGTGCTCGATATACACATTCACCAAAGCGAAAGTTGATTCCCCTCTTGTTTTTGTGGTGCATCTTGTTACTCTTGGAGGTTGGAGACTCCTAGGTAGTAGGAGTGCTCCGGTGAGGAATCGAGCATTGTGATTACCCCTGAAAAAGTTTGCGAGGGTTTGGAGACTACCCCAAGGTCTACCACTAGTGGTTGAGAAATGCCTCCATGGTGTTGTCTCAAAGGGAGAATAGGGTGAGCCTTTGTGGCGTTGGTGTGCCTTCGTGGTAACATCCACCTCTCTAACGGTGACGTAGCTTCCCTCCAAGGAAGTGAACATCGGCATACATACTTGTCTCCCGGAGTTGCGGTTATTCCTAACCCTAACTCTCTACGTGTAGTTACTTGTCTCTTAGCTTTTCCTTATATCATATTGTGCTTGCTTACTTACATACTTGTGTTACTTGCTTATCTTGCTTAGCACTTAGTACTACACTTGCAATTGTTAGGCTCACCATCATATTCCGCATTAGTGCCTAAAATTGCTAAGTAATAACTAAAATTTGTAATTGTACCTATTCACCCCCCCTCTAGGTCCATCTCGATCCTTTCAATTGGTATAAGAGCCTCATGCTCTATTCTTGTGGCTTAACCGCCCTAGAGCGAGATGAACCCCGATCGGACTCCCCTTGTTGCAGATCTGAAGGATAAAAGCGAGGCTTCTTCTAAAGTCAAGTCATTTACTTCAGAGGATCTGCAACGGGCCCTTGCTAAGTAGAAAGAGGAGCATGATGCTTCTCTTGAGGCCTTGGTCGAAATGAGATTAGCCACGTTGTCCACGGTGCTTGCACCACTTTCGGGTGGTGCGGCTTCGAGGCCAACTGTGCCTGCTCCGTCACTTGGTCAACAACCTCCTAGCAATGATCACTCCAGTGTTCCTTGGCTTTATGCAAGACCCCAGGTTGAGAAACTGAAATATAATCCTCAAGGCAAACCTCCTTTACTTGATGCCACTTCCGATTTTGTCTTGTGGAGAGTTGCTATGCAGGATCATCTTTGATATGGAAATGATGAGATGCTGGAGATCTTGGAGTATGGTTACCATGTGGTTGATCCAAAGAATCCTACACAAAGAGAAATTTATGACAAGAATCTCAATGACACTGCAACCATGTGTATAAGGAGAGGTATGGTTGAAAAGCAAAGGAAACCGTTTATACACATCACAAGTGCCAAGGAACTATGGGAAAGTATTATAAGATCCAAGACCGGTACCTCAACCCTCCGGAGTGCTCAATATGAAATTGCCAAGGGACAGTTGCAAAACTTTTTTATGGAGAAAGGTGAAACTCCAAATCAACTCCTTGAGCGTCCCATGACTCTCACCACTGACATTGAGTCGCGTGAGTGTGACAAGACACAAGATGGATTCAATATGACTAAGCGATTCCTTGTGGATAAGTTGCTTCATGCTCTTGCTCCATATCACCATCAAATGGTGTGGGACATAAGACAACACCATGCCTTCAGGAAATGACTACATATGACATCATATCCACCTTACAACTATTTGAAGAGTCAAAGGCAAATGCCACAAAACATCTTGCCATGCATGGTACTCCAACATCAAAGATCAATCTTGCATTGAAGGCCAAACATGTATGTGAAGATGAGCAAAGTGAAGAAGAAGATGATGATGATGATGATGAAGATGGTGATGAGATTGAATCCGATGAGGGTCCTTCATATGAAGACATGGCTCTCTTTGTCAAGAAGTTTAGCGTGGGAAAATTCAAGGGAAGATTTCAAAAGAAGAAAGTAAGAAAATGCTACAATTGTGAAGAAACCAACCACTTCTCCAGTGAGTGCCCTTATGAGAAGAGAGAGGATAAACCAAGGTTTCCCAAGACCTTTCCCAAGAAGAAGTTGCCAAATCCTTTGAACTCCAAGCTCAAGAAGAGAGATGGGAAAGCAATGGTTGCTCAAGAAGAATCCAATCCGGATGATGTTAGTGGTGTTGCCGGAGTTGCTCAAGACTCTCAAAACACTTTGAGGTTAGTTAACAAGAGTGGTGATGTGGTCACCTACAACTACATGAAAGACTACAAGGGCAACGCTCACAAGTGCCTAATGGCAAAGGCTGTGGTAGAAGATGGAGAGGACCAAAGATCTCCTGACAAGGTCAAGGTAACTCCACGATCAAATCCTCCTCTTTTCATTCCTTCTACTCCTAGTGATGAGTATCTTGATGCGGAGGATAGTTATGAGGATGATTATCTAGATGATCCTATGCTTGCTAAACTTAATAAGTTCATGTGCTCCCTCAAAGGAAAGAAGCTCACTATGTTTTGTATGCTTATGGAGATGGTGAGTAAGCACACCATCACTATTAAGGAACTCGAAACCCTCGTCACCGAGGAAAAGAAAAAATGTGAACTCCTTGAGCAGAAAGTCCAATATTAGGAAGCACAAAATAGTGAACTATGCTTAAAAATTGGTGCAAACATTGATGTTCATACTAAAGATCTTGCCTCCTTGAAAAAGGCTATTGACTCTTGCGTAGAGTTGATGAATTATAAAAGTAAGCTTGTGAAGTCTCATGCTTCTCTCTCTAAGGATTGTGAGCTTCTATCTGTGTCCCTCAAGACTAAGGAAGAAGAGCTCACCCTTCTTACAAAGAGTTTTGAGACGCTCAAACTTACTTATCTTGAAACTCTAGCCAAGGCTTACTCTTCTCCTATTATCAATGTCGATGCTTGTACTACTAACTCTTGTAGTGATCTAGCATCTATTCTTGAGGAAAATCGCTTTCTCAAGGCTCAAATCGAGAAAGGCCTTATGACATGTGCTCAAGGGCAAAAGACCCTTAATGAGGTATTGAGCCAACACAATGAGGTGTTCGCCAAAGCGGGACTCGGGTTTAACCCAAGCACAAGCAAGAATAATACATCTTCTCAAAAATGCACAACCCCCCTAAAGGAAACATTTGTACGAGAAGGGCACAAGGAGAAAGGTAAGGTTGTTAGTGGGAAGGCCACAAGGGGCATGCCCACTCTCAACAAGCCAAAAGAGTTCATGCCTCCATCCTATGTACTTCGTAAGACTAAGGATGGAGAAGTTTATGCAAAATTTGTTGGTCCTAAAAATGCATTCCGGTTTTATGCTATTTGGGTCCCTAAGACCCTTGTGACTAACTTGAGAGGCCCCTTTGCAAAATGGGTGCCTCTAACCAAGTCATAATTGTGTGTAGGTTGCTTTCTCTGCTGGAGTAAAATGGGTGATTGATAGTGGATGTACAAAGCATATGACCGGAGATAGCAAGTTGCTCTACGACTTCATGGAAGCTATTCAACCATTTATGAGCATTATGTTTGGTGGAGGATCAAAAGGACATGTACTTGGGTTGGGCAAGGTGGCTATCACAAATGACATGTCTCTTGAAAATGTCATGCTTGTCCAATCCCTTAAATACCATTTGCTTTCTGTTCGCCAATTGGCTTCTATTGTTTATGATACACTCTTTGGACTAACGGATGTGGAAGTCTTTAAGAGAGATACTCTCAAAGTGGCCTTTATTGGAGAGTTGGATGGCAACCTTTACACGGCTGATTTCTCGAAAGAGAGCACATTCCATGCAACTTGTCTAATGGCACAGGCCGACAAGGGGTGGCTATGGCATCGCCGGCTAGCCCATGTCGACATGAGGAATCTTCAAGATCTCTTAAAGGGGAATCACATCCTTGGACTAACCAGTGTCTCTTTTGAGAAAGATCGTGTGTGTAGTGCATGCATAGCCAGGAAGCAACATCAATCAAAGCACCCACCCAAGAATATTGTGTCTACTTCAAGGCATATGGAGCTCCTTCATGTGGATCTTTTTGGGCCTCCTTCATGGGATAGTCTTGGTGGGAAAAAGTATGGGCTTGTCATTGTTGATGATTACTCAAGATATACATGGGTCTTCTTCCTCAAGTCCAAGGACGATACGAAGATCACCTTCATTGATTTTTCCAAGCAAGCACAACGCAAGTTTGACAAAGAAATCTTGGCAATAAGAAGTGATAATTGCTCCGAGTTCAAGAACTACACCTTGGAAGAATTTATTAGTGATGAAGGGATTGAACATCAATATCCAGCTCCATACACACCCCAACAAAATGCTGTAGCAGAAAGGAAGAACCGCACACTTGTGGAGATAGAAAGGTCCATGTTGGATGAATACAAGTCGCCACATAGTTTTTGGGCTAAGGCTGTCAACACCGCATGTCATGCATCAAACCGGCTCTTCCTCCGCACTATATCGGAAAAGACTCCATATGAGCTCCTAACTGGGAACAAGCCAAATGTCAAGTACTTTCGTGTTTTTGGGTGCAAATGTTTCATCATCAACAAAAGAGCACGGTTAGGAAAATTTCAATCTAAAACCATTGAGGGCATATTTGTTGGGTATGGATCAAACTCTCACACCTATAGAGTGTACAACAAATCCAATGGATGTGTTGTAGAAACTTGTGACGTGGTGTTTGATGAATTTAATGGCTCCCATGGGGAGCAAGTTGATTTGAGTGATGTAGGTGAAGAAGATTCTTCTCAAGATATCTTGACCATGGGTGTTGGCGCACTTCTTCCAATGGAACAAGAACCTCATGATGAGGAAGAGGAAGATGGAAGCTTCGCATATCATCAAACTACTTCAACACCCATTCCACCACAAGCTCCTATTGCTCAACCCATGCCCGTAGACCAAGTACAAGATGATGATCAAGTTCCTATTCATGACAATCTTCAAGAACAAGATCATCATCAAGGGAAAGAACAAGAAAGTCCAATCATTGATGATGAACCTCAACAAATGCAATATGAACAAGAAGATCTTCCACCATACATTAATGATCCATATGTTGAGGACGTGTATCATGGACATGAAGTTGAACCTCAAGAAACCCTAACCTCCATCATGCCTCGAGTGGCCGGTCGTGTTGATGCTGACAAAATTCTCGCCGACATATCGAAAGGTAGAGTCGCTCGTAAACATTTGACAAACTTTTGTGCTCACTTCTCGTTTATGTCTAGTGTTGAACCTCTCAAGGTACATGATGCATTGATGGACAACGATTGGCTCGTTGCCATGCAAGATGAGTTGAACAACTTTGAACGCAACCAAGTGTGGTCATTAGTCAAGAGGCCAACTACGGAACACAATATCATTGGAACAAAATGGATTTTCAAGAACAAGCAAGATGAGAATGGTGTAATCATCCGCAACAAGGCAAGGTTAGTGGCACAAGGGTACTCACAAGTTGAAGGTTTGGACTTTGGTGAGACCTTTGCCCCCGTTGCCCGTCTTGAATCCATTCGCATCTTACTTGCTTATGCTGCTTTTAATGGATTTACATTACATCAGATGGATGTAAAGAGTGCTTTTCTTAACGGTCCTCTACAAGAAGAAGTATATGTGTCACAACCACCTGGGTTCGTTGATCCCGATCACAAAGACTATGTGTATAAACTTCATAAGGCTTTGTACGGCCTCAAACAAGCACCTCATGCTTGGTATGATCATCTTAAGAAGTTTTTACTCGATGATGGCTTTGTGAGAGGGGTGATCGATCCCACTCTTTTTACTAAGAGGGACAAGGGTGATTTGATCTTATGCCAAATCTATGTAGATGATATAATTTTTGGTTCTCCTAACATTCATTTGTGCAAGAAGTTTGCGGACTCCATGACCAAGAACTTTGAAATGTCACTCAATACGGATTTGAAGTTCTTTCTTGGATTTCAAATTCAACAATTTCAAGAAGGAATTTTCTTGTCTCAAGCAAAATACCTCAACGGTATCCTAGAGAAGTTCGGCATGACTGGTGCTAGTCCATGTAAGACACCCATGCCAACCAAAATTGTACTCACTGAAGACACCAACGGTATCCCTTTCGACCTATCTAAATACCGCTCTATGATTGGCTCATTGATTTACCTTTGTGCATCTAGACCAGACATCATGTTTAGTGTATGCATGTGTGCTATATTTCAAGCTTCCCCTAGGGAAAGTCATCATAAGGCGGTTAAGCATATTCTTAGATACCTTGTTCACACCCCAAAGTTGGGTCTATGGTACCCCAAGGATGCTAAGTTTGATCTCATTGGGTACACGGATGCGGATTGGGCTGGAGACAAAGTGGATTGTAAGTCCACCTCCGGTGCATGTCAATTTCTTGGTCGCTCCTTGGTAAGTTGGTCCTCGAAGAAACAAAATTGTATTGCCCTCTCTACCGTAGAAGCTGAAAACATTGTAGCCGCCAGTTGTGCAACTCAATTGCTATGGATGAGACAAACCTTGAAGGATTATGGTATCACTTATAGACATGTGCCTCTCCTATGTGATAATGAAAGTGCCATCAATATTGCTGAGAACCCCAAGGATCATCTCCGCACTAAGCACATTGATATTAGGTATCACTTCTTGAGAGATCATGTGGAAAAGGGTGATATTCACATCGATCATGTTGGTACAGATTTGCAACTAGCAGATATTTTCACCAAACCATTGGACGAAGCAAGGTTTTGTCGACTTAGGCGTGAAATTGGTATCTTGGAGCTTGACAACATTATGTGAAATCTAGTACCCATGCATGCATTTTCATAATGTTTTTGTCTAGATGTAGGCATGTATTTAGGGGGATACATTCAACTCATGAGTTATCTCACCCTATATGATGCATAAATAAACCAAACACTCTCAAAGTTACTATGTTACCACTTTGTGACTTAGTACTTGAAATGATGGGGTTGTGATGTTGGGCTCAAGGTTAAAATCTTCGCAGTACCACGTCACGTCTACTCAAACATGGTGGACTCGTCCACCGCCCTCTCTTAGAGAGGCTGGACTTATTCTTAAATTTTGTTTTCTGTGTGTTTGTCCGGTGTTTTTCTCTCTTTTTGAGTGTTCTTGTTGTTGCTCTTGTGCTTTGCCCCTTGCTCAAGTTCTACCCAAGCCTCTCTCATCTCGAAACCATCTGATATTTGTCTAGTGCACAAGCTTCAAATCATAACCATATAAATGATGATGTGGTGTGTGGTGGTCTTGGGAGCTTTCGAACTCTCTCCCTCTAGTTCTCAGGAGTTCAGAGAGGCTGTAATCTCTCTGTATATCCCTGAACTTCTGGGGTGAGCCCGGAACTTCCGGTCGCCGGAACGTCCGGCCTTGCCCGGAACTTCCGGGTGTTGCGGGTCATGGGCACTTATTATGGGCAGGGGATAACAAAGGGGTCTTTTTCCCTTCTCCCCCGTTCCACTGCTCTCTTTCCCTGCGGTGCCCCTCACCCTTCGAAAACTTCCGGGTGAGCTGCCGGCCCCCGGAACCTCCGGCTCCTTCTTCCCTTTCATTGGGCTTGGAGGGGATCTGTCCTCTCCACCATCTCCATGGAGGAAGGTAACCTAAGCTTCTCTTTGCTCTCTCTAGATTCCTAGGGATTGTAGGCTACGCTTATGGTTCTAGAATAAACACAACCTTCACATCTCGAGTCCTGCCTCCACTTTAGATCTGCAGTACTCCATGACTTTCACTTCTCGTTGGTCGATCCATGTCTGTTCCCTGCTTAGATTCGGAAGGATCCCTGCGACCATGCTGGTGCCCGGAACTTCCGGGCAGGCCGGACCTTCCGGCCTCGCTAGGGTTTCCATGTCCGGGCTGGGCCGGCACTTCCGTCGGCCAGAACTTCCTGGATCCCCGGAACTTCCGGCCTCCCCCGGTACTTCCGGCCTAAGCAGAGTTCTGTCAAAACTTTTCGCGAGTGAGATTCTTTGATTTTTATTTTTTTGAGGCTTGTTTACTTATTCTATCCCCATGCTATTCTCTCTCTCTATCAGCAGGAGGGTCTGGTCCGCGTGCTCGCTCATCCAAGGTGTATGAACGGAAATCCAAAGCTAGGATCAAGAAGACAAAGGATGTTGTTTTGGGGCATGAGAACATGTTTGACTGCCATCCCGAGGAAGATGCTGAGGCTGAAGATAGTGCATCTCCTCCTGCTGCTCCCGTCCACTCCAAGAAGCGGAAGACTACTTCCAAGAAGGCCAAAGCACCAAATGTTCAACCTCCTCCTCCTGAGCCAGTCACCATGAAGGAAATGCCCGCACCAGAGTGGATTGCTCTGCGCCGAGTCAATCTCTATCATCAAGACCGTGATCATGTGTCTGACTCCAAGTTTTGGACACTTTTCCAGCAACACAACTATGAAGAGATTTTTTTCTCAATTCGTCAACAAGTATGTCCCTCAGAAGAGTATCAACATTGCTCACTTTGACAAGACTCCAACAAATTATGCTTACTTTGAGGGGATCCAGAACATGTGTGTGAAGCTCAACCTCCTTCCACTCATGCGCTTTCAACATGATGTGTCTCCGCCCCTTGTGGCTCAGTTCTATGCCACGGTGTATTTTGGGACTGATATGCAGCGCACTCTTACTTGGATGAGTGGCAATGAGAAGTTCTCTGCTCCATTCTCAGTGCTGGCCGGGCTTCTGGGCTATGAGTATACTGACACTACTGTTGACCGTGGCTACAAGATTCACGACAAAGGGGTCTTCCAGGCTATTCACTTGGATGATTTGTATCCTCCATCAGGAAAGGTTGGATCTGTTGGTGATCTTCTGCCTTTCTATGACATCATGCACCAAATCTTTTGAGAGATACTTGCGGTCAAGGTGGGTGACAAGAACAAGATTCGTGGTCACCTCATCAACCTTCTTCACTACACTTGTCACAACTCCGAGCAGGGCCCCATTGATGTGATGGACTTTATGTGGCATGAGATGTACAGTGTGGTAATGAACCAAACGGTTCCTATCTATGCTCCTTATATTACTGCCTTGATTGCTGAGATTGCTCCTGATGCATTTGCGGGTCGGCATCTGACTGGCCACTCCAGTGTTAACTTGCTTCTTAAGAAGGGCAAGGCAACTGCTCATGAGGGTGAGAGGAGGAAGAGGAGCTACATGCTGGAGATTCCCACTGCTTTGAGTTTCGTTCCCGCTCTCACACTTTTTATTGTGGGGTGCCTAGTGACTCCGGGTCAAAGAAGAGCAACAAAATTTGGCGCCTTCTCAAGAACATGTTTTGTCTTCAGCAAGATATGCATAAGAAGCAGTGGGAGGAGCACAAGTCTAGGAAGGAGAGCATGAAGGCTCTTAAGGATGGTCTGTGTGCATCTGGTATGGACATTGCTCACGGCTTCGAGTATCGTGTGACTTCTTTTGCGAAATACCTGTCCAAGTTTGCTCGGTTTGATGTTGAAGCCGGCGATGAAGCCTCTTCTCACCGCCCTCATGGCTCTGAGTCTTCTGGAGAGTCATCTGATGACCCTTCTACGTCCCTCTCCTAGGGGCTGTTTATGGATTCCTCCATCCTTCCTTTTTGCCATCTTGGTGATAATAGGGGGAGATGTTGTGGTGCTTGATAGGGCTTATCGCTTATCTTTGATTATCTGCCTTTTTTATGTTCCGTTGTGCCTTGAACCTTTGTTTTTATTTGCCTTAATTTGGATCTTAGCTTGCTATTTGAACCTATTTATGTTCCATTAAATATTCTATCTGTGTGTGAGAAACTTATGGCAAGGGGGTTACATGGCATATTCTATTTGCTCATATTGTGGGAACAAAGGTTAGTAAAGCATTCTATGTCGATATATCATTCTTGTCTGGGTACGCATAGTGATAGGGGGAGAATCCTTTAACCATGTCATTTCATTCAAATGCAATCTTAAAATAAGGCATGGGTTGTGGGGGAGAATCCTCTCAAGCATTGTTGTCATCCATGTAAAAAAAAGGGGAGATTGAAAGTGCAATATTGCACTAAATTGTTTTTTACATCTATGACAACATCATTTGTGTTTCTAACCACATGCTCTAAGTGTTAATAGCCCTGAGTAAGTCAAAGTGAAGCATGGATGGTTATTCTTTCTCCTATTGGAAAAAGGAAAAGCGGTGTGCTCAAGAAAAGAAGAAGTTCCATTAAGTTTTCTTATTACTTGAGTCCTTAGGGTAGCCGCACTATTAAGAGGGGGTGCATCATAAAAACATCCAGGGAATCAACTTACCTTCTCACATTGATCAGACAACCTTAGTGTCATGATTCTGTTCAGGCCGGAACTTCTGGGAGACTGGGACGGCCGGAACTTCGGGGACCGGAAGGTCCGGGAAGCTTCCGGGGTACCCAGAAACACTGCACTTTTCGTGCAATCTCTCTATGTAGCCCGGAACCTCTCCAGAACTTCCGTCTCCCGGAACTTCCGGGGCGGCCGAAACTTCCAGGCGCCGGAACTTCCGTCCCCTGTTTCTGCAGCTTCCGGGGTACGACTGAGTGGTGCAAACTCTCTGTGCAGCCTGAAACCTGGCCGGAACTTGGCCGGAACTTCCGGCGACCGGAACTTCCGTCCATCGCCGAAACTTCCGAGATACGCAGAAATCTGCCTCCAACGGGCAGATTCCATCCCCACCTATAAATAGTATTCTTCTTCCTCACGAAGAGGTTGACGACTCCATTTCTCTCACCTCCATTTTCAGACCTCGATTGGAGATCTCCCTCCTTAGCCAACAAAATCTCTTGATCTTTTGAGAAGTGAAGAGAAGTGCTCGATATACATATTCACCAAAGTGAAAGTTGATTCCCCTCTTGTTTTTGTGGTGCATCTTGTTACTCTTGGAGGTTGGAGACTCCTAGGCGGTAGGAGTGCTCCGGCGAGGAATCGACAATTGTGATTACCCCCGGAAAAGTTTGTGAGGGTTTGGAGACCACCCCAAGGTCTACCACTAGTAGTTGAGAAACGCCTCCGTGTTGTCTCAAAGGGAGAATAGGGTGAGCCTTCGTGGCGTTGGTGTGCCTTCGTGGTAACATCCACCTCTCTAACGGTGACGTAGCTTCCCTCCAAGGAAGTGAACATCGGCATACATCCTTGTCTCCCGGAGTTGCGGTTATTCCTAACCCTAACTCTCTATGTGTGGTTACTTGTCTCTTAGCTTTTCCTTATATCATATTGTGCTTGCTTACTTACATACTTGTGTTACTTGCTTATCTTGCTTAGCACTTAGTACTACACTTGCAATTGTTAGGCTCACCATCATATTCCGCATTAGTGCCTAAAATTGCTAAGTAATAATTAAAATTTGTAATTGTACCTATTCACCCCCCTCTAGGTCCATCTCGATCCTTTCAGCTGCCCCCCCCCCCCTTGGGAGTCCGAATTGGACAAGGAGGGGGGCGGCGCCCCCTCTTTCCTTCCTCTCTCCCTCTCCTTCCTTCCCCCTTCCCCCTTCCTAGTAGGACTAGGGAATGATGAATCCTAATCCTACTAGGAGGAGGATTCCTCCTCTCCTTGGGGCGCACCAAGGCCGGCCGGCCTCTCCCCTTGCTCCTTTATATACGGGGCGGAGGGGCACCCTAGGACACACAAGTTGATTGTTCCAAGCCGTGTGCAGTGCCCCCCTCCACCATGTGCTTAGGCGAAGCCCTGCGTCGGTAACTTCATCATCACCATCATCACGCCGTCGTGCTGACGGAACTCTCCCTCGAAGCTCTACTGGATCATGAGTTCGTGGGACCTCAGCGAGCTGAACGTGTGTAGATTGCGGAGGTGTCGTACATTCAGTACTATGATCGGTCGATCATGAAGGCGTACGACTACATCAACCGCGTTGTCATAACGCTTCCGCTTATGGTCTACGAAGGGTACATGGACAAAACTCTCCCCTCTCGTTGCTATGCATCACCATGATCTTGCGTGTGCGTAGGAAAATGAAATTACTATGTTCCCTAACAGTGGAATCAGAGCCAGGTTTATGCGTAGATGTTATATGCACGAGTAGAACACAAGTGAGTTGTGGGCGATACTAGTCATACTACTTACCAGCATGTCATACTTTGATTCTGCGGTATTGTTGGATGAAATGGCCCGGACCGACATTACGCGTACGCTTACGCGAGACTGGTTCTACCGACGTGCTTCGCACACAGGTGGCTGGCAGGTGTCAGTTTCTCCAACCTTAGGTGAATCGAGTGTGGCTAAGCCTGGTCCTTGTGAACGTTAAAACATCACATACTTGGCGAAATATCATTGGGGTTTGGATGCGTAGGTAAGAATGATTCTTGCTCAGCGTGTAGCAGCCACATAAAACTTGCAACAACAAAATAGAGGACGTCTAACTTGTTTTTGCAGGGCATGTTGTGATGTGATATGGTCAAGACATGATGCTAAATTTTATTGTATGAGATGATCATGTTTTGTAACAGAGTTATCGGCAACTAGCAGGAGCCATATGGTTGTCGCTTTATTGTATGAAATGCAATCGCCGTGTAATTGCTTTACTTTATCACTAAGCGGTAGCAATAGTCGTAGAAGCAATAGTTGGCGAGACGACAACGATGCTACGATGGAGATCAAGGTGTCGCACCGATGACGATGGTGATCATGACGGTGCTTTGGAGATGGAGATCAAAGGCACAAGATGATGATGGCCATATCATATCACTTATATTGATTGCATGTGATGTTTATATTTTATGCATCTTATTTTGCTTAGATCGATGGTAGCATTATAAGATGATCTCTCGCTAAATTTCAAGGTATATGTGTTCTCCCTGAGTATGGACCGTTGCAAAAGTTCGTCGTGCCGAGACACCACGTTATGATTGGGTGTGATAAGCTCTACGTTCACATACAACGGGTGCAAGCCAGTTTTGCACACGCAGAATACTCGGGTTAAACTTGACGAGCCTAGCATATGCAGATATGGCCTCGGAACACTAAGACCGAAAGGTCGAGTGTGAATCATATAGTTGATATGGTCAACATAGTGATGTTCACCATTGAAAACTACTCCATCTCACGTGATGATCGGACATGGTTTAGTTGATATGGATCACGTGATCACTTAGATGATTAGAGGGATGTCTATCTAAGTGGGAGTTCTTAAGTAATTCGATTAATTGAACTTTAATTTATCATGAAATTAGTACCTGGTAGTATTTTGCATGTCTATGTTGTTATAGATAGATGGCCCATGCTGTTGTTCCGTTGAATTTTAATGCGTTCCTAGAGAAAGCTAAGTTGAAAGATGATGGTAGCAACTATATGGATTGGGTCCGTAACTTGAGGATTATCCTCATTGCTGCACAGAAGAATTACGTCCTGGAAGCACCGCTAAGTGCCAAACCCGCCGCAGGAGCAATGCCAGATGTTATGAACATCTGACAGAGCAAACAAGATGACTACTCGATAGTTTAGTGTGCCATTCTTTACGGCTTAGAACTGGGACTTCAATGACGTTTTGAATGTCATGGAGGATATGAGATGTTCCAGGAGTTGAAGTCAATATTTCAAGCAAATGCCTGGATTGAGAGATATGAAGTCTCCAATAAGTTCTACAGTTGCAAGATGGAGGAGAATAGTTCTATCAGTGAGCATATACTCAAAATGTCTGGGTATAACAATCACTTGATTCAACTGGGAGTTAATCTTCCGGATGATAGTTTCATTGACAGAATTCTTCAATCAATGCCACCAAGCTACAAGAGCTTCGTGATGAACTATAACATGCAAGGGATGGATAAGACAATTCCCGAGCTCTTCGCAATGCTAAAGGCTGCAGAGGTAGAAATCAAGAAGGAGCATCAAGTGTTGATGGTCAATAAGACCACCAGTTTCAAGAAAAAGGGTAAGGGGAAGAAGGGGAACTTTAAGAAGAATGGCAAGCAAGTTGCTGCTCAAGTGAAGAAGCCCAAGTCTGGACCTAAGCCTGAGACTGAGTGCTTCTACTGCAAAGGGACTAGTCACTGGAAGCGGAACTGCCCCAAGTATTTGGCGGATAAGAAGGATGGCAAGGTGAACAAAGGTATATGTGATATACATGTTATTGATGTGTACCTTAGTAATGCTCGCAGTAGCACCTGGGTATTTGATACTGGTTCTATTCCTAATATTTGCAACTCGAAATAGGGACTATGGATTAAGCGAAGATTGGCTAAGGACGAGGTGACGATGCGTGTGAGAAATGGTTCCAAAGTCGATGTGATTGCGGTCGGCACGCTACCTGTACATCTACCTTCGGGATTAGTTTTATACCTGAATAAATGTTATTTGGTGCCAGCGTTGAGCATGAGCATTATAGCTGGATCTTGTTTGATGCGAGACGGTTATTCATTTAAATCAGAGAATAATGGTTGTTCTATTTATATGAGTAATATCTTTTATGGTCATGCACCCTTGAAGAGTGGCCTATTTTTATTGAATCTTGATAGTAGTGATGCACATATTCATAATGTTGAAGCCAAAAGATGCAGAGTTGATAATGATAGTGCAACTTATTTGTGGCACTGCCGTTTGGGTCATATTGGTGTAAAGCGCGTGAAGAAACTCCATTCTGATGGACTTTTGGAATCACTTGGTACTTGCGAACCATGCCTCATGGGCAAGATGACTAAACCTCCGTTCTCCGAAATAATGGAGCGAGCAACAGATTTATTGGAAATCATACATACTGATGTACATGGTCTGATGAATGTTGAGGCTCACGGTGGGTATCGTTATTTTCTCACCTTCACAGATGATTTGAGCAGATATGGGTATATCTACTTGATGAAGCATAAGTCTAAAACATTTGAAAAGTTCAAAGAATTTCGGAGTGAAGTGGAAAATCATCGTAACAAGAAAATAAAGTTTCTACAATCTGATCGTGGAGGAGAATATTTGAGTTACGAGTTCGGTCTTCATTTGAAACAATGCGGAATAGTTTCACAGCTCACGCCACCCGGAACACCACAGCGTAGTGGTGTGTCCGAATGTCGTAATCGTACTTTACTAGATATGGTGCGATCTATGATGTCTCTTACTAATTTACCGCTATCGTTTTGGGGTTATGCTTTAAAGACAGCCACATTCACGTTAAATAGGGCACCATCTAAATCCGTTGAGACAACACCTTATGAAGTGTGGTTTGGCAAGAAACCAAAGTTGTCATTTCTTAAAATTTGGGGCTGCGATGCTTATGTGAAAAAGCTTCAATCTGATAAGCTCGAACCCAAATCGGAGAAATGTGTCTTCATAGGATACCCAAAGGAGACAGTTGGGTACACCTTCTATCACAGATCTGGAGGCAAGACATTCGTTGCTAACATTGGATCCTTTCTACAGAAGGAGTTTCTCTCGAAAGAAGTGAGTTGGAGGAAAGTAGAACTTGATGAGGTAACTGTACTTGCTCCCTTATTGGAAAGTAGTTCATCACACCAATTAGTGAGGAAGCTAATGATGATTGAATAAGATCCTTCAAGTAAGTTGTCATCGGTGCAATAAAGGCAATAAAAATTGCGTCTAAAAGTGTTAGATCATTTAGTGTAAGAGAAAATTGAGCGTTGTGCGAACTTGTGATGGCAAAGCATAAAAGCGAGACTGCATAATAAAGGTTGCTATCATAAGGGGCAAAATAACGTGACGTTCTTTTGCACTAAGTGTAGGAGATATGCCCTAGAGGCAATAATAAATGATATTATTTATCTCTGAGTTCATAATTATGTTTATGTTCCATGCTATAACTGATGTGGTTCCCGAGCCCGTATATCCATAAAGGCTCTGGGGAAAACCCATGTGCACGTGTGGAATAATAAACGATAAAATGTATTCCTAATCATGCCTCTAAGACTAGCTCAAGTGTTGCATGATGACTATGTTTTCCCAATCATGGGCATCTCTATGCCAGCAACTTTGAGGGCACAATGTTAAGAGAACATTTGTGTTGAATCGACTCGGTTTGATGTTATGCTATGAGATTCTTTCGTCACAATTTAATGGTAAATAACACAGAGATGGTTAACGTTTGCATGATTCCTTAGACCATGAGAGTATTGAGTTTCTTCATGCTTCCTTCATGAACTTTGGGGTTTGTTAAACGTCATCCGTAAATGGGTGGCTATTACGGCGGCTTACGGGTTCATGGAAAAGTATGTCAAGTAACTTAATAGCTCAAGATTGGAATTTACTCCTCCGACGATGGAGAGATATTCTCGGGCCCTCTCGGTGTTACGGTATCCATCATCATCTGGCCAGACAAAGTGATTTGATCACATGGATGCCGGAACACGAAAACGAGAAAAGAGAACAAAACCAATAACCAGGTAACTAGCATAGTGGACAAGTTGTTGATCCACGGGGATGCAAGTAAATCTCACCTCGGGTCTTTGTAACATATCGCGAAGCAACAGGAATAGCACACATTAACTGGAGGTTCACTCGAATATTCATTCGTGTGGGTATAGGGGTCAATATGGGTGTCCACGGCTCTGATATTGATGATTGATCGGAAGGGGTTCCGGGTCATGTCTATACTTCACCGAACCTATATTGGAAAAGTTTCGGACACCGGAAAAGTTTCAGACAGCGGAAAAGGTTCCGCAAAGAGAGGTCATCGGATGAGTTTCGGTGAAACTGAAAAGTTGTTTCAGGGGATACCGTTAAGTCAAATTGGTTTGGGCACATGCCTGATAATTCTTGGAGGGTGCCAGAATCATTCTGGAAGCTTTCTGGAATTTTCCGGGATAATAACCGGATATGCTCCGGGGCTGCCGGAACCACTTCAGATGTTTTTCGCAGATGAAATTCACTAATCTAAAATTGTTTCAGAACAAATCCAAAATCATTTTAGTGGGTACTGGAATTATTCTAAGACTCACAGATATATTTTCGGATTTAATGGACGCGAAAAATTGTCTTCATGAATAGTAAAAACGCATTCTTGTTTGCTTTGCGCGGATGAAAATCACTAAACCGAAATTGTTTCGGAACGTGTTGAAAATTATTTTTAGTGGGTAATGGAAATGTTCTGAGCCCACATAAATATTTTCAGTTCGAACGGACGCTGAAAAATGTCGTCATGGATAGTGAAAGTGCTTTTTGCTTGGCTTCTTGGAGAAGCCACCTTGAGGGCCTTTTTGTATTATCCCTTTGGCTTCTTGGAGAAGCCACCCTTGGGCTTGGCCTATAAATAGGGGTGGAGGGGGCTGCCTAAAGATAGATCCCTTCTCACATAAAAGTGCCATGCATGATCTGGCTTCTTCTCTCCCTCCCACGAAAAGAGTTTCGTAGAGCCACATGGCTGTCTGGGTTCAGGCAGGAACTAGTTCTGGACGGCGAAGCCCTGCCGGATAGATGACATCGTATGTGTGCAACTCTGTAGAGAGATTGTAATTTCGGTCTTAGTTCGCGAGTGCCTCCCGAAGGGCTGTCCGTGTGACCATCTGAGTTTCGAAGGTCCTCCCGAAGGGCTGCCCGAGTGACCATTCGAGTTTCGATGGTCCTCCCAAAGGGCTGTCCGCGACACCATCCGGGGGGCTGTTTGACCGTCTCCCGGAGGGCTGTCTGAGGAGCAGATGAGGGTATACATCCTCGCAGTTGGGAGGTTGTAAATCCTAGCTGCGGGGATCTGCACCGTCGTTCGTCATCGACTCTACTTCCCGCTGCGCTAGGAGTCGGTAACGAAAAAGATCAAACCATGTATGCAGTCTCCATAGTGGTCCTGGGCTGGTGCGTAGGTTGGAATTTTTTTGTTTTCTGCTGCGTTACCCTATAGTGGTATCAGAGTCGTGCTATGCATAGATGCAGGTTACAATCTAGAATACATGGAGATGTATGGGTATTGCATAATATAATTTTGGAGTAGATGAGATCTATTGCTGAAAATTATTTATGCGGGTGACAGATGAAATCTGTTAACCGACATTCTTGTTGCTTCCCTAGAAGTTGCATTTGCTCAATCTCGAGACAGCATGGTGGAATTTGACAAAGTTCTAGCAATCCGTGATCCTGATTGATCATGGAAGTGCTATCAGTTCTTTGGATTCTGACGTAGTCAAAAGAAAGATGAAATTCGCAGATGAAAGGGCATTGCAGATATGATCTGCACGGGGGTCATGCGTATGACGAAGTTTAGTATGGGGCTCGAGATTTAATTATCTCGTGTTTCATACACCCCGAGATGTTAATCTAGCAACTTGAATAATCATACTTGATGATAAAACGTTGGTAGCTGCGGTTTAAGTCGAAACCTTAGAAGCCACGAAAAACAAATTTGCATGAACTGATTAGAAACGTCTAACTTGGTTTTGCAGGAGGGTTTGCATGTACATGTGATGTGGTATAGCAATGCTCATATTCAATTTTATTATGTATGAGATGACTATATGATGTAAATTGATTAACATGACCTGCGTGTCATGATTCAGCATGATGGCTGGAGCCATATGATTGTCACTTTAGTGACCTGCGTGTCAACCTTAAGTAATGCACTTATTTTATTAGCTATAGAGATAGCAATATTATTTGGTGCATCGACAAGGTGGTGGCAATCTTCACGAAGGTGAACGCCGACACAAATGCCGAAGATGAAGAAATGAAAGACTTCTCCGTCAGAAAGGGCTATACCATATCATGCTATTATGAATTGCCTGAGATGTTTATCCCTTATGATGCACCCTTCTTGATTGCACGGTAGTCGCTTTTTATTAGGGTGATCTCTCACAAAAATATCAAGTAGTTAGTGTTCTCCCAAGTGTAGCACCGTCTGAAATTCGTATCTTTCGGGGTGCGCCATGTACACATGAGCATGAATGAATCGAGAGGAATGAGGCGGGTGAGGTTAGACCTCGCAGCAAGATCACTTGGTTGTCTTTGACGTTCAGGCAGGAGAGTCCTGAGCTCGGAACACGCCCATCGAAAGATGAACAAGAATCACATAGAGATGTGATCGGCAAGTTGGCCTACTGATTGAAATTCGTGTCATCAGTGATGAACCCGTCAATGGCATCGAATAGAAATATGGATCTTGAATCACTCTAAATCAATTATGAGAGATATTGATTTGAGTGGGAGCGCACTGTTGAATTAACATGTTTAATTCTCAGTGCAATTAATTATGAACACTGTCTAAGTGTTTCTTGCAAAATAGTTGTAGAATAATGGCTCGCGTTTCCACCTTCCCTGTTAAAATTGAATAGCTGTTAAATAGCTGGTTAAAACTTTACGAGTGGTAATGTAATGTGAGGATTGTCCTCAAAAGTGTCGAGAAGGACTTTGTCCTATCGCATGCTTTCCATATCCTCCCGCTAATGCTATGGATCATGTGACTCTCGTCCTTCGATCCAAAAGCTAGAATTCTGTTATGGTCAAGTGGAATATGTTTGCATCCATGAAACCCAAACTTCGAAAGTTGGAATAGTTATATGATATTCATGGAACTGAAAATTATTTTCAGATGCAAACAAAGCAATGTTTGTTTGCAAGTATTAGTAAAAGTGTTTACTATGCATTTGACTATTGGGAAAGGGATCCAGAAGAACGCCTATCATATAGTGAAAGGTGAATAAAATAACAACTTAAAGAGAAAGGAAGTGTCCAAAGGGTGTTAGTATGACTTACACGCCTAGGAAGCCGGGGCTAACGCCACTCTTAGGTTGGGTGCTTCTTTTGCGAGTAGGAGAAGTACTAAAAGTTAAACTATTAGAAGTATAAAGGTAGAAATAAAGATGACTGGAATATCCAGCTCATGTATGAATGTCATACAAGTTTTTGATGTATAGTAGGCTGGTCAAAGATATAGTTCTTGGGAATTATGGTTAAACATGTTAATCACTAATTTCTGGGTATTGTGAGTTAATCACAAAGATACCCGCTCGATTGCATTCTATTACGAATCAATGTAAGAGCTACTATGGCCTAAAAGGCTAGCCAGAAATGAGGTTAAGGTATACACAGGGAACATAGTAAATGTTACTATACCTTCCATCGGTGTATTGCCGTCTGTATTAATTTTCATAATTCATTTAGTGTTTTTCAAACTCTAGCCCATTGCATAAGGTATCTTGCAAGAAGGTTGTTCATAAGAGAACTTTTTATGTTTGATGTTATGAATAACACAAGGGCCATACTTTCATTATGAATGAGATGTATGTTATGAATATTGATAATAATACAATACCTCTGGGTTTACTTTCATAATTCATTTTAGAGTTTCATACACTCTAGCCCATTGCACAATGTTTGTTGCAAAAGAGTTGTTCATAAAACCAACAATTGTTGTTAAGTATTATGAATAACATGAAGGGCCATGCTTCCATCCAAGATGGGGTGTATGTTATGAATATTGATGGTAATATGATACATCCATAACACTGACGCTAAATGTCGCGAGACTACGAGAATACCACACATGTGTGGCACTACATTTGGTCACATTGGAGAAACCCGCATGGAAAAATTCCATTATGATGGATTTTGAAGTCGTTTGATTTTGAATCATCTGACACTTGCAACTTTCCTCTGAAAAGTGAAGTGACTGAAATACCGTTCACAGGCCATAAGGAACGAGCAACAAACTTATTGGTGATCACACATTTTGATGTGTGTAGTTCAATAAATATTGTTGCAAGTGGTGGATTTATTTATCTTCAGAAATGACTCAAGTAGATATATGGATATTTACTTGATGAGACGTAAGTCTGGATCTTTTGAAATCATTCGAAAGGTTTTCAAAAATGAAGTAGAAGTTATTGTAACAAGAAAATTATGTTTCTGCAATTTGATTGCACAAAGGAATATTTGAGTTACATGCTTAGCAAATGTCTGATGAGTTGTGAAAGGGGTTTCATAACTTGCACCTCCCGGAACACCACTGCAAGTGAAAAGTCCGTGGAGATGTAATCTAACCATTTATGACATGGTAAGATCAAAGATGACATAAATAAATTTGCCATTATCCCTTTTAAAGTGATGCTTTAGACTGCGACTTTTACACTGAAAAGAGCTCCATTGGGTCTGTTGAAATGATGGCATGATATGGTATGCCCAATCATGTTATAGCTTTTCTTAACATTTGGAATATTGGGCTTGTGTAAAAGGTTACAAACCTATTCCAAATCAGACAAGTGCTACTTTTTAGGTTATCCAAATTATTGGGTATTCCCTCACCACTATATTGAGGCAAAAAGTTTTGCCATAAAGAACGGTGTGATTTTGAAGAAAATTGTTCTTTCAAAAAGGTGAGTGGGAGAATAGTGCAACTCGACGAGATAAACAGTATCTTCGTCATCAGATCAAAGGAAAGAGACCTTGGAAGTAATTCCAGAGTTTCCTACTGCGACTGATACGGAAGTCTCTACAATAAAATGTATGAACTTCGGTCGAACTTGCAGCTAAACCACGTAGGCAAGGCTCGTGGAAACCTCTCAGGTGCGCAAATGAGATATTGCTGTTAGACAACATTATACCTACGATACACAAGGAAGCGTTGATGGGCCCTGACTCCGGAATTGGCTAAATGCCAATACAACCCGAGTTAGTTTCCATATAAGTGATTCAAGATTAAAACCTTGATACACCTTTCGGAAGACTTAGAGTCTAACGAATATTTATGGAACTTAAAACTGATACAGATAAAAATGTTTTATCCATAAAGCTTGACTTATTGAAATAACAAGTTCAAGAGTTGACTACGATGAGGTTGTTTTCATCGTAGCAATGCTTAAAGTCAGTTCGGGTTGAACTAGCAATTAATACATATTTCAATCATGAGATATGAAACATGGATGACAATAGGATTTCCATCTGATGGAAATGAAACCAAGGACTTGCATGTGTTACAGTCCAAGGCATTTTGTCTATCCAGAGGATGCTAGTAAGGGTGCAAACTTCAGAGTTCCAGCGATGGACAAAATAGAGCAAAATGGAGTTGGAATCTTCGTGCTTTGATGAAATGGTCAAAGGGGTTTGACTTCATCAGTGGGTAACGAAGATGCTTGTAATTCAAGAAAGTAAGTGGGAGCGTAATAATATTTCTAAAAACCTTGTGTGCTTGACACATTGTTAATTGGAAATAAATTTCTTGACATGAATTAG
Organism: Triticum timopheevii; assembly: GCA_963921465.1. NCBI lineage: Eukaryota > Viridiplantae > Streptophyta > Magnoliopsida > Poales > Poaceae > Triticum > Triticum timopheevii. The sequence continues at coordinate 424,412,750 of OY997272.1, forward strand.
GACTTCATTTGAAAATAGTTTTTTGATGAAGTGCTTAGGCTAAATAGCCTCAATATTAGGCATAATGATCTATGGAGATAGATTTACCTAATAGGGCTAAGCAATAAATACATATTGACAAGATGCTAAAACCGTTTAGCACTAAGAATGACAAGGAGTGATTCTTGCCGAAGTCACACGGAAAGAGTTTTTGCAAGAATCAGTGTCCCAAAACACTGATGAGCAAAATACATGATGCAGATTCCACACACTTTTGTGTTTGGATTAATCATGTATTCCATGGTATGTAAAACAACCAGATATGTCTGATACTCCCAAGGTGTTGCGAGTATAGATACTAAAGTGATCAAAGTACTGATCATGGGACAACAGTGAAAGATGTCATTGAGTACTAGAGTAAGTACTGATGATATGTTTTCTCGCAAGCGGAGATCATGAAGAGTTCGTTGTAAAATGTTACATCGATACAGTCTTCATCTTTTCTCCATGCGATTTTCGATTTAAGTTAAGGGTTTTGTGTAATACACAATATGGTGGCACGGTAGTTGGAAATTGTTCCCAACAGGATACTGTGGCGAATTCTATAACAAATGACTAAGTATGTTGACGCTTTAGAAGCTACAAACAAGATGTTGAATCATATAGTTCATTCATGAACTTAGTATGGTTTCAAGATGGCTTTTGTCAATGGGACACTACTGCAGGTAGTTTCTCCATAACTCAGTCTGAGGAATCCAGGTTCAACCTGTGATTCACATTTATACAAAGCCAAGTCCGCACAAAATATGAATTTTGTGAAAGCTTGAAAACGCGAGGATATGCAGAGATAGACATGGAGCTGAAGTTGTCAGATTTGATGGACATCAGGCTATACCACATGTGAAGCATTTTTTACACCGGCATGCCATAGGTGTAAAGTGCATTAGCATTAACTAGATTATTCACTCTAGTGCAAGTGGGAGTCTGTAGGAGATATGCCCTAGAGGCAATAATAAATGATATTATTTATCTCCGAGTTCATAATTATGTTTATGTTCCATGCTATAACTGATGTGGTTCCCGAGCCCGTATATCTATAAAGGCTCTGGGGAAAACCCATGTGCACGTGTGGAATAATAAACGGTAAAATGTATTCCTAGTCATGCCTCTAAGACTAGCTCAAGTGTTGCATGATGATTATGTTTTCCCAATCATGGGCATGTCTATGCCAGCAACTTTGAGGGCACAATGTTAAGAGAACATTTGTGTTGAATCGACCCGGTTTGATGTTATGCTATGAGATTCTTTTGTCACAAGTTAATGGTAAATAACACAGAGATGGTTAACGTTTGCATGATTCCTTATACCATGAGAGTATCGAGTTTCTTCATGCTTGCTTCATGAACTTTGGGGTTTGTTAAACGTCATCCGTAAATGGGTGGCTATTACGGCGGCTTACGGGTTCATGGAAAAGTATGTCAAGTAACTTAATAGCTCAAGATTGGAATTTGCTCCTCAGACGATGGAGAGATATTCTCGGGCCCTCTCGGTGTTACGATATCCATCATCGTCTGGCCAGACACAGTGTGATTTGATCACAGGGATGCCGGAACACGAAAACAAGAAAAGAGAACAAAACCAGTAACGAGGTAACTAGCATAGTGGACAAGTTGTTGATCCACGGGGATGCAAGTAAATCTCACCTTGGGTCTTTGTAACATATCGCGAAGCAACATGAATAGCACACGACAACTAGAGGTTCACTCGAATATTCATTTGTGTGGGTATAGGGGTCAATATGGGTGTCCACGGCTCCGATGCTAATGATTGATCGAAAGGGGTTCCGGGTCATGTCTATACTTCACCGAACCTATAGGGTCACACGCTTAAGGGTCATCTATCTGTTGAATACTAGACAGAGAGTCTGAGAGAAAAATCACCAAAAAAATTTCGGACACCGGAAAAGTTTCGGGCAGCAGAAAAGGTTCCGCAGAGAGAGGTCATCGGATGAGTTTCGGTGAAACTGAAAAGTTGTTTTAGGGGATACCATTAAGTCAAATTGGTTTCGGCACATGCCTGATAATTCTTGGAGGGTGCCAAAATCATTCTGGAAGCTTTCTGGAATTTTCTGGGATAATAACTGGATATGCTCCGGGGCTGCCGGAACCACTTCAGAAGTTTTTCGCAGATGAAATTCACTAATCTGAAATTGTTTAAGAACAAATCCAACATCATTTTAGTGGGTACTGGAATTATTCTAAGACCCACAGAAATATTTTCGGGTTTAATGGACGCGAAAAATTGTCTTCATGAATAGTAAAAACGCATTCTTGTTTGCTTTGCGCAGATGAAAATCACTAAACCGAAATTGTTTCGGAACATGTTGAAAATTATTTTTAGTGGGTAAGGGAAATGTTCTGAGCCCACATAAATATTTTCAGTTCGAACGGACGCTGAAAAATGTCGTCATGAATAGTGAAAGTGCTTTTTGCTTGGCTTCTTGGAGAAGCCACCTTGAGGGCCTTTTGGTATTATCCCCTTGGCTTCTTGGAGAAGCCACCCTTGGGCTTGGCCTATAAATAGGGGTGGAGGGGGCTGCCTAAAGACACATCCCTTCTCACATACAAGTGCCATGCATGATCTGGCTTCTTCTCTCCCTCCCACGAAAAGAATTTCGTAGAGCCGCAAGGCTGTCTGGGTTCCGGCAGGAACTAGTTCTGGACGGCGAAGCCCTGCCGGATAGATGACACCGTATGTGTGCAACTCTGTAGAGAGATCGTAATTTCGGTCTTAGTTCGTGAGTGCCTCCCGAAGGGCTGTCCGTGTGACCATCTGAGTTTCGAAGGTCCTCCCGAAGGGCTGTCCGAGTGACCGTTCGAGTTTCGATGGTCCTCCCGAAGGGCTGTCCGTGACACCGTCCGGGGGGTTGTTCGACCGTCTCCCGGAGGGCTGTCTGAGGAGCAGATGAGGGTATACATCCTCACAGTTGGGAGGTTATAAATCCTAGCTGGGGGGATCTACACCGCCGTTCGTCACCGACTCTACTTCCCGCTGCGCTACGAGTCGGTAACGAAAAAGATCAAACCATGTATGCAGTCTCCATAGTGGTCCTGGGCTGGTGCGTAGGTTGGAAATTTTTTGTTTTCTGTTGCGTTACCCTACGCTAAGGGATTGAGCATACAAATAAATAAGTGCATGGAAACCTCTGCTTCCCTCTGCGAAGGGCCTATCTTTTACTTTTCAGTATTTACTTTTATGCAAACAGTCGAAGTTTTTCTCTTTATTCCTTTTTATTTTTCTCCTTTTTCAAGCATCATGTGGTGAGGAAAGATCTAGTCACATATGCCCAGTTGAATATGGGTAGCATGAGTTATTATTGTTGACATCACCCATGAGGTGAATGCGTTGGGAGGCGAAACAATAAGCCCCTATCTTTCTATGGATCCGGTTGAAACGTTTTGCTCATTTGTATGTGGTGAGTGTTAGCAATCATAGAAGACTACATGATAGTTGAGTATGTGGTGCTCTTACTTGGACTCTGTTGAATAAGTTGAATTGCATTTGCTTGGTGACTGACAACATAGGTTGTTGAGTTTCAATTGAATTCATTGTTTGAACCTTAACATGTCAATTGGTTGCTACTATAACATGAGAAGTTTTATAAGAAAGAATTGTTGTTATGATGCTAGGAAAAGTGATTAAAATTATTGAAGGCACAAGTGCTCCTTGGGTGGTTTTGGTAATTAATGTCAACATATCTCTTGTTGGACTAACACTTTTACCTAGTATGTTTCAAACAAGTTCAACAATGGAGTGGCATGGACTAAAGGATGTGGAACCCCTTCAAGATGCTAAGGACAAAGGATTGGCTCAAGCTCCAAGATCAAGACTCTACATTTTCTATTTTAGTGATCCAAGATCAGTGAGTCTATAGGAAAAGCCAATACTATCAAGAGGGGATGAGGTGTTGCTTAATGGATTGCTTGCTCAAAGTGCTTAGTGATATGCTCCAAAGCCTTCAACTACCTTCTCACATCCACATATGTCCTAAACCAAAAGTCTAACTCGGCCCCACCGATTCTTTCTATCCGGCGCCACCGAGTTCAGATGTCTTAGCCACTGCCACAAACCCTAGGCAAATCGGTCTCACCGATAGGGATCTCGGTCTCACAGGGATGGGATTGTAATCTCTCTGTGTATGTCCATTACCAAAATCGGTCTCACCGAGTTTGAGTAATCGGTACTACTGAGATTACAATGCAAACTCTATGGTTAGCTTATTACCAAAACCGGTCCCACCGAGTTTGTGTAATCGGTCAAACCGAGTTTGCCTGACCAACCCTCTGTGTGTCCATTACTAAAATCGGTCCCACTGAGTTTGTGTAATCGGTCTCACCGAGATTACGTCATGCCCTAACCCTAACCATATCGGTCCTACCGAGTTGCATGACGGTCCCACCGAAAATCCTAATGGTCACATTATTTGCTAAATCGGTCCGACCGAGTTTACCAATTTGGTCCCACCGAGTTTGGCAAGTTGTGTGTAACGGTTCGATTTTGTGTGGAGGCTATATATACCCCTCCACCTCCTCTTCATTCGTGGAGAGAGCCATCAGAACGAACCTACACTTCCAGCATACATTTTCTGAGAGAGAACCACCTACTCATGTGTTGAGGCCAAGATATTCCATTCCTACCATATGAATCTTGATCTCTAGCCTTCCCCAAGTTGCTTTCCACTCAAATCTTCTTTCCACCAAATCGAAATCCTGTGGGAGAGAGTTGAGTGTTTTGGAGACTATCATTTGAAGCACAAGAGCAAGGAGTTCATCATCAACACACCATTTGTTACTTCTTGGAGAGTGGTGTCTCCTAGATTGGCTAGGTATCACTTGGGAGCCTCCAACAAGATTGTGGAGTTGAACCAAGGAGTTTTTAAGGGCAAGGAGATCGCCTACTTCGTGAAGATCTACCGCTAGTGAGGCAAGTCCTTCGTGGGACGACCATGGTGGGATAGACAAGGTTGCTTCTTCGTGGACCCTTCGTGGGTGGAGCCCTCCGTGGACTCGCGCAACCGTTACCCTTCGTGGGTTGAAGTCTCCATCAACGTGGATGTATGATAGCACCACCTATCGGAACCACGACAAAAACATCCATGTCTCCAATTGTGTTTGAATCCTCCAAACCCTTCCCTTTACATTCTTGCAAGTTGCATGCTTTACTTTCCGCTGCTCATATACTCTTTGCATGCTTGCTTGATATGTATTGTGAGTGTTAAACTTGTGCCTAAACTCCACTCCAACTTAAAGAAGTTAAAAACTGCAACTTTTGGTACTTAGTGTCTAATCACCCCCCCCCCTCTAGACACCTCTTCTCGATCCTTTCAATTGGTATCAGAGCTTTGGTCTCCATTGCTTTGGTTTAAACACCATCGGAGGAAGATGGATGAGTCTACTATTGGGAGTCTTAGACATATAGTGCCTATACTTGATGGAGAGTATTTTCATGAGTGGGAAAATGAGATTCTTGTGATTTTCAATCAATATCATTTAAACAAGTACATTGCTAGCCCTTGTGCACCTCATGTTGATCCTATGCATCCTACCCTTGATGAGTCAGTTGACATGATTTGCAATCTTAGAACTGTTGAACTTATCACTAGAGGCTTGCCTAGAAACTTGATTGGATGTTTGCCTACTCTTAAGTGTGCCTACACCATATGGAAATTTCTTGAGGAATGCTTTCCAAATTATTCCTTGAAAAATCTAGATGAAATTCTCCATAAGTCTATTGCCTTGAGTAAGATGAATTCTAGTGATCCTATGTTTGGTGATTGTTTGTTTGAGCTTACAAACCTTATGCGTACCAAAGGAGATGTTGGAATTATTAGTGATATTATTTCCGAAGCTATAAAAATTCATAAGCAAGATCATTGTCAAACTCACTCTAACGAATCACCCTCTCTAGGATTTGATCCACCACATGACGATGTTGAACATGGATACTATGATGAGGATGATGATAGTGACTTCGATCTTGATGATGCAATGAGACACTTTGGTCTTATGGCAAATCTTCGGGGATATATGGCAGGAGGAAAGGAATGGGTTCTTGATAGTGGATGTACCAGTCACATGACCGGAGATAAAGACATGTTTCGTGAGCTTGCTGAAAACGATGGTCCTCGAAAGTATGTCACTTTCGGTGACAACTCAAAGGGTAAGGTGGTCGGCCTCGGCAAGGTGGCCATATCACATGATAGCTCCATACAAAATGTCATGCTCGTTGAATCTCTTGGATACAACTTACTTTCAGTATCTAGACTTGCTGATTTCGGTTTCAATGTCCTATTTACTGAAGTAGATTACCAAGTGTTTCATAGAGATAATCATAAAATGGTCTTTACCGGTGTACGTAGAGGTGATCTATATATTGTTGATTTCACTAAAAAGGCTCAACCTAGAACTTGCTTTATTGCTAAATCCTCTAAAGGGTGGTTATGGCATAGACGATTAGGTCATGTTGGTATGCGAAACCTTGACAAGCTTATTAAAGGAAATCATATCCTTGGAGTTAACGATGTCATATTTGATAAGGATAGACTTTGCAGCGCTTGTCAGGCAGGTAAACAGGTTGGAGGAAGGCATCCCATGAAGAACATCATGACCACAAGGAGGCCACTCGAGCTACTTCACATGGATCTTTTTGGTCCCAACGCCTACAAAAGTCTCGGTGGAAATTCTTTTGGTCTAGTTATAGTTGATGATTTTTCAAGATTTACATGGGTGTTCTTTCTCGATGATAAATCGCAGGTTCAAAAGATCTTCAAAAACTTCGCTAAGAAGGCCCAGAATCAATTTGAAGTGAAGATCAAGAAGGTTCGCAGCGACAATGGAACGGAGTTCAAGAACGCAAATGTGGACACCTTTCTTGACAAAGAAGGGATTTCACATGAGTTCTCGGCCACATACACACCTCAACAAAATGGAGTTGTTGAGAGGAAGAACCGGACGCTCATCGAAATGGCGAGAACGATGCTTGATGAGTACAAGACGCCGAAGCACTTTTGGGCAGAAGCGGTTGAGATAACTTGTCATGCAACAAATCGCTTGTATCTTCACAAGCTACTCGGCAAGACGGCATACGAGCTCCTCACCGGTAACAAACCCCAAGTTGGATACTTTCGAGTATTCGGCTCAAAGTGCTACATTCTTGATAAGCATCGTCGTTCTAAATTTGCTCCTAAGTCTCATGAAGGTTTCCTACTTGGTTATGGCTCAAACTCTCACACATAACGTGTCTACAACAATTTCACCCGAAAGGTTGAAGAAATGGTAGATGTGAAGTTTGATGAATCTAACGTCTCGCAAGTAGAGCAATTGCCAATTGATGTAGGAGACAAAGATTCCTCGGAAGCAATCCAAGACTTGTCTATTGGCAAGATTCGTCCAACTGAGGTGAAGGAGAGTACCTCGTCCATCCAAGTGGAAGCTTCTACCTCACGACAAGGTGAACCAAGAGTTGATATGGAAGCATCCACAAGTGGGACACACCAAGATGAATAAAACAAGGAAGTGCACCAAGATGAACGTCAACAACCTCCTTCTCCACCACGACAAGAGAACGACAACGCCAACACCGAAGAAGGCCAAGAAGAAGAACAAGATGAAGAAGATGTTCAACCAAGACCCAAGCAAAAGCTGACATGAGTTCGAGCAAGAATTGCTAAAGATCATCCCGTTGAGCAAATCTACAATGATATCCAAACCGGGAGAATCACTCGCTCTAAAACTCTTTTAGCTAACTTTTGTGAACACTGTTCATTCATCTCTAGCATTGAACCTATGAAGGTTGAAGAAGTATTGGAAGATCCGGATTGGATAAACACCATGCATGAAGAGCTACACAACTTTGAGAGAAATCAAGTTTGGACATTGGTTGAGAAGCCCGACAACAACCACAACATCATCGGTACCAAATGGGTGTTTCGCAACAAGCAAGATGAAGATGGATAAGTAGTTCGCAACAAAGCACGTCTCGTTGCCCAAGGCTACACACAAGTCGAAGGTATGGACTATGGTGAGACTTATGCTCCCGTTGCTAGACTTGAGTCCATTCGCATCTTACTTGCCTATGCTAATCACCATGATATCGCCTTGTACCAAATGGACATTAAAAGTGTTTTTTTCTAAATGGTGAAATAGAGGAGGAAGTTTGTGTTAAACAACCTCTCGGCTTTGTTAATCCTAAGAAACCTGATCATGTTTACAAACTTCACAAATCTCTTTATGGTCTTAAACAAACTCCTAGAGCGTGGTATAAATGCTTGACCAAGTTCCTTATTGAAAAAGGCTTTGAAATTGGAAAAATAGATTCTACTATTTTTACTAAGAGGGTCAATGGAGAACTATTTGTATGCCAAATTTATGTCGATGATATTATATTTGGTTCTACTAACCCTCATTTTAGTGAAAAGTTTGGGAAGCTAATGTCGGAGGAGTTTGAGATGTCTATGATGAGTGAACTCAAATTCTTTCTTGGTTTGCAAATCAAGCAAACTAAGGAAGGTACCTTTGTCTCGCAAACGAAGTACACCAAGGACTTATTCAAGAAGTTCAATATGCAAGAATGCAAAGGTATGACTACACCCATGCCTTCTAGTGGACATCTTGGTTTGACCAAAGATGGTGAACCGGTCGATCAAAAGGTTTATCGCTCTATGATTGGTTCATTGTTATATCTATGTGCTTCACGTCCCGATATCATGCTAAGTGTGTGCATGTGTGCACGATATCAAGTTGCTCCTAAATAATGTCATCTTAAGGTTGTGAAAAGGATAGTGAGATACTTAATCCATACACCAAATTTTGGCATTTGGTATCCTAAGAGGGCCTCTCTCGATCTTGTTGGCTACTCCGACTCGGACTATGCCGGTGACAAGGTTGATAGAAAGTCCACTTCGGGTACTTATCAATTTCTTGGTAGATCTCTTGTGTCTTGGTCTTCCAAGAAACAAAACTCGGCATCCTTATCCACCGCCGAAGCGGAATACATTGCCGCTGGTTCATGTTGTGCTCAATTACTTTGGATGGCCCAAACTCTTAAAGATTATGGGATATACGTGAAACATGTTCCATTACTTTGTGACAATGAAAGTGATATCAAGATTGCTCACAATCCCGTGCAACACTCTCGAACTAAGCATATTGAAGTCCGTTATCATTTCATTCAAGATCATGTTGCTAAGGGTGACATTAATCTTAAGCATGTTCGCACTGAAAAGCAATTAGCAGATATATTCACTAAACCACTTGATGAGAGAGTGTTTTGCAGGTTAAGAGGTGAACTGAACATCATTGATGCCTCAAACTTGGAGTAGGAACTCCATTGGAGACATGCAAGACATGAGCTTATGACTAATCCTTGATATTTCTCTTATGATGAAAATATTATGTCTTGGATATATTTGCATCTTGCATGTTATCTAACCCATGTAGGTACTTGGATGAATCTAATTTCATGAGATTGCAACTCACTCACATCTAGAGCAATCTCTACATCACCAAGTCTCTACAAAATGGTGGTTGAAGACAAGGAAGCACAGAACCATTCAAACATATCCTTTGACAAATTCTATGTTGAGTTTCATGATTGTCATTTTGGTACACAAGTGCTCTTCCTTGCAAGAACTAACCCATGTAGGTAGATGAACTCAAATTCCAAGTGGTGCTCCCAACTCTTGATGATCTACATCAACCTTGAGCAACCCACACAAGTTCAACTACATGATCACGATCAACACCACCACCCAAGGTATGTTATTCCATCTTAGAGAGGCTTTACTCCAAGACATGAGTCAAAGCAACTCGACAAGACGAGAATACATCAAGATACTTAAAAGAAAAATGGTAACCCCATTTTGAGCTTAAACGATGAGTATGACCTATGATCAAGTGATTTCACTTGACTCCTAAGTCAATATACTCTAACATAGGTGACTTTGTCACCGACCATTTCTAGATGAAGTTCTCTTGTGTTCTTTTTTGTGCTCTTGCATTTGTCCCATGCATATTTGTTTCCCCTCTCAAAAAAACTTCATCTAGATTTCTTTTATTTTCTATTCGTTCAGCATTCCCTGCATCCAGTTCATTGCAAATCTTTCAGTTAATTCCATGCAAATCCTTGTGAGATCTTACTTGTCTAGTGAGCTGAGGTGACAAGTGTTTTCTCTGTGGTGAACTCGGTCATATCGGTTTCTTATTTCCGGTCTAACCGAATCCTTTCGGTGCAACCGAAGCATCCAACTCGGTGCCACCGATTTCACAACAGGAAAAACATTTTGCCACTTATTCCTGCATTACTTTTGATCTAGCTCCACTAAATGAATCTTGTCCTCTACAAGCATCACATTTTTATCATTGCTTTGTGCTGTGACTCAAGGACCAAACTCATTCACGACAAATTCCAAAAGGCCCTTCTTGGAAATTGATGTCAAAAGAGAGATCACATCAAAGCTTATCACTTCAACAGGGGGAGAGAGATATCTCCAGGGGGAGAGAATACTCAAGAAGAGAGTAATCTTTAAGGATCCCAGATGCTTGGTGTTCAAGATTAGAGATGCCACATGTCTTCTTGAGGGGAAAGACATGTTCATAAGTGCTTATTTGCATTAGCTCTGTTCATTTGTTTCTTTGAGCTCTGATTTTGCATTTTGCTCTGATTTTCTGTTCCCTATCTTCTCCCAGTATCCCATGCTAGATTCAGGGGGAGCAAGACATCTAAGGGAAAGAAATTCTTTAAATTCATTGCACATCTTTACCTTTGGGGACATGTCTATATTCAATGTGGTACTTAGTACTCACAATCAACATGTCATCCCAGTCTTGGTACTCTTGTGGTTTCTTCTGTTTGCTCTGGCTAGTGGGTGTATCTGTGTTGTCTAACTTATTTTCACAGGTTCATTCCATCCTAAGCCAACTCAAGACCACAAGGTAAGTATATGCATCACAGTCATGTGTATGAGGAATTCTTACTAATGTACATAATGTTCGCAAGAAGGACTCATGAGCATGAAGGTACATTTCCCACATTCACATCTTTTGCTATCTTTTGCTCTGATGCATATAGCCAAGATACATGTAACACATTGCTTACTCTGTCATGTTTATGCATTCACATGTTTCTATATTCCATATTCACATGATTGCATACATGTAGGGGGGGCCTATGCATGTTACATGTCTTTCCAAAGCTTTACTTGCTATTCTCTATATTCTTATCTAAAGCTTTGATGTATGTTGTCATCAATTACCAAAAAGGGGGAGATTGAAAGCACAAGTGCTCCCTGGGTGGTTTTGGTAATTAATGTCAACATATCTCTTGTTGGACTAACACTTTTACCTAGTATGTTTCAGACAAGTTCAACAATGGAGTGGCATGGACTAAAGGATGTGGAACCCCTTCAAGATGCTAAGGACAAAGGATTGGCTCAAGCTCCAAGATCAAAACTCTACATTTTCTATTTTAGTGATCCAAGATCACATTGAGTCTATAGGAAAAGCCAATACTATCAAGAGGGGATGAGGCGTTGCTTAATGGCCTACTTGCTCAAAGTGCTTAGTGATATGCTCCAAAGCCTTTAACTACCTTCTCACATCCACATATGTCCTAAACCAAAAGTCTAACTCGGCCCCACCGGTTCTTTCTATCCGGCGCCACCGAGTTCAGATGTCTTAGCCACTGCCACAAACCCTAGGCAAATCAGTCTCACCGATAGGGATCTCGGTCTCACCGAGATGGGATTGTAATCTCTCTGTGTATGTCCATTACCAAAATCGGTCTCACCGAGTTTGAGTAATCGGTACTACTGAGATTACAATGCAAACTCTCTGGTTAGCTTATTACCAAAATCGGTCCCACCGAGTTTGTGTAATCGGTCAAACCGAGTTTGCCTGACCAACCCTCTGTGTGTCCATTACTAAAATCGGTCCCACCGAGTTTGTGTAATCGGTCTCACCGAGATTACGTTATGCCCTAACCCTAACCATATCGGTCCTACCGAGTTGCATGACGGTCCCACCAAAAATCCTAACGGTCACATTATTTGCTAAATCAGTCCAACCGAGTTTACCAATTCGGTCCCACCGAGTTTGGCAAGTTGTGTGTAACGGTTAGATTTTGTGTGGAGGCTATATATACCCCACCACCTCCACTTCATTTGTGGAGAGAGCCATCAGAACGAACCTACACTTCAAGCATACATTTTCTAAGAGAGAACCACCTACTCATGTGTTGAGGCCAAGATATTCCATTCCTACCATATGAATCTTGATCTCTAGCCTTCCCCAAGTTGCTTTCCACTCAAATCTTCTTTCCACCAAATCCAAATCTTGTGAGAGAGAGTTGAGTGTTGGGGAGACTATCATTTGAAGCACAAGAGCAAGGAGTTCATCATCAACACACCATTTGCTACTTCTTGGAGAGTGGTGTCTCCTAGATTGGCTAGGTGTCACTCGGGAGCCTCCGACAAGATTGTGGAGTTGAACCAAGGAGTTTGTAAGGGCAAGGAGATCGCCTACTTCTTGAAGATCTACCGCTAGTGAGGCAAGTCCTTCATGGGCGACGGCCATGGTGGGATAGACAAGGTTGCTTCTTCATGGACCCTTCGTGGGTGGAGCCCTCCGTGGACTCGTGCAACCGTTACCCTTCGTGGGTTGAAGTCTCCATCAACGTGGATGTACGATAGCACCACCTACCGGAACCACGACAAAAACATCCGTGTCTCCAATTGCATTTGAATCCTCCAAACCCTTCCCTTTACATTCTTGCAAGATGCATGCTTTACTTTCCGCTGCTCATATACTCTTTGCATGCTTGCTTGATATGTATTATGAGTGTTAAACTTGTGCCTAAACTCCACTCCAACTTAAAGAAGTTAAAAACTGCAACTTTTGGTACTTAGTGTCTAATCACCCCCCCCCCCTCTAGACACCTCTTCTCAATCCTTTCAATTATCATTGATCAAACTTATGCACTTTGCTAGCATTCACATTTCATAAATTATTTCTTTAATCATTTACCTACTCGAGGACGAGTAGGAATTTAGCTTGGGGATGTTGATACGTCTCCAACGTATCTATAATTTATGAAGTATTCATGCTAATATATTATCATTCGGATGTTTTAAAATCATTTTTATAGCAACTTTATATCATCTTTTGGGACTAACCTATTGACCCGGTGCCCAGTGCGAGTTGCTGTTTTTTGCTTGTTTTTTACATCATAGGAAATCAATATCAAACGGAGTCCAAACACCGCGAAACTCTTTGGAGAATTTTTATGGACCAGAACACCCAGGATGGGCCAGAGCAGCACCTGGGGGGTGCCCCGAGGGGGGCACAACCCACCAGGGCGCGCCTGGGCCCCCTGGCACGCCGAGGTGGGTTGTGCCCACCTTGCTGGCCTCCCGCACCCCCTCTTTGCACTATAAATTCCCAAATATTCCGAAACCCTTCGGGGTTAACCTAGATCAGAAGTTCCGCCGCCGCAAGGCTCTATAGCCACCGAAAACCAATCTAGATTCGTTCCGGCATCCTGCCGGAGGGGGGAATCATCTCCGGTGGCCATCTTCATCATCCCGACGGCCACCACGATGAGGAGGGAGTAGTCCACCCTCGGGGCTGAGAGTTTGTACCAGTAGCTATGTGTTTAATTTCTCTCTATCTCTCTCTCATGATCTATATCATGGGCTTTGTTAATATAGATGGATCATATGATGTTCCTCCCCTCTATACTCTTGTTGTGATGAATTGAATCTTTACCCTTTGAAGTTTTGTCTTGTCGGATTGAATATTCAGATATGAGAACACATGATGTATGTCTTGCGGTATGAATACTCGTGGTGATAAAGGGGTATCATATTGATTCACTTGATATATGTTTTGGCACTCAACTCGTGGATTCCCGGGATAACATTGGGGTAATCTATGCATAGGGGTTGATGCACGTTCTTTTCTTTGTTTCTCTAGTAGAAATCTTGGGGCACTCTTTGAAGTTATTTGTATTTGATTGAGTATTACTAGCAAAAGAGCCCGTGCGTTGCAACAGGAGAGAAAACATAACACATGCTCTTAACCCAACAACCATCACTCAAGACCACAATAGGTTCATCTCCTTTATTTTTGCGAGGCATCATATTTGTGTTGCCGCTTATCCTCCTTCTCATCCTCGTTGGCGATGGCCTTGGTGTTCACACAAAACAACAAAAAAACGTGTTTGAATATGGTTAATCCTAAGGCGTCTCTCTCTCCCTCTCTCCTCCCTCCCTCTCTCCTCTCTCTCTCTCTCTCTCACTCACTCTCGCGATGAGAAATGTGTTGTTTTCCCTTGCGACATTTTTCAGAGGTATGCATGTGTAGTTATCTATGTTTTCTTTTCCCTATATGGTTATAGTGGGGTGTTTATTTGCAATCCACATCACCGTCGGTACGAAAGAAAAATGGATCTTGCGCTATAAATTATAAGTTTGCTTCCAAAATAATATTTTAAAAATATTTAACATGTAAAATGAACATCATATTTAGATTCCACACATTTTGTTTAATAAAATTTCATATATAATATGTTAAAATTGAAGTTACGGTTTAAAAGATACGAATAATTTAGAAAATCATTTGTTTGATTTAAATATATTCCAAAATGATATTTTAAAATACTTAACATGTAAAAATAATATCATATTCATATTGTACATATTTTTCTAATCAAATTTCATGTATAACATGTTCAAATCGGAGTTACGGTTTAAAAGATATGGATGATTTAAAAAGGCATTTGTTTGACTTAAATATGATTCGCGGATGAATTACCTAAAACATCAGGGGGGGTTTCGAAAAATGTAAAATAACGGTTCGGGTGTGACTTAAATCCGGACGTCGGGTTGATTTCAAGAAAACAGAGAGACTTTTGTGTAAAATATGAAAAACGATTTGTTTTAACTTAAAACAGGACTGCGGGTTGAATTCTCTGAAATAGAGGAACTTTTCTGAAAAATGCCATGACGGACGACCAGAAACCAAATTTTCTTTATTATTAGGTAAAGACAAATATGAATTTGCTTTGGTGTTGTTTTAGTACGAACTCTAGGATAGATCGAACGGAAAGAATAGCTTTATGTTATTTTAGTACGAGCTCTTGAATAGATAGAATAGAAAGAATAACTTTGAGGTGGTTTCGTACCCTACAAACAATTCATTCTTATTTTCTCCGTTAGATAGGAACTTCGGAGTGATTGTTCATCGCACTTTGAGGGATGGTTATATGATCCAATTATATTAGCACTGTTGAGAGATTGCACTAGCGAAAGTACGGACCCTATGCCTCATTTTTAAGTATTGCAATACCGTCTTTGTGCCCGTTTACTACTTGCTACCTTTCTGTTTTTATTTATTCAGATTATAAAAATATATTTCTACCATCCATATTACACTTTTATCATCATCTCTTCACCGAACTAGTGCACCTATATAATTTACCATTGTATTGGGTGTGTTGGGGACACAAGAGATTTCTTGCATTTGGCTGCATGGTCGTTTGAGAGAGACTATCTTCATCCTACGCCTCCCACGGATTGATAAACCTTAGGTCATCCATTTGAGGGAAAATTGCTACTGTCCTACAAAACTCTGCACTTGGAGGCCCAACACGTGTCTACAAGAATAAAGTTGAGTAGTAGAAATCATGCTCCGCCTTCCCGCTCAAATACCTGGGTCTACCTCTGTCGATCCATCGCCTGCGAAAGATTGATCTCCAGAATCTCATCGATAGGGCGGCTGGGAAACTTGTTCCTTGGCAAGGGAGACTCATCACTGCGGCTGGCAGAGCTGCCCTTGTCAAGTCGGTTCTCACATCGCTCGCAACTTTCACCATGACCGCTCTGGTGTCCCCGAAGGCCACCTTCTCTGCTTTTGAAAAAATCGAGAGAGCTTTCCTTTGGGCGGGATCCGACAAGGTCTCAGGCGGACAATGCGAAGTTAGTTGGGTTTTGGTTTGCAGGCCAAAACTATTGAGAGGATTAGTTGTTCTCAATATCCGCAAATTTGCGAGTGCTCTGTGCTTAAGATGTGCATGGTACGAATGTAAAGAGCCCAGCAGGGCATGGGTGCAGTTGGATAACCCTTGTGACAACACCGATATGGATCTCTTTCATGCAGCCACAACCATTACCATTGGGAATGGTCACTTGGCCAAATTCTGGCATTCTCCGTGGCTGAATGGGAAAAAACAAAGGATATTTCCCCCTTGATATTTCAACTCTCCAAGAGGAAAAACACCAGCGTGCATGACGCCCTCCTTGACCTCGCTTGAGTTACCAGGATCAACATTTTTGTGGGCCTCTCGATCAATCCTTTGCATCAGTTCTACACTCCGTGGGCTCTTCTTGACCCTATCCATTTTGAGGAGCATGTACAGGATGATATATCATGGAACCTCACAACCGGCCGAGCCTACTCGGTGACCTCTGCATACAACATGCAATTTGAGGGGACAATTCCCACCACTATGGTTCCTGCTGTATGGAGAAACTGGGCACCGCCGAAGTGCAGATTTTTTTGCATGGCTCGTCATTAAAAATAGGGTGTGGACGGCCGACCGCTTGCAAAAGCGAGGATGGCTAAACTACGGTTTGTGCCAACTTTGCAAGAGAGAGCCTGAGTCAGCAGCGCACATTCTCTTCAAATGTAGGGTTTCTCTCAGAATCTGGACGGCTGTCAAAGCTTGGCTCAATGTGCCTGAACTAAACATTGCAGATTGGGGAGGCATTCAGACGGTCCAAGCCTGGTGGACGGTGACGGTTCTTACGCGTGGACACAGAAGGAAGGCCATTTCATCATTTCTCATGCTCATCACATGGGAGATATGGAACGAGCGAAACACTCAAGTTTTTCATAGTAAGTCGGCTATGCCTACTGTTCTAGTAGACAACATCAAGCGGGAGGCAAGGAATTGGGGCCTTGCAGGTGCGAAACATTTGTGCGTTTTGATGCCGCGAGAGTAGACTTTTTCTTTTCCATTTGTTGAGGTGTAATGGACCTCGTTGAACTTTGTTCGACTCTCCTACTTTATTAATGAAATGAGGCAAAGCTTTTGCCTTCGTCTCAAAAAAAAAAACATAGTTAATTGTCGTAGACACACAACGCTTATACACTTGAAACCAAATTATCACGCATATACTTTTCACTGTAAGCCACCACTTTACGTTCGGCTTTTGCTGTGTGTGCCCGTCTGCTTTTAACTTCTTGCCCTTTGGCGGAGGATCGATCTGGCTGGCCACAAACCAAACAAAGGTGTCATTGCCCACAACAAACGCCACGGCACCACTATGTACTAGTACCACCTATGCGAACGACATTGATTCGGCAGCCACTATCGGCGTCAAGATGTTGTTCCACTGGACCCTGCGTACATTAACCACACTCGATCTCATCCTTATTAACCAACACTGAAGCGAATCCGATTAAGACGCTGGCATGCATGTGACGAGTACCATCTGCCACTGTTGCGCCCATTGGGCCATGACTGTAAACTCTCTTCGCGTAGATCTTGTCGTACCGGTGGACAGGAATCTTTTAGGGCTGGGCTGGCTCGCATTTCCAGGCAAAAGAGCTCCACCTGCTCGCTGCCCCCACCCCACGCACAGACGCACGCAGTGGCTACCTGGCGCTGGACAAGATTCAAAGCAAGAAAGAGACACGCAGGTTCGCACGCTCCGTTGTTTATTTCCCCCAGCTCATTCTCTTTATTGATTCGTCCAGAGAATCTCTGTACATCGATCGATCTTGAGCGGAGAGAAACGAATTGGGTCCAAAATGTCAGATTAAAATTGCTGACATTTCAAAGCTGGAACGCGGGCCATTGGGCGCGCTTTCACTTTGGCCCAACGCTGCGACCCAGGAATTAAGGACGAAGAGGCAAACGAAAAATGGAGGGAGACCAGCGAAGCTATACATGCAAACCGACTACACCACGAAGCTAGGCGGGTTATCTAGCTGTAGATATCCTCCGGGATGCTGTGCAACGCCGGCGACCACCGTCCCGGGCGCCTCGCGGCAGCCGCGTTGGTCGCCGCCGCCGTCTGCTTCTTCGCGTGCTGCCTCTTGATGGCGCTCACCAGCTGCTCCAGCGCGGGCGGCAAGGCGAAGGCGCCGCCGGCTGCGACGGCCGCGGCCACCTGCTTGAGCTGCTGCTTGCTCAGCAGGATCTTGACGCGCATCGCGCCGCCAGGGCTGGTGGCCTCTGCGTCGGCGACGGGCGTGCCCGTGGACTGCTCGACGGCCGTGACCGTCTTGGCGTCCAGCTGCAGCCTCGGGCACCTCACCAGCTTCCTGGCATCCCTCCTCGGGAGCTGCGGGGCGGCCTCCAGCTCCATGGATCTGATGCTGGCTTGCTCCTCCGCAGTCGCTTCTTGCTCACTTGCTCCCGTTTTTTCTCGTGTTATGTATGGACTTATGCTACGGTAGGAGTAGTCGCTGCTCCGATGGGCAGTGGCTGGAGAATGGATATATAACGCATTTCTGCGTGTCTGAGGCTAGGGTTTTATATCATGTGCAGAGGCAGGCTTACGAGCGAGACAGCTCATAGACAACTGTCCGTGTAAAGATCGGAAAGGGACGGCTAGGTGGAATCCTTTTTCTTCAATGAGATTAGTTAGTTGCGGGTGATTTAATATCATCGTTACAGCACGTAGTAGGACCCATGCATCACATGCTACCGGAGAAATTTCTCATGAGTAGCACTAGTGCCGTTCCATGCCATGCCATGCAGGTTTGATCTGGATTTCATCGGCTTCGGGAGAAAGAGAAAATATTTCGCCCACAATGCATACATTTTCTAAGTATGATGCACCAGTAATGTTATTCTGAATATTGAATCTAGTACTAGTATATGGTGAGGCCTTGTTGGATGTCAGTCATGTGATCATGTGCTTCTGTATGTACGCGTCTGTACTTTCAGATGAAGGACGCAACAGATGTACAGTACAGATTAATCCCAACAATAATAAGAAACAGAGAAGGAATATATCGGCAGGCACACCGGAAGGAGCGTGTGGGTGTGCCCTACATTAAATGGTATGCACGTCTGGACGTACGTACGTACACGGGGAGTGGTTGCGATGAATTGTCACCACGTACATACGTGTCCGGGAAGAAGTGACCGCTCGACCGAGAGAGAGGCGAGGCAGGGACCAGCAGCAGGTTGTTCATTTTGGCAGCACGTCTGCACCGTCACATATGCCTGATGCCTGTGCACGGCGGGTGGACCAGGCGCCATTAGAGTTAGGTATGTACGTGTTGGTGCTAGAGCAGCGTTTTTTTTTTTTTTTTTTGAGGGCGCTAGAACAGTGTTTGGTTTCTACTGCATTAATTTGTGGGACTGGATATGCCGTTCTTGTGTCGTTGCAGTCGCCGAGCAAAAAATTGGGCTCATCCAGTAGCAACCCAAGAGCCTCATAGATTTTCGACCCATGAGTTTGGGACTAGCTCACCAGTGGCAGCCCGGCCCGCACAAGACCCTGTTGTTGCTTTCGTCAAACACAAGCTGCCATGCTAATATGCTATCTATCGCCTTGTGCGAGCGTTATTACGGAATTCGTCCACAGTGCCTAGAAGTGTGCTATAATGTCCGAGATAATAGGATTTGATACATTACAAATATTGATAAGTTTTTCTTTTTCTTTTTGAAAGCTCATCCGTGAGGAACCTCAAAGTAACGCGTGCTTCACATTGACGAGTGAGAAGAAAGTGCACACGAAAGATTAATATTGACCCCTTAGACTCGCCTTGATCCCAAGTGGTAGCTAGCGCGTTGCAGCCTTATATAAGGCAGTCAATCCGGGGCCGTTACAGAATGGTATCAGAGTTGATGCTCGCGATTACATAGGTATGTGCGAGTTAGTGTCCTGGACGTGTACATGGCACATGGGACCGTCGTGGCACCCGGTATGGGCAAATATGGTTGCTGACACTCACCAACTCAGTTTTCGAAAAGATTATGAAAGCTTCTATCCGATTTTGGGAAATTTCCAGTTCTGGGGTTTTAAGTTCTTTTTTTATTACTTTATTGTTTTCAGTTTTATTCAATGGTTTTTATTCTTTTTCTCTTTTTTTCATTCTTTTTCACTGTAATTATTACCTTTTTCATTATTCTTTCCTTTTTTCTATCTTTATCTTTAATGAAATTCATGAATATTTCTTTTTTGAATATTTTTAAAATCATAAACCTTTTCTTTTTCTGGCAACATTTCTTTAAGTTTGCAAACAGTTCTAAAACTCATGATTTTTCAGATTTCCATTCTTTCAATTGGTGAATATTTGATAGATGCATGTTTTCAAAAATCTCTCATATTCTTAGCTTTAATGAACATTTTTTCGAATTCCTGAACTTTTGTCTGCGGACATTTTATGAATTCATCATTATTTTTAAATTTCATGAATAATTTATAAATTTAATAAATTGAGAAGTGCAATTTTTATGACCAACTCGTGATAATTTTTAAACATTTGTTGGATTCAAGAAAAATATTTTGTACACTTTTTAAATTCTCGAACAACTCTCCAATTTCGCTAGAAACAATTTGAATTTCGAAATTGTCATTTTTTTTCTAATTCATTAACATTATTTTACTTGAAAATTTTAGCATAAAGTTGTGAACATTTTTTAAATTTGTGACTCTTTCTCACAAATAGGTTCTTAAACAGAAAGAAACCACTTTGTGCAAACAAATCAGATAAATATGTTTTCAGGCAACGAGTCGGACATCTAGGTTTTTTGTGGGAAACGAGTCGGACAACTAAACTCGAGTAACATGAACACACTTAGGCTAGCGCTATTGGGTTGTCAGCCCCGCTAGACTAGTGCGCTCGCTAACGCGAACGACACGAGAGCAATGCTCGCTAAAATCGATATAAGTGGGCGCTTATATATCTCTAGCTTTACATATGGTGGGCTAGCCTTCTAGTATTAGTTATGTCCGTTCTTTTCTTTTTCTTGCACTAGCAAAAATGTCCGTGCATTGCAATGAGTGATTAAACAATAACACACGCCTATAATGTGATAAACATTCTCATAACCCTTCACAGGTGCACGCCCTCTATTTTAACATGACAACCAGTGGTCATTCGACATGAACGGTGAGCTTAAAAGACAATGAGCAACATGTCGAACCATGAATCGATCGAGGGTAGGATTTTTCAGGATGCCAATTTGGAACATGAGATATGGTCCCGAGTCAACTTAGTTCAGCTTATTAGTTCATTCTAAAATTTAAAGTAAAATTTGAAGAAATAACATTATTAATAAATTTGACTTGATTCCACGAGCTAAATTTAAAAGTAAAACGAAAAAAATATATATTATAAATAACAATAGCATCAAGTAGATTAATCTAGAGTAACAATGGTAGCAAGCAAAACATGCTTGTTTGTGTTAGGCAAGATTAGGATTGATATCTTGTCGAGACCTCCTCCACTTCCGATCGCCGCCTGATGTGGCGACTCGTGCACACTTCAGACCTGGCTCCCTTGCCCCCTCCTCCGGATCGAAATTGATCCTTTCCAGTCCATGTCATTGGTAGCCGACCCTCGATTATTTCACATTGGTGGGCGTTGGCATGCAACGGCGGCCAACCCACAGTACACAACTGTTTCTGCACGTACATATATAGTATTAAGCTAGCTAGTAGTTTTTCCTTTAAAAAGGAAAAAGCTAGCTAGTAGTTTTTCCTTTAAAAAGGAAAAAGCTAGCTAGGAATTTTAAATGGTCAGAAATGAACACCCCCTATGGCACCAATAACAGATTTTGTTACACCGTCAAACTATCCTATCTAGTCAATTTAAATGGGTAGGAAACATATATAACATACATTTTTAAAATACCCCATATATAGAAAAGCATAATTAAGGGTACATCCTAAACATAATTTTAGAAATGATTAACAAGCAAGATAATAACATATTTGGAATACACATTTTACTGAGCGATTTTTATATATAACATGTTTAATTTTGTGTTAAGTTTTGAAAGATATATTTTTTGAAGTACTTGAATCTGCCAAAAAGTAGAAAAAGTTAAACAGAGAGTAGTTGGAATCTACATATTTTACTAAGCAATTTTTATATATAACAAGTTAAATTTAGTGTTAAGCTATGAAGATATATCTTGCAAAAAAAAAGGTTTGAAGATATGTTTTTTAAGTACTTGAATCTGCCAAAGAAAAAAAAGAGAGAAGTTAAACAGAGAGTACCTGGGCTGAACTGCAACACTGTGCAGCCCATCTGCTAAGCGATCCTTGGGCGAGACAGATCTATCTTACGCTAACCAGAATTCAAAGAGAGAAGGCAGTCCGCCTCTAGTACCCCATTAGAAGAGCAAGCCTCTAGCCAGACTACCTCTAGTTCACTTGTGATGATGAGGGGATAGCTGAACATGAACCAAACGCCACGGCCAGGAACTTAAAGAAAATCTAAATACTTTTCTCCACTTACTGATGGCATTAAACGCAATTTGTGGCAACGTTGGGGGCAATTTCATGACAAACGGGTAGAAGCATTAATCCCTGTATTAGTTGATATATAGGCATAGATTTTTAACTTTTATTTACATATTAATATTATAAAAGTGTATTATATATTTCAACAATTAATATACTTTAACGTTCATCTCGCATTTAAACTCTGTCCAAAAAAAATCACGCAATTTAAAAAAAATCATACTATAAAACAAATGTTCATAGCGTTAAAGAAATGTTCGCATGTTTCACACACAAGAAGGAAGAAGAAAACAACAGAAGGAGAACGAGAATCAAGCAACAAAAACGACCAACACCATGAACTTAGCATCCATCACCACTAGATGGCCCGAGAAGAGCGGGAGCTAACTTTGTTGGATCCGCCGAAGGAAGAAACGTCGTCGAGAAGACATAGAGAAGAAGTCACTAGCTGTCCTGCGATCACTCTGCACCTTAAAGAACTAGGAGAGTCCCAACGTCTGTCGAAGGGCTTCCCGCCACCTAGCCACGTTCCCCCGATTTTGATGGTTTATTTGTAATCCCTCCCAAAATTACTCGGTGCCGCAATTAAAATGGGAATGCCTCGATTCCATATGATTGTGCATGTATGGGCCCGTGTGTCTGGGATCAATACGTGCGCATGCATCTCTGTAGAGCGAAAGGAAGGGAATCAAGATTGTTTTGGGCGCCGCCTAGCCACGTCGCGAGAAAGAGAGCCGCAAACCGCCTCCTTCTTCACCCCGTTCTTTTTCGCCTCGATGTCGCGCTTTCAGTAGTGCTCCAGCTCGGCCTGGACGTACTACGGATGCTCTCGCGCAAACCGAGTCATCGCCGCTTCGTCGCTCTCGCCCGGAGTGACGACAACCGCCGGTCTCTTCTTCGCCGGCATCTCCTCCATCCAGATGCCCTGCGGCACGAGCCACTCTGCCACCGCTTGGGACTCGATCTCCGGAAAGTTGAGGTCCGTCTTCGGCCGTCCGGCACGCCACACCGCCACATCGTAGGCACGCGTGACATCATCGGCGGTGGGATACGTGCTGAGCCACCAACGCCACCCGGCGTCAGAGAACTCCACTCCGAACTTCCTGGAGGGCTTCGCTTTCACGCCGAAGAAACCAGACTTGCCCTTCGGCGTCTTCTTCGGCGCCATTAGGGAGCGGGCGGCGGACGGACCGAAGGCGAAGGCGGCCGGAGAGGAGGCGGACGCGGTCGGGGCGGGGCGGAGGCCGCCGGAGCGGAGGCGGAGGCCGCCGGAGCGGAGACGGAGGCGGCCAGAGAGGAGGCGGACGGGGTGCAGAGGCGGACGGGGTCGGGGCGGGGTGGCGGTGGGCGGGGCGGAGCGGCGGCCCAGGCGGGGAATCGGCGGCGGGGGTCTGGATCTACGGCGGGGCGGCGTCGGAGAGCTGCGGCGGGGCGGCGGCGGGAGGGGTGCGGGCGGGCGGAAGTGGAATGAAGTGGCGGTTGGGCGTTTCGCGGACGGCCGTGATTTTGGACCAGCTGTATCTCATGATGTAAATTTGCAGCACAAAGTTTTCAATTTTACATCATCAGAAGGCCGCGGTCCAGCTTTTTTTACATATGAATCGTTTGTTGGAGCAGCGTTTCTTGTCCCAGACGGTCCGAAAGTTAGATATTTTTATATCTGGACCATCTATCAAAGATGCTCTAACTATACGAACAACAACGGATCCCCTTTAATAATAGTAAAGATTCTTATGCCCGGTTGCCTGAACAGTTTGGGGAACAGTACAACATGTTTTGGTACTGACTTGTGTCCAGATAATATTTGGCAAGCGTATGCCTGGTGCTTTGCTTCTTTTTTTCCCTAGTGGTGAAGTTATTTACACTGTTGGCTTAACTGTTTTATGTTGGGTGATCTGGGCACGTCGCAACTGGGGGATGTTTGAATTTAAAGCTTTCAAAACTCTTTTTGAGGTTGTTTTTCTGTTTGTGTTTTTTTATCATACTGGGCAGGTCTAATGAAACAAGGTGATGCGGCTGACTTGAGGACGGGGGTCAAGATGCTGAAGGATAACACGTCGAGGATGATGTGCATTTGCGCCGCTGTTTAAGATGAAGGGGCGCTTTAACGGTCTTTACCCGCCGGCTGCTGCTCGCTCTCAAGTTTCCTTCCCTCTGCGTGGGTGTTCATTCTGATGCTCTTGCGTGTGTTGGTGTCGTCGGGTTTTCATCCTACAGTAGGTATCTCGATGGCGAGTACTCGGTAGGTTTATCGACGATGCTTGAACTCGCTCTTCCCTTTCCCGCCTCCTTTTTTGAACTGATGTATTTTCGTTATGTCAAACTAATGAAAAGGGGGGCCGGTTTAAAAATAGTAGAGATTCTTAATCATTGAAACCAAGCCGCTGCACGATTTCGTTAAAAAATTTTGCAATGAGAGTTGTCATTATGGCTGATGGAGGATTTTTCGTTGCTACAAGATAAGGCAGTATGATTTGAACCGAAATACTCACCGCCGAAACCTTTGCTTGCCGTGACAGGGTCACCCTAACTTGGGAGTTGTATCTGGAGAAGGTGGTCATCGAGATGAATTCCTTGGTCCTGGTCTCGCTTTGGGAGTCAGAAGAGGTGAGCTGGTATTAGGAAACGCTCATGTCTTAAAGCATATCGTAGTCCAGCCTACGAGGGCTTGTTATGAGTTTGAAATTTTCATGTAAGAAAGAGGTGCAAACAAAGCAACTCATATACAAGGGCATCTCCAACGGCAATCTGCAAATTTTCTTCTGCATCCGTTTGTGAACAGGGGACTAGTATACGGACATGGATACGGGAGGTCGCCATCCAGCATTACCCGCATGTATCCGGCCAACAATTCAAACTAATCGGACAAAATTCGTTCAAACCGCGTGGATTTTATTTAAGTTCAGACATAATTTACATAAAGGCCGATATTTTGACCGTTTAACAATTATTTAAAAAAAACTAAACCCTATACCGGACGATCACCTTGTACGTGTGGCCGCCCTGTCCTATCGCACCGACGTCTCCGTCGTCGTCGTCCCTCCAGCGGCGGAACGACGCTGGAGGGCCGCGGCAGCCATGTCCGGCGGCTACCTGCCATTCGCGTAGGAGCCGCTGTGCAGAGTGTCGCCGCGGCCAGTGCCGACGTGGCCATCCGAGCCCTAGTGGCGGCCTTGTCGCGACCGGAGTTGGCGGAGCAGTCGCTAAGCGACCACTCCTCACCAATCTTGGCGAGCTCGCCATCAAGAGGCGGCGGCGCCTAGCGGCCGTCTCCGTGGTGGTCATCGGAGTGGTCAAGCGCCCACACGGCGGCAAGGTCAGGGTCGTTGCGGACCCAGTCCTATTCCGCCTACCGGCGCAGAGCACCACGAATTCGGCATCGCCTTAGCTTAGGCCGCAGAGGAGGAGGGGCTTGGGTATGGAGACGGGGAAGAGTTGGGGGCGGTGCTCGGGGAAGGGGGTGTGGCTTTGTGCGTCGCCGTCACATGGCTTAAATAGCCGCGACGAGGCCCAGGCGAAGGGGCGGTCAGCCCGCTTCAATGCAGCGCAGCGGCCGGAATTGGTTCATCGGGACGCGACGCCCACATTGAATCGGCGGCATCCCAGAGGTCACGTCCTGTCTGTGCCGCCCTCCCGTCCGATCTAATGGCGGCATCAATGCCGACCGCTGCATGCTATGGGCCTGCATGAATGTGGCGCGGCAAGCGACGCGACGCGTGGAATGGAAAGCGCGGAGGGACGGGTGGGGGTTTGGGCATGCCAGTGTGATGAAAAGCGGGCATGACAGCGGTTCGGACGCCCGCAAATCCCTTATATTTGTGTTCAGTTTGTAGAAAACGCGTCTGCACCGCGCCGCAAACCGATACCGACCCTTGTTGAATGACTTTCACGGTCCAGGCACGAATGCAGGCGGTTTAAAGGGTCGGCGCTGGAGATGCCCTAACTGTAAAACCAAATGGCCTCTGTCGATCTGGACCTCACCTGGCCCCGTACATGAATCACGGTTGTAATCTTGCTGGTTAATCAGTGTAAGCTGATGACTGAGAGGAAAAGAATCCATGCCTCATCGGCTACTCTAGATGCGACGTCAAATCGTATCAGCATTCAGCAGCACACCACAAGGGGGACTTCCCCCACCGGCGAAGCAAACATCCTAGTACCACATGAATCTAGCGGGCACCTCCGCCCGTCGTACGTGTGCAACCGAGCATAACCACACAAGAAGCCAAGTGCGCCCCATGATCAGAGCACATCGATAAGCAGCTTTTGACAGAGGACGCGAGACCCGCAACACTAACAGAGCACAATCAGATCGGACCCCCTTCCAAGAGTTCCAACCCCGCAAGTCACACCCAAGATCCAATCAGCCACCCGAAAGTAGGGTGGAGTGCACTCCAAAGCACGCACTGCTCCGTCCGACGACGCTGCCCAGGCGTACAAGCAAGCCCCCGGAGCACGGTTATTTTTCCTCCCTCTCCTCTCGCTGTCACCATGTCGCCGTCGCGGCAGCACCACTAGCCGGCCCGGTGGCATGGCGTACTCGGCAGATCGCACGCTAAGCCGTAGCAGCCGGAGGCACGGTTACAGGACTGTCCCGTCCGTTTGGGCACGCAGGGCGCCACCTTGGCGAAAATGGGAGTGTCGCCGTTAGTGATGGGATCAGTCAGGCGGCCTACCACCCTAAGCAAGAAAGAGCCACGGCACGACGCATCGGGCCCGGTAGCTCTTACTTGAAGCATTGCATTTGCTTTGTCGTTGCGTGCCATGAGTGGGGTTTATAAGACACTCCCTCCCCGTTCCCCGGAACGGCATGATCGCAAGCCGCTGCCGGAGTATATACAGGTCTTGAGGTGGTAGGAGACGACGGCGGCGGCGTACGAGATGGAGGACTTCGTGGGGCTGGGGCACTTGTTCGTGGTGGCATTCCTCTTCCACTTCTCCTCCTTCATGGTGCTCCCGGCGATCACCGACGTGACCATGGAGGCCGTCTGCCCCGGCCGCGACGAGTGCTCCGTCGCCATCTACCTCAGCGGCTTCCAGAACGCCGTGAGCAATCTGACCGCTGCATTTGCCCGGACCTTCTTTCTGTTTTTTGACATTGGCACGAACACATACATGCAGATCACGGGGCTGGGGGCTCTGGTGGTGACTCCGATCGTCGGGAATTTGTCGGACAAGTACGGCCGGAAGGCGCTGATGACGCTGCCGGTGACCCTCGCCATTTTGCCTCTTTGTACGTATGCGCCGAGTCTGCTCTGCACCGTGAGTATTCGTTGGCGAGGTTAATGTGCGGCGGGTGTGTGATCATTCGTTGCTTTGTTTTGGCAGTTATATTGGCGTGCAACCGGTCGGAGGTGTACTTCTACGTGTACTACGTGATGAAGATCCTCGCCGGGATCTTCTGCGAGGGCAGCATCCATTGCCTCTCGCTTGCTTACGTGGTAAATTAATACAGTATCGCTTTACGGTTCAACAGCAGATACATACATACACCAGTCTAAAAACAGCACGAAATTCAAATGAGGGGTTGGAAAAAAAAAATCAAACACTCTTTCCGTCTTAAAATAAATGTCTTAACTTTATACTATGAGTATATTTGCATTTATACCCCCGTACAAAGAATGCACGACAATTACCGGTACAGAAAGAACGTGCTTGGTATACAAACAAATACGGAGTAGTAAAGCGAGAGTGTTCAAAAAATAGTAAAACGAGAAACAAGATGACTGGGCCCACGTGTCATTGCAACACATACGTGGAGCTCAGCCGCTAGTTCGTGACCGCTGACTGACGAGGCGAATTTTGTGGCGCAGGCGGACCACGTAGGGACCAAACGGCGGGCGGCGGCGTTCGGGCTCCTCTCAGGCGTGTCGGCGGCCGGCTTCCTCTCGGGGACCCTCACCGCGCGGTTCCTCGCCACCTCCTCCACCTTCCAGGTCGCCGCGGCCGTCGGGACCGCGGGAGCCATCTACCTCAGGGCGTTCGTCCCGGATTCCGGCGCCGCTGTCTCCTTCCATGACGATGCCTGCGATCCCCTGCTCCAAGGCTCGTCCTGCTCCTCTGCGGCTTCGTCTTCCGCTTCCTCCGACGAAGAGCTGTCGCCGAGGCTTCCGCCCTACAAGGGCGTGCTGCCGTCGCCGTCCGACATGGTCGCACTCCTCACTGGCAGGTGAGGTTTCTGCTGCCCGAGTGGTTGTGCCCTTTTTACTCAGTTCTGAAAGTAACTGAAAATGGACTGGTCCCTGTTCGAAAACTTACCACAGCATCTGCACCAACGTTGTTCAGATATTACTACAGTACAATTTTGCCCACGTCAAATACTCAATCAGAGCAACCCTGCAAGATAGCATACTACTCCCTCTGTCCCAAAATAAGTCACTTATTTTGGGACAGAGGGAGTACTTCTCAGTTCTCACTAAAGAATTATGAGTAGTGTTTGCTGATGTGCGGTTACTGTTCCTTGCAGTTTGACCTTGTCAACGGCGGCCATGATTACTTTCTTTTACAGTCTCGGTGAACACGGACTTCAGACTGCATTACTGGTACGTATTTCTTACTGTCTCATGTCCAAGTTGACCATTACTTCGAATTTGAATTAGCAAGGATCAAAATTCAGAAGTCCTAGTGTTCAGCAAATATTTCAAAAGAGAAAAAACAAATATTAGCAGTGCCCACTATTGCACTGTTATAATTCAGTCGTCTAATCATCAGTACACTATTTTGGCAAGAATTTTCACTAAACGGACCCCACAATTGTTTACTTCTTGATCAAATAATTGCAATAGAGTATCTGTTTTTCCTCTTATCTGTGTTACACTAGTGCCACCTGAAAGCACACTTTCCCCGCAAAAAAAAAAAGAACACAGTTTAATTTTTGACTTATTTGCAGTACTACCTGAAAGCGCAGTTTGGCTACAGCAAAGACGAGTTTGCTAATCTAATGCTGATTGCCGGTGCTGCGGGAATGATCTCACAGGTACCAGTACCATTGTAACTGCAGACCAGCTTGCAGCCTTGAATTTCTACCCATGTCAACGCTCCGTAGCTGTTTTTCCTATAAAAAAGATCAAGGCTGCAAGCGTACTTATTCATATTCTTATATGCATCTTACCTTTTATTTGACTTCCTGTAACACCTTTGCAGTTAACAGTAATGCCAATATTTGCTCCAATCGCTGGTGAGGAGATGCTACTTATTGTTGGGCTGTTAGGAGGGTGCACTCATGTAACAGCCCTTTATTAAATCTTTTCTCTTACTTGCTGAAGTTTTTAGGATACCACGGTTTTGATTGTTGAATAATTTTCATATTTTTGCAGGTTTTCCTGTATGGCATCGCATGGTCGTACTGGGTACTTCCTATGGCCTTTGCAATTGCTTCCATACTTTGGTGCATTTGTCAGTTGCTGTGTCGACACAGCAGCAACAATAATATACGTAGATCTGCCGCAGTGCAGTGGTGTATTTCTACTTTATTTTCTCTAACGTTGCCGTAATTATCTCACAGGTACCATATTTTGCTGCAGCGTTTATAATTTTGAGTGCTTTTGTTCACCCATCTGTAAGCCATATTTTGCTCACCTTTTCCCTTTCACTTCCTTCCGAGAAATTCAAAAGAAACTTGATGATCCTTTCAACTTCTGTAGATAAGGACCAATGTGTCAAAAAGCGTTGGATCAAATGAGCAGGTAACTTGACTAGTTGCTGATGTTTGTCTTTTACTCCCTCCGTCCCATAATATAAGAGCGTTTTTGACACTATAGTGTCAAAAACGCTCTTATATTATGGGACGGAGGGAGTATTACCCAACAGTTTACACTCGTGAGTTTGCTCATCAAAACTATTGTTTGGTGTCCCCTTCCAGGGAATTGCTCAAGGTTGTATATCTGGAATTAGTTCTTTTGCCAGCATATTAGCTCCACTTGTCTTTACTCCGTTGACAGGTAAGGGAACATAAACTAGCGGATGCAAGTTTTGTCAGTCTTGGTTTCCTAAATGGTATAGAATTAAAACCAATCATCTTATTTTCTTGTGTCCAGCATGGTTCCTTTCAGAAACAACGCCGTTCAACTTCAAAGGCTTCAGCATTATGGTTGCTGGTTTTTGTACGGTAGGGCTACAGTGGAACACCGTAAAGAATTCTGTTCAATTCGAAATTTATATACCACATGTTACTAAAGATTTGTGAGTTTTTGTGCAGCTCATTGCCTTTGTCATCAGCATTAGGATGCGCGCTGGGAGATGTGGAGTTAGCGAGAAAGTGAGCCTTGTGCAGCATGAGCAAGCATGACATGCACAACACCCTGGTTAAGAGTGGCTTGCTCCATGCTTACAGGAGAATGAATGACCCTCGACACGAAAAAACACCTTTCTCTATTACATGAACGCTGCAGATGTCGAATTGGGCAGTGTCATGCAAGTCTAGCCTGGTGTAAACCTCCTACTGTCCTACCAGCACATAGCTGACCGGAATAGTTAACTGTATGTAGCTTGCTTCAGAAAGGGGGTCAGTGGGTAAGCACTTAGCATTCAGAGTTGGCACAGTTCTGTTTCTGAACGCAGAATGTATGGTGGATGAATTACAAAGTACTAGTACATCTGTTCCTAAATGTAACACGTTTTGGCTGCCAAAACGTTCATATTTAGGAACAGAGGTAGCAATATGTAAATATAACGACTTCTGGTGATAAACTCGACTCGTCTGAATACACAGGAAGCACTGGATAGAGGAAGTGTAGCTTACACAAGTTCAAAGCCATAGAGAATGCTGAAGAAACACGCCGGACTTGCGTGGAATCGCCCTCTGCATGCAAACGCACCTTTCTTTCGTGACATTAACACTTGCAGATGGCAAGGCCGCATTTTGTCATTAGGTACAACTAAGTCCGTACAACTAAGCCTGAATCGGTCGCTCTATATAGCCACCACATCTCACCACCCAAACTCCCACCACCATCCCCCTTCCTACCCACCCTCAAGCTCTCCGTCCCGCGCGGATCGTCACCAACGAGCAGGTAAACAGTGCATCTTCTCTGGCTGACGGTAGACGGCGACGCCTGATGACTCACAAGTATAGGAGATCAATCGTAGTCATTTTGATAAGTAAGATTGTCGAACCCAACAAAGAGCAGAAGAAAATGACAAGCGATTTTCAACAAGGTATTCTCTGCAAGCACTGAAATTATCTGTAACAAATAGTTTGATAGCAATGTAATTCGTAACGGGTAACAAGTAACAAGTGTAACAAAGGTGCAGCAAGGTGTCCCAATGCTTTTTATAGCAAAGGACAAGTCTGAACGAACTCTTATATAAAGCAAAGCGCTCCCGGGGACACGTAGGAATTATCATCAAGTTAGTTTTCATCCGCAACTTTGATAATTAGATATGTGGGGACACGTAGCAAACGTTCGCTACTTTGATAATTAGATATGTGGGTGGGCCGGTGCTTGGGTGCTGTCCTTACTTGGACAAGCCTCCCAGTTATGATTAACCCGTCTTGCAAGCATCCGCAACTACGAAAGAAGAATTAAGATAAATCTAACTATAGCATTAAACATGTGGATCCAAATCAGCCCCTTACGAAATAACGCATAAAAAAGCTAGAGTTTAATCTTCTGTCACTCTAGCAACCCATCATCTACTTGCTACTTTCAAATGCCTTCCCCTGGGCCCAAATCATGGTGAACTGTCATGTAGTCGACATTCACATAACACCACTAGAGGAAAGACAACATACATCTCATCAAAATATCGAACGAATACCAAATTCACATGATTACTTACAACAAGACTTCTCTCATGTCCTCAGGAACAAAAGTAACTACTCACAAAGCACGTTCATGTTCATGATCACAGGGGTATTGAATATCATTAAGGATCTGAACATATGATCTTCCACCAGAAAACCAACAAGCATCAAATACAAGGAGTAATCAACACTACTAGCAACCCACATGTACCAATCTGAGGTTTTGAGACAAAAATTGAATACAAGAGATGAACTAAGGTTTGAGATGAGATGGTGATGGTGAAGGTGTTGATGAAGATTGGTCCTCCCTTGATGAGAGGAACATTGGTGATGACGATGGCTCCGATTTCCCCCTCCCGGAGGGAAGTTTCCCCGACGGAATCACTCCGCAGGAGACCTAGATTGCTTCTGCCCAGGTTACGCCTCGAGATGGTGGCGCTTCGTCCCAAAAGTCTTCTCTCTATTTTTTTTCTAGGTCAAAACACTTCATATAGCAGAAGATGGGCACCGGAGGCTGGCTAGGGCGCCCACAAGCTCAGGGGGCGCACCCTGGGGGGGGGGGGAGGGTAGGGCGAGCCCCCAGGCTAGTGGCCACCTGGTATTTCTTCGCCCAATATTTTTTATATATTCCAAAATAATTCTCCGTAAATTTCAGGACATTTGGAGTCGTGCAGAATAAGAATATCAGATTTGCTCCTTTCTGGTCCAGAATTCCAGCTGCCGGCATTCTCCCTCTTCATGTGAATCTTGCAAAATAAGAGAGAAAAGGCATGAGAATTGCATCATAAAGTTTAATAACATTCCATAGTGCAATAAATATCAACATAAAGCATGATGCAAAATGGACGTATCAGCGGCAATTGATCTTCCTCCTCTTTTTCGACCTGTTCCACGCCTCCATCCAGCTTCACCTATGGTTGTAAGTTCGATCAGTCCCTCCTCCCTACTCGTTCCAGCTTAGATCTGTGAGTATTTAGTAGGGGCAGATTTGTGAGCATGTGATAGCATTGTGGATTATCAATTTGTGAGAATGTGATGTTGTGGTGGATAGTGGTGATGGTTTGGTAACATGCTAGGTGTTGCTTGTAGGCTTTGAGATGTTGATGTTGTTTTCCATGTCGAAAAGCATGATACTATGGTAGATATGGTACTAGCATGTGTATCAGAGCACATGTAATATGCTAGTTTGGAAGTATGTACATGTGGTAGTGTGTTGAACTACATTGTATTGTATGAACGTGAAGATCAATCATAGGGTGGTGTGTTGAACTTCATGACCCATGTGTACTATGGTTACTGTTTATATGCAGTGGTCTTTCTTACTGCCCATGTGTGATGTTTTCCACTAGTCCTAATGCTAATGCTTTTAGGACATAAGCACACAAGAGTTTAGTGAGGCCATTGTCTTGTCCGAGAGCCAAACTCCGTCGTCTTATGTTAAGAACACCCAGCCTATGACCGAGAACCAGATGCCTCCAGATTCAGATGTCTTTGAGGGGTCTGCTAGGCTTCCAACATATGTGCTGGTTGTGCCCAATGCTGGTGTTGCTGCTGCACATAAGGAAGCCTTCAAGGCTGGGAAAGCAAAGATGACTGGGAGGGGAACTTGATGAAATGGCAGTTTTTCATGTCCACCTTCATGCTTAACAAGATGTGTGAGATCATGGCCGGTGGAGTAAAATGACAAGGGCTTCAAGGAGGTGCACTTGAACTCTGTTGTCAAGCGGGTGTTCGAGTTCTGTGGCCAAGAGGTCACCTTCGCCTAGGTCTCCAATCACCTCAGGAAGTGGAGAGTCAGATATATCCTAGTGTCCAAGCTCAGAGACCTTCCCGGCACATAATGGGATCAAGACACCTACACGATCCCGTTGGAGGCAAAGCACTATCAAGGCTACACTGTGGTTAGCTCACATACCACTTTCTTAAGCTTGACTAACATACCAATCACTACTAACCATAGTGTATTTCTTTCTTAGGACCATCCAAAGGACGAAGAGTTCCGCAACACTTCCATCCAGAACTACTCACAGATGCAGCGAATCTTCTCCTATGAGCTGGCTACCGGGAATCATGACATGAACTTAAGTGAGACGTTTGGTTCACCTATGCCTAATTATCGAGACACCCAGGAGTCAGAGATGTTGGGGAACGTAGCGTTCAATTTCAAAAATTTCCTACGCTCACGCAAGATCTATCTAGGAGATGCATAGCAACGTGAGGGGGAGAGTGTGTCTATGTACCCTCGTAGACCAAAAGAGGAAGTGTTTATCACGCGGTTGATGTAGTCATACTCTTCGCGATCCGATCATGATCCAACCGATCTAGTGCCGAACGGACGACACCTCCGAGTTTAGCATACATGTGGCTTGATGACGTCTCCTCCTTCTTGATTCAGCAAGCGGGAGAGGAGAAGTAGATGGGATCACAATCAACACGACGGTGTGGTGGTGATGGTGGTGGTGGAGCGCCAACAGCGCTTCGCTAAGCGTCGCCGGGACGAGGCGGTGGAACTACGGAGTAACGGGAGAGAGAGGGGCGCCAAGGGCTTGATATATCCTCTTGGGGCGCCTCCTTCCCTCTATATATAGGTGGAGGGGCGTGGCAACTGTTCGAGAACGCGGTAATTTCAAAAAAAATCCTACGATCACGCAAGATCTATCTAGGTGATGCATAGCAACGAGAGGGGAGAGTGTGTCCACGTACCCTCGTAGACCGAAAGCGGAAGCGTTAGTTAACGTGGTTAATGTAGTCGAATATCTTCGAGATCCAACCGATCCAAGTACCGAACGTACGGCACCTCCGCATTTAGCACACGTTCAGCTCGATGACGTCCCTTGTACTCTTGATCTAGTTGAGGCTGAGGGAGAGTTTCGTCAGCACGGCGGTGTGGTGACGGTGATGACGAAGTTACCGGTGCAGGGCTTCGCCTAAGCACTACGATGATATGACTGAGGTGTGTAACTGTGGAGGGGGCACCGCACACGGATAAAAGATCAAATTGTGTGTTCTAGGGTGCCCCCTCCCCACGTATATAAAGGAGGGGGAGGAGGAGGCCGGCCAAGACGGGAGGCGCGCCATGGGGGGGGGGGAGTCCTGTTGGGGAACGCAGTAATTTTAAAAATTTCCTACGCACAAGCAAAATCATGGTGATGCATAGCAACGAGAGGGGAGAGTGTTGTCCATGCACCCTCGTAGACCGAAAGTGGAAGCATTATGACAACGTAGTTGATGTAGTCGTACGTCTTCACGATCCGACCGATCTTAGTACCGAAAGTACGACACCTCCGCGATCCGCACATGTTCGGCTCGGTGACGTCCCACGAACTCACCATCTAGCAGAGTGTTGAGGGAGAGTTTCATCAGCATGACGACGTGATGACGGTGATGATGAAGCTACCGACATAGGGTTTCGCCTAAGCACTGCAACGATATGACCGAGGTGGATTATGGTGGAGGGGGGCATCGCACACGGCTAAGAGATCAATGATCAACTTGTGTGTCTATGGGGTGCCCCCTCCCCCGTATATAAAGGCGTGAAGGAGGGGAGGAAGCCGGCCTCCTAGGCGCGCCCCAAGGGGAGTCCTACTCCCATCGGGAGTAGGATTCCCCCCCCCCTTTCCTAGTTGGATTAGGAGAGAAAGAAGGAGGAGGAAGGAGGAAGGAAAGGAGGGGGGCTCCCAGTTCGGATTGGGCTTGGGGGGGGGGGGGGCGCCCCCTCCTTTGCTCCCTTCTCCTCTCTCCCACTATGGCCCAATAAGGCCCATATACCTCCCGGAGGGTTCCGGTAACCTCCCGGTACTCCGGTATATGCCCGAACTCACCCGGAACCATTCTGACGTCCAAATATAGTCGTCCAATATATCGATCTTTATGTCACGACCATTTCGAGACTCCTCGTCATGTCCGTGATCATATCCGGGACTCCGAACTACCTTCGGTACATCAAAACACATAAACTCATAATACCGATCGTCACTGAACTTTAAGCGGGCAGACCCTACGGGTTCGAGAACTATGTAGACATGACCGAGACATGTCTCTGGCCAATAACCAATAGCGGAAACTGGATGCTCATATTGGCTCCCACATATTATATGAAGATCTTTATCGGTCAAACCGCATAACAACATACGTTGTTCCCTTTATCATCGATATGTTACTTGCCCGAGATTCGATCGTCGGTATCTCAATACCTAGTTCAATCTCGTTACCGACAAGTCTCTTTACTCGTTCCGTAATGCATCATACCATAACTAACTCACTAGTCACATTGCTTGCAAGGCTTATACTGATGTGCATTACCAAGAGGGCCCAGAGATACCTCTTCGACAATCGGAGTGACAAATCCTAATCTCGATTTATGCCAACTCAACAAACACCATTGGAGACACCTGTAGAGCACCTTTATAATCACCCAGTTACGTTGTGACGTTTGGTAGCACACAAAGTGTTCCTCCGGTATTCAGGAGTTGCATAATCTCATAGTCATAGGAACATGTATAAGTCATGAAGAAAGCAATAGTAACATACTAAACGATCAAGTGCAAAGCTAACGGAATGGGTCAAGTCAATCACATCATTCCCTAATGATGTGATCCCGTTTATCAAATGACAACTCATGTCTATGGCTAGGAAACTTAACCATCTTTGATTAACGAGCTAGTCAAGTAGAGGCATACTAGTGACACTCTATTTGTCTATGTATTCACACATGTACTAAGTTTCCAGTTAATACAATTCTAGCATGAATAATAAACATTTATCATGATATAAGGAAATATATAAATAACAACTTTATTATTGCCTCTAGGGCATATTTCCTTCAAGTCTTACTAGGACTCCAGACCTAGTAGGATTCGCCCCCCCCCCTTTCCTATTCCAAGTGGGAGAAGGGGGGAAGGAGGAGGAGGGGAGAAGGAATGAGGGGGGGCGCCGCCCCCTCCCCTTGTCCAATTCGGATTGGGGCAAGGAGGGCGCGCGCAACCTCCTGGCCGGCCCTCTCTCTTCTCCACTAAGGCCCATGAGGCCCAATAACTTCCCGGAGGGGGTTCCGATAACCCACAGTACTTCGGTTTTATCCGAAAATTTTCCGGAACACTTCTGGTGTCCGAATATAGCCGTCCAATATATCAATCTTTATGTCTCGACCATTTCGAGACTCCTTGTCATGTCCATGATCTTATCCGGGACTCCGAACAAACTTCGGTCATCAAAAACACATAACTCATAATACATATTGTCATCGAACGTTAAGCGTGCGGACCCTACGGGTTCGAGAACTATGTAAACATGACCGAGACACATCTACGGTCAATGACCAATGCAGAACCTTAATGCTCATATTGGCTCCTACATATTCTACGAAGATCTTTATTGGTCAAACCGCATAACAACATACGTTGTTCCCTTTGTCATCGGTATGTTACTTGCCCGAGATTCGATCGTCGGTATCATCATACCTAGTTCAATCTCGTTACTGGCAAGTCTCTTTACTCGTTCCGTAATACTTCATCCCGCAACTAACTCATTAGTTACAGTGCTTGCAAGGCTTATAGTGATGAAAATTTCTGAGAGGGCCCAGAGATACCTCTCCGAAACACGGAGTGACAAATCCTAATCTTGATCTATGCCACCCAAAAAACACCTTCGGAGACACCTGTAGAGCACCTTTATAATCACCCTTTTATGTTGTGACGTTTGGTAGCACACAGAGTGTTCCTCTGGTATTCGGGAGTTGCATAATCTCATAGTCTGAGGAACATGTATAAGTCATGAAGAAAGCAGTAGCAATGAAACTGTAACGATCATAATGCTAAGATAACAAATGGGTCATGTCCATCACATCATTCTCCTAATGATGTGATCCCATTCATTAAATGACAACACATGTCTATGGTTAGGAAACATAACCATCTTTAATTAACGAGCTAGTCTAGTAGAGGCATACTAGGTACAATATGTTTTGTCTATGTATTCACACATGTACTAAGTTTCTGGTTAATACAATTCTAGCATGAATAATAAAAATTTATCATGAAATAAGGAAATAAATAATAACTTTATTATTGCCTCTAGGGCATATTTCCTTCACAAGCAACCTCTCCAAGCCCTAGGGCACAACTAAGGGGGGGACGACTTGGACTCCAAGTCCAATCCTATTCCTACTAGACTCCTTCCTTTTTTGCCTCTCCTAGCCACATGGGCTTTTGAGGACTTGGTGCGTGATGTCTACTACACAACCTTCTTCTTGTAGACGTTGTTGGGCCTGCAAGTGCACAGGTTTGTAGGACAGTAGCAAATTTCCCTCAAGTGGATGACCTAAGGTTTATCAA
Source organism: Triticum timopheevii (assembly GCA_963921465.1). NCBI lineage: Eukaryota > Viridiplantae > Streptophyta > Magnoliopsida > Poales > Poaceae > Triticum > Triticum timopheevii. The sequence continues at coordinate 424,451,352 of OY997272.1, forward strand.
TCTGTGGGAGGCGTAGGATGAAGATGGTCTCTCTCAAGCAACCCTGCAACCAAATAACAAAGAGTCTCTTGTGTACCCAACACACCCAATACAATGGTAAATTGTATAGGTGCACTAGTTCGGCGAAGAGATGGTGATACAAGTGCAATATGGATAGTAGATATAGGTATTTGTAATCTGAAATTATAAAAACAGCAAGGTAACTAATGATAAAAGTGAGCGTGAACGGTATTGCAATGGTAGGAAACAAGACATAGGGTTCATACTTTCACTAGTGCAAGTTCTCTCAACAATAATAACATAGATAGATCATATAACAATCCCTCAACATGCAACAAAGAGTCACTCCAAAGCCACTAATAGAGGAGAACAAACGAAGAGATTATGGTAGGGTATGAAACCACCTCAAAGTTATTCTTTCGGATCAATCTATTCAAGAGTTTGTACTAGAATAACACCTTAAGACACAAATCAACCAAAACCCTAATGTCACCTAGATACTCCATTGTCACCTCAAGTATCAGTGGGCATGATTATACGATATGCATCACACAATCTCAGATTGATCTATTCAACCAACACAAAGTACTTCAAAGAGTGCCCCAAAGTTTCTACCGGAGAGTCAAGACGAAAACGTATGCCAACCCCTATGCATAGGTTCATGGGCGGAACCCGCAAGTTGATCGCCAAAACATACATCAAGAGGATCACGTGATATCCCATTGTCACCACGAATACGCACGGCAAGACATAAATCAAGTGTTCTCAAATCATTAAAGACTCAATCCAATAAGATAATTTCAAAGGGAAAACTCAATCCATTACAAGAGAGTAGAGGGGGAGAAACATCATAAGATCCAACTATAATATCAAAGCTCACGATACATCAAGATCGTGCCATATAAAGAACACGAGATAGAGAGAGAGATCAAACACATAGCTACTGGTACATACCCTCAGCCCCGAGGGTGAACTACTCCCTCCTCGTCATGGAGAGCGCCGGGATGATGAAGATGGCCACTGGTGAGGGATCCCCCCTCCGGCAGGGTGCCGGAACGGACTCCCGAGAGGTTTTTAGTGGCTATAGAGGCTTGCGGCGGCGGAACTCCCGATCTATCTTCGTCTTTGATGTTTTTAGGGCACGTGGACTTATATAGGCGAAAGAAGTCGGTGGGGGGAGCCTCGAGGGGCCCAGGAGACAGGGGGCGCGCCTAGGGGGGTGGGCGCTGATGACCCACAAGTGTAGGGGATCTATCGTAGTCCTTTCGATAAGTAAGAGTGTCGAACCCAACGAGGTGCAGAAGGAAATGTTAAGCGGTTTTCAGTTAGGTTTTCTCTGCAAGCACTAAAATTAGGTAATAGATAGTTTTGTGATAAGATAAATAGTAACAAGCAACAAGTAAATAAAGTAAATAAAGTGCAGCAAGGTGGCCCAATCCTTTATGTAGCAAAGGATAAGCCTGGACAAATTCTAATAATAATAAAGGAGCCCCCGAGGACAAATTGGGAATTATCGTCAAGCTAGTTTTCATCACGTTCATATGATTCGCGTTCGGTACTTTGATAATTTGATATGTGGGTGGACAGGTACTTGGGTACTGCCCTAACTTGGATAAGCATCCCACTTATGATTAACCCCTATTGCAAGCATCCGTAACTACAAAAAGGAGTATTAAGGTAAACCTAACCACAACATTAAGCGTATGGATCCATATCAACCCCTAACGAAGCAACGCATAAACTAGGGTTTAAGCTTCTGTCACTCTAGCAACCCATCATCTACTTATTACTTCCCCATGCCTTCCTCTAGGCCCAAATAATGGTGAAGTGTCATGTAGTCGACGTTCACATAACACCACTAGATGAAAAGACAACATACATCTCATCAAAATATCGAACGAATACCAAATTCACATGACTACTAATAGCAAGACTTCACCCATGTCCTCAGGAACAAACGTAACTACTCACAAAGCATATTCATGTTCATAATCAGAGGGGTAATAATATGCATAAGGGATCTGAACATATGATCTTCCACCAAGTAAAGCAATTAGCATCAACTACAAGGAGTAATCAACACTACTAGCAACCCACAGGTACCAATTTGTGGTTTTGATACAAGATTGGATACAAGAGATGAACTAGGGTTTTGAGAGGAGATGGTGCTGGTGAAGATGTTGATGGAGATTGACCCCCTCCCGATGAGAGGATCGTTGGTGATGACGTTGGTGATGATTTCCCCCTCCCGGAGGGAAGTGTCCCCGGCAGAACAGCTCTGCCAGAGCCCTAGATTGATTCCGCCAAGGTTCCTCCTCGTGGAGGCGGAGTTTCGTCCCGTAAGCTTGCCCCCGCTTTTTTCCGGGTAAAAGTGATGATATAGCAGAAGATGGACGCCGGAGGCCCACCAGGGGGCCCAGGAGATAGGGGGTGCGCCCTATAGGGGGGGCGCGCCCCCCTGTCTCCTGGACAGGGTGTGGGCCCCCTGGCCTATTTCTTTTGCTCATAAATTCTTATTAAATCCAAAAGGTTGTTTCGTGGAGTTTCAGGACTTTTGGAGCTGTGCAGAATAGGTTTCCAACGTTTGCTCCTTTTCCAGCCAGAATTCCAGCTGCCGACATTCCCCCTCTTCATGGTAAACCTTGTAAAATAAGAGAGAATAGCCATAAGTATCGAGATATAATGTGTAATAACAACCCATAATGCAATAAATATTGATATAAAAGCATGATGCAAAATGGACGTATCAACTCCCCAAAGCTTAGACCTCGCTTGTCCTCAAACGGAAGCCTAAATCGAAAAATATGTCCACATGTTTAGAGATAGAGGTGTCGATAAAAATAAAATACGGACATGAGGGCATCATGATCATTCTAATAATAGCAACATATATAGATTTTGTCATATGATTTCCTATGCTCAAGTAATAAGCAATTCACAATGTCAAGTATGGTTCAAAAACTTCATTGGGAACTAACAAACTATAATCTCAGTCATTGAAGCAATTGCAATTTATCGTAACATCAGAAAGAGTCAATAATAGAGCTTTTCAGCAAGCTCACATACTCAACTATCTCGTAGTCTCCTATAATTGTTAACACTCACACAATACTTGTGGTTATAAAGTTTGAGCCGGACACTGAGAAAGATAGGGGCTTATTGTGTTGCCTCCCAACGTATTCACCTTTAGGTGATGTCAACAATAATGGCCCATGCTAACTTACATCCAATTGGATATATGCATCATGATCTTTCAAACATGAGGAGCTTGCCAAAGGATAAAATAAAAAGGGAAAGGTGAGGATCACCTTGACTCAAGCATAAAGTAAAAACATGAAGTAAAAGATAGGCCCTTCGCAGAGGGAAGCAGAGGTTGTCATGCGCGTTTAGGGTTGATGCACAAAATCTTAATGCAAAAGAACATCACTTTATATTGCCCCTTGTATGTGGACCTTTATTATGCAGTCCGTCACTTTTATTACTTCCACAACAAGTTCGTACAAAGCTTATTTTCTCCGCACTAATAAGTCATACATATTTAGAGAGAAATTTTTATTGCTTGCACCGATGACAACTTACTTGAAGGATCTTACTCAATCCATAGGTAGGTATGGTGGACTCTCATGGCAAAACTGGGTTTAAGGATATTTGGAAGCACAAGTAGTATCTCTACGTGGTGCAAGGAATTTGGCTAGCATGAGGGGGAAAGGCAAGCTCAACATGTTTGAAAGGTTAATGGCAATATACTTTAACTAAGATGTCGGAAAACATAAACCATTACGTTGTCTTCCTTGTCCAACATCAACTCTTTAAGCATGTCATACTTAACGAGTGCTTCACAATCATAAAAGATGTCCAAGATAATATATTTATATGTGAACCCCTCTTTCCTTATCACTTCCTATTAGTTGCAACAATGACAAAGACTACGTTCATCAACTCTCAACAATTTTTATGCCTCATACTTTCTATATGTGAAGTTATCACTATCCATAAGATCAATATGAACTCTTTTATTCTTTCTACTTTCTCAAGATCATAGCAACATAGCAAAGCCCTTGACTCAACACTATTCTTTATTATAGATAGCACACGGACTCGATTACATAAAGAGATCACAAAGCAAAACTCAAAACTACTTGATATCTAAATTTCAAACTACTAGATCAAGATACTACTAAAAGGATCGAACTAAATAAAGCGGTAAAGATAGGAGTGTGATGGTGATATGATACCGGGGCACCTCCCCCAAGCTTGGCAGTTGCTAAGGGGAGTGCCCATACCCATGTGATTATTTCCTCGGAGGTGGTGAAGTAGGGGTTGTTGATGATGTAGGCTTGTCGCCCGTCTTCCAAATCATAGGCTCTCCATCATAAAAGGATGATCGAGTCTCCGGGATCCTTAAATCTGCAGCCAAACTCATTCGCTTGAATCTATATTCATACTCACAGTTCTGGTTTTGCAGGTCATAGATCTGGGCTTGGAGGTGCTCGATTTTCTCTTGAAGCTTGAAGATAGTCTCCCCAATTACTTTAGCATCTAGCTTGTGGTTGTTGGTGAACTCCGTGATCATCATCTGGTTAGCGTTGAGTCCACGCTCCACCATCCCTTGACACTTAAAACTTCATGTTCAACGGCTTCGAGCTTTGTCTCCACGCTCCCGGTACACCTTGGTCCCTCCACATTGTGGATGTGCAGCACCCCCTCACGCATCTCAATGGTTTGAGGGTGTTGCAGCACCTCCGTGAGATAGGGTTGATAACCCTCTCGAAAAACTTGTCCTTGGGAGCGCTTGGAGACGCCATGATGTTCTAGATCTGAAACAGAAATAGTTCGAAATGAAAATAGAGGATATTTGCATGATACGGTGGTCAAAACCTTCGGGAGTATATATAATGAATTTTTACCGACCAAAATACGTAACATACAAGAAAACGGAGTCCGGGAGGCACACGAGGTGCCCACGAGACAGGGGGGGCGCGCCCTACAGGGGGGCGCCCTCCACTCTCGTGGGGGCCTCGTGTCCATTTCGGACTACTTCTTTCTTCCTAAAATTCTTGAATAATCCAAAACTGATAAAAATTGCCATTGGAGTTGTTTTGGAGTCGGTTTACTTACCGTACCACATACCTATACCTATTCGGAGTCTAGAACGTTCTGGAAAGTGTCCCTTATGTATTCCTCAGGGGTTACGGTTTCAATAATATTAGTTTCAACATTTATAGGATTACCTGAAATATAGTGTTTAATTCTTTGACCGTTTACCACCCTCGGATTTGTGCCTTTGAAGTTGTTGATTTTTATAGCACCAAAACGATAGACCTCCTTGATAACGTAGGGACCTTCCCATTTTGAGAGAAGTTTTCCTGCAAAAAATCTTAAACGAGAGTTGAATAATAACACATAATCTCCTACATTAAACTCACGCTTTTGTATCCTCTTATCATGACAGCGTTTGACTTTTTCTTTGAAAAGCTTGGCATTCTCATATGCTTGGGTTCTCCATTCATCAAGTGAGCTAATATCAAACAACCTCTTCTCACCGGCAAGTTTGAAGTCATAATTGAGCTCTTTAATAGCCCAATATGCTTTATGTTCAAGTTCAAGAGGTAAATGACATGCTTCATAAACCATCTTATAAGGAGACATACCCATAGGATTTTTGTATGCAGTTCTATAGGCCCACAATGCATCATCAAGTTTTTTGGACCAATTCTTTCTAGATCTATTCACAGTCTTTTGCAAAATTAATTTGAGCTCTCTATTGCTCAACTCTACTTGACCACTAGACTGCGGGTGATAAGGAGATGCTATTCTATGATTGACATCATACTTAGCGAGCATCTTACGAAAAGCACCATGAATAAAATGTGAACCACCATCAGTCATAAGATATCTAGGGACTCCAAACCTCAGAAAAATAACTTCTTTAAGTATTTTAATAGAAGTGTTATGATCAACACTACTAGTTGGAATAGCTTCTTCCCACTTAGTAACGTAATCAACAACAACTAAAATATGTGTATAACCATTGGAGGCAGGAAAAGGTCCCATATAATCAAAGCGCCAAACATCAAACGGTTCAATAACAAGAGAATAATTCATAGGAATTTCTTGACGTCTACTAATGTTACCTATTCTTTGACATTCATCACAAGATAAGACAAACTTACGAGCATCTTTGAAGAGAGTAGGCCAATAAAAACCAGATTGTAGTACCTTGTGTGCAGTTCTATCTCCCGCGTGGTGTCCTCCATAGGATTCAGAGTGACACTTGCGTAGGATCTATTCCTGTTCATGCTCAGGCACACAACGTCTAATAACGCCATCTACTCCTTCTTTATAAAGGTGTGGATCATCCCAGAAGTAATGTCTTAAATCATAAAAGAACTTTTTCTTTTGCTGGTATGTGAAACTAGGCGGTATATATTTAGCAACAATGTAATTAGCATAATCAGCATACCAAGGAGCAGTATGAGAAGCATTGACGACCGCTAATTGTTCAGGAGGGAAGCTATCATTAATAGGCAGTGGGTCATCAAGAACATGCTCTAACCTAGACAAGTTATCTGCAACGGGGTTCTTAGCTCCCTTTCTATCAATAATATGCAGATCAAATTCTTGGAGCAAGAGAACCCATCTAATGAGTCTAGGCTTAGCATCTTTCTTTTCCATAAGATATTTAATAGCAGCATGATCAATGTGAATAGTAACTTTGGAATCAACAATATAAGGTCTAAACTTATCACATGCAAATACAACTGCTAAGAACTCTTTTTCAGTAGTAGCATAATTTCTCTGGGCAGTATCAAGAGTCTTACTAGCATACTGGATAACATTCAATTTCTTATCGACTCTTTGCCCTAAAACAGCACCTACAGCATAATCACTAGCATCGCACATAATTTCAAAAGGTAAATTCCAATCAGGCGGCTGAACAATAGGTGCAGTGATCAAAGCTTTCTTAAGTACTTCAAATGCTTCTACACAATCATCATCAAAGACAAAAGGAATATATTTTTGCAATAAATTAATCAGAGGCCTAGAGATTTTAGAAAAGTCCTTAATGAACCTCCTATAAAAACCGGCGTGACCAAGGAAACTTCTTATACCTTTTATGTCCTTGGGACATGGCATCTTTTCAATAGCATCAACTTTGGCTTTATCAACTTCAATACCTCTCTCGGAGATCTTGTGCCCCAAGACAATGCCTTCATTAACCATAAAGTGACACTTTTCCCAATTCAGGACGAGACTGGTGTCTTCGCATCTCTGCAAAACTCGATCAAGGTTGCTCAAACAATCATCAAAAGAGGATCCATAGACGGAGAAGTCATCCATGAACACCTTACAAATCTTTTCACAAAAATCAGAGAATATAGCCATCATGCATCTTTGAAAGGTAGCAGGTGCATTACATAAACCAAAAATCATATGTCTATAAGCAAAAGTACCAAAAGGGCAAGTAAAAGTAGTTTTAGATTGATCCTTCGCTGATACAGGTATCTGAGAGAAACCAGAATAACCATCTAGAAAGCAAAAATGTGTGTGTTTGGATAGCCTTTCTAGCATTTGATCAATAAAGTTAAAGGGTAATGATCTTTCTTAGTAGCTTTATTTAACTTACGGAAATCAATTACCATCCTATAACCTGTAATAATTGTTTGCGGGATCAATTCATCTTTATCATTAGGAACAACGGTAATACCTCCCTTTTTGGGGACACAATGGACAGGGCTTACCCATTCACTACCAGCAACGGGATAAATAATACCTGCCTCAAGGAGCTTTAGTATCTCCTTTCTTACCACTTCCTTCATCTTGGGATTTAATCGTCTTTGAGGATCTCTAACTGGTTTGGCATCCTTCTCCACTGAGATTTTGTGTTGACATAATGTGGGACTAATGCCCTTAAGATCATCCAGAGTATATCCAATAGCAGCTCAGTGCTTCTTTAGAGTTTTCAATAATCTTTCTTCTTCTTTCTCTGAAAGGTTAGCACTAATAATAACATGATATATTTCTTTTTCATCAAGATAAGCATACTTAAGATTGTCAGGTAATGGTTTGAGTTCAAACACGGGATCACCCTTGGGTGGAGGGGGATCCCCAATAATTTCAACGGGAAGGTTATGTTTCAGCATAGGTTCCTGTTTAAGGAACACTTCATCTATTTCTTCCCTTTCCTTCATAAACATATCATTTTCATGGTCTAGCAAATATTGTTCTAACGGATCAGTTGGAGGAACAACAATGGAAGCAAGACCAATAATTTCATCCTTACTAGGTGGTTCCCTTTCACGAGGTTGTCTACTAAACTTAGCAAAATTAAACTCATGAGACATACCATCTATGCCAACAGTGACAATATTCTTTTCACAATTAATCTTAGCACTAGCAGTATTCAAGAAGGGTCTACCAAAAATAATGGGACAGAAATCATCTTGTGCGGAACCAAGAATAAGAAAATCGGCAGGGTATTTAACCTTCCCACACAAAACTTCAACATCTCTAACAATCCCAATAGGCTTAATGGTGTCCCTATTAGCAAGCTTAATAGTAACATCAATGTCTTCTAATTCAAAGGGTGCAATGTCGTGCATAATTTCTTTATATAGATCATAAGGTATCGCACTAGCACTAGCACCCATATCACATAAGCCATGATAACAATGATCTCCTATTTTAATAGAAATAACAGGCATGCCTACGACAGGTCTACGTGTCTTAGTATCAGGTCTAGCAATATTAGCAGTCTCACCCAAGAAAGAAATAACATACCCATCTAAGTCCTCATTCATGAGATCTTTAACCATAGCAATACTAGGTTCAACATTAATTTGCTCAGGAGGTGTATAAGTCCTAGTATTACTCTTACGAACAACAGTCAAAGCTTTAGCATGATCTTTTATCCTAACACGAAAAGGAGGTTTTTCAACATAAGCAGTAGGAACAATAGGATCATTATAGGTAATAATCTTTTCTTCGACTGTAATAGGTGCAACTACTTTTACTTCAACAGGAGGATTATATTTAAACCACTTCTCTTTACGGAGATCAACGTGAGTAGCAAAAGATTCACAGAAAGTAGCTACTATCTCAGAGTCAAGTCCATATTTAGAGCTAAATCCACAGAAAGCATCGGTATCCATAAAAGATTTAACACAATCGAACTTAGGTGTCATACCTGACTCCTTACCATCCTCGGAACCCCAATCTTGAGAGTTGCGTTTCATTATCTCCAATAAGTCCCATTTGAAATCAATAGTCTTCAGCATATAAGAACCAATACAGGAAGTATCGAGCAGGTTGCGATTATCAAGAGAAAGCCGAGCATAAAAATTCTAAATAATCATTTCCCGAGAGAGCTCATGATTGGGGCATGAATATAACATTGAATTAAGCCTCCCCCAATCTTGAGCGATGCTTTCTCCTTCGCGAGGCCAGAAATTATATATGTAATTACGATCACGATGAACAAGATGCCTAGGATAGAACTTCTGGTGAAATTCCAACTTCAATCGCTTATAATTCCAAGATCTCGTATCATCACATAGCCTATACCATGTCAATGCATCTCCCTTCAAAGATAAAGGGAAGACCTTCCTTTTGACAACATCATCGGGAATTCCTGCAAGCTTAAATAATCCACAAACTTCATCCACAAAGATAAGGTGTAAATCGGGTTGCAATGTTCCGTCTCCTGCAAATGGATTAGCTAGCAGTTTTTCTATCATACCTGAAGGAATCTCAAAGTGAATATTTTCATAAAGTTTAGTAGGTTGAGGAGCAACTCTTTGCTCTTCTGGTTGGGGTGAAGATACCCCAAACAAGCCCCTCAAAGGATTAGTTTCCATAGTGACAGGTAACAGAAAATTTCAGCACACTATATAAATGTTTCCTTACCAAGTTCCACTCACCAAAAGCGCTACACTCCCCGGCAAGGCGCCAGAAAAGAGTCTTGATGACCCACAAGTGTAGGGGATCTATCGTAGTCCTTCCGATAAGTAAGAGTGTCGAACCCAATGAGGTGTAGAAGGAAATGTTAAGCGGTTTTCAGTTAGGTTTTCTCTGCAAGCACTAAAATTAGGTAATAGATAGTTTTGTGATAAGATAAATAGTAACAAGCAACAAGTAAATAAAGTAAATAAAGTGCAGCAAGGTGGCCCAATCCTTTATGTAGCAAAGGATAAGCCTGGAAAAATTCTAATAATAATAAAGGAGCCCCCGAGGACAAATTGGGAATTATCGTCAAGCTAGTTTTCATCACGTTCATATGATTCGCGTTCGGTACTTTGATAATTTGATATGTGGGTGGACAGGTACTTGGGTACTGCCATAACTTGGACAAGCATCCCACTTATGATTAACCCCTATTGCATGTTGGAAATATGCCCTAGAGGCAATAATAAAAGTATTATTATATTTCATTGTTCATGATAATTGTCTTTTATTCATGCTATAACTGTATTATCCGGAAATCGTAATACACGTGTGAATACATAGACCTCAATATGTCCCTAGTGAGCCTCTAGTTGACTAGCTCGTTGTGATCAACAGATAGTCATGATTTCCTGGCTATGGACATTGGATGTCGTTGATAACAGGATCACATCATTAGGAGAATGATGTGATGGACAAGACCCAATCCTAAGCATAGCACAAAGGTCGTTTAGTTCGTTTGCTAGAGCTTTGCCAATGTCAAGTATCTCTTCCTTAGACCATGAGATCGTGTAACTCCTGGATACCGTAGGAGTGCCTTGGGTGTATCAAACGTCACAACGTAACTGGGTGACTACAAAGGTGCATTACAGGTATCTCCGAAAGTAGCTGTTGGGTTGACACGGATTGAGACTGGGATTTGTCACTCCGTATGACGGAGAGGTATCTCTGGGCCCACTCGGTAATGCATCATCATAATGAGCTCAAGGTGACCAAAGTGTTGGCCACGGGATCATGCATTACGGTACGAGTAAAGTGACTTGCCGGTAACGAGACTGAACAAGGTATTGGGATACCGACGATCGAGTCTCGGGCAAGTAACGTACCGATTGACAAAGGGAATTGTATACAGGGTTTGATCGAATCCTCGACATCGTGGTTCATCCAATGACAACATCGAGGAGCATGTGGGAGCCAACATGGGTATCCAGATCCCGCTGTTGGTTATTGACCTGAGAGCGTCTCGGTCATGTCTGCATGTCTCCCGAACCCGTAGGGTCTACACACTTAAGGTTCGGTGACGCTAGGGTTATTAGGAAGACTAGTATGTGACTACCGAATGTTTTTCGGAGTCCCGGATGAGATCCCGGACGTCATGAGGAGTTCCGGAATGGTCCGGAGGTAAAGATTTATATATGGGAAGTCCTATTTTGGCCACCGGAAAATGTTCGGGATTTTTCGGTATTGTACCGGGAAGGTTCTAGAAGGTTCCGGAGTGGGGCCCACCTGCATGGGGGGACCCACATGAACGTGAGTAGTGGGGTAAAGGCCCCACACCCCTGGTCAAGGCGCACCAAGATCCCCCCTTAGAAGGAATAAGATCATATCCCGAAGGGATAAGATCAAGATCCCTAAAAAGGGGGGATAACAATCGGTGGGGAAGGAAATGATGGGATTTCTTTCCTCCCACCTTGTCCAACGCCCCAATGGACTTGGAGGGCAAGAAACCAGCCCCTCCACCCCTATATATAGTGGGGAGGCGCATGGGAGCTGAACACAAGCCAAGGCGCAGCCCCTCCCCTCCCCAACACCTCTCCTCCTCCATAAGTGCTTGGCGAAGCCCTGTCGGAATACTACTACTCCAACTGCACCACGCCGTCGTGCTGCCATTGGAGCGTTCTTCCTCAACCTCTCCTTCCCCTTGCTGGATCAAGAAGGAGGAGACGTCTCCCGTCCCGTACGTGTGTTGAACGCAGAGGTGCTGTCTGTTCAGTACTTGGTCATCGGTGATCCGAATCACGTCGAGTACGACTCCATCATCACCATCCCCTTGCAAGCTTCCGCACGCGATCTACAAGTGGTATGTAGATGCAAACTCACCCCTTGAATCGTTGCTTAGATGAACTCATAGATGGATCTTGGTGAAACCGTAGGAAAAATTTTAATTTTCTGCAACGTTCCCCAACATTGCAAGCATCCGCAACTACAAAAAGGAGTATTAAGGTAAACCTAACCACAACATTAAGCGTATGGATCCATATCAACCCCTAACGAAGCAACGCATAAACTAGGGTTTAAGCTTCTGTCACTCTAGCAACCCATCATCTACTTATTACTTCCCCATGCCTTCCTCTAGGCCCAAATAATGGTGAAGTGTCATGTAGTCGACGTTCACATAACACCACTAGATGAAAAGACAACATACATCTCATCAAAATATCGAACGAATACCAAATTCACATGACTACTAATAGCAAGACTTCACCCATGTCCTCAGGAACAAACGTAACTACTCACAAAGCATATTCATGTTCATAATCAGAGGGGTAATAATATGCATAAGGGATCTGAACATATGATCTTCCACCAAGTAAAGCAATTAGCATCAACTACAAGGAGTAATCAACACTACTAGCAACCCACAGGTACCAATTTGTGGTTTTGATACAAGATTGGATACAAGAGATGAACTAGGGTTTTGAGAGGAGATGGTGCTGGTGAAGATGTTGATGGAGATTGACCCCCTCCCGATGAGAGGATCGTTGGTGATGACGTTGGTGATGATTTCCCCCTCCCGGAGGGAAGTGTCCCCGGCAGAACAGCTCTGCCAGAGCCCTAGATTGATTCCGCCAAGGTTCCTCCTCGTGGAGGCGGAGTTTCGTCCCGTAAGCTTGCCCCCGCTTTTTTCCGGGTAAAAGTGATGATATAGCAGAAGATGGACGCCGGAGGCCCACCAGGGGGCCCAGGAGATAGGGGGTGCGCCCTATAGGGGGGGCGCGCCCCCCTGTCTCCTGGACAGGGTGTGGGCCCCCTGGCCTATTTCTTTTGCTCATAAATTCTTATTAAATCCAAAAGGTTGTTTCGTGGAGTTTCAGGACTTTTGGAGCTGTGCAGAATAGGTTTCCAACGTTTGCTCCTTTTCCAGCCAGAATTCCAGCTGCCGACATTCCCCCTCTTCATGGTAAACCTTGTAAAATAAGAGAGAATAGCCATAAGTATCGAGATATAATGTGTAATAACAACCCATAATGCAATAAATATTGATATAAAAGCATGATGCAAAATGGACGTATCAACTCCCCAAAGCTACCTCTCCATCATACGGAGTGACAAATCCCAGTCTCGATCCGTGTCAACCCAACAGACACTTTCGGAGATACCTGTAGTGCACCTTTATAGTCACCCAGTTACGTTGTGACGTTTGATACACCCAAAGCACTCCTACGGTATCCGGGAGTTACACGATCTCATGGTCAAAGGAAAAGATACTTGACATTGGAAAAGCTCTAGCAAACGAACTACACGATCTTTGTGCTATGCTTAGGATTGGGTCTTGTCCATCACATCATTCTCCTAATGATGTGATCCCGTTATCAACGACATCCAATGTCCATAGCCAGGAAACCATGACTATCTGTTGATCACAACGAGCTAGTCAACTAGAGGCTCACTAGGGACATATTGTGGTCTATGTATTCACACGTGTATTACCATTTCCGGATAATACAGTTATAGCATGAATAAAAGACAATTATCATGAACAATGAAATATAATAATACTTTTATTATTGCCTCTAGGGCATATTTCCAACAGTCTCCCACTTGCACTAGAGTCACCAATCTAGTTACATTGTGATGAATCGAACACCCATAGAGTTCTGGTGTTGATCATGTTTTGCTCGCGAGAGAGGTTTAGTCAATGGATCTACGACATTCAGATCCGTATGTACTTTGCAAATATCTATGTCTCCATATTGAACATTTTCACGGATGGAGTTGAAACGACGTTTGATGTGCCTGGTCTTCTTGTGAAACCTGGGCTCCTTGGCTAGGGCAATAGCTCCAGTGTTGTCACAGAAGAGTTTGATCGGCCCCGACGCATTGTGTATGACTCCTAGGTCGGTGATGAACTCCTTCACCCAAATTGCTTCATGCGCTGCCTCCGAGGCTGCCATGTACTCCGCTTCACACGTAGATCCCGCCACGACGCTCTGCTTGCAGCTGCACCAGCTTACTGCTCCACCATTCAACATATACACGTATCCGGTTTGTGACTTCGAGTCATCCAGATCTGAGTCGAAGCTAGCGTCGACGTAACCCTTTACGACGAGCTCTTCGTCTCCTCCATAAACGAGAAACATGTCCTTTGTCCTTTTCAGGTACTTCAGGATATTCTTGACCGCTGTCCAGTGTTCCTTGCCGGGATTACTTTGGTATCTTGCTACCAAACTTACGGCAAGGTTTACATCAGGCCTGGTACACAGCATGGCATACATAATAGATCCTATGGCTGAAGCATAGGGGATGACACTCATCTCTTATTTATCTTTTGCCGTGGTCGGGGACTGAGCCGAGCTCAATCTCACACCTTGTAACATAGGCAAGAACCCCTTCTTGGACTGATCCATTTTGAACTTCTTCAAAATCTTATCAAGGTATGTGCTTTGTGAAAGACCTATGAGGCGTCTCGATCTATCTCTATAGATCTTGATGCCTAATATATAAGCAGCTTCTCCAAGGTCCTTCATTGAAAAACACTTATTCAAGTAGGCCTTTATGCTGTCCAGAAGTTCTATATCATTTCCCATCAAGAGTATGTCATCTACATATAATATGAGAAATGCTACAGAGCTCCCACTCACTTTCTTGTAAACGCAGGCTTCTCCATAAGTCTGCATAAATCCAAACGCTTTGATCATCTCATCAAAGCGAATGTTCCAACTCCGAGATGCTTGCACCAGTCCATAAATGGATCACTGGAGTTTGCATACTTTGTTAGCGTTCTTAGGATCGACAAAACCTTCCGGCTGCATCATATACAGCTCTTCCTTAAGATGTCCATTAAGGAATGCCGTTTTGACGTCCATCTGCCATATCTCATAATCATAGTATGCGGCAATTGCTAACATGATTCAGACGGACTTCAGCTTCGCTACGGGAGAGAATGTCTCGTCGTAGTCAATCCCTTGAACTTGTCGATAACCCTTAGCGACAAGTCGAGCTTTATAGATGGTAACATTACCATCCGCGTCCGTCTTCTTCTTAAAAATCCATTTGTTTTCTATCGCTCGCCGATCATTGGGCAAGTCTGTCAAAGTCCATACTTTGTTTTCATACATGGATTCTATCTCGGATTTCATGGCTTCAAGCCATTTGTTGGAATCTAGGCCCGCCATCGCTTCTTCATAGTTCGAAGGTTCACCGTTGTCTAATAACATGATTTCCAGGACAGGGTTGCCGTACCACTTTGGTGCGGAACGTGTCCTTGTGGACCTACGAAGTTTAGTAGTAACTTGATCCGAAGTACCTTGATCATCATCATTATTTTCCTCTTCAGTTGGTGTAGGCATCACAGGAACATTTTCCTGAGCTGCACCACTTTCCCGTTCAAGAGGTAGTACTTCATCGAGTTCTACTTTCCTCCCACTTACTTCTTTCGAGAGAAACTCTTTTTCCAGAAAGCATCCGTTCTTGGCAACAAAGATCTTGCCCTCGGATCTTAAGTAGAAGGTATACCCGACAGTTTCCTTAGGGTATCCTATGAAGACGCATTTTTCCGACTTGGGTTCGAGCTTTTCATGTTGAAGTTTCTTGACATAAGCATCGCATCCCCAAACTTTTAGAAATGACAGCTTAGGTTTCTTCCCAAACCATAATTCATACGGTGTCGTCTCAACGGATTTAGACGGTGCCCTATTTAAAGTGAATGTAGCTGTCTCTAGAGCGTATCCCCAAAATGATAGCGGTAAATCGGTAAGAGACATCATAGACCGCACCATATCCAATAGAGTGCGATTACGACGTTCGGACACACTGTTACGCTGAGGTGTTCCAGGCGGCGTGAGTTGTGAAACGATTCCACATTTCCTTAAGTGTGTACCAAATTCGTGACTTAAGTATTCTCATCCACGATCTAATCGTAGGAACTTTATCTTTCGGTCATGTTGATTCTCTACCTCATTTTGAAATTCCTTGAACTTTTCAAAGGTCTTAGACTTGTGTTTCATTAAGTAGACATACCCATATTGACTTAAGTCATCAGTGAGTGTGAGAACATAACGATATCCTCGGTGAGCCTCAACGCTCATTGGACCGCACACATCGGTATGTATGATTTCCAACAAGTTGGTTGCTCGCTCCATTGTTCCGGAGAACGGAGTCTTGGTCATTTTGCCCATGAGGCATGGTTCACATGTGTCAAACGATTCATAATCAAGAGACTCTAAAAGTCCATCAGCATGGAGCTTCTTCATGCGCTTGACACCAATGTGACCAAGGCAGCAGTGCCACAAGTATGTGGGACTATCGTTATCAACTTTACATCTTTTGGTATCCACACTATGAATATGTGTAATATTACGCTCGAGATTCATTAAGAATAAACCATTGACCATCGGAGCATGACCATAAAACATATCTCTCATATAAATAGAACAACCATTATTCTCGGATTTAAATGAGTAGCCATCTCGTATTAAACGAGATCCTGATACAATGTTCATGCTCAAACTTGGCACTAAATAACAATTATTAAGGTTCAGAACTAATCCCGTAGGTAAATGTAGAGGCAGCGTGCCGATGGCGATCACATTGACTCTGGAACCATTCCCGACGCGCATCATCACCTCGTTCTTCGCTAGTCTCCGTTTATTCTGCAGCTCCTGCTGTGAGTTACAAATATGAGCAACGGCACCGGTATCAAATACCCAGGAGTTACTACGAGTACTGGTAAGGTACACATCAATTACATGTATATCAAATATACCTTTGGTGTTGCCGGCCTTCTTATCCGCTAAGTATTTGGGGCAGTTCCGCTTCCAGTGACCCTTCCCTTTGCAATAAAAGCACTCAGTCTCAGGCTTGGGTCCATTCTTTGACTTCTTCCCGGTAACTGGCTTACCGGGCGCGGAAACAGCCTTGCCGTCCTTCTTGAAGTTCTTCTTGCCCTTGCCCTTCTTGAACTTAGTGGTCTTATTGACCATCAACACTTGATGTTCTTTCTTGATTTCAGCCTCTGCTGACTTCAGCATTGAGAACACTTCAGGAATGGTCTTCACCATCCCCTGCATGTTGTAGTTCATCACAAAGCTCTTGTATCTTGGTGGGAGCGACTGGAGGATTCTGTCAATGACCGCCTCATCTGGGAGGTTAATGTTCAGCTGGGTCATACGGTTGTGCAACCTAGACATCTTGAGTATGTGCTCACCGACAGAACTGTTTTCCTCCATCTTACAACTATAGAACTTGTCGGAGACATCATATCTCTCGACCCGGGCATGAGCTTGGAAAACTAGTTTCAGCTCTTCGAACATCTCATATGCTCCGTGATGCTCAAAACGCTTATGGA
Source organism: Triticum timopheevii (assembly GCA_963921465.1). NCBI lineage: Eukaryota > Viridiplantae > Streptophyta > Magnoliopsida > Poales > Poaceae > Triticum > Triticum timopheevii. The sequence continues at coordinate 424,468,861 of OY997272.1, forward strand.
GCCCCGGTTCTAAGCTGTAAAGCATGCCGCACTGAACGAGGGAGTAATCATCAGCACGAGTTTCCCAAGCGTTCATAATGTCTTGGTTCTCTGGGACGGGAGCGTCACCTAGCGGTCCTTCTAGGACATATTGCTTCCTGGCAGCTATGAGGATGATCCTCAGGTTCCAGACCCAGTCCGTATAGTTGCTGCCATCATCTTTCAGCTTGGTTTTCTCTAGGAACGCGTTGAAGTTCATGTTGACATGAGCGTTGGCCATTTGATCTAGAAGACATATTTGCAAAGGTTTTTTAGACTAAGTTCATGATAATTAAGTTCATCTAATCAAATTATTACAATGAACTCCCACTCAGATTAGACATCCCTCTAGTCATCTAAGTGTTACACGATCTGAGTCGACTAGGCCGTGTCCGATCATCACGTGAGACGGACTAGTCATCATCGGTGAACATCTTCATGTTGATCGTATCTTCCATACGACTCGTGTTCGACCTTTCGGTCTCCGTGTTCCGAGGCCATGTCTGTACATGCTAGGCTCGTCAAGTTAACCCTAAGTGTTTTGCTGTGTAAAACTGTCTTACACCCATTGTATGTGAACGTAAGGATCTATCACACCCGATCATCACGTGGTGCTTCGAAACGACGAACTGTAGCAACGGTGCACAGTTAGGGGAGAACACTTCTTGAAATTGTTGTAAGGGATCATCTTATTTATTACCGTCGTTCTAAGTAAACAAGATGCATAAACATAATAAACATCACATGCAATTATATAGTAGTGACATGATATGGCCAATATCATATAGCTCCATTGATCTCCATCTTCGGGGCTCCATGATCATCTTGTAACCGGCATGACACCATGATCTCCATCATCGTTTCTTCATGAAGTTGTCACGCCAACGACTACTTCTACTTCTATGGCTAACGCGCTTAGCAATAAAGTAAAGTAATTTACATGGCGTTCTTCCATGACACGCAGGTCATACAAAAAATAAAGACAATTCCTATGGCTCCTGCCGGTTGTCATACTCATCGACATGCAAGTCGTGAATCCTATTACAAGAACATGATCTCATACATCACAATATATCAATCATCATTCATCACAACTTCTGGCCATATCACATCACATGAACAATTGCTGCAAAAACAAGTTAGACGTCCTCTAATTGTTGTTGCATTTTTTACGTGGCTGCAATTGGGTTCTAGCAAGAACGTTTTCTTACCTACGAATAACCACAACGTGATTTTGTCAACTTCTATTTACCCTTCATAAGGACCCTTTTCATCGAATCCGCTTCAACTAAAGTGGGAGAGACAGACACCCGCCAGCCACCTTATGCAACTAGTGCATGTCAGTCGGTGGAACCGGTCTCACGTAAGCGTACGTGTAAGGTTGGTCCGGGCCGCTTCATCCCACAATACCGCTGAAGCAAGAAAAGACTAGTAGTGGCAAGCAAGTTGAAAAGATCCACGCCCACAACAAAATTGTGTTCTACTCGTGCATTAGAGAACTACGCATAGACCTAGCTCTGATACCACTGTTGGGGAACGTTGCAGAAAATTAAAATTTTTCCTACGGTTTCACCAAGATCCATCTATGAGTTCATCTAAGCAACGAGTCATGGGAGTGAGTTTGCATCTACATACCACTTGTAGATCGCGTGCGGAAGCTTTCAAGGGGATGGTGATGATGGAGTCGTACTCGACGTGATTCAGATCACCGATGTCCAAGTGCTGAACGGACAGCACCTCCGCGTTCAACACACGTACGGGACGGGAGACGTCTCCTCCTTCTTGATCCAGCAAGGGGAAGGAGAGGTTGATGATGATCCAGCAGCACGACGGCGTGGTGGTGGATGCAGCAGAACTCCAGCAGGGCTTCGCCAAGCGACTACGGGAGGAGGACGAGGTGTTGCACGGGGAGGGAGGCGCCAAGCACAAGGGTACGGCTGCCCCCCCCCCTTGCCCTCCTTTATATAGGCCCCAAGGGGGGGGGGGCGCCGGCCCTGGGAGATTGAATCCCCCAAGGGGGCGGCGGCCAAGGGGGGAGGAGTGCCCCCCAAGGCATGTGGTGCCCCCCCCCCCCCACCCTAGGGTTTCAACCCTAGGTGCAGGGGGTGGGCCTAGGGGGGCGCACCAGCCCACTATGGGCTGGCTCCCCTCCCACTTTAGCCTGTGGGGCCCTCCGGGATGGGTGGCCCCACCCGGTGGACCCCCGGGACCCTTCCGGTGGTCCCGGTACATTACCGGGAGACCCCGAAACTTTCCCGATGGCCGAAATACCACTTCCTATATATTATTCTTTACCTCCGGACCATTCCGAAACTCCTCGTGACGTCCAGGATCTCATCCGGGACTCCGAACAACATTTAGTATGCTGCATACTCATATTCATACAACCCTAGCATCACCGAACCTTAAGTGTGTAGACCCTACTAGTTCGGGGAATAACCAACAGCGGGATCTGGATACCCATGTTGGCTCCCACATGCTCCTCGATGATTTCATCGGTTGAACCATGATGTCGAGGATTCGATCAAACCCCGTATACAATTCCCTTTGTCAATCGGTACGTTACTTGCCCGAGACTCGATCGACGGTATCCCAATACCTTGTTCAGTCTCGTTACCGGCAAGTCACTTTACTCGTACCGTAATGCATGATCCCGTGACCAACCACTTGGTCACTTTTAGCTCATTATGATGATGCATTACCGAGTGGGCCTAGAGATACCTCTCCGTCATACGGAGTGACAAATCCCAGTCTCGATCCGTGTCAACCCAACAGACACTTTCGGAGATACCTGTAGTGCACCTTTATAGTCACCCAGTTACGTTGTGACGTTTGATACACCCAAAGCACTCCTACGGTATCCGGGAGTTACACGATCTCATGGTTAAAGGAAAAGATACTTGACATTGGAAAAGCTCTAGCAAACGAACTACACGATCTTTGTGCTATGCTTAGGATTGGGTCTTGTCCATCACATCATTCTCCTAATGATGTGATCCCGTTATCAACGACATCCAATGTCCATAGCCAGGAAACCATGACTATCTATTGATCACAACGAGCTAGCCAACTAGAGGCTCACTAGGAACATATTGTGGTCTATGTATTCACACGTGTATTACGATTTCCGGATAATACAGTTATAGCATGAATAAAAGACAATTATCATGAACAATGAAATATAATAATACTTTTATTATTGCCTCTAGGGCATATTTCCAACAATTACTTCCCCATGCCTTCCTCTAGGCGCAAATACTGGTGAAGTTTCATGTAGTCGACGATCACATAACACCACTAGAGGAAAAGACAACATACATCTCATCAAAATATCGAACGAATACCAAATTCACATGGCTACTAATAGCAAGACTTCACCCATGTCCTCAGGAACAAACGTAACTACTCAAAAAGCATATTCATGTTCATAATCAGAGGGTTAATAATATGCATAAGGGATCAGAACATATGATCTTCCACCAAGTAAACCAATTAGCATTAACTACAAGGAGTAATCAACACTACTAGCAACCCACAGGTACCAATTTGTGGTTTTGATACAAGATTGGATACAAGAGATGAATTAGGGTTCTGAGAGGAGATGGTGTTGGTGAAGATGTTGATGGAGATTGACCCACTCCTGATGAGAGGATCGTTGGTGATGACGTTGGTGATGATTTCCCCCTCCCGGAGGGAAGTGTCCCCGGCAGAACAGCTCTGACAGAGCCCTAGATTGATTCCGCCAAGGTTCCGCCTCGTGGCGGTGGAGTTTCGTCCCGTAAGCTTGCCCCCGATTTTTCCAGGGTAAAAGTGATGATATAGCAGAAGATGGATGCCGGAGGCCCACCAGGGGGCCCAGGAGATAGGGGGCGCGCCCTATAGGGGGGCGCGCCCCCTGTCTCCTGGACAGGGTGTGGGCCCCCTTGGCCTATTTCTTTTGCTCACAAATTCTTATTAAATCCAAAAGGTTGTTTCGTGGAGTTTCAGGACTTTTGGAGCTGTGTAGAATAGGTTTCCAACGTTTGCTCCTTTTCCAGCCAGAATTCCAGCTGCCGACATTCCCCCTCTTCATGGTAAACCTTGTAAAATAAGAGAGAATAGCCATAAGTATCAAGATATAATGTGTAATAACAGCCCATAATGCAATAAATATTGATATAAAAGCATGATGCAAAATGGACGTATCAGGCGCGCCCTCCTATCTCCTGGCCTCCTCGAATCTTCCCTGGCTTGAACTCCAAGTCTCCCGGATCATATCCTTTCCAAAAATCACGCTCCCGAAGGTTTCATTCCGTTTGGACTCCGTTTGATATTCATTTTTTTCAAAATATGGAAACAAGCAATAAAACAGCAATATGGGCTGGGCCTCTGGTTAATAGGTTAGTCCCAAAAGTAATATGAAAGTGTATAATAAAGCCCGTAATCATTCAAAACAGATAATAAAATAGCATGAATGCTTCATAAATTATAGATACGTTGGAGACGTATCAGCATCCCCAAGCTTAATTCCTACTCGTCCTCGAGTAGGTAAATGATAAAAGAAAGAATTTATGAAGTGTGAATGCTAGTAGGTGAACAAGTTTGATAATTTCAATCACCTTTTCTAGCATGATTATATGTTATAACAGTGGTTCATCTCATAAAACTTCTCACGAACAAGCAACAAGCAATTCACATTGTTAAAGCATAGACCATAAACTTTCTTGAAAACTAGCAAACTATGTTCTCAGTCATCAAACAATTGCAATTCATCTTATTTTCAGGAAGAGTCTATGTCAGAGCTTTGATTTAGCAAACTTCACATACTCAACTATCATATAGTCTTCTACAATTGTTAACACTCACGCAATACTAATGGTTATGGAGTTTTAATCGAACACTGAGAAAGATAGGGGCTTATAGTGTTGCCTGGGGCTTATAGTGTTGCCTCCCAACGTATTCACCTTTGGGTGATGTCAACAATAATAGTTCATGCTAACTTACATCCAATTGGATATATATATCAAGATCTTTCCAACACGAGGTGCTTGCCAAAGGATAAAATGAAAAAGGGAAAGGTGAAGATCACCTTGACTCTTGCATAAAAGTAAAAGATAGGCCCTTCGCAGAGGGAAGGAGAGGTTGTCATGCGCTTTTAGGGTTGGATGCACAAAATCTTAATGCGAAAGAACATCACTTTATATTGCCACTTGTATATGGACCTTTATTATGCAGTCTGTCGCTTTTATTGCTTCAATAACAAGATCTTATAAAGCTTATTTTCTTCACACTAATAGATCATACATATTTACAGAGCAATTTTTATTGCTTGCACTGATGACAACTTACTTGAAGGATCTTACTCAATCCATAGGTAGGTATAGTGGACTCTCATGGCAAAACTGGGTTTAAGGATATTTGGAAGCACAAGTAGTATCTCTACTTGGTGCAAGGAATTTGGCTAGCATGAGGGGGAAAGGCAAGCTCAACATGTTTGAATGATCCATGACAATATACTTTAACTGAGATGTGAGAAAACATAACCCATTACGTTGTCTTCCTTGTCCAACATCAACTCTTTAGCATGTCATACTTAATGAGTGCTCACAATTATAAAAGATGTCTAAGATAGTATATTTATATGTGAAATCTCTCTTCCTTCAATATTCTTTCATGAATTGTTCAAATGACCAACACAATGCTTGCTAACCTTTAATAAATTTACAACCTATACTTCTTAGATGTGAAGTCATTACTCCCCATGGGATAAGCAAATGAAACATATATAATTTCAGATTTATGACAATCAACTCATTCAACAATTTACTCATGGGATATAAGTGAAGCACACGAGTAAATGACAAACTACTCCAAAAAGATATGAGTGAAGTTCAATGAGTAGCTAAATAATTATGTAACTATGTGAAGATTCTCTCTCGTTAAAGAGTTTCAGATCTTTGTATTGTATTCAAACAGCAAGCAAAACAAAATAAAATGAAAATTGCAAGGATAGCACAACTCATGTGAAGAAGCAAAAACTTAGGCTCAACCGAGTCTAACAGATAGTTGTTGAAGAAGAAAGGTGGGATGCCTACCGGGGCATCCCCAAGCTTAGATTCTTGAGACTTCTTAAAATATTATCTTGGGGTGCCTTGGGCATCCCCAAGCTTGAACTTTTGTGTCTCCTTAATTCCTCTCATATCATGGTTTCTTCTTTTTATCAAAAGCTTCATCCACACCAAACTCAACAAGAACTCGTGAGATAGGTTAGTATAAACCAATGCAAAACCTTATCATTTTCTAAAATTGTTATTCAATATTGCATACTAAATATCTCTGCATATTTAACACTCCTATCCTCAAATAGAATCATTAAACAAGCAAACATATGCAAACAATGCAAACACAACAGCAATCTGCCAAAATAGTACAGTCTGTAAAGAATGCAAGAGTATCAATACTTCCCTAACTCCAAAAATTAGGAGAAAAATACTATGCTGTAGAAGATTTATCAGAGCTTATTATGCAAAAAGTCTCAACATTATACCATTCTCTTACTTTTCTAGGGAATTTTTGCAATAGCGGTAAACTTTCTGTTTTCAAACAGCAACATGTATACTAGCAAAATAAGCATGGTAAAGGCTATCCTTGACATTTTTATTGAAAATATAGATGAAAAACATTATTCCAAATAACAGAAATCAAATACTAACAAAAGAAAATGACGCTCCAAGCAAAACACATATCATGTGGTGAATAAAAATATAGCTCCAAGTAAAGTTACCGATAGACGAAGACGAATGAGGGGATGCCTTCCGGGGCATCCCTAAGCTTAGGCTCTTGGTTGTACTTGAATATTACCTTGGGGTGCCTTGGTAATCCCCAAGCTTAGGCTCTTGCCACTCTTTATTCCATAGTCCATTGAATCTTTACCCAAAACTTGAAAACTCCACAACACAAAACTCAACAGAAAACTCGTAAGCTCCGTTAGTACAAGAAAATAAAACCACCACTTAGGTACTGTAATGAACTCATTATAAATTCATATTTGTGTAATATCTACTGTACTCCAACTTATCTATGGTTCATACCCTCCGATACTACTCATAGATTCATCAAAATAAGCAAGCAACACATAGAAAACAGAATCTGTCAAAAACAGAACAGTATGTAGTAATCTGTATTAAACGTATACTTATGGAACTCCAAAAATCCTACAAAATTAGGAAGTTCTAAGACATTCGTGTACCAATCCAGATCAGAAAGAATGAGATCATAAGAACGTTTATGTGAATTAAAAAAACTAATTTACCGGGTGCAAAAGTTTCTGATTTTCACCAGGATCAACACAACTATCACCGTAAGCTATCCTAAAGGTCTTACTTGGCACTTTATTGAAACAAAAGATATAAAACATGATTACTACAGTAGCATAATCATGTGGACACACAAAAACAGTAAGGATAAGTATTGGGTTGTCTCCCAACAAGCGCTTTTCTTTAATGCCTTTCTAGCCAGGCATGATGATGACAATGATGCTCACATAAAAGATAAGAATTGGAACATAAAGGGAGCATCATGAAGCATATGACTAGCACATTTAAGTCTAACCCACTTCCTATGCATAGGGATTTTGTGAGAAACAACTTATGGGAACAATAATCAACTAGCATAGGAAGGCAAAACAAGCATAGCTTCAAAACTTGAAGCACATAGAGAGGAAACTTGACATTATTGCAATTCCTAAAAGCATATGTTCCTCCCTCATAATAATTTTCAGTAGCATCATGAATGAATTCAACAATATAACGAGCACCTAAAGCATTCTTTTCATGATCTACAAGCATAGAAAAATTACTACTCTCCACATAAGCAAAATTCTCCTCATTCGGAATAGCGGGAGTATCATAAGAGACTTGAACACTAAAAATTCTTTCCACATTAAAAGAGTAATATTCAGAAAAAGGGTAGTCATAATCATGACAATTTTATAAATACAATCATCACTACTTTTATAGCATAAGTTTCATCACAATAATCATCATAAGTAGCAACTTCGTTCTCATCATAATCGATTGAAACCTCTTCCAAGATAGTGGAATCATCACTAAATAAAGTTGACACTCTTCCAAATCCACTTTCATATTCATCACAATAAGATTCAACATCCTCCAAAATAGTGGGATAACTACTTCCTAAAGTTGACACTCTTCCAAACCCACTTTCATCAATATAATCATCATAGGTAAGAGGCATGCTATCATCATAACAACTTTGCATATCAAAACTTGGGATGCTAAAAATATCATCTTCATTAAACGTAGCATCCCCAAACTTGGAACAAACATTAATTTCAGCAAATATATTCTCAAATATTTCATCCTTATCAAACATAGCTTCCCCAAGCTTGGGCCTTTTCATATCATCAGCATGATCACTATCGTCATTAAAAATATGGATAGCACCAATAGTATAGTAATTACCATCATCACAATGAGTAGTAGGAGCAACATTATTTGGGAGGGATACCTTTTTACCTTTGTTGCTCCTTCTTTTCCTTTTCACATTATGTGCGGGTTCAACCTTCTTCTTTGTGCTCCTTATTGATGAGATTGGTTGAATAGAAAGCTCCTCCTCGTTACCTGATTCATCATAAGAAATAATAGGAGGATATTGGGAAGGCTCTTCCCTTTCATTAGTATTCTCATCATCTTCTATTTTCTTTCTTTTCTTTAGGTGATTGGCAATATAAGGATTTTCAATGCAATTCACCGCACAAAACAAATAAATCTCCTCTAAATCAATATCAAGGAAATGCTTATGATTAAATTTTGGAATAAGCTTAGTTGCACGTTTCAATTCTTCATAACCCAAAAGCAAACTAAGTTCATTGTAATGAGCAAGGGAGATCAAATCATCACAAATTTTTGGACACGATTCGATCATGAAACAATTTGTATTGGAGATGTAAATGATCACGTTCATTGCAAAGTTCACAACGGTAAAGATATCTTAAATTTTCAGTGCTAACATTAAGCCTTTCTTGCAACCCTTTAGTTTCTAAATACTTATGCCTCTTGCAATATCTATTTTCCCTATTTGGAGTGTACTTGCGAACCCAATCTACTCCACAAAAATCGACATGCTTATAAGAGATATTTTCATCATAACTAGTGCAATCATCATTAGTACAGTACTAACAACATTGCAATCATGCTCATCATTCAAAGATTTAGTATCAAACATTCTATAGATTTCTTCTTCTAGCACTTGAGCACAATTTTCCTTTTCATCATACTCACGAAAGATACTAAAAAGATGAAGCGTATGAGACAAACTTAACTCCATTTTTTTGTAGTTTTCTTTTATAAACTAAACTAGTGATAAAATAAGAAACAAAAAGATTCAATTGCAAGATCTAAAGATATACCTTCAAGCACTCACTTCCCCGGCAACGGCGCCAGAAAAGATATTGATGTCTACTACGCAACCTTCTTCTTGTAGACGTTGTTGGGCCTGCAAGTGCACAGGTTTGTAGGACAGTAGCAAATTTCCCTCAAGTGGATGACCTAAAGTTTATCAATCCATGGGAGGCGTAGGATGAAGATGGTCTCTCTCAAGCAACCCTGCAACCAAATAACAAAGAGTCTCTTGTGTCCCCAACACACCCGATACAATGGTAAATTGTATAGGTGCACTAGTTCGGCGAAGAGATGGTGATACAAGTGCAATATGGATAGTAGATATAGGTATTTGTAATCTGAATTTATAAAAACAGCAAGGTAACTAATGAGAAAAGTGAGCATAAACGATATTGCAATGGTAGAAAACAAGGCATAGGGTTCATACTTTCACTAGTGCAAGTTCTCTCAACAATAATAACATAGATAGATCATATAACAATCCCTCAACATGCAACAAAGAGTCACTCCAAAGCCACTAATAGAGGAGAACAAACGAAGAGATTATGGTAGGGTACGAAACCACCTCAAAGTTATTCTTTCGGATCAATCTATTCAAGAGTTCATACTAGAATAAAACCTTAAGACACAAATTAACCAAAACCCTAATGTCACCTAGATACTCCATTGTCCCCTCAAGTATCCGTGGGCATGATTATACATTATGCATCACACAATCTCAGATTCATCTATTCAACCAACACAAAGTACTTCAAAGAGTGCCCCAAAGTTTCTACCGGAGAGTCAAGACGAAAACGTGTGCCAACCCCTATGCATAGGTTCATGGGCAGAACCCGCAAGTTGATCACCAAAACATACATCAAGTGGATCACGTGATATCTCATTGTCACCATAGATACGCACAGCAAGACATACATCAAGTGTTCTCAATCCGATTAGATAACTTCAAGGGGAAAACTCAATCCATTACAAGAGAGTAGAGGGGGAGAAATATCATAAGATCCAACTATAATAGCAAAGCTCGTGATACATCAAGATCGTGCCATAGAAAGAACACGAGAGAGAGAGAGAGAGAGATCAAACACATAGCTACTGGTACATACCCTCAGCCCCGAGGGTGAACTACTCCCTCCTCATCATGGAGAGCGCCGGGATGATGAAGATGGCCACTGGTGAGGGATCCCCCCCTCCCGCAGGGTGCCGGAACGGGCTCCCGAGAGGTTTTTGGTGGCTACAAAGGCTTGCAGCGGCGGAACTCCCGATCTATCTTCGTCTTTTATGTTTTTAGGGTACGTGGACTTATATAGGCGAAAGAAGTCGGTCGGGGGATCCTCGAGGGGCCCAGGAGACAGGGGGCGCCCCCAGGGGGGTGGGCGCGCCCTCCTATCTCCTGGCCTCCTCGAACCTTCCCTGGCTTGAACTCCAAGTCTCCCGGATCATATCCTTTCCAAAAATCACGCTCCCGAAGGGTTCATTCTGTTTGGACTCCGTTTGATATTCCTTTTCTTCGAAATACTAAAACAGGCAATAAAACAACAGTATGGGCTGGGCCTCCGGTTAATAGGTTACTCCCAAAAGTAATATAAAAGTGTATAATAAAGCCCGTAATCATTCAAAACAGATAATAAAATAGCATGAATGCTTCATAAATTATAGATACGTTGGACGTGTATCAGTGCGCCTATCCCAATATGGCCAAGGAACCTCCCCGCAGCCCATGCTAGCCCTTAGGTCGTGGTGAACCCACTTGTGGACTTTCGGACCCATCTGAAACCTTCTGGAAGCTTCCCGGTACAGTACTGAAAAAAATGTACCTTTTCTCGGAACCCAAAATATGACTTCGTATATATAAATTTTTACCTGTCGACCATTACGAGACTCCTCGTGACGTCTGGGATCTCATCCGAGACTCCGAACAACATTTGGTTACCACTCATCAAATATCCCAGTACTACTCTAGCGTTAACGAACGTTAAGCGTTCGACCCTGTGGGTTCAAGAACTATGTAGGCATGACCGAGACACCTCTCCAGGTAATAACCAATAGCGGAACCTAGATGCCCATATTGGCTCCTACATATTCTATGAAGATCTTTATCGGTCAAACCGTTATGACAACATACGTAATTCCCTTTGTCCATCGGTATGTTACTTGCCCGAGATTCGATTGTCGATATCTTTATACCTAGTTCAATCTCGTTACCGGCAAGTCTATTTACTCGTTCTATAATATATGATCTTGCAACTAACTCATTAGTCACTTTGCTTGCAAGGCTACTTATGATGTGCATTACCGAGAGGGCCTAGAGATACCTCTCCGATACTCGGAGTGACAAATCCTAATCTCGATCTATGCCAACCCAACAAACATATTAGGAGATACATGTAGAGCATCTTTATAATCACACAGATACATTGTGACATTTGATAGCACATTAGGCATTCCTCCAGTATCCGGGAGTTGCATAATCTCATAGCCGAAGGAATATGTATTTGACATGAAGAAAGCAATAGCAATAAAACTGAACGATCATAATGCTATGCTAACGGATGGATCTTGTCCATCACATCATTCTCCTAATGATGTGATCCCATTCATCAAATGACAACACATGTCTATGGTTAGGAAACTTAACCATCTTTGATTAACGAGCTAGTCTAGTAGAGGCTTACTAGGGACACGGTGTTTTGTCTGTGTATCCACATATGTATCAAGGTTCCGGTTAATAAAATTCTAGCATGAATAATAAACATTTATCATGATATAAGGAAATATAAAATAACAACTTTATTATTGCCTCTAGGGCATATTTCCTTCAAGAGTCTGTCGTCCTTGATGATCTTGATAAGGGTAGTGATCACATTCATGTGGTTTATAGGAAGAGGAAGAGGGGCGTTTTGATGGAAGAGGAGCTCAGCATCTTTAGCAGCATGACTGAGATGGTCAAGGAGGTAGAAACCACCATTAGGGAGAGCAAGCCGGTCAATGTCTGCCCTCACATGTGCAACACCTTCATGGAGCGAGGTGGCTTCAGTCCGGAGACTCTAATGGCTGCTTTTAGCCACCTACTAGAATACATGGCATATGGTTTTAGGTTCGTTGCCATGGGGCGCTCATAGGTGCTCCATCTTAGGACTTGGCTGGACAAACACTACTACTAGTGTTGTGTTTTGTTGTTGGTGATAGCGTGCATGATGATCGACGACAATGACGATGTACATTTTGTGGTAGCTAGAGCTTGAAAACTGTTGTTGTCATGTATATTTGATGAGGTGGTATATATTAACCTCTCACATTGATGGAAAACTTGCGGTGATAGGATTACACTCTCTTTTAAATGCGATGGTACGATTGAGGGAGTCCTGGATTAGGGGGTCCTCGAACAGCCGGACTATATGCTTATGCCAAACTGTTGGACTATGAAGATACAAGATTGAAGACTTCGTCCCATGTCCGGGAGGGACTCCCCTTTGCATGGAAGGCAAGCTTGGCAATTCGCATATGTAGATTCCCTTCTCTATAACCGACTCTGTGTAACCCTAGCCCCCTCCGGTGTCTATATAAACCGGAGGGTTTAGTCCGTAGGACAAGAACAATCATAATCATAGGCTAGCTTCTATGGTTTAGCCTCTACGATCTCGTGGTACATCAACTCTTGTAATACTCATATCATCAAGATCAATCAAGCAGGAAGTAGGGTATTACATCCATAGAGAGGGCCCAAACCTGGGTAAACATTGTGTCCCCCGCCTCCTGTTAATATTAGCCTTAGACGCACAGTTCGGGACCCCCTACCAAGATCCGCCGGTTTTGACACCGACATTGGTGCTTTCATTGAGAGTTCCATTGTGTCGTCACCATAAGGCTTGATGGCCCCTTCGATCATCTACAACGATGCAGTCTAGGGTGAGGTTTTCCTCCCCGGACAGATCTTCGTGTTCGGCGGCTTCGCACTATGGGCCAACTCGCTTGGCCATCTGGAGCAGATCGATAGCTACGCCCCTGGCCATCAGGTCAGGTTTGGAAGCCTGAATTACACTGCCGACATCCGCGGAGACTTGATCTTCGACGGATTCAAGCCCACAACAGGCGCACCCTACAGTCGCGACGAGCATGACCTAGATCTGCCGTCGGACAGGGTTCAGGAGATCACACCTGCAGCTGCCCTGGCTTTAAATCCAGTGCAGATCGTGCCATCTGAGGACGGGAGGATGGACCCTGCCATGGAGGCCGTACACTCAACGGCCATAGAGCCGAACACAGATCCCACTCCCAAGGAAGTCTGTGTCATCGGACCCTCGGACTCGTCTCCAGCCATAGGCTCCGAACCGCGTACATCCGTGCCCCTCGGATCTAACTGGGCACCGATCAAGGAGTTTAGCTCCGTGGATATCTTTCAGCACTCGCCCTTGGGCGACGTGCTAAACTCATTAAAATCTCTCTCCCTGTCAGGAGACTCTTGGCCGAACTATGTCCGGCTTGAGTGGGAAACGGACGACGAAGGAATTCGTTACCCACCCACCACCCACTTAATAGCCACTGTCGACGATTTAACCGACATGCTTGATTTCGACTCCGAAGACATCGACGATATGGACGACGATGCCGGAGAAGAAGAGGAACCACCGCCCACAGGGCACTGGATAGCCACCTCATCATACGACATATATATGGGGGACACACCCAAAGAAAACAATGGCGAAGATCAAAAGGATGCAACAGAGAATGATCCTCTTGAGAAGCAACCCAAGCGCCGACGTCAGCGGCGCCGCTCTAAATCCCGCCACAGCAAAAACAGTGATACCGGCACAAGAGACAATAGTACTCCGGATGATGCCGAAGACGAAAACAATCCCGCCCAGCCAAGCCTCGAGCAGGCCGGACGGGAGGACAGGCAAGCTAGCCCTGATGAACAGGCAATGGATGAAGACTCGGAGGACGACAATTATATGCCTCTCTCTGAAGACGAGGTGAGCCTCGATGATGAAGAATTTACCGTGCCTGAGGATCCTGTCGAGCAAGAGCGCTTCAAGCGCCGCCTTATTGCCATTGCAAAGAGCCTGAAGAAGAAACAACAGCAGCTTCAAGCTGATCAAGATCTGCTCACTGATAGATGGATTGAGGTCCTGGCAGCTGAGGAACACGGACTCGAGCGCCCAACCAAAAGTTACCCGAGGCGCAGGTTGTTACATCAATTCGAGGACGAGGCACTAGAGCCTACACTACCCGCGTAGGATGCGGCTGACCGACCACCTCGTGGCCGAGACAAAGTGGCGTATCAGCCCGAACACCAGCCCGCACCACGTCGTCGAACAACTAAAAACACCAAGGCCCAGGGCTATACGCATGACCTGCAAGACAAATTGGAAAACAAAGCAGGACAGTCAAGATCGATCTACGGATCGCGGGGGCGCGCCCCAACACGTGACGATGATCGCCACGCCGGATATACTTAATACAAATCCGTCCGGGCCGAATACAGCAGACCAGACTCATCCGAACTGCGTCGCGATGTAGCCCGGCACAAAGGTGCCGCACACCCCCTATGCTTCACTAACGAAGTAATGGAGCATGAATTCCTAGAAGGGTTTAAGCCCGTGAACATCGAACCATATGATGGGACAATAGACCCCATGGTATGGATCGAAGATTTCCTTCTCCACATTCACATGGCCCGCGGTGATGATCCACATGCCATCAAGTACCTCCCACTAAAACTCAAGGGACCAGCTCGGCATTGGCTGAATAGTCTGCCGGCAAACTCCATTGGCAGTTGGGAGAACCTGGAAGAAGCATTCCTTGACAACTTCTAGGGCACTTATGTGTGACCACCGGACGCTAATGACTTAAGTTGCATAACCCAATAGCCCGGAGAGTCAGCCAGGAAATTCTGGACTCGGTTCTTAACTAAAAAGAACCAAATCTTCGACTGCCCGGATGCCGAAGCCCTAGCGGCCTTTAAGCATAACATCCGGGACGAGTGGCTCGCTCGACACCTTTGCCAAGAGAGGCCGAAATCCATGGCAGCCCTCACGACGCTCATGACCCACTTCTATGCGGGCGAGGACAGCTAGCTAGCTCGTAGCAACATTGCCCCAAGCAAGCCTGGGACTTCTGAACCAAGAGATAACAACGGCAAGCCCCATGGCAGCAAACACAAGTGTCGAAATAATGGCGACAACGCCGAAGACGCGTCCGTCAATGCCAGATTCAGCGGCTCTAATACCGCTCAAAGGAAGAAACAATTCAAAAGAAACAGTCCGGGCACGTCCAGTATGGACCGTATACTCAACCATCCATGCCAAATCCACGGCACCCTAGGAACACCAGCCAATCATACTAACAGACAATGTTGAGTCTTCAAACAAGTCGGCAGGTCAGGTGCTGAAAACAAGGAGAAGGGGTCACAAAGCGATGACGACAAGGAGGAGCCCCGGCCACCAAACACAGGAGGGCAAAAGAAATTTTCCCCGCAAATTAAAACGATGAACATGATAAACGCCACCCATATTCCCAAGTGGGAGAGGAGGCGCACATTTAGGGATGTCGACGCAACAAAGCCAGTCGCCCCAAAATATAACCTATGGCCGTCCGGCCCGATCACCTTTAACCACAAGGATCGCCCGGTCAATATCCGTCAGGGCGACTCAGCCGCGCTGGTCCTTGACCTAATAATTGATGGATTCCACCTCACACGAGTTCTTATGGACGGAGGCAGCAGTCTGAATCTGCTTCCAGATGCAGTGCGCAAGATGGATATCGATCCTTCAAAGATCAAACCCAGTAAAACCACCTTTAAAGGTGTTATACCAGGCCTGGAGGCCCGCTGTATAGGCTCTGTCACTCTGGAGGTAGTCTTCGGACCCCTGGATAATTACCGCAACGGAGAGTTAATCTTTGACATCGTCCCTTTTCGCAGCGGTTATCATGCATTGCTCGGACGAACCGCGTTCGCTCGATTCAACGTAGTGCCACATTTTTCCTATCTTAAGCTCAAGATGCCCAGCCCACGCAGCGTCATAACAGTTAATGGCAAAGACGAACGCTCCCTTCATGCCGAAGAGCACACTGTCGCCTTAGTGGTAGCAGACATCTTTCAATCAAACCTTCAATCGACAGCCAAGCTTCTGGACACCGCCAAAGGAGTCCGAACTACTCCGCAGCAGGATAGCCCAGCTCGTCAAAAGCTCAATCAGCCACCCCGGCGGTAGGCGGAGGCAAAAGCTAGGTCAGGCCCCACAATGTAGCTCAACCACTCTGTGGCACACAAACATTTTTTTGCATTTTCTTTGCAGGTCCACTTTTGTGTAGGCCATCACCAGTGACATGTCAACCAGACCCATGAGGGAATGAACATACCAAGGAGGGAAACAGCTCGAACTCGTAAGGGAATCCTTAGATATTCTCCTTGATGACCATCCGATTATTCTCCGGATCCGCACACAGCCCCCTGGTCCCAGCAGGTTGTAACGCCCCAAGACCGATGCTCCAGTTGCCTCACATTTATTTTAGTTGTTGCTGTGTGTTTATTGTGTGTGGCACTGTCATAATTGTTTTGCATATGTTATTCCTCTATGGTGATGTAATGATATCCACCTTGCAAAAGCATATCAATATGCGGTTCTATCCTTGCTGGGACCTTCGAGTCTCTTTAGGGTAGTATCGCATATTGGGCGTGGCAAGTTGGTATCAGAGCCTCGACCGACCATAGGAGTCCCCTTGATTATTCGTGTAGTTTGGCCGTTGTCGAGTCTAGAAGAAAACTGTTTTCGGAGTTTAGTTATATCGGAGAGTAGGAATTCTTTTTACTCCTCAGTCTCTTCATCGCTCTGGTGAGGAATCTTGACGTAGGTGTTCTGAATTACTCCTCTTCCCTTTCAAACTTTCTTTAGGTTCATGCGGTTAGTTTTCCGATCGTGGGTTCTCAGCTCTTTTCATCCGGTGCATTTCTCGTCAAGACGATTCGACCCTCTCCGTTTTTGCAAGTTTAATCCTCAATTGTTTTCTTTTTCCCACCCGCCCACCCCTTTTCATCTCGGAGTCGGAGTCCATAATCGAGTATCCATCCTACTCGTGTGAAGCCTTCACATTCTTCAACCGGTGTTTCTCTTCAAGATATTCGTCGGTTTCCCCTTCCAAGTTGCCTCTGTTTTCCCGCCCTCCCACCATTTATCTCCTCGGAGTTTGAGTCTCTCTCGACCACCAATTTCATTCATACGGAGCCCCTTCAGTCTTCCCTCAATTATTTCAACCGGTGAATTCTCGTCTCGTTCGTCATTCTTCATCCTTTTCTTTTTCCGGTGCACGCAATTCAAGTTTTTCAGGTTGATCACATCCTTTTCCTTGGATCAAGTGTTCTCCTTGCTCGTTTGCCTCTCGCCAATTTATCTTTTTGGAGTGTTCAAGACATCTCAGGAGATTCGTCTGTGTTCCAATTAATTCGAGGTTGTCACCTCATTCAAATATTTCAATCATTCCGGTGCATCATTACCTCTTCAACAACCCTTTCCAAGGGTGTTTTCTTTTAGTGGGCCCTAACCCACAGGTCTTTTCCCAGGATCTTACCTGACTCTTCTAATTTCCCCGGAGTTATTCTCAATTCTTTTCAAGTGTGACGTAAGAATGGATCCCATCAGTCACATGCCTTCTCCAAGATCGCTTTCAAATTCTTTTCATCTTTGGTGCAACCCTTCCTCTTTTTCATTCTTCCGGAGTATCTCAGTAATTTTGGTGGTGTTTCTCGTCGTCATTTCAAGACCGAAGAAGAGTTTTTCCTCTAAATCTTGACTGTTCTCTCAAAGTTTCGTGGTTCTAGCTTCATGTTATCCTCGTGAATTATTCCATTTGTCAGATTTTCTTTTCTTAACCATCCGGAGTATGTCAGGAGTTTTTTTCCATTTCTTTTCACCAGAGGCCATCGTTCTAGAAGAATTTTTCGTCCTCACATTTCAGCTACCATTATCCAATTATCCCGATGCTTCGTTCAAGTGTTCTATAATCAGCTCGTGATCTCTTCGTTCTTTTGCATCTAAATTCCCTCTAGCATATTTGTTCTTCTAATTCTTTCCGGTGATTCATTCTCTTTCAGCAGTCATTTTTGAATTCTTACGGTGTTTCCTTTAAATTCTTTTTCTTTGTTTATCATATCAATTCATTCGTTCTTTCCAAATCCTAACGGTGGCTCATTGAAGACCTTCCTAAAGGTGGCGCTATGTCACTTCTCAATCCTTTTCAACAAGAATAAGTTGAATGCAAAATCTGGTTGTCATCAATTAAATTTGATGAGGATAAGCATAATGTAATTCTTAGTCTTATTTCATCATCGTCAAGTAATCCCTTCCTTCAGAGTTTGTTCGTGAGGAATAAATTCTAGTTCCAAGTGTTCTCATCTTTTATTTTCCCGAGTTCAAATTTCCTCGGCCATTTCATCGGAACCTCCATCTAAAACATCGCAAGGCATCTTATTCTTTCATCCTTCATTTTATCTCATCATCCTTTTGTCACCGGAGTTCTTCATGGTAGTTATTCATGACTTAATTCATTCTTCAAGAGTTCATCAAGATCTTGTTGGTGGAGTTCAAGTATCTTTCCTTCTTGCTTTTCGAAGTGCAATTAAATCTCCATATTCTTTTGAAGTGGAGTTTTGCATTTCTTTGTTCTTCTAAGCTATCCAAGCATTTCCGTTTGTGGCCGGTTATCACCTTATGATCTTGAGATGTTACCTATAAGACCACAACAAACTTATTCTTTTCGTTGTTGATTTTCTCAACAACTCCGATTAAACCTTCCTTCTAAAGATGCTTTCAATTTCATTTGTGGCACAAGTTGTCATTTTCTTCTCCGTTCTTTTCATTCAATTCTTTCCGAAGGTTTTGTGTCATGTCTTCATCAAGTATGATTCCATCCTCTCAAGCTCGTGTTCTATTCCTCCATGTTTCAGCCAGAGTGCTGCCTAAATTCTTCCATTCTTATTCCTTTCCTATCTTGTTCTAACCGGAGTGCTTTTAGAGTCTATCTTGTTTCCATGAGCATTTGATTCTCGTCATTCTCGTCGTTCCTCTCTTCTTCTCAAGTGCTCTCGATTTTTTGCTTCTTCTCTTGAGTTCTTGCTTCACCTCTTCCTTTTTCTCTTCCGTCTCGTTCCTAAGATCTCGGGACGAGATCTCTTGTTAGTGGAGGAGAGTTGTAACGCCCCGAGACCGATGCTCCAGTTGCCTCCCATTTATTTTAGTTGTTATTGTGTGTTTATTGCGTGTGGCACTGTCATAATTGTTTTGCATATGTTATTCCTCTATGTTGATATAATGATATCCACCTTGCAAAAGTGTATCAATATGCGGTTCTATCCTTGGTGGGACCTTCGAGTCTCTTTAGGAAAGTATCGCATATTGGGCGTGACACAGGTTCTGAAGTCATATTTTCTTTTATCGCACTACTTGTACTCGTATGCTTCGCCGTATTATTCAATTACAACATGTGGCTTTATATGACGCTTACTTGCTATTCTTTCTTATTGATATTCTTTGTCAAATGGCATCCATAAACTACGATGCGCCTTAATATGCCAGGGTCCTCGTTGTACCCATAATACGGCAATAAAGTCCGAATACCTTCACGGTCGTTCGGCACCCCGAACTTATAGCATTATATGCATCGGCTGCGGATCATGTATTGGGTCAATAGTTGGGTTGCCCGGCTCCTGTGCTTGCTACCCTACGTTTCGCTATATCGCCTAGGGTAGTAAAGGGAGAACTACTGTGATTGCGTCCCGGTTCTTCCGGACGAGCGCCTCAGTAGAGAAAGCCGAAAATTGACTGTCATGATACGGCGTGAGCCGGTCAGTGATACTTCTCCAACATATCTATAATTTTTGATTGTTCCATGCTATTATATTACCCCTTTTGGATGTTTATGGTCTTTATTTTACACATTTATATCATTTTTGGGACTAACCTACTAACCGGAGGCCCATCCCATATTGCTGTTTTTTTGCCTATTTCAGTATTTTGAAGAAAAGGAATATCAAACGGTGTCCAAACGGAATGAAACCTTCGGGAGCGTGATTTTTGGAACGAACATGATCCAGAGGACTTGGAGTGCAAGTCAAGAAGCAGCCGAGGCTCCCACCAGATAGGAGGGCGCCCCCCTGTAGGGCGTGCCCCCCTGTCTTGTGGGCCCCTCGGGCGTCCACCGACGTACTTCTTCCTCCTATATATACCTACGTACCCCGAAAACATCCAGGGGCAGACGAAACACAATTTCCACCACCGTAACCTTCTGTATCTGCGAGATCTCATCTTGGAGCCTTCGCCGGTGTTCTGTCGAAGGGGGATTCGACCACGGAGGGCCTCTACATCAACATCCTTGCCCCTCCGATGAGTTGTGAGTAGTTTACCACAGACCTACGGGTCCATAGTTATTAGCTAGATGGCTTCTTCTCTCTTTTTGGATCTCAATACAATGTTCTCCCCCTCTCTTGTGGAGATCTATTCGATGTAAACTCTTTTTGCGGTGTGTTTGTTGAGATCCGATGAATTGTGGGTTTATGATCAAGTTTATCTATGAATAATATTTGAATCTTCTCTGAATTCTTTTATGTATGATTGAGTTATCTTTGCAAGTCTCTTCGAATTATCAGTTTGGTTTGGCCTACTAGATTGATCATTCTTGCCATGGGAGAAGTGCTTAGCTTTGGGTTCAATCTTGCGATGTCCTTACCCAGTGACAGAAAGGGTTGCCAGGCACGTATTGTATTGTTGCCATCGAGGATAACAAGATGGGGTTTATATCACATTGCTTGAGTTTATCCCTCTACATCATGCCATCTTGCTTAATGTGTTACTCTGTTCTTATGAACTTAATACTCTAGATGCAGGCAGGAGTCGGTCGATGTGTGGAGTAATAGTAGTAGATGCAGGCAGGAGTCGGTCTATTTGTTACGGACATGATGCCTATATACATGATCATGCCTAGATAATCTCATAATTATTCACTTTTCTATCAATTGCTCGATAGTAATTTGTTCACCCACCGTAATACTTATGCTATCCTGAGGGTCTATCTTTTATCATATAAGCTTTCAATCTACTTTTATTTGCATATTTAATTTTCCAATCTATATTATAAAATACCAAAAATATATTTATCTTATCATACTATCTCTATCAGATCTCACTTTCGCAAGTGGCCGTGAAGGGATTGACAACCCCTTTATTGCGTTGGTTGCGAGTTCTTTGTTTGTTTGTGTAGGTGCGTGGGACTTTTGAGGAGCCTCCTACTGGATTTATACCTTTGTTCTCAAAAACTGAGGGAAATACTTGCACTACTATTGTTGCATCACCCTCTCCTCTTCGAGGAAAACCAACGCAAGCTCAAGACGTAGCAAGAAGGATTTCTAGCGCCGTTGCTGGGGAGGTCTTCGCTCAAGTCAAGACATACCAAGTACCCATCACAAACTCATCTCCCTCGCATTTACATTATTTGCCATTTGCCTCTCGTTTTCCTCTCCCCCACTTCACCCTTGCTGTTTTATTCGCCATCTCTTTCCCAATCTCCTCCTCTCTTTTTCGCTTGCCTTTTTCTGTTTGCTTGTGTGTTGGATTACTTGTTGCCATGGCGCAAGATAATACCAAATTGTGTGATTTCTCGAATACCAATAATAATGATTTCCTTAGTACTCCGATTGCTCCTCTTAATGATGTTGAGTCTTGTGAAATCAATACTGCTTTGCTGGATCTTGTTATGAAAGATCAATTCGCCGGCCTTCCTAGTGAAGATGCCGCTACTCATCTAAACAACTTTGTTGATTTGTGTGATATGCAAAAGAAGAAAGATACGGATAACAATATTGTTAAATTGAAGTTATTTCCGTTTTCACTTAGAGATCGTGCTAAAGTTTGGTTTTCGTCTTTGCCTAAAAATAGTATTGATTCTTGGAACAAGTGCAAAGATGCTTTAACTCTAAGTATTTTCCTCCGGCTAAGATTATCACTCTTAGGAGCGATATCATGAATTTTAAACAACTTGATCATGAGCATGTTGCCCAATCTTGGGAAAGAATGAAATTGATGCTTCGCAATTGCCGTACTCATGGTTTGAATTTATGGATGATCATACAAAATTTCTATGCCGGTTTGAACTTTGCTTCTAGAAATCTCTTAGATTCGGCCGCGGGAGGCACGTTTATGGAAATCACGTTAGGAGATGCTACAAAACTTCTTGATAATATTATGGCTAATTATTCTCAATGGCACACCGAAAGATCTTCTAGTAAAAAAGTGCATGCTATAGAAGAAATCAATGTTTTGAGTGGAAAGATGGATGAACTTATGAAGATGTTTGCTACTAAAAATACTCCTCTTGATCCCAATGATATGCCTTTGTATTCTTTGATTGAGAATAATAATGAATCTATGGATGTGAATTTTGTTGGTAGGAATAGTTTTGGAAACAATGCTTATAGAGGAAACTTTAATGCTAGACCGTCCCCTAGTAATTCCTCTAATAATTATGGAAATTCCTACAGTAATTCTTATGATAATTTTAATAAGATGCCCTCTGATTTTGAGAATAGTGTGAAAGAATTTATGATTTCTCAAAAGAATTTTAATGCTTTGCTTGAAGAAAAATTTCTTAAAGTTGATGATTTGGCTAGGAACGTTGATAGACTTTCGCTTGATGTTGATTCTCTTAAACTTAGATCTTCTCTTCCTAAGCATGATATCAATGAGTCTCTCAAAGAAATGAGAATTTCCATTGATGAGTGCAAGGAAAGAACCGCTAGATTGCATGCTAAGAAAGATTGCTTTATAAAGGCGTGTTCTTCTAGTTTCCATGAAAATAATGATGAGGATCTTAAAGTTATTGATGCGTCTCCTTTTAGATCTATGTTTTGCAATATGAATCTTGATAATTATGGGACTGATGATGAGTCAACTTTACCTAGAAGGCGTCCCAAGAATTCGAAGTTTTTAGATCTTGATGCTAAATTTGGTAAAAGTGGGATTGGAGAGGTCACTAATTTAAATAGCATTGAACCCACTATCTCGGATTTCAAGGAATTTGATTATGATAATTGTTCTTTAGAAGGTAGTATTTCCTTATTGCAATCCGTTGTTAATTCTCCTCATGCTTATAGTCAAAATAAAGCTTTTACCAAACATATCGTTGATGCCTTGATGCAATCTTATGATGAAAAACTTAATTTGGAAGCTTCCATACCTAGAAAACTTAATGATGAGTGGGTACCTACTATAAAGATTAGAATTAAAGATCATGAGTGTTTTGCTTTGTGTGATTTGGGTGCTAGTGTTTCCACGATTCCGAAAACTTTATGTGATATTCTAGGTTTCCATGATCTTGATGATTGCTCTTTAAATTTGCACCTTGCGGATTCCACCATTAAAAAGCCAATGTGTTGGGGATATAACTATTTGTGTAAGCCGCCCAGGAGGGGCCGGGTTATACAAAGAGGACTCACCAGAAAGAAGCCCAAGATCAAGCAGGAAGATGGCGGTCCAATAAAGGTCTTAAGCCCACAGGCGACATAAGGCCCGTTGTAGTAAACTGCCATAATGGCTTGACTTGTATCATAAGGTAGATTTAGCTAGTCACCGAGCCGGACACAGTTTATAAGCCGGCCGGGACTCTGTAAGCCACAGGGCGTCAACCCGTGTATATAAGGGGACGACCTGCTGGCGGCTTAGGGCAAGAAACAACTCATCGAGAGCCGGGCATAGCATATCTCGCTCCCTGGTCATCGAAACATCAATACCAACCCAACTAGACGTAGGCCTTACCTTCATCGTAAGGGGCCGAACTAGTATAAAAACCTCTCGTGTCCCTTGTCCCGATTTAACCGCTTCAAGCTTCCTAGTTGTGATGGCTCCACAACTAAGTCCTTTCACGAGGACATCTGACATGACAATTCCACGACAGTTGGTGCCCACCGTGGGGCCAGCGCACGGTGGATTTGAGATCTTGAAGGGCAACTTCGAAGGAATCAAGGGATATGTAGTGGGCCAGATGACCAAGAGTCATCGCGGCAAGATCTACATCGACGACGAAGGCTGGGGTCCCGATGCCGGCTCAATTGAGTACGGGTACCGGGTCCCCTTCGGTGGAATCCACGTCTTCATCGACCGGATCGGAGAGCCGGGCCCTGAGCCGGACAACCGCACCGACCTCGTCGAGACGGCTCAGCGTGCGAGGAAGACCCGAATTCAACCTGTTATGAAGCGTGCCTTCGTGGGCTGCATCCATGGAGAGGAACTCTCTGAAGGATCTAGAGATGGTGGTGAGACGGCCGTCCTCTCAGACGGTGATTCGTCCGCCGGCTCAACGGATTCGCTGTACCAAGTGCAAGACGGCGTGCTCGGGGGCTGTTCCGATGGCACCAGTATTCCGGACCCCTGTGAGCCGCCAAGATGGGCAGGAGTCTTTATGGCTAGGACTCAGCCCGACTCAAACTCTACAGCTGCTGCAGCAATAATGTCTGGGATAGGAGCAGCCAGGGCAGGTGGCCCCGTGCGCCCGCCGACTCAGGTGCTGATAGATCTCATGGACAAGCTTACTACCCTATTAACCGCAACGGTTATTCCCACGGATAAAGATGAGCATGATGCGGAGGTGGCACGGGTGTGTGAGGAAATAGCTCAGGCCAAGGAGGCCTTGGCAGCTGAGGACACTAGATTAGCCACAGAGCGGGCGGCTCTAGATGCCCGGGCGCAGCGGCTACAGTCAGAAGCTTACCAGCTCACGATGAGCTTAAACGCGTCCAATGAGGTGATGAGGAGGAGACATCCGAAAACCCAGTCCCGTCTACCTCCGAATTACGACCCTCGGGTTCTTTTTGCTACACCCGGAGCCGGCCCAAGTAACCCACCTGAGACCAATCAGTTTATGACAGCCGGAACAGGAGGGCCGGCTCAGCCTCGGGAGATGGCACCTCCTCATGTGAGCATGGCACCGCCGCGTTATGTGCCGATACCACCGGGTCACTTTTCCAACCCCATGGAGAACTTAATCGCGGCTTCAGCGCGTTTGGCGGCTCTTCCCATGGACGGCGATGACCCGACAGCAGTGGAGACCCGGAGGGTCAGAGAACTTCTCGAGACGGCCTTAGCTCAGCAAGAGACCTATTCTTACAGCCGGGACAAAATTCATTCAACTCCTCCGCCTTGGTTAGCACCGCCTCGTCAGAACCGGAGTCCAAGTTACAACAGGCACATGGAGTCCGAAGCTTTGTCCAGCAATGCCCAACGCCGTAACCAGCCCGGTGGCTATAATCCGGTGCAAGACCGAGTACGTCAGGAGAACGAGCGGGCGGCTCAGCTAGCGGCTCAACAGACGGCACATCAAGACTTCCCAGAGTATCCAACGATTTCCGTTGAGACGGGAGTAGCCACTAGAACCAACGGTGTTCCTTGTCTGGTACCGGCTTTGCGTAATGTGCGGTTGCCCAAGGACTTCAAAGGACCTCGAAAGGTGCCAAATTACATGGCCGACTTGCAGCCCGGAGCTTGGATCGAAAGTTATGAGATGGCTATGGAGTTATTGGAAGTCAGCGACGCGGCGATGGCTAAGTACTTCACCATGATGTTAGATGGAACAGCCCAGTCCTGGTTGAAGGGTTTGCCACCCAATTCCATTGGTTCATGGGCAGAATTGAAAGCCCGTTTCATCCAGAACTTCAAAGACACTTGTAAGCAGTCTATGTCAATTGTGGACTTGACAAATTGTAAACAGGAGGAAGGTGAATCTATGACTCATTGGGTACGCCGGGTCAAGGAGATAATACATTCATCTGACAAGATGGATGCCGGCTCCGCGGTCCTCATGTTGGAGAAGAATTGCCGTTTTGAGCCGCTGAGGCAGAAATTGGGGCGTCTTAAGCGTGATTGCAATGATATGGGTACGCTGATGGCGGCCTTAGTCAAATATGCCGATTCTAATAGTACCAAGGATCCTGCGTCTGATGAGGAAAAGACCGGGAAGGGAAAGAAGAACGGCAATGGAAAGGGTCGGCATCATAACCCGATGAATCGGCAATAAGCGTAAGGCGGATGGTAACTCGGAGTTTGTGGCCAACGCCAATGCGCAAGGTAACAATCAGAGACGTAAGGGTAAGCCGCCTCGATCCGGCGGGTCAGGCCCATCTCTTGAGCAGCTACTCAATGAGCCCTGCCCGAGACACGACACCAGGGAGCGGTCCGCCACACACCTATGGAAAGATTGCACGATCATGAAAGCATTTAAGAATTCCAACACCTATGATGGCAATAATGGGTCTAGTGGCGGCTCAGGGGCTGGCGGGTTTCATGGCCCGGGTGTCGGCTCAGGTTCCGGCTTTCAGGGACGTCAAGGCGGCTATAATCAACAGCAATCTGGTCAAGGAGAGCAGCAGCAGCAGCAGTCGGGTTATCAAAGCAATCTGAAGCAGTTGAATAGTGGGCAGTACCACGTGTTTACCACTAGCTTATGCAAACGTGACCAGAAGGTTCATAAGAGGGCCGTGAATTCTGTTGAGCCGGCAGTTCCTCATTACTTAAGGTGGTCAGAACAGCCCATTGTATGGAGCAGAGAAGATCACCCTTCATGGGTCGATAATCCGGGTCAGTTGGCCTTGGTGGTAGCACCTCAGGTTGGTGGATATAAATTCACTAAGGTACTCATGGACGGAGGTAGTAGCATCAATATCCTCTATTATGAGACCTTTCGACGCATGGGGTTAACTGATAAGAATCTGAGGACATCCAACACTGTTTTCCATGGAGTGGTTCGTGGTAAGTCGGCTTACCCAGTTGGCAAGATTGAGCTGGAGGTGGCCTTCGGGGATGAATATGACTCCAGGGCTGAGAAGTTGACGTTTGAGGTGGTTAAAATCAGGAGCCCATATCATGCTCTGTTTGGGCGGCCGGCTTATGCTAAGTTCATGGCACGGCCGTGTTATGTTTATTTGTAGCTCAAAATGCCGGGTTACAAGGGCATCATCACTGTGCATGGAAGTCGGAAGGTAGCGTTGGAATGTGAAGAAGGCGACGCGGCTTATGCTGAGTCTACCTGTGCAGCGGAGGAGCTCAAATTTTATCAAGATAATGTTGACCCAACGGATATGACCTCCCTGAAGAAACCAACTACAGAGCATGACCCGGCGTTGAAGTTTAAATTGGCTGCCGAGATGAAGCTTGTTGACTTCACCCCAGGTGACTCTTCTAAGCAATTCAACATCAGCAGCAACTTGGATCCCAAATAGGAAAGCGCGCTCATCGAGTTCATCCGTGAGAACCGGGACATCTTTGCATGGAAACCTTCTGACATGCCGGGTGTACCAAGGGAACTCGCTGAGCACACTCTCAATATTGATCCGAAGTATAAGCCGGTCAGGCAATTTCTTTGATGTTTTAACGAAGAGAGACAGAAAGCTATTGGAGAGGAGGTTGCCCGGCTCTTAGCGGCTGGGTTTATTATTGAAGTTTTTCACCCGGAGTGGTTGGCTAACCCGGTGCTTGTCCTCAAGAAGAACGGCACCTGGCGGATGTGTGTGGACTACACGGACTTAAACAAGGCTTGACCGGCTGATCCCTTTGCTCTCCCCCATTTTGATCAAACCATTGATGCTACGGCGGGTTGTGAACGTTTGAGATTTTTGGATGCTTACTCTGGTTATCATCAGATCAAAATGGTAGTTAAGGACCAGGAGAAGACGACTTTCATCACTCTGTTTGGGGCCTTCTGTTATGTATCTATGCCGTTTGGACTCAAGAGTGCTCAGGCGACTTATCAGGGATGTGTGCAGAACTGTCTACACGATCAAATCAGGCGTAATGTTCATGCTTATGTAGATGACATCGTGGTGAAGTCCAGAGAGAAGAAAACCTTAATATCCGATTTGAAAGAAACCTTTGATAATCTCCGGGTTTATAAAATGATTCTTAACCCGGCCAAGTGTGTATTTGGTGTACCTGCAGGCAAGCTTTTGGGTTTTCTGATATCAAACAGAGGTATTGAAGCTAATCTGGAGAAGATTAAGGCAATCACCTCTCTGGCTAAACCGGCGTGCATCAACGATGTTCAGCGATTGGCGGGTCCTGTTGCCGCTTTAAGCCGGTTCATAAGCCGGTTAGGTGAGAAGGCCCTACCACTATATCAGATGATGAAGAAAACAGACACTTTTGTCTGGAGTGATGCTGCTGATGCTGCCTTTGAAGACTTGAAGAGACAGTTGTCTGAACCGCCGGTTCTTGCGGCTCCCATTGATAAAGAGCCGTTGCTGTTATACGTGGCTGCCAATTCATGAGCCGTCAGTGTTGCCATCGTGGTGGAGCGTAAGGAAGCTGGCAAGGAGCATCCGGTTCAACGGCCGGTTTACTACATCAGTGAGGTGCTCATTGAATCTAAACAAAGGTATCCACATTGGCAGAAACTTGTTTACGGAGTGTTTATGGCCAACCGGAAATTGAAGCAGTACTTTCAAAGTCATCCTATAATTGTGGTAAGCTCTGCCCCTTTGGGAGATATCATCCAGAATAGGGAGGCCACAGGACGAGTCGCCAAGTGGGCCATCGAGCTTGGGCCTCATGATTTGAAGTACATGCCACATACTGCTATTAAGTCTCAGGCTTTGGTGGACTTTATCAATGATTGGACAGAGTTGCAGGCACCTGAGGAGAAGCCAGATAACACATATTGGACTATTCACTTTGACGGGTCCAGACAGCTAGAAGGCTCGGGGGCTGGAGTTGTTTTAACTTCCCCTCGAGGTGACAAATTTTGTTATGTACTCCGGCTTATGTTTCCCTGTACTAACAATGCAGCTGAGTACGAGGCATTACTCCATGGTCTCTAGATGGCCAAGGAGATGAACTTAAGCCGGGTAAGGTGTTTGGGCGACTCAGATCTCGTGGCTCAACAGGTGTCAGGCAAGTGGGATTCCAAGGATCCCCTTATGGCGGCTTATCGTCGTGAATTAGATGTTGTGGCTGGTCACTTCAAGGGTTATCAAGTGGAGCACATTGATCGAAGGAAGAATGAGGCGGCTGATGCTTTAAGTCGGTTGGGATCTCAGCATAAGCCGGTGCCGCCTAACACCTTTCTCGATATTTTACATAACCCTTCTGTCAAGGTGCCTACCGAGGAAGAACTAGCGGTACCAGACCCGGAGGCACAACTGGTGGCAGCTCTTCATGTTATCCCGGATTGGACGGTGCCATATTTGGCTTATATGACCCGGGGTGAGTTACCTGAGGATGAGACCTTGGCAAGACAAATCGTCAGGCGCTCCAAATCTATGACGATTGTTAATGACGAGTTACATCACCTAAGCGTCACTGGAGCGTTTCAATGCTGTGTGTCACCTGCAGAAGGCCAAGAAATACTCCGTGAGATCCACGAAGGGGATTATGGCCATCATGCCGGGTCAAAATCTCTTGTAGCCAAAGCTTTCCGTCATGGTTTCTACTGGCTGACGGCTCATGCTGATGCGGAGGATCTGGTCAATAAATGTGACGGTTGTCAAAAGTTCTCACGACGAGCTCATGTGCCAGCTCAAGAGTTGAGGATGATCCCAATCACTTGGCCGTTTGCAGTCTGGGGGTTTGACATGGTTGGGCCTTTCAAGAGGTCTAAGGATAAAAAGACACATCTCCTGGTGGTAGTGGATAAGTTTACAAAGTGGGTTGAGGCAGAGCCAGTCAGTAAGTGTCATGGAGCCACGGCGGTTCAATTCATGAAAAAGGTGATCTTTCATTTTGGTTTCCCACACAGCATTATAACTGATAATAGCACTAATCTCTCCAAGGGTGCCATGGAAGAGTTCTCTCAACGAGAGCATATCCGGCTTGATGATTCAGCTGTTGCACATCCTCAATCCAATTGTCAAGCAGAAAGAGCTAATCAAGAGATCCTGAAGGGTATCAAGCGCCGGCTCTTGGTCCCCTTACAGCGGACTCCGGGTTGTTGGGTGGAGGAGTTACCTTCTGTATTATGGAGCATCAACACTACGCCTAACATATCTACAGGCTACATGCCTTTCTTTATGGTGTATGGTGCAGAGGCGGTCGTACCAAGTGACATCCGGCATGATTCACCCCGCGTGGCAGCTTACGTTGAGGCTGACAACGAAGAAGCTCGTCAAGATGCACTTGACTTGTTGGATTAGGAGCGAGACTTGGCAATAGCCCACTCGGCGATTTATCAACAAGACCTGCGCCGCTATCACAATCGCCGGGTTAGGAGCAGAACCTTTCAGGAAGGCGATTTGGTGCTCCGGCTCATTCAGGATCAATCTGATATGCACAAGCTATCCCCACCTTGGGAAGGGCCCTTTGTGGTCAGCAAGAATCTGTACAACGGGTCATACTACCTCATCGATGTTCGAGAGCACAAAGACTCACGTAAGTCGGAGGAGGAGACCCGCCGGCCGTGGAATATTGCTCATCTCCGGCCTTACTATACTTAAGCCACTGGCTTTCAAGATGTATATATTTTTGACAATGTATATATTATATAAAGAAATAAAAAGGACCTCCGTCCTTTTTACCCTCAAAAATCTATGTGTCTTCTTTATCAGGTAGTGGAGACAACCAACAGGGAGCGGGTTACATCTGAATCCGGCTTTCCCTTTGGACTGGCTTATGATCATATCTGAATCTAGCCATGGTCACTTGGGGGCTTCCTGTTCAAACATAGGTCGTATTCGAAGCGAAGAGAACATAGCTGTCGATACCCACTTGATCGGCATATTGCCAAACCCACTTGGGGGCTTCTTGATCATATTTGAATCACAGCTTAACCCCTTTGGGTCTGACGTGGATCGTATTCGAATCGGTGTCATTAAACAACTCTCATGGTCACTTGGGGGCTTCCTGTTCAAACATAGGTCGTATTCGAACCAAAGAGAACATAGCTGTCGATACCCACTTGATCAGCATCGCCAAAGCCACTGGGGGCTATATGATCGTATCCGAATCTTAGCTTAACCCCTTTGGGACGGTTTTCTGATCGTATTCGAATCAGGAGCCTGTGAACATTGCTTATTATCCATTATAAGTATAATTACTTTGACTATCTTGAGACCTTCTTGCAAGCATTATGAGATGGTTCTTGATTCTTCCGATTTAATATTGATCACCTCATGTTGTTAAAATGCCAGGTGAACATCCTATAAGTAGGAAAGATTATCAAGGGGATTGCAGGTATGCTATTATGGTTATATTTAACAAATATAGTCATAAACCGGCCTGTATATGATGTTTTTTGTTCGTGTTTCGGGTTATCAATACTTTATATAACCCCTGACGCGATGAATCGCTAGGGAAATTTCACTTGTTTTATGTGCAGGATAAGGCAAAGAAAATTTAAACATCAAGGAAATAGACGATCAACATAAGCTAGAAATTTATAGCGATGGCGGTTTACGAAAGTATTAAGCACCAGGAAACATGCGCGAAGGCATGACCAACATTGAGAAGTTTTTACTACCCTATTACAAGACTTCCCGAGTCTGAATAAATGAAGCATTGTTTTTTTTTTTGCAAAGTTATAAGACGCCGGGCGGTTCATTCCTTCGGCGGGCTCGACGACTCCGGGTTATCCTTCTCCACCTCTCCGTCGGTTGCTTTGTCCTGGAAGGTTGACGAGGCCCGGTCAATGCCACTCAAGGCTTCAAACTCAGCCTCATCATCTATTAAACTGGCCGGGTCCACTTCAGGGGCAAAAGTATGCTTACGCGTTGGAGGGATCAGGCTAACTTGGTCATATGGAATGTTGGGAATTCTCCGGTTTTCGCTATCATAGCCCGGCGAATACTTGGTAAGATCAGTATCATTCCCAATAAGGGTAGCCAAGGGACGTACGACTTTGACACAGGCGATGAAATCTTGATCATCAAATACAGTACCGTCCTCCTTCAGGCTCGGATATCCAAGAGTAAGGTCAGCCAGGTCAAGCTCTGGCATCCATGCCTTTGCCCGGCTCAATGCGGCCACAGCCCCGGCTCTTGAAGATGCCCGCCTTAAATCCTGAATTCGCTGAGGTAGCACAGCGAGATGCTTCAGCACGTCTTGCAGAAGGTGGGGAGTGGTATTTGATAAGGCTACAAAGGCCAAGGCACGTTGTGACCCGGAGTACAGTTGTTCCACTAAAGTGTAAACCGCCTTAAGTTTGATCAGCATGCTCTGCTTGAGGTTGGTACTCCTGGGGCCTGTGTGTTCACAAGCATAACAGTGAGCCGGAGGTAACTATTACAATGATCATTGGAAGATTACAATGTTTAAGGTTTTGTACAGTAACTTACTGAAGATGGCTGAGACCATTTGGGATATCTGCCGTTTTAAATCAGACAACTCAGTTGTTGTCTCTGCAAGAGCTGCTTCTGCCGTCTCGGCCCGAGTCACCAGTGAAGCCTTCTCATCAGCCCAGATTTTCTTCTCTGACTCAAAATTTTGCTTCAATTTCTCTTGTTCAGAGACGCTGAATTCAAATTTGGAGTTGGCCTTCTGAATTTCAAGCTATTGAGTTTTCAGCCGGCTCTTCAGGTCAGCAAGCTCCGACTCAAATTGACTTATGGTGGCCTGCATTGATACCAGGTTATGGTAAGAATCATGGTAAGGTAACATTCAAGTCCCAAGCATTTTACAAGTAAAGATACTTGGCACTTGGGGGCTAATGTATGCTTAAGAATTTTTAACCTACCCTATCGGGTCATACATATTAAGTCTCAAGCACTTTAGAAGTAAAGATACTTGAAACTTGGGGGATAATGTGTATCGCAAATTAAAATTATCATGCTATAACCGGGTTAAATATATTCTCTTTAAACCGGACTAATCAATACTAAGTAGATTTCTAAGTCTACAGCATATTCATTCATAAGCAATAGACTTGGGGGCTGGTACAGTAAGTAAGATTCAGGAAAATAGCATAAGTTATACCTCAGATTTGTGCTGTATTTGTTTCACCATGTCAATTTCCAGGTCACGATTGTTATGCACTTGATTCAGATAGCCCGAGACTATATCACCAATGCTTAAGTGAGTATAATCAGTAATGTCCTGCTTGGATTTTCGGCGTTCGGCAAGTTCTTCCTTGGCAGTACATTTGGCAAGAACAGTAGGCCGCCCCGGTTCAACATATTGACTTTTTAGATATTCAACTTCTGGGTCAGTCATCTTGACCGGGCTAGGAGCTTCCGGATTATTAGAACTGTTGATAGCATCTTCGGCAGGCGGGTCAGAGGTTGGCACCGGAATATCAGAAGCCGGTTCAGGCGGCGGTTGATGGGTGGAGCTGTCAGGAGTAGACATGTCAAGTGCCGGTTCAGTAACAATCGGGTCTTGGGATGGCTTATTCTTCCTTGCCCTCTTGCTGGGTTTCACTTGTAGGCTGTCAATAAAGGTAGAAGGATGAATATTAAAGCATAAAGTAAGGTAAAACTTAAATAAGGTTACATTACCCGGGAGCTGTTTTGAAAGCCGGCATGTTTGATTGCATAGACTCGTCGGAGGAAGAAGAGGTATCCTGATAATTGGAGTCAGATGAATTGAGAGTTTGGCGAATCAAACCCGCCAAAGGTAAAACAGAACATAAATCGGAGATAACCTCGGTCCGACGCTTCCTAGTTACATCGGGTAAGCTGGAGGAGAGCTTTGCGTCTTGATTGGATCGAGTCTGCCTCCGGTTCTCAGGCTATTGTTGCTTCAAAAGAAATTGAGGATCTTGATAAGCTAGAGGATGTGAAAATCTTACTTTTCGGGTCACCCTTCGGATTTTTTGCTTTGGCAAAGGCTCTGAGTCGGAGGAGATTATAGTTACCTCTTCGTCAATAGCTTGACTGTTCCCTGTATCCTCCTGAAAGGATAGAATGTCAGTAAAATAACGACAAAGGAGTTAAGAAAATTAAAGGATTACCTCTTCATCATCTGAAGAAGTATCATCCAATTTGAATAAGTCGGAGGCGCTGGGTTTCTTCTTCTTTGAGATTCCAGTCTTGGCGGCTTTCCTTTCAGTTTTCCTGGCTGTCCTGGCTTGTTTTGCAGCCTCATGGTCATACTTGACCTTCCAGAAGTTGTCACCGGCCTGTGGAAAAGGATAAGGAACTATGAGTATAAATAAGGTATAACATGCTAAAGAGTATTTATTAAGATTGATAACTCAATGCAGGGGCCGGGTTCTTCTTGCAGAAGGGAAGTAAGCCGAAAGCATTACTAGTTACAGTGCCTTCTTTCAGCAGTGATTGGGTTGTAGCATCTACCACATCATCTGGTAAGTCGTCAGGACTATGACGTAGTGGATCATCCTTCTCACCTGTGTAAGTACACATTAAGCCGGAACGATGGCTTAGGGGAAGTACTCGCCAAGTGACCCAGACTCGGACCAGATCGATGTCGTTTAAACCGTTTCCCAAAAGAGCTTCGATCTTTTTGATGGCGGGATTTAGAGGCAGACGATCGACAGCAGTCAATTTATCAGCCAGCGGATGGTTGGACTCAAGGCGCAGGGCGCGGAAGCCGGGCAGAGGGCTCTCATCACCCGGTGAAGTGTCCTCACAATAGAACCATGTCTGATTCCAATCTTTTGGATGACTCGGAAGTTCAGCGTAAGGAAAAAGACAATCTCTCCGCCGCTGTATCGAGATGCCGCCAAGCTCAAGACTAGGCCCGTTGGCACGTTCATTCTGCCGGTTCAAGTAGAAAAGCTCTCTGAACAGAAGCAGACTTGGCTCCTCTCCCAGGTACACCTCGTAGAAGACTTGGAAATTGCAAATATTTGACACGGAGTTGGGTCCAATGTCTTGAGGTCTAAGATCAAAGAAGTTCAAAACTTCCCTAAAGAATTTTGAGCCGAGAGGGGCAAATCCCCGGTTCATGTGATCCGTGAAAGTTATTACCTCCCCTTCTTTGGGTTGAGGCCTTTCTTCAGACGGGTCAGGGGCACGATAAGACATGACCTCCTTTTTTGGCAGATGGCCAGACTTTACAAACTCAGCCAGTTTACTTTTAGTGACTATGGATGGGACCCAATTGCAGGTCACAGGGGCCTTGGTTGCCTTAGGTGCCATGACAACAGTTGGCCTACGACAAAATAAGAAGTTCCGGTTCAATTTTAACCCGGGAGAAAATATCTTAATTATTCAAGGAGGCGGCTTAAGAAGGGGCCTAATGATATAAAGATGACTATGCAACAATATTTAAGCCGCTACAAGTATCAAAAGCAGTTCAAAATTCTTAAGGTCATGAGAAGCAAGCAAGGCTCACAGATCAGTGTCATTTATTTAAGCCGACAACCTGGACAGTTGTGTTTAAGGGCATTTGACAGAAGCAGTTTTCCGGGTGATAAAAACAGGTTTCACAATCTGCTACTGTTATTTGAGATCAAAAATCTGTTCCGATAAGAAAATTTCTGGACCTAAGATTGACGTAGATGAAGCTCAAGAGCTCGAATGGGGCCTCTATGTAACGAAAAAGGAATCTATCTACGTTCAAAGTAGGTGCGGGAAATCTACCGCATCGGTTTTTACCATCTCCAAGATCAAGAAAGGTGAGGGTGATGGAATCTACAAAAGGGAACTACTAAACAGTGAAGAACACGAAGAACTCGAAGGTCCTAATGTAGATCTAAGAAGCAGGAAAGAGGGGACTCACGGATGCAGGGTTGCAGCGGAGGGTCGTCGCGTTTGTCTGGTCAGACCAGGTCGATGCAGCGGCCAGAGTTGGTGAAGACGAGATCTGCGACGACGGCGGTGGCAGAGCTCGAGCGACAGAGGAGCAGCGAGAGGAAGAAGACGACTGGAAGGAGGAGAATGGGAAGACCTAGGTCGCGCCTATTTATAAGGACAGGATAACTAAGACGGCACGGGAAACAAGGAGATAAAAGTTATTATCCAGCGGCCCCGACGCCTCGGTTTTCGGAACAGTCAATAAAGACAGAGATCTGTTGAAGGATACGGTGGAATAAAAAAGGAATTTAAGGAAAGATGACGTCACGGCGGGTTAACACGGAATCAAAGGGTGACATCATGGCGGGTTAAAGAAAATCTTTTGCACAGTCAGTAGACTGAAGATTTATGTCTTAAGGTATTTTAAGATTGACATGAATAGGTTCAAATCAATCTGGGGCGTAATGTTGGGATATAACTATTTGTGTAACCCGCCCAAGAGGGGTCAGGTTATGCAAAGAGGACTCACCAGAAAGAAGCCCAAGACCAAGCTGGAAGATGGCGGTCCAATAAAGGGCTTAAGCCCACAGGCGACTTAAGGCCCGTTGTAGTAAACCGCCATAATGGCATGACTTGTATCATAAGGTAGATTTAGCTAGTCACCGAGCCGAACACTGTTTATAAGCCGGCCAGGACTCTGTAAACCACAGGGCGTCAACCCGTGTATATAAGGGGATGACCTGCTGGCGGCTTAGGGCAAGAAACAACTCATCGAGAGCCGGGCATAGCGTATCTCGCTCCCTGGTCATCGAAACATCAATACCAACCCAACTAGATGTAGGTCTTACCTTCACCGTAAGGGGCCGAACTAGTATAAAAACCTCTCGTGTCCCTTGTCCCGATTTAACCCCTTCAAGCTTCCTAGTTGCGATGGCTCCACAACTAAGTCCTTTCACGAGGACATCTGACGTGACAATTCCACGACACAATGGGAAGGATCAATGATGTTCTCATTGTTGCAAATAGAAATTTGGTGCCCTTGGATTTTATTGTTCTTGATATAGATTGTAATCTTTCTTGCCCTATTATTTTTGGTAGACCTTTCCTTAGAACGATTGGCGCGATTATTGATATGAAGGAAGGGAATATTAGATTCCAATTTCCATTAAATAAAGGCATGGAGTACTTTCCAAGAAAGAAAGTCAAATTACCTTATGAATCTATCATGTGGGCTACTTATGAATTTAGTGCCAAAGATGGCACTCGTTAGATCTATCTTTGCTTTTATGCCTAGCTAGGGGCGTTAAACGGTAGCGCTAGTTGGGAGGCAACCCAATTTTCTTTATCTTTTTTTTGTTTTTGCTCCTGTTTAGTAATAAATCTTGCTTCTACCTTCTGTTTAGATGTGTTTTTATCTTTTAATTAGTGTTTGTGCCAAGTAGAATCTATAGGATAACCTATGATGATAGTTGATTTGATTCTGCTGAAAAACAGAAACTTTGCACGCACGAATATAATTTTGTTAAATCACAGAAACGTGATTTTGCGTTGATTCTTTCTGCTGCTGATCGATAAACACATTTTCCAGGACTTCCTAATTTTGCAGGATTTTTAGAGTCCCATAAGTTTGCGTTAGTTACAGATTTCTCCAGACTGTTCTGTTTTTGACAGATTCTGTTTTTCGTGTGTTGTTTGCTTATTTTGATGCATCTATGGCTAGTAAAATAGTTTATAAACCATAGAGAAGTTGGAATACAATAGGTTTAACACCAAAATAAATAAAGAATGAGTTCATTACAGTACCTTATGTGGTGGTTTTGTTTTCTTTCACTAACGGAGCTTATAAGATTTCCTGTTGAGTTTTGTGTTGTGAAGTTTTCAAGTTTTGGGTAAAGCTTTTATGGACTATGGAATAAAGGGTGGCAAGAGCCTAAGCTTGGGGATTCCCAAGGAACCCCAAGATACTTAAGGATAGCCAAAAGCCTAATCTTGGGGATGCCCCGGGAAGGCATCCTCTCTTTCGTCTTCGTTCATTGGTAACTTTACTTGGAGCTATATTTTTATTCGCCACATGATATGTGTTTTGCTTGGAGCGTCGTGTATTATATTAGTCTTCGCTTTTTAGTTTACCACAATCATCCTTGATGTACACTACACGCCTTTTGGTATAAGCCTATTTGATTAGAATTTGCAAGAATACTCTATGTGCTTCACTTATATCTTTTGAGCTTGATAGTTTTTGCTCTAGTGCTTCACTTATATCTTTTAGAGCACGGTGGTGACTTATTTTTGTAGAAAGTACTAGTCTCTCATGCTTCACATATATTATTTTGAGAGTCTTTTAGAACAGCATGGTATTTGCTATGGTTATAAAGTTGGTCCTAGAATGGTAGGCATCCAAGTTGGGTATAATAAAAACTATCATAGGAAGTGAATTGGATGCTATGATCAATTTGATACTTGATAATTGTTTTCAGATATGGATGTAGTGATATTAGAGTCATGCTAGTTGGGGACGAGCGATGGTCTTTTCCTACCAATCTATCCCCCTAGGAGCATGCGCGTAGTACTTGATTTTTGATGACTTCTAAATTTTTGCAATAAGTATATGAGTCCTTATATCTTCCTCAAAACAGCCACCATACCTACCTATTATGGCATTTCCATAGCCATTCCGAGATATATTGCCACGCAACTTTCCACCGTTCCGTTCATCATGATCATGACATACTTTACTTTTGTCATATTGCCATTGCATGATCATGTAGTTGACATCGTATTTGTGGCAAAGCCACCATGCATTATTTTTCATACGTGTCACTCTTGATTCATTGCACCATCCCGGTACTCCGCCGGAGGCATTCATATAGAGTCATATCTTGTTCTAGTTTCGAGTTGTAACTCATATGTTGTAATCAATAGAAGTGTGATGATCATCATTATTAGAACATTGCCCAAAGAAAAGAAAAAGAAAAAAAGAAAAAAAAGAAGAAAGGCCAAAAAAAGGGCAATGTTACTATCTCTTTTTCCACACTTGTGCTTCAAAGTAGCACTTTGTTCTTCATGTAGTGAGTCTCATATTCTTGCTCTTCAAAGTAGCACCATGTTTTCATATAGTGAGTCTCATAAGTTGTCTTTTTCATACTAGTGGGAATTTTTCATTATAGAACTTGGCTTGTATATTCCTACGATGGGCTTCCTCAAATGCCCTAGGTCTTCGTGGGCAAGCAAGTTGGATGCACACCCATTAGTTTTCTTTTGTTGAGCATTCATTTATAGCTCTAGTGCATCCGTTGCATGGCAATCCCTACTCCTCATGTTGACATCAATTGATGGGCATCTCCATAGCCCGTTGATTATCCTCTTCAATGTGAGACTTTCTCCTTTTTTTGTCTTCTCCACACAATCCCCATCATCATATTCTATTCCACCCTTAGTGCTATATCCCTGGCTCACGCTCATGTATTGCGTGAAGGTTGAAAAAGTTTGAGATTATTTAAGTATGAAACAATTGCTTGGCTTGTCATCGGGGGTATAGAAGTTGGGAACATCTTTGTGTGACGAAAATAAAGCATAGCCTAACTATATGATTTTGTAGGGATGAACTTTCTTTTGCCATGCTATTTTGAGAAGACATGATTACTTTGATTAGTATGCTTGAAGTGTTACTATTTCTTTTATCAATATGAACTTTTATTTTGAATCATTTGGATTTGAACATTCATGCCACAATAAAGAAAATTACATTGACAATTATGCTAGGTAGCATTCCACATCAAAAAATCTCTTTTTATCATTTACCTACTCGAGGACGAGCAGGAATTAAGCTTGGGGATGCTTGATACGTCTCCAACGTATCTATAATTTTTTATTGTTCCATGCTATTATATTACCCCTTTTGGATGTTTATGGGCTTTATTTTACACATTTATATCATTTTTGGGACTAACCTACTAACCGGAGGCCCAACCCATATTGCTGTTTTTTTGCCTATTTCAGTATTTCGAAGAAAAGGAATATCAAACGGAGTCCAAACGGAATGAAACCTTCGGGAGCGTGATTTTTGGAACGAACGTGATCCAGAGGACTTGGAGTGCAAGTCAAGAAGCAGCCGAGGCTCCCACGAGATAGGAGGGTGCCCCCCTTATAGGGCGCGCCCCCTATCTCGTGGGCCCCTTGGGCGTCCACCGACGTACTTCTTCCTCCTATATATACCTACGTACCCTGAAAACATCCAGGGGGCAGACGAAACACAATTTCCACCACCGTAACCTTCTGTATCCGCGAGATCTCATCTTGGAGCCTTCGCCGACGTTCTGTCAGAGGGGCAATCGACCACGGAGGGCATCTACATCAACATCCTTGCCCCTCCGATGAGTTGTGAGTAGTTTACCATAGACCTACGGGTCCATGGTTATTAGCTAGATGGCTTCTTCTCTCTTTTTGGATCTCAATACAATGTTCTCCCCCTCTCTTGTGGAGATCTATTCGATGTAAACTCTTTTTGCGGTGTGTTTGTCGAGATCCGATGAATTGTGGGTTTATGATCAAGTTTATCTATGAATAATATTTGAATCTTCTCTGAATTCTTTTATGTATGATTGAGTTATCTTTGCAAGTCTCTTCGAATTATCAGTTTGGTTTGGCCTACTAGATTGATCTTTCTTGCCATGGGAGAAGTTCTTAGCTTTGGGTTCAATCTTGCGGTGTCCTTACCCAGTGACAGAAAGGGTTGCAAGGCACGTATTGTATTGTTGCCATCGAGGATAACAAGATGGGGCTTATATCATATTGCTTGAGTTTATCCCTCTACATCATGTCATCTTGCTTAATGCGTTACTCTGTTCTTATGAACTTAATACTCTAGATGCAGGCAGGAGTCGGTCGATGTGTGGAGTAATATTAGTAGATGCAGGCAGGAGTCGGTCTACTTGTTACGGACGTGATGCCTATATACATGATCATGCCTAGATAATCTCATAATTATTCGCTTTTCTATCAATTGCTCACCCACCGTAATACTTATGCTATCTTGAGAGAAGCCAATAGTGAAACCTATGGCCCCCGGGTCTATCTCTTATCATATTTGCTTCCAATCTACTTTTATTTGCATCTTTACTTTTTGCATCTATATTATAAAATACCAAAAATATATTTACCTTATCATACTATCTCTATTAGATCTCGCTTCCGCAAGTGGCCGTGAAGGGATTGACAACCCCTTTATTGCGTTGGTTGCGAGTTCTTTGTTTGTTTGTGTAGGTGTGTGGGACTTTTGAGGAGCCTCCTACTGGATTGATACCTTGGTTCTCAAAAAACTATGGGAAATACTTACGCTACTATTGCTGCATCACCCTATCCTCTTCGAGGAAAACCAACGCAAGCTCAAGACGTAGCAGTCAGCTGTTCGGGAGGTTACAAAATCTTTAAGGATTTCTTCCGCATCATGCAATAACTAATGCAGCGTGCGATGGATCGGCTTTTTCTTCCGATCAGGTGCTTATAGAGCCCCTAGTGCGGTCTTCCAAACACCATGGGCTGCGCCTGCCTTTCTTTTGTCAAACTCCTATGGCTAAGTGAGGGTGATAAAGCCTTATAGTCTGATTGCCTGGTTCGTTGCGCTGAACACCTCCTTCAAGGACCCAAAATTGGGGTAAAGAGTGCTCAGGTTTATCCCGAACACTCCCGTACTTCCTACGTGGGGGCAAAAGCCGACGACTGGCCAACTCTTAGGATTAATATATAAAACGGCCGCACAGGAGGTAAAACTTTCAAATAATAGGCATTATATCATTTAAATGACCTTGTTCAACACTACATGGGATATCATGAATGTATTCATGGGAATATAATATCCTTGGCACATTGCTCCGCTACAAGGCGGGATCCTTTCAGGACACTATCATAATATAACTCGGGCTTGCAGTGCTCCTTCCCTGCAGGCGGTCCTTCGGTCATCAGCTTTTCGGCATCCATCTTCACCCAGTGCACCTTTGCGCGGACGAAAGCCATTCGCGCACCTTCCATACAGACCGACCGCTTGATGACTTCAAGTCGAGGGCAGGCACTTACAAGCCGCTTCACGAGCCCGAAGTAGCTCCTGGGAATCGCCTCGGCGGGCCATAGCCGGATAATTAAATCCTTCATGGCTAGTTCGGCCGCCCTATGCAGTTTGATCAGCTGCTTTAGTTGATCGGCAAAGGGCACTGGATACTCTGGCGCCAGATACTGCGACCAGAGGAGCTTCTCTGCAGTGCTCCTTTCTTTGGCTCGGTAGAATTGTGCGGCATCAGATATGCTACGTGGCAGTTCCGCAAACACCCCTAGAGAAATCTGAATTCAAATTAATAACGTGATTTTCTCCCTTTAAATATTTGCTTTGCACAGACAAGGCCTTACCCGCCGTGATCTTTCTGGCCTCCTGGATTTCCTACAGGGCGCCCTAGGCTTCGCTCCGGGCATCGTGTGCGGCTTGACGAGCCTTGGTGAGTTTGGATTCTTTCTTCGTTAAACTCTGCTCCAAGGTCTCACATTTCTTCACGGCTTCTTGAAGCTCTTGCTGAACTTGAATAACCCCGGGCTCGTGCTTTTCACAAAGAGCCTGCTCTATGGCTGCCTTCTTCTCGGCCTCGGCCACCGCCTTCTTAAGAGCCTCGACTTCGACCGTTGCCCCTAGAGCACATCATGAAAAAAATTCATCATATTCAATTATTCATTCATGCTGAATGCGAACAAGGGTTTTTCATACCTTGGTTATCCTTCAACTGCTTTTTCACCTGGCCAAGTTCTTCTTCAGCCCGCTCCAGACTTTGCTTCAGTCCGGAGACTTCCGCAGTATGAGAGGCGGTAGTCGCTACAGACGCCTGCTTATAAAAAACACAAAAGAGGGAGAGGTACCACAAGGTAAGTCTCATGCGGACATATATTTGATCCTCTGTTAGGTTCTTTCTTTCGAACACCGAACAATGTATCAGAGGCTACTACGTATACTATAACACTCTTTGAAACCTCACAACGCACCTCAAAACCTGTTATAAGGCTGATGCAGGCCTCATTCAGCCCACTTTTCAGCAGACTGAATCTTCTCAATCACCGCACCCATAAGGGCACGGTGTTCTTCAATGATGGAAGCGCTCTTCAGCGCTGCCGATAAGGTATTCGGTACCTCTGGTTGGGCAGAGGTTGCCAGTGGAACAAGCGCATCCCCTTCTGACAAGGGAGGTTGCCTGCCTAATTCCGGAGCCGTGTTGGCCTCCGAAACTGGGTCCGGCTGGGGGCCGAATTCAAGATAGCCCCCGCCGTCGGTGTCCATGGGAGCTTTTTCCCCCGCGCGTCCGGCCGCCGAGGTTTGACCCTCTGGCGCCGCCTTGACAGTCTCCCCGCCCCCTCCTCGGGCTGGGTCCCTTCGGACGATACCCCGGTGTCATTCACGTGTTTTGGGGAGGGGGCCATCGGGGGTGTCCCGCTGTCCATAGCATCCGAACCCAGTGAAT
Source organism: Triticum timopheevii (assembly GCA_963921465.1). Lineage (NCBI taxonomy): Eukaryota > Viridiplantae > Streptophyta > Magnoliopsida > Poales > Poaceae > Triticum > Triticum timopheevii. The sequence continues at coordinate 424,512,426 of OY997272.1, forward strand.
CCTCCGAGGAGGATTGTTCGGCGCGGGATCTCGCCGGACTGCAAACAAAGTGTGACTCAATACGATTAAACGTCACATGATAGTGAGTCTGGATGCACAAACGTGTCTGGATTTTATATACTCACGATTTCACCAGGGGCTGGGCCATGGGATCCCACTCCAGGCTGCTGTCGGTGGCGGTGGCAGATTCCTCCAGAAAGGGAGTTTTTCCCTTCTTAGGCGACTCAGCCTCCAAGTGTGTGGAGGTCGTCCTTTTCTTTCTTCCGTTCGCTGGGGGGGATCGGCTTTCCTCCTCTTCCTCGTCCTCTTTGGAGGAAGAGCGGGCCTCGGAGTCTTCGGATATTGTGTCCGAAGTTCCGAGGCGACGGCGGCCACCCCTGGTCTCTTTGGACTCTTTCTCGATTTTCTTCTTCGGCGCCTTGTAAGGCGCGGGACCAGCATCTTCATGAGAAGTGGGCCGGCTGGTTCTTCTGGCAGTGGGGTCGGGCAGTAGATCCGCCCTGCCTTCTTCGTCCAGCCCTAGGAGAGTTGTGGAAAAGCACATTAAGCATTTCCTTTGGGTTATGTAGATAAGGCGTATGACTTGCCAACATACGAAGACTTACCGAACTCGCGGGTCGGGACAGTTGGTACCCGCGGTCCTCGGCTGAATCCGGCCACGATTTGCCGGACTTAAAGAGCACCTTCCAAATGTCCTTGTGCGATGAGTCGAATAACCTGAGTAGGGTTTGGTGCTTGGCCGGATCGAATTCCCATAAATTGCAAGTCCTGTGTTGACAAGGGAGAATTCGGCGAACTAACATCACCTGGACTACATTGACAAGTTTGATGTTCTTGTCTTCCATACCCTTGACGCGCGTCTGGAGCACCGACAACTCATCTGGCGAAGACCAATTCAGGCCCTTCTTGGGCCAGGACGTGAGCCGCAATGGAGCTCCGGATCGGAATTCAGGAGCTGCGACTCATTTTGTGCCGCGTGGCTCAGTGACATAGAACCACTGTTGTTGCCACCCTTTGACGGAATCACTGAAGGTACCTGATGGCCATGTGACGTTGGGCATCTTGCTTACCATGGCTCCTCCGTACTCAGCGTGCTCGTCGCTCACCACCTTGGGCTTCACATTGAAAATCTTCAGCCATAAGCCGAAGTGTGGGGAGATGCGGAGAAAGGCCTCGCACACGACGATGAATGTCGAGATATTGAGGAAGGAATTGGGGGATAGATCATGAAAATCAATCCCATAATAATACATAATGCCGCGAACGAATGGGTGGAGGGGAAACCCTAGCCCGTGGACAAAGTGGGGGAGGAACACAACCCTCACGTGTGGTTCCGGAGTAGGGACAATCTGTCCCGCCGTCGGAAGGCGGTGGCCAATCTTCTTGGCCAGATACCCGGCCTCCCGAAGTTTCTTGATATCCTTCTCCTGGATAGTAGAGGCCATCCACTTGCCTCCTGCTCTAGATCCGGACATTTTCGGAGGGCCTTTGTGGGCGGAGAAGGCGAATGCTTGGGTGCTGGAGCTCGAGCGAGAGAGAATGGATGAGCAGAGGAAGAGGAAGGCGTGGATGAAAAAGGGGAATTCTTATCTCCTTATAAAGGCAGCAGGGATCATGCGCCTCCCCACTTGCCTTGGAAACTCGCTTATTCCCCAAGCGTCATTTTAATGGCGTGGTTGGGTTACCCGCACCCATATTGATGAGAATCCCGTGATAAGGGGACACGATCTCTGCTTCGACAAGACGTGCCAATAAAACCGCCTCGCAAGATGTGCGGTAGCAGGTTGAGAAAACGGTTCGAATAATGACTGGGCCACGACATGATGTCACGCTATGGGAAAGTTGTCAGCAGATCAAACCCGTGGAATATTGTGCTCTCTAGGGTGGTATGTGGAATTTGTTTTGCGAGGCCAGACACGATTCTGGTGTTCAAGATCAACCCTGAAGTATTCGGAGAAGGAACCCGCCTTGCAATGCCGGAAACAATCTGCGCGCTGGACTCATCGTCATTGAAGCCTGGTTCAGGGGCTACTGAGGGAGTCCTAGATTAGGGGGTCCTCGGACAGCCGGACTATATGCTTATGCCGGACTGTTGAACTATGAAGGTACAAGATTGAAGACTTCGTCTCGTGTCCGGGTGGGACTCTCCTTTGCGTGGAAGGCAAGCTTGGCAATTCGGATATGCAGATTCCCTTCTCTGTAACCGACTCTGTGTAACCCTAGCCCCCTCCGATGTCTATATAAACCGGAGGGTTTAGTCCGTAGGACAAGAACAATCATAATCATAGGCTAGCTTCTAGGTTTTAGCCTCTACGATCTCGTGGTAGATCAACTCTTTTAATACTCATATTATCAAGATCAATCAAGCAGGAAGTAGGGTATTACCCCCATAGAGAGGGCCCGAACCTGCGTAAACATTGTGTCCCCCGCCTCCTATTACCATTAGCCTTAGACGCACAGTTCGGGACCCCCTACCCGAGATCGGCCGGTTTTGACACCGACAACGATGACACCATAGTAGTTAGAATGAACTTGCTATGCCTTTATGACATGCATGCCTAATTTTTTCTGTTCCATGTGTAGTGCATTCCTTTTCTTACTACTTGAATTGTTGTTATTCTACCATGCTTATAGAGGGAGTGGTTTGAGAGGTTTACAGTTCATGGAAGAACAAGTAACCCGTTACACATATGCTTACTCCAAATTTGTGCTCAACCAGACAAGCAGTGTTGAAATAGGCAAGTCTCCTGATCAGTGTGAGGTGTGTGGGATAAAAACCTTCATCATCATTAACAGACAAGGAGGCAAAAAATGATGCAGGCAACCAAAAATATCCCAAACAGTCAGCCCGCCCGTTGTAAACTTGCCCCCAACGAGCACGGTCGAACATACTTATATAGCTGAACGAACTACCAAGGTGTAGCTTTTCTTCGAAAAGGGCATGACGGGCGAGCAGTTAACAGGAAGAGTTTGCCTAATGCGATTTCTAAATTCGGATGCGGTGGTTCAGTTAAAATTAGCCTTTAGCCCCGTTGTCCCAAGAACCAAAATCACACAATGAATCACAGTACCAAAATTTGACAAGCAGCCTAACGCATCACACCAGCATGCGTACCGAGCACCATGGTGCAACAGAGGAGCATCCACATCAGCAAGTGACTAGCACGAACCTTGACACGGCACTCCACCATGGAAAATCGGGTACCGAGCAACACGGAGATTTACAGTTCATGGAGAACAAGTGACCCGTTATAGAGATGCTTACTCCAAATTTGTGCTTAAGCAGACAAGCAATGTTAAAAATGGGCAAGCCTCATGATCAATTTGGCCTGTGTGGGATGAAAATTTTCATCATCATTAATAGGCAAGCCACCAAACCAACCACACATGTACTGATGTACAAGGGCAAAAAAACATGTAGGCAACCAAAAGCGCCCCAAATATTCAGCCACGCCCGTCGCAAACTTGTCCCCATGGAGGCGTCGCCGAGGCGTGTGCGCCATGCCCCTCGCTCTCTTGGAATTGGTGACTGTCTCTGGGCGAAAGCCTCGATTCGATGTTGGGTCGGCACATTGGCGGCGTTCTCGACGTCGTATCTCTGTTGGGAGCTTTGTGTGTGGAGACATGGCTAGGTCCTTATTGCTCTTCTCTTGTGTTCGCCGTTGTCCTCTGTTGGTCCTGTGTGGCGCAATGTACGCTCGTCGCTGGTGTCTCCAAGATGGTGTTTTCCTTAGATCGGAGCAAGTCATGCCTTCCACTTGCCACTTCCTCTTAGGCGCTCGGAGTGGATGGTGCGTCGACAAACAATGTTCTACGGAAGGTGATGGTCTTCGAAGGCGTTCGGCGTCGGTCGAGACGCGGTGTGTGTGTCAGTTGAGGATAGGCTCTTTTGTGTTGTAGCTTGCTTTGCTTTGTTGTCCGTTTGTGGACTTGGTTGTGAGCGGTGTGTTGTGTGATACGCTCATTGTTCGCAGCGAGTGATAGCTTCTTGTAATTTCAATTCTGCTTTTTATAAAGTTATGGTACGCCTAGGCGTACTCTCGAAAAAAAAGTAAACTTGCCCCAGCGAGCACGGTCGAACATATCTGACGGAACTACCAAGGTGTAGCTTTGCTTCAGAAAGGGCATGACGGGTGAGCATTTAACAGGCAGAGTTTGCCTAATGCGATTTCTAAATTCGGATGCGGTGGTTCAGTTAAATTTAGCCTTTAGCCCCGTTGTCCCAGAACCAAAATCACACAATGGGTTCGTTACATCAGGAATTTTTTTTGAAACGAATGCTATCACACGCCTACAACAGCTAAATCAGTCATCAGTTCACCACGCACGCCTGAATTCAGACGTTGCAATCCACGTCACCCAACCAAACACATACATATCGACAACACGAACGCCCTACTGTCACCTCCCGTCGTGGTACTCGCAGCGGGCGGCGACGCCGGGCACGGGCTTGCCGAGGTGGGCCTCGCGGACGTCGAGGCGGCAGAGCCCCCGGCGGTAGAACTTGGAGCGGAGGAGGAGGCCGAGGATGTGCGCGCGCGCCCGGAGCACGAAGGCCAGCCTGACGGGCACCACCGCGGGGCCGAGGCGGCCGTTGTTGGGCTTGCTGTGCAGGTTGGCGCCCGCGCCGTAGAGCGGGACCTGCTTCCCCACCACGGACACCGTCACCACCCGCCCGCTCTTCCGCGCCTGGTAGAACTCCTTCATCTGCATGCACAACCCAAATACAACACGGACGCTCGTCAGTCGCAATGTTGCAAAACCGACGAAAATTATACTCCATCCGTTCCAAATTACTCGTTGCTGAAATGTATCTAGAACTAAAAATATCTAGATACATCTATACGTTCGACAAGTAATTCGGAACGGAGGATGATTGCAGGTAATTTCTGCTGCCAGGTAAAACCGGGATGTTTTTTTTTAAATAATACACCTTTTTTATTAATTTTCAAAAATATTACGCCCTTTTTCTTATTTTTAAAAATAATACAGCGTCGGCTTACTGCAGGCCGATAGAAGCCAGTCGGCCTATTGATAGCCGATTAGGGCCCAGTCGGCCTACGGGAAGCCAACTGGGTCCAATCGACTTCCTGTAAGCTGATTAGTACTAATCGGCTAGCAGTTGGCCGACTAGTGCATGGCCCATGCAACGTACATGTTTTACGTGTGATAGTACAATTTTTTCTGCTCTCTGCTAGTTCTGCCGCGCACACTGCACGCAGGGCATTCGGCCCAACGCTCCTCCTGAACCAACCTAACGTATGCGGACGCATGCCGACGAGCCCGTTGATGACGTAGACGTACAACATACCTAGTCGTGCAGCGCGCAGACGAGTGCGGCCGGAGCTACGAGGCTAAAGGCGTGCTGTCTGAAACCCAGAAAAGCAGTAAAGGCGCAGCGTCCTCTGGAGGCGTCGTGAAAAAGATTGAACAGTCTCGCGTTCGCATTGGCTCTTTGCCAACGGCAGCAACGGTAGCAGGCCGTAGCCTGTGTGCAGCGGCGTGGCGTGGAGCATGCTGCAGCAGGCGGTAAGGCACACTAGTCGTCCTCCGTACCAGTACTCGCCCGTTGCAGAGGACGCCGGCCCACGAGGAGACGGGAGAGGAGAGAGGAGCGCGTTCGTATCGGCTTGGCCTCCCTGACTTCCGTCACGTGAACGCCATGCCAGAGGAACGCTCCGGTCTCACCTCGCGGCTGGTTGTTCACACTGTTGGGTACAACTTCAACTTAATCCCCTATCGGTTTCAAGAAAACAAATTAAAGCTCTACAGTAGCTCAGTCCTCTGCTGGTAATTGACAGATGATCATTTGTTCCTTGCGAAGTGTGAATCACAACCACAAGCAAACTTCCTAAAGTAAGAAAGTTTGACCAAGTTTATAGAAAATAATATGAACATTTACCATAACAAATTTATATGATGTGAAAGTACATTCAACAAAGAATATAATGGTATTGATTTGTTATTGTATATGTTAATGCTTTTGTTTATAAACAGTGTCAAAATTTACAGAGCTTGGCTTTGATCATAACTAACACACGGACTAAATAAAAACGGAGGGATTATATAAATGAGCCCTGGATCAGGATGGCCCAGTGCATGGCTAGCGACTTCAGAAATCGTCTCTGGAGGAAGCAGACGATGTTGTTTAGTCACGTCGGTTTTTCTTTTCTTTTCCCAAAGCCGGGATTTGTTTTGGGCGTGTGTACTGCCACGGAAACGAATCTGGACAGCGACAAATAGGAAGGGAACAGTGCTGCCAGGGTTTCCCGTTTGCTTTCTCCAGTACCTAGGCCATGGATTGGGGTGTACGTATGCTAGTGGCACACTTGTACTGCTCACCTCATGGGTTTCCTTTAAAATGAAAAAGAATCTCTGCTCGACCCTGGGAATGCTCAAAAGCAGAGAAGCTATCGCTGCGAAAAAATCCACGGCCCATTTCAGGAAAATGATTATTAATCATGGCCAGGACAGCGGACCGGTGACCAATCACGTTGACTATATGCACAATGCAGCCGAAACCTCGCACTCACATGGAACTAAACTTTGCTACATTCCTATAGTATGCTCCAAACAGACCATAACTACGCACGGCTATACGTTTTTTGCGAAGGGAAAAAAAGCACTTCCTTGATTATCAACCTCCCCGATTATCTGGAAACAGCGGCATGTGATCACCTTTTGTTCTTTTCGCGTAAACAGCAATAACTAGGGTCAGATTCATAGCCTAATTAAGCGGGGGTGGCGTCGCTAGACGTAACGCTCACATCGCCTTCCGGATTCCAATCCAGGCAAGGAGCAATTAAGGACAACTGATGACGCAGCGGGCAGGAGGGTGGGGTGGATGCATGCAAATGGAAATGGAAATATGCAATGGCGGATGCGACGACGATGGCATGTACTTCCTCCGTTTCGAATTACTTGTCTTGAATTTGTCTAGATACAGATGTATCTAGACTCATTTTAGTGTTAGATACATCCGTATCTGGATAAATCTAAAACAAGTAATTCAGAACGGAGGGAGTAGTAGTAGAAGGGCGGTGTACGTACGTTCCCGGAGGCGACGGTGAGGTCGTCGAAGAAGAGGTGGAAGGGCGCGGCGGTGACGTGGAGGCCGAAGAAGGTGCCCCGGTTGCGGAAGCGCAGCCTGACCGTCGCGTTGACCGACATCATCCTGGTGGGCACGCCCGTCCGGTCCGTCCCGCCCTGGATGTGGTACGACTCGAACACCACGCTCTGCAAAGCACTTTCACTCGTGAGAAACATTAAAATTCATCCGCTCCATTCGATCGATGTGCATGTTCCGAGCGTGTTGTTGCCCTCGGAAATACTACTCGCATGCTGTGCGCATGTTTCGCCGTGGTTTTGGACTCTGGTTCTTGCTGTGGAAATTGTAGAAGCGTCTCAACCCCAACATGGAAGCACATGGAAGCCTGCATGATATATATTGATTGAGGCGAGGCCGGCTCTCGTAGAGGCATACAAGTTTCGGTTGTTAACAACCAGATAGATTACATGGAGAGATAAGGAGAATATCAAGTTAAATGATAACTATGCTAACAACTAGAGATCTCCTAACTACTCCAAAGTCTTGGCTGCCAAGCAATGCTGCGCCGTGACACATGTTGGCACATGTATGTTTAACACTCCCCCATAATCACAACTAGCATAAATTGAGATTACATTTAAACTCTTCAAAACCTTTGAATGGCAATGCCTTTGTGAACCCATCTGCAAACTGATTTTTGGAAGGTATAAACCTGATCTCAAGCTGTTTATTGGCAACACGTTCTCGTACAAAATGAAAGTCTATTTCAATGTGCTTTGTCCTGGCATGAAAAACTGGATTAGCAGATAAATATGTAGCATCAAGATTGTCACACCACAAACAAGGAGGCTGAATCTGAGTCACTCCAAGTTCTCTGAGCATATACTGAACCCAAATAATTTCTGGCGTTGCATTTGCTAATGCTTTATACTCTGCTTCTGTGCTTGACCTGGAAACAGTAGCTTGTTTTCTTGCGCACCATGATATCAAGTTAGGTCCATAAAAGATAGCAAAAACACCTGTTGACCTTCTGTCATCCAAACAACCAGCCCAGTCTGCATCTGAGAAGGCACTGACACGTGTGGAAGATGACTTGCTGAATGTAAGACCCAAGTGTATAGTGCTTCTTATGTACCTGAGAATTCGTTTTGCAGCTGTCCAGTGAGCTGTGGTAGGTGCGTGAAGATACTGACACACTTTATTGACTGCAAAAGAGATGTCAGGTCGAGTAAGAGTCAAATACTGAAGTCCACCAACTAGACTCCTGTAACCTGTGATATCTTCTTGATGCAGAGGCTGTCCTTCTGTCAAGGATAAAGGTTCTAAACTAGACAAAGGTGTTGGTGAAGATTTACAATTCTGCATGCCAATTCTGCTTAGTAGTTCAGTAGCATACTTTGCCTGAGATAGATGAATACCATTACTATGTTTCTTAACCTCAATGCCCAAGAAGAAATGCAGGTCTCCCAAGTCCTTGAGTGCAAACTCAGAGCCTAGATCCTTGAGTAATGCTGTCACAGCTCCATCAGAAGAACTAGTGACAATTATGTCATCAACATATATTAAAACAAATATGAATGTTTTGTGCTTGTTATAGATGAACAAGGAGGTGTCAGATTTTGATGGAACAAAGCCAAGTGACTGGAGTTTCATACTTAACCGTGAATACCACGCCCTGGGTGCCTACTTCAACCCATACAAGGCCTTATCAAGCTTGCAGACATAGGATGGTGCATCTTTATCTTCAAACCCAGGAGGCTGTTTCATGTACACTTCCTCTTCCAGAACACCATGAAGAAACGCGTTCTGAACATCTAGCTGCCTCAGACTCCAACCCTTGGACACAGCTATTGATAACACAAGACGGATTGTTGCAGTTTTAACAACAGGACTGAACATGTCCTCATAATCTATTCCATACCTTTGCTTGAAGCCCTTGGCTACAAGTCTTGCCTTGTATCTATCTATGGTACCATCAGACTTCTTCTTGATTCGATAGACCCACTTACAATCAATCAGATTTCTGCCTGGTCGAGGAGGCACTAGGTGCCACGTTTTATTTTTACGCAGCACCGTGATTTCATCTTCCATGGCCGCCTTCCACCTAGGATCACCAAGTGCTATCATTAAACTGTTAGGTTCACCAGTTGTGCAGGACATACCAATTTTTGAGAAATTTTTGTAATTTAACCGAGTGGTAATTCCCTTCTGTAGCCTGGTGCGCGGCGCCACAGGAGGAACCACAGGAGATGAAGCCGCAGGAGATCCACCGGTCGAATCAGCCTCAGGTGCTGGCGACTCAGATCCCGAGGAGGATTGTGTCGCGCCTGTGGGCGACCGCCTCGGTGGTGAAGCGGCGGGCCCGGTCGAATCTGGTGCAGTGGCGGGCCCTGGCGCAGTGCGGGCCCTGGCGAAGCCGGCGCGGACCAACCAGGTGAGGCGGGGTCGGGCGCGCAAGTATCTGCCCGCCACGCGTCGTCAGGCGGTTGGCGCGGGGCAACGCCGTCGTTGTCCTGATCACGCGTCCGCTCGAGGCGCTCGGGCCCCGAGGCGCGACCAGGTGCTGTGCGCCCGGATCCCGGAGAGGATATTGTGGCGGATCCTCCTCGATGTGCGTTCATGTCGCCAGTCAGGGGGCACATGAAATCATGCCTGTTTGAACTGCAATTTCCTTCTTCTTCTGAATTTAAATCTGCAGCAGTAATCTCAGGCATAATATGATGATTAGAGGCAAGTTGGTCAGTACTATTATTCTCTCCCCCATGATCAACGCCGGTTAAGGTAGAGGGCAACAGAAGAATTTCTTTGCGAAGCAAAGCGCCGGCATTTGGGTGGAGTTTAGCAAAAGGAAACACCGTTTCATCAAAGACAACATCTCGGGAGATATACACGCGTCCCGTGGCTACATCAAGACACTTGACACCTTTATGTTGTGCGCTGTAGCCTATGAAGACACATTGTGTTGATCGAAACATAAGTTTCCTATTATTATAGGGACGAAGGTTGGGCCAACATGCGCAACCAAACACACGAAGATGAGAATACTCAGGCTTGATATGAAGTAGACGTTCAGTGGGTGTCTCAAAGTTGATGACACGACTAGGTAAAATATTTATGAGGTGCACCGCGGTGAGGAACGCCTCATCCCAGAACTTGAGTGGCATGGATGCTCCGACAAGGAGGGAAAGACCAACGTCGACAATGTGTCTATGCTTGCGCTCCGCGGAACCATTTTGTTGGTGAGCGTGAGGGCAAGAAACATGATGAGAAATCCCTATCCGTTGGAAAAAGGAGTTAAGTTTCTCATATTCCCCTCCCCAATCTGATTGCATGGCAAGTATTTTGCAATTGAATTGTCGTTCGACAAGAGCTTGAAAGTTAAGAAAAACTTGGAAAACATCGGAGCGTTTCTTAAGGAGGTATATCCATGTATACTTGCTAAAGTCATCGATGAAACTCACGTAATAGGTGTGCCGACCGACAGAGGAGGGGGCCGGTCCCCATACATCAGAAAACACAAGTTGCAAGGGTTTTGTTGAAACACTATTGGAAATAGGATATGGCAACTGGTGGCTTTTTGCTCTTTGGCAAGAGTCACAAATAGTTTCATGATCATGCTCGTCAACAAACACGAGCTTATTTTTGCTAAGAATTTGATAAACAACGGAAAAAGATGGGTGGCCTAAACGATTATGCCATCGTTCTGAGGACACCTTGAAAGCTCCATGTGCTTGCTTATTGAACTTGGAAATTGTGGGGATCAACGGATAGAGACCTTGCACACATCTACCGCGATAAAGCACCCTCCTCGTGACCTGATCCTTGATCAAAAAGAAGAAGGGATGAAACTCTATGAAGACACCATTGTCAAGAGTAATGCGATGAACTGACAGAAGATTTTTTGATGCATTAGGAATATGCAGAACATCATCTACACGAATATCACGATGTGGGGTTTGAATAATAGACTTGCCAACATGACTTATCATCATACCTGGACCGTTTTTAGCAGTGTGGACTTGATCTTGGCCTTGGTACTTCTCGTGCATGGTCATCTTCTCAAGCTCAGAGGTGATGTTCTCATTTGAGCCAGAGTCAAGATACCAGTTTGAGTCCACTCCGTATGAGGCATCTGCTGCGGCTGCAACACGCCTCCTTCTGGAATTGTCCTCTGCATAGCGCCACTTGCATTCTTTTGCGATATGGTTAGTTTTCTTACAGATTTGACATTTGTTTTCATACTCCTCGTACCCCATGAAGCGAGCGCCTTGATTGTTGTTGTAGTAGTGGCGAGGGGGGCCGTTATTGTTGTAGTAGCCCCCGCCGCCGCCGCCACGATGGCCACCACCTTGGCCACCGCTGTTGCCGTGGTTGTTGTAGCCGCCGCCACCTCCATGATTGTAGGCGCCGCCGCCAGCGCCAGGATAGCCGCTGCTAGGGTTTTGGCCACCGCCGCCAGGATAACCCCCGCCACGGCCGCCGTTCTTCTGGTTCCGGTAGCCGCCTTTGCCTCCGCCCGAGCGACCTCTGGAGGCTGTGTTGGCCGATGACTTGAAGCCACCGGCGCCGTTGAACATCTCAACGCGCTGATCGAAGTTGGCCACCATGGAGAAGAGCGCGTCGACGGTGATGGGCTCGGTGCGGACGTCGAGTGCGGAGATGATCGGCTGATACTCCATGTCAAGCCCGGCGACGATGAAGGAGATGAGCTCTCCCTCCCCAAGCGGCTTGCCCGCCGCCGCAAGCTCGTCAGAGAGGGCGCGCATCTGCCCGAAGTAGGTGGAAGCAGATTGAGATCCCTTCTGGGCATTGGTGAGGGCAGATCTGATGTTGTTCACGCGAGACAGGGAGACTGCAGAGAACATGTTTGCTAATGCTGTCCAGATTGCATGAGATGATTCAAGCGAAGCCACTTAGACCAGCACCTCCTTGGACAGATTACGAAGGAGATATGCTACGATTTGCTGATCTTGAACTAACCAGGGATTATGGGCAGGATTGGGAACTACCTGTTCCTTACCATCTTTATCTTTGCTAGTGATTGTTTTGGGAGGCTCCTCTATGGTTTGATCTATGTAGCCAAACAGGCCGGCGCCCAGTATCTGGGATCGCGCCTGGGCTCGCCAGAGAACGTAGTTCGTCCGACTGAGAGGTTCTGATGTGTTGTAGTTGAGGCCAGAGGAGGTGATTGCGGTGGAGGAGGACATGGCTGCGGCGTGATGGGTTGAGGATGAAGAGGATGGAGAAGGATGAGCTAGATGCTATGGAAGAGGCCTGCTCTGTATACCATGTGGAAATTGTAGAAGCGTCTCAACCCCCAACATGGGAGCCCGCATGATATATATTGATTGAGGCGAGGCCGGCTCTCGCAGAGGCATACAAGTTTCGGTTGTTAACAACCAGATAGATTACATGGAGAGATAAGGAGAATATCAAGTTAAATGATAACTATGCTAACAACTAGAGATCTCCTAACTACTCCAAAGTCTTGGCTGCCAAGCAATGCTGCGCCGTGACACATGTTGGCACATGTATGTTTAACACTTGCCCAAATGCGCAGTTTGAAATTCGGAGCTTTTGTGGTCGTTGGGAGGAATCAAGCTGTAGTTATTGCGTGCCTACAAAAATTGGGGCTTGAAACAGAGAACACAGCTTCTTCTTTGTCCTCGAAGCAGAAGAGGCCAAGATGCTGGTATGATCCATGCTAGCAGTAAATCCAAACAATAGGGCAGATTGTGTGACTAAAGAGTACGCATCTTGGCAATGGAAGCTGGCTGAAACGTGTAAAATCTGGAGAGTGCCGGCGGTGAGTTTCTTGAGGAGATGAGCAATGGTGGGAACTTGATGCGAGTGAGGAAGCTGTTGCGGGGAAGAGGGGCGGCCGACCTTGACATCGACGTGGGGCTTGTATGACTTGCTCGCGCCCCACAGCACCAGCAGGAAGAAGGCGAAGACGGCGACGAAAGCGAACGCCGCCAGCGCGTAGCACCTCCACGGCGACTGCGACCCGGGGCGGCCTCCGTCCTCCTCCTCCTCCTCCTCGTCCCCGAGGCTCCCGGCGCCGCTGCCGTGCCCGAGGCGGCGCCAGGGCACGGCCCCCGCCGCGCCGCCCGAGCGGAGCTGGTCGGAGAAGAGGAGGCGGCCGGTGGAGGACTCGCGGAAGTGGTGCGTCGCGGCGCCGGAGTGGTGGAAGTGGTAGTGGAGCGGGGACTCGGCCGGGGTGGAGCCGGAGAGCGACATCTTGTCGGCCGCGGCGCCGGCGCCGCCGCAGCAGCCGCCGCCGGAGGCCACGACGTCCGGGTGGGAGGCGGCGCGGACATAGTACGTAGTACGCCGGGCGGCGCGGAGAACGCGGCGGCGACGACGGCGTCAGGCTCGTCACGTCGGAGTCCGTCTTGGCGTGCCGTGCCATCTCGGGAGCGGTGGTGCGCGGCGCGGCGTGATGGGCGTGTCTTCTGGGATACACTACTTGTGGGAGAAGCGCAACGGGTTTGGGGCCTTCCGCTTGAAGACGAAGGTTTTAAAGTGGGGTTTGAAACCGTGCGTGCGTCAGTAGCGATAGACTGATGGAGCGCGAGCCTAGCGAGTCTGCATAGACTGTGACCGTCTCCTAGTCCTAGGGCCACGCGCCAGTGAGACATGGGTCGCTGCTACAGGCGTCTGGTGGCTACTAGTAAACCGTAGTCTAAATTTTTACCGCAGGATGGTGGCTTGAGCATCTCCATTCTCCAATGGGTGATGTAAAATAGCAGCTCAAAAACTGCTTGATGTAAATTATACATCGCCCAAAATGTGATTTTTACATGGTACAAGGTCGGCAGCAGATGATTTATTTTAGGGCACAAGGTCCTCAGGACATGATTTATTTTAGTCACTCAAACTTCTTCGTGTATCCTTGAAAAAAAGAACTTCTTCTCCGTTGATCTCGGTATCGACGAGTCCTCTTCCAGGTCGGTGATGGGAAGGGTGCGGCGGCGATGATGCGCGGGCGTGATGTGAAGGACCTGGAAGTTGGCGGTTACACTCGCGTGCGCGGCTGCATGCATTTTACATCACCTCCCCAAGTGATGTATATTTACATCACGAGCGGCAAAATATACATCATGATGTAAAAAAATTTGGCCAAAATTTACATCACGGGCAGCTGTTTTTGCCTCCAGGTGATGGAAAAAACGGTTACAAGCTATGAGGGGGGGGGGGGGGGGGGGGCTGAACCCAACCAAACCACAGTTCTCTTTTATTCTGCCAAATTAGGTAAGAAATCGCTAACCACATTCTGGTTGCGATCGACATAAGTGATATAAGTTGTATGAAGCGTCCTCAAGTGTTTTATTTCAGCAACAAGAGAAGCAAAGACTAATATGTCAATTGCTGGGTCCTTCAACATATTGACCGCTGATATGGAATCCATCTCAATTTGGATAGGTACTTTTGTTCTCTGAATGGCTAAGGATAGCCCCTCCATACACGCAGATAATTCAGCTTCAAGTGCACTTATACAAGAGAACAACTCCCTGCATGAAGAGAATATTATGTTTCCCTGGTGATTTCTAAGTACCATACCAGAACCTGCCCGACCATCCTCTGTCCAAGATCCGTCAGTGTTTAGCTTAGTCCAACCTACAGGTGGGGGGCACCACTTGGTAGAAATTTGCACTGGCAACACATTTGAATGTCGTACTGATCGGACATATGATATAACTGTTTTCCCTTTAACCGGATCACAGCCAGAGTTTTGCTCAATTGCTAAGAGTGAATCAAGATAACTACATAAGAATCTTCTAGAGGTTTCCCAAGATGGCAGATCCTTGTTGTGAACTACCTCGTTGCGGTTGTGCCAAATACGCCAAAGCGTCATAAGCAACATGCACCAGTCTAAATCATCCAATGGGTACAGAGCATTGAGGAGCCATTTCCCGGCATGTGTTATGTACCTCTCTTAGAGCTAGAAGATGCCAAACACTGGCCATATATCTCCACATTTGTACCGTCTGTGGGCATCTACATAATGCATGGAAGGTGTTCTCCGGCTCCCTGTTGCATATCAGACACCTCCAGTGTTCGTCTATGTTTATTTTCCCACGTTAGTAACGAGTTAACAGCAGCTCTCCAAGCAATGTTCTTTACTGTAGGGGGAACCTTACTCTGCCATATCAGCTTCCAACATGCCCTACGGCCATCAGCAACGGAACTGGATGCCTCGGACGACGATCTGCAAGCCGCTTCAAAGGCCATATGATATCATGACTTAACCGAAAAAACACCAAGCTTCCCTGGTCCCCAAGCCAGGACATCTTCACCTTGTCTCGCAGATGCTCTTATCTTCAAAATCTCTGCCACGTCGCAAGACAGGAATTATGCTATGTTTCTGAAGATACTAAGCTTCGTAGAAAGGTAGTTCTTCGATGCATCTGGATGGATTAGGCGAGTGGGTCCAAGTTAGAAAGTGTTAGCTATTTCACTGGATACAACTAATGGGTGTGTGATGCGCGTGTAGATATTTCAGCACAACCGCACATGATTTATGTGTTCGCCAGCGATTGATAACGATTTTTTTAACGGGATAATGAATATTATAGTGTAGAAACACAACAACCACAACCGCCCACCACTTGTACACTCACGGGTAAATCTAATGTCCAAATAAAGGTGATGTCGAAACCAACCACACCAACAAACCTTGAAAATAAATAGCGCAATAAACAATAAAACATTGGCAATTAAAGGACTAAAAAAGTATACAACGGGTGCAACAACAAAAATTGATGCAAAAAAGCGCACGTCTGCTTCTAGTTATATGCTATGGGGAAATTCCAGGGTGGTCCCTTTCTTCCCTAGCTACGCTTCTAACGGACCCATGCGATTTACTAGGGTGTTTTTGTTAGAAGATAACTCATTTATCAATGCATAAGAACTCATTTATTAATGCATCAAACAAAACCATTCAGTAAGTCCAGCCTCTGCAACACACAATGGCAAATCATTGGTTATGCACATTACAAACACAAGCAATGATAAAAAGGCTATGAAAGAAGCCAACACTCACGTACCATCTTACAAAAAAGCTACGTCTACTACATCTTAGATTAATGGTGATGCTACACATTGTACACATCAAGATGTGGGACGTTGTCCGAAACAACAAATCTACGGTTGGTTCACCCTGTTGCCATTGAAGCAGTCGATAGAGGAAGAGGGAACCCACAACCTAGCTAGCGACGAGATGAGGAAACTTAGTGGCCTCCTTTTTTGCTTCGATGAACCCATGTACTTTTTTGAAGTTTTTTGAATATGTGGATTTTTTCAAAACCATAAACTTTTTTTTGAAATTCATGAATTTTTTTCATTTTCGTGAACTTTTTTTATTCATGTTTTTTTCTTTTTTCAAAAGTCTACGGTCAACCGTGTCCGGGCGAACAAGGCGACCGTGGGAACAAGCGATAGGGGGTGACCTAGATACTGGGCCGGCCCAGAATGTGGGATGTGTGGGTGTCAGGAACCTGTTCTAGCGCTTAAGGCGCCAAACGGGGGCTCCCCGGGCTCAACATACATTTTCGTACTTACTATACGATGCTAGGGCTCAACGTAGGGAGTAACTAATTGAGCGGTGATAACCCGCAAGTATAGGGGATGGCAACAGTTTTCAAGGGTAGAGTATTCAACCCAAATTTATAGATTCGACACAGGGGGAGCCAAATAATATTTGAAGGTATTAGCAGCTGAGCTGTCAATTGAACTACACTTAGAGATTAATTATCTACAGGAAAGTGATTAGTAGCAAAGTAGTTTTATAGTTTTGGTAGTAGTGACAGCAGCAATAGTAACAGTAACAGTGATAGCAGAAATTTGTAGCAAGTGTAACAGTGATAATAGCAATAGTAATGCAGCAAGATCAATATAAATAAATTCGTAGGCATTGGATCGGTGACTTGTTGGATGATATTCAGCATGTAACAGTTATAACCTAGGGTGATACGGCACTAGCTCCAGTTCATCAATATAATGTAGGCATGTATTCCGTAAATAGTCATACGTGTTTTATTAAAAGAACTTGCATGACATCTTTTGTCCTACCCTCCCGTGGCAGCGGGGTCCATATTGGAAACTAAGGGATATTAAGGCCTCCTTTTAATAGAGAACCGGAACAAAGCATTAACACATAGTGAATACATGAACTCCTCAAACTACGATCATCACTGGGAGTGGGCCCGGTTACTGTCACTCCAGGGTTGCCGGATCATAACATGTAGTAGGTGACTATAACTTGCAAGATCGGATCTAAAACATCGATATAATGACGAATACATAAATGGTTAAAATCTGAGTTCATGGCACCCGGGCCCAAAGTGACAAGCATTAAGTATAGCAAAGTCATAGCAACATCAATCTAATAACACAGTGGATGCTAGGGATCGGGCCCTAACAAAACTAACTCGATTACATGATGAATCTCATCCAACTCCTCACTGACCAGCGAGCCTACGAAGGAATTACTCACTCTCGGTGGGGAGCATCATGGAATTGGCGATGGAGATTGGTTGGTGATGACGAAGAACGTAGATCCCCCTCTTCGGAGCCCCAGACGGACTCTAGATCTGCCCTCCTGAGGAAGAACAGGGCTTGGCAGTGGCTCCATCTCGTGAAACGCGATAATTCTTTCTCCCTGATTTTTTTCTGAAAGTATGTGGTTTTATAGTATCAGGGGGATCGTAAGCGGGGCCACCTGGTGGGTACAACCCACCTGGGTGCGCCAGGAGAGGGGGGCGCGCCCTGGTGGGTTGTGCCCACCCAGGTGCCCCTCTCCGGCAGGTCTTGGCTCCAGAAATTCTTATTATTGATATAAAAAATCCTCGCAAAGTTTTGTTCCATTCCGAGAACTTTTATTTCTGCACAAAAACAACACCATGGTAGTTCTGCTAAAAACAATGTCAGTCCGGAGTTAGTTTCATTAAAATCATGCAAATTAGAGTCCAAAACAAGAGGAAAAGCGTGAGAAAAATAGATACGTTGGAGACGTATCAACTCCCCCGAGCTTAAACATTTGCTTGTCCTCAAGCAATTCAGTTGATAAACTGAAAGTGAGAAAGAAAAACTTTTACGAACTCTTTTGCTCTTGTTTGCATAAATAAGCTTAAACAACACCCAGGTTTTCAGCCAGCATTATAACTAACCATGTCAACAATAACATTTAAAGATTATAACTATTCATATCAATGACATAATCAACTAGCGAGCAATAATAAGATATCTCAAACAGCAATACGTTGTCAAAACAACCATGATATAATATGACAATAATGGATCTCGCTAGCCCTTTCTGAGACCACAAAACATAGATACAGAGCATCTCCAAAGCAGCGACTAAACATTGTAATTCATGGTAGAAAAGATCCGGTCATGATGCACCCAACATTAGCTATACACAATGCATAAATCATGACAGTTGTGCTCTACTTAGTTTCTGGCGCTTGTTTCTAGAAGGTGGTGACACAACATAAAAGTAAATAGAAAGTCCCTTCGCAGAGGGAAGTAGTGATTTGCAGAGGTGCCAGAGCTCAATTTTTAAAACAAAGATAAATGATAATTTTGAGACATGCCCCCTTCTCATTCACTTCATGACTATCAGTTATCAACATCTTCCATGCTAAGCACGCTAGTGGCGGTTCCCAAGGGGAAAGTAAAGGTTTTGACTCCATTGGGAGTTTTTGTTTGATTATTCAAGAGATGAACTCTTTTTCATGTTTATAGTTTGGCACTGGGAATCCCTATTACCGCCCATTTCCTCGTGCGATGGCGAGTGAATAAACACTCGACCCGAGGATAACCCGCTTAGCACGAAAGATATCGACCACCTCCTGTCGTTCCATGAACGATCCAGGCACACAAAACGGATAATTTTTTTTAGAAGTTTTTAGAGGTGGCACATGCAAATTGACTTAGGACGGCAGGGTAATACCGTATATAGGTAGGTATGATGGACTCATCTGGAATAACTTTGGGTTCAAGGTTTTTGATGTACAAGCAGAGTTCCCACTTACTACATGCGAAGGCTAGCAATTAAGATTGAGAAGCGGCCAGCTAGAGAGCAACAACGATCATAACCAGGCATTATGCATAAGTAACATTGGACACTAGCATGAGTATGATATGAACACCATGAACATAAATATTATAGAGGTTGTGTTGGTTTTCATTCAACTACATGCACGAACATGTGCCAAGTAAAGCAACTCGAATATTCAGAGAAGGATACCATATCTGTTGGGGAACGTAGTAATTTCAAAAAATTCCTACGCACACGCAAGATCATGGTGATGCGTAGCAACGAGAGGGGAGAGTGTTGTCTATGTACCCTCGTAGACCGAAAGCAGAAGCGTTATGACAACGCGGTTGATGTAGTCGTATGTCTCCACACGATCGACCGATCCTCAGTACCGAACATACGGCACGTCCGCGTTCAGCACACGTTCAGCTCGGCGACGTCCCGCGAACTCACGATCCAGTAGAGCTTCGAGGAAGAGCTTCGTCAGCACGACGGCGTGATAACAGTGTTGATGAAGTTACCGACGTAGGGCTTTGCCTAAGCACCGCTATGATATGACCGAGGTGGATTATGGTGGAGGGGGGCACCACAACCGGCTAAGAGAGATCATGATCAACTTGTGTGTCTATGGGGTGCCCCTGGCCACGTATATAAAGGAGTGGAGGAGGGGGTGAGGGAGTCCTGGATTAGGGGGTATCCGGATAGCCGGACTGTATACATCGTCGGGACTATTGAAGCATGAAGATACAAGATTCAAGACTTCGGCCCGTGTCCGGATGGAACTCTCCTTTGCGTGGAAGATAAGCTTGGCGGTCCGGATATTGTGTTTCCTTCCTTGCAACCGACTCCATGTAAACCCTAGCCCTCTCTGGTGTCTATATAAACCGGAGAGGTTGGTCCTTAGAAGGCCGATCACAATTACAATCATACCATCATAGGCTAGCTTCTAGGGTTTAGCCTCTACGATCTCGTGGTAGATCAACTCTTGTACTATCCATATCTTCAATATTAATCAAGCAGGAAGTAGGGTTTTACCTCCATCGAGAGGGCCCGAACCTGGGTAAACATCTGTGTCCCTTGCTTCCTGTTACCATCAGCCTTGATGCATAGAACCAGACCCCCTACCCGAGATCCGCCGGTTTTGACACCGACATTGGTGCTTTCATTGAGATTTCCTCTGTGTCGTCGCCACAAGGCTCGATGGCTCATCTCGTCGTCAAGGACAACATTACCTCTGGGGGAGCTCTGGCTGTAGGCCAAACTCTCCGACTTGGCGGCTTTATCATGACCGCCCCATCGGCGATAGCGCCGACGATGGCCTCTCGGGTCATCAATCATAACCTTCGCGTCAGTTCGGAACTCGCCGAACAGATAGATCCGATGGAGCTCTCCTCCCTTAATGAGCTCTTGGATTGCATCGCTGCCCTGGGAGTCGCTACAGACTATGACCGGATCGGGCTTAAACCCGACCAAAGGGATATCAGATCCCAGCCGGCCACCCGCGAGATAGCGGTAGTGGAGGAACCACACACGGATCGCCCCTCGACTTTGAGGATGAATTATGTATGGATCACCAAACTCCTTGAGCCGAATACCTGCTCAAAGGAAGACATGACCCCGGTCCCGGACTTAGAACCGGGCATTGGGCCGAAGAAATTGGGCAGCACTCCGGATCCCGAGCTGTCAGGCTCGAAACCTCCCACGTCCCTGGGCGTTAGATCGGATCAGAATCCGGATTCAGCTAACAACACCCACCAGGACTTAAACCGTCTCTCCCGCATCAGGCAAGAGCCCCAGGAGACTGTACATCGCTACTAGGCCAGATTCCTCCTTGCATTTAACAAGGTCAATGACTGCCGCGAGGAGGACGTAGTCTTACTCTTCTGCAAAAACTGCACGGACAAAGGACTCCTTAATGTTATAAGCCACCGTGACATAGTACACTTCGCGGATTTGGCAATCATAGTACAAAAGTACTACGCGATGGAAAGCGCCTGGAAACCCAAACAGAATTTTGGGATAGTACGACCCTCACCAAGACCTTTGTCTGAATTAAACAGGCGAACTCTCGTAAGTCGGCCGATCCTGTTCCCAAGAAACCAAAGCGCACCCCAGGGTGGGGAACCGTATTGGAAGAATGGCTCAATGGACCATGTAAACTCCACAGCACTCCGGACATGACACCAACTCATAGCCTTAGAGCATGTTGGATACTCCGGTAGGTCGCAAAAAGCGGCGAGGATCTTCTTGCAAGCCATAAAGCAGAACAATAGCCCGCCAACGAACACAATGCGGTATTAACAGTCTTCGAGACTTTCGCCTCAAACAAGGCGCAAGCGAGCTCATCGAAGCTCTGCTGAAATTTTCCATATGGCAAAGATAAACCCCTGGAATGACACTGCTATAACTTTCAATGCCAGTGATGAGCCTCGATTCCAGACTGTCCGGGCACCAGACGCTCTGGTCCTTAGCCCAATCGTGGACGGCTTCCGGCTCGCTAAAGTACTCATGGACGGCGGAAGCGGATTAAACTTGATCTATGAAGAAACGCTCGACAAGATGAAAATTGATAAAGGCCGCATTGAGCAAAGCGGCACCACCTTCAGGGGAATCATCCCTAGGGAAGCGCGGTGTGCGGGAAAAATCACACTTGATGTGGTATTCGGCACCCCGAAAAATTACAGGTCCGAAGAGATCACATTCCAAGTGGATCCTTTTAGCAGCGGATACCTCGCCCTTTTAGGGCGGGACGCGTTTACAAGCTTTCAAGCCATACCCCAGTACGGGTATATGAAGCTTAAAATGCCCGAGCCCAATGGAATCATCACTCTAGCCAGTGATCCGGACGTCGCACTTTGCGCCGAAAACAAAACCGCAACACTAGCCCTAGAGGCATTATCCGAAGCCCTAGCAGCCGAAGAACTAACAATGCTACAGGCCACCATGGACAGGGACGACGTGATACTCGACAAGCGACCCAAGTCCACCTCATTTAAACCCGCAGACGAGATAGTCAAATTCTAAGTCCATCCAACGGACCCCACGAAGACAGCTTCCGTCGGGACACAGTTGAGCCCTGCAATGGACGCTGCACTACGAGACTTTTTAGCGAGAATTGGGACATTTTGCCTGGCACCCATTGGACATGCCGGGCATCCCGCATGGATTGGCCGAGCATAGCCTTAACATACTAAAGGGATATAAACCTGTCAAACAGACCCTAAGGCGATTCTCAGAGCCCAAACGACAAGCAATGGGGGAAGAGTTAGCCAAGCTACTCGAGGCCGGATTCATCAGAGATATTAAACATCTGGATTGGCTGACAAATTTGGTAATGGTACCAAAGAAGGACAAATCCTGGCGCCTATGCGTCGACTTCAAAGACCTCAACAAGGCTTTCCCCAAGGATCCCTTTCCCCTCCCTCGCATCGATCAAATCATCGATGCCACAGCTGGACACGACTCGATGTGTTTTCTCGACGCATACTCTGGATACCATCAAATAAAGATGGCAGAGTCCGACCAAGCTGCAACAGCTTTTATAACGCCATATGGCCCTTTTTGCTTCAACACTATGCCTTTCAGGCTCAAGAATGCCGGCGCAACCTATCAACGCATGATTCAAACATGCCTGGAAAAACAAATCGGCAAAACAGTGGAAGCATATGTGGACGACGTGGTCATAAAAACTAGACACATCGAAACCCTAATAGATGACTTGAGGCTTACATTCAATAACTTCCGGACATACGACATCAAGTTGAATCCGGAAAAATGCGTCTTCGGCGTCCCCTCGGGGAAACTGCTGGGCTTCATTGTTTCCAATAGAGGAATTGAAGCGAATCCGGCAAAAATCCAAGCTCTGTCGCAGTTGGCTATACCAACAGATCTCAAGCACATCCAGAAACTAGCTGGATGCGAGGCCGCTTTGAGCCGCTTTATCTCCAGGTTAGGAGAAAAGGCATTACCTCTTTACCGCCTCCTTCGGCGCACCGAACACTTCGTATGGACAGATGCAGCCGCGGCCGGACTCGATGAAATAAAGACCTTACTGGCCAGTAATCCAGTCCTAACAGCGCGAATATCGGCGAGCCTATACTACTGTACATAGCCGCAACACATCAAGTTGTAAGAGCAGTGCTCGTCGTCGAACGAGAGGTTGACGGATATAAATTCCCGCTCCAAAAGCCGGCTTATTACGTATCCACGGTCCTCACCCCATGCAAATCCCGATACCCACACTATCAAAAAATAGCATACGCGGTCTTCATGGCATCCTGGAAGCTGCGACACTACTTTCAAGAGTGTTCGATTAAAGTGGCCTCCGAAGTACCACTTAATGACATAATAAATAACCACGATGGTACGGGCTGGATCGCCAAATGGGCTATCGAGCTCCTTCTGTTCGACATAATATATAAACCACGGCGGGCCATCAAGTCGCAAGTACTGGTTAACTTTGTCGCCGAATGGACGGAAGCCGAACTCCCTAAGGAGTACGATGCATACTCCAACTGGATCATGCACTTCGACGGCTCTAAAATGCTGGCTGGATTGGGAGCAGGTGTAGTCCTGACGTCTCCCACCGGTGACACGGTCCAGTATGTCCTCCAAATATTATACACAGACTCCAACAACGCAGCCGAATACGAGGCTCTGTTGCATGGTCTTCGGATGGCAGTCTCTATGGGCATCCAACGCCTGGAAGTGCGCGGGGATTTGAACCTCGCAATATCACAAATAAACGGGGACTTTGATGCCAAGGATCCGAAAATGGCGGCCTACCATAATGCCGTCCTCAAAATGTCAGCTCAGTTCGAGGGGCTCGAATTCCACCATGTGGCTCGAGAAAACAATCAAGCGGCGGACGTCCTCGCCCGCATCGGCGCTAAATGCGACCCTATGCACCTAACGTATTCTTGGAAAGGTTGTTCAAGCCATCTGTAGTATGGGAAGGGGAGTCCAGCAATACTAGCACGGACCCGAACACACCTCCAGATTCTGAACCATCAGACACAATCGGAGGCTCTGCCACCGAAATAACATCTTCGGCCCATGAAATCATGGCCGTCATCGCCCCGTGGACTGAGCCTTTCTTGGCCTACCTAAATAGGCAGGAGCTCCCCGAAGACCAAAATGAAGCACGCTGCATTGTCCGGCGTTCTAAAGCTTACAAAGTCCATGAAGGGGAACTCTATAAGAAAAGCGCGACCGGAGTGCTCCAAAGGTGCATCTACGAAGAGGAAGGGCGGCAATTCTTGGCTGAAATCCATGCCGGACTGGGCGGACACCACGCCGCGGCTCGAGCGCTAGTCATCAAGGCCTTCCATACGGGCTTCTATTGGCCGACGGCCTGAGCAGACACACAGGACCTTGTCCAACATTGCATCGGTTGCCAGCTTTTCGCCAATCAGAGTCATATGCCCCTACCACTCTCAAAACAATCCCCATAACTTGGACCTTCGCGGTCTGGGAGCTGGATATGGTCGGACCTCTTAAAGGGGGAAGCCATAAGAAAAAATACTTATTGGTCATGGTGGACAAGTTCACCAAATGGATAGAAGCCAAACCAGTCAAAACGGCCGAATCCGGACCAGTGATAGACTTCATTTCCAGGGTCGTACACCGATACGGTGTCCCCCACAGCATCATCACTGATAATGGCTCAAATTTCACAGCCTATGAAGTGAAAACTTGGTGCGGCAAAATGGGAATTAAGCTCGACTACGCTTCCATCTACCATCCCCAAACAAACGGCCAGGTTGAACGGGCAAACGATCTCATCATGAGCGGCATCAAACCCAGACTAGTGCGATCTTTGACAGAATCAGATACACACTGGGTCGAGGAGCTCGACTCCGTACTCTGGGGGCTGTGGACCACACCGAATCGCACCACCGGATATACACCATTTTTTATGGTGTACGGTGCGGAAGCAGTACTACCCTGCGACATAATACATGATTCGCCACGCGTACGCATGTACGAAGAGAAGGAAGCCGAGTTAGATCAGCAGGACAATTTGGATGCCCTGGAAGAAGAGCGCGATGTCGCAAAAGCCCGTTCCGCATTCTATCACCAGCAGGATCGACAATATCAAAGCAGAGAAGTGCGGGCCAAAACTTACAATATTGGCGAGCTCGTCCTACGCCTACCAGAGAAGAAGAAGGACAAACTCAAACCCAAGTGGGAAGGTCCCTTCGTCATTGACAAAGTTCTCACCGGAGGAGCATACCGCTTACGTAATGCATCCGATAACAGACTCGAGCCAAACCCATGGAACGCGGCCAGACTCTGGAGATTCTACGCCTAACGCCAAACTTAGTGTTCGTCTCCTTACTCTCTCCCTTTTACTTATGCTCCACCCCTCTTTTTTCTTTCTCGACTCTTTTCTCTCTTCACACAAAGTACTTAATACAGTGCGGACTCCCGGATCACTCCGGCCGCACTATGTGTGTAAGCAATACCTGGGGGCTCCCTATACGGAAGCTAAAAATAATTACTCAAATGGCTTTTTGCCCAGCACATATGAGTTTCTTTCTCATATGTGCCTTTTCTTCACCATTATATGCATCGATATGACTTAAGATGTGGCCAAGCTGGGTTGCCTGGCTCTTGTGTTTATGCCCTACGTTCCCGTTAATTCGGCTAGGGCATAAGGGGAGCACCTCTGCGATTGTTACTGCTGGTTCAGCCGGATGTGTACCTCAGACTGGGTGAAGCCGAAAGCTAGTTTCCTTAAGAAATATTCGATCGGTGAACAAAAGATGTATTCGTTTATTACAACATAAATCCCCAGAAGTCTTGTATCCTGCGCCATCGTTCGCAGTCTGGACATGTGCATTATCGCATGCGTACCCATGAAAAGGAACCCCTAACGGAACTATTCTCCCTGGAAGATGTTTCTTACTATCCATGTAATATAACATAACTAGTTGGGTACTTGTCTGTTCAAGCACTTATGACCCCTATGCCTTGTCTCCACGCATACCCCGGTCTTGTATAACTGAGCGGGTATTCGGACACACCCCGGACTATAGGATCTGGGGGCTGAAGTGAAAAGGTCTGCCATGACAAATGATTTTAATCCGGCTAGGGACTAATTATGTCCATTAAATTACATAGTCACTTGGACTGATTATATTCTTCCTCTATACCATCCAACAGGCTATCTAGCTTACAATCCTGTTGAGAATACTTGGCGGCTAACGCTACCTGGTCATATACCAGGCTCACGGGAATTTCTTGCTCATCGGACCCCGCCGGTCCTACTTCGGCCATATGGTTCGGGTCCAGCTTGGTGTAGCGCGTCTTCACCATATCCCATGCTTCTCTTGCACCTTGCCGGCAAGCCGACATCTTCCGCAGTCGGAAGCGCCGCCGTGCTCTTGAAGCATATCCACAAGCTCCCCCATGCCGTTCGGCAATAAGCTTGATGGCCACAAGGCCTGAGCAACACCCTGCATCACTTGTCGAGCTCGCTCATGCAGTTGCGAGAGGTCTTGCAGTAAATCACTTGCAGATGAGGGCATCTCCTCTTCAGGGCAACCCGTTAACATTCCTGCAAGCAAAATTCTTTCAATATACTTCCTCGCCGAACTATCATATAATTCGTCTGGGCACTCACCATAAATGCCGCGTCGAAGCCTTTTGTTCTCCTTCACGGAGTCCGCCAGTTGAGCGTGGATGTCTTTTAACTCCACGTCCAGCCGAATGTTGGCATCTTGAAGATTGTTCTTCTCTTGCTTAACTTGCGTAAGGATGCGCTCGCCAGCCTTTAGCTGCCTTTTAAGATGCGAGTCATCATCCGTTACGCCCTCCGGATTCACCCCGGGATTGTCTGCAGAATTTTCTGTTAGACTAGTCATACCAGCCATTTACTAACTGGTGCAACTTCATACAATTAAGACAAATGTTACCAGATGAGGCCTTCGGGGATTCCTCTAACTCGGCAACCTTGTCCCTCAGCTGAGCCTTGCATTCCTCCAGCTCCCAAGCCAATTGTTCATTCTTATCTAGAAGGACCTGTGCATAAATTGATCCTTCAAACAATTGTTCCAACTATTTCAAGTCTCAGGGGCTACTGTCATACATACTTATCAAAGCTTCTTACCCGTATATCTTTGGTATACTGGTTCGTCGCTCGAGCAAGCCCACCCTGAGCAGCTCGGACGTATGCGTCTGCCAAATTGAAGGCATTAAATGCCTCTTCGGAAAAGATGTTGTTCCAAAGCACGGCCCTCCGGCGCAGGTGATTCATGGCGCTCTCCACTTCAGAGTTTGTGGCCGAAAACATATCCGCATCCTCTGTCGAAGAACTATGCGGAACTGGCCCCGTGTCCGCCTCCGCTCTCGAAGCTGGTTCTTGAACCCGGCTGGTGGAGTCGTGATTGGCGGGATCCCCGGATATAGTCCGGCTGCTTCTCTTCCTGCCAAAGGCAAAGGGTGCTGTTATATTTCAAATACTATAATCGCAGGACAGGTTATTACTTTACCTTTGCAGCGGTGTGTCGACCCTCACCGCCTTCCTCTTGAGCCTGCCCGATCTGGACGCCCGTGGCTGACGAGTCCCTAGCGGCTTGGCCCCGTGCTCCGACCGTCGTCTCTGCAAACAGCACGACGCCTCAAGGGTAAAGCATAATACCTGAGGGAAGTCCTCTTCGGAGGATAGAGTTTTTTAGTTTGTCTTACACGCGACACAGGGAGCAGTCCGGGATAGTCGACCGTAATGGCCACTGAGGCACTGTCGGTGTCAAAACCGGCGGATCTCGGGTAGGGGGTCCCGAACTGTGCGTCTAGGCGGATGGTAACAGGAGACAAGGGACACGATGTTTATACCCAGGTTCGGGCCCTCTCGATGGAGGTAAAACCCTACTCCTGCTTGATTGATATTGATGATATGGGTAGTACAAGAGTGGATCTACCACGAGATCAAGGAGGCTAAACCCTAAAAGCTAGCCTATGGTATGGTTGTTGTTCGTCCCATGGACTAAAACCCTCCGGTTTATATAGACACCGGAGAGGGCTAGGGTTACACAGAGTCGGTTACAATGGTAGGAGATCTACATATCCGTATCGCCAAGCTTGCCTTCCACGCCAAGGAAAGTCCCATCCGGACACGGGACGAAGTCTTCAATCTTGTATCTTCATAGTCTTGGAGTCCGGCCGATGATGATAGTCCGGCTATCCGGACACCCCCTAGTCCAGGACTCCCTCAGTAGCCCCTGAACCAGGCTTCAATGACGACGAGTCCGGCGCGCATATTGTCTTCGGCATTGCAAGGCGGGTTCCTCCTCCGAATAATTCATAGAAGATTGTGAACACCAGGATAGTGTCTGGCTCTGCAAAATAAATTCCACGTACCACCGTAGAGAGAATAATATTCACACAAATTCAATCTGCTGACGTATTTTGTGGCGTGACGTCACACCACTACCAAGCCTTTACTCAAATCGTTTTTATTATACCACCTCAGCACGTTTAGCGAAGCGGTTTCCTTGGCACGTCTTGTCGAAGCAGAGATCGTGTTCCCCTTATTCCGGGATTCCCATCAATATGGACGTGGGTAACCCAACCGCGCCATTGATGGTGGCGTTTGGGGGATAAGCGAGTTTTACCAGGCCGGTGGGGATGTATAGTTTCGTCCGCCCATATATATGGGGATAAGGATCCACCTCTTTTACCTACGCCTTCTTCCTCCTTTGCTTATCCATCTCCGTGCACTCGAGCTCCAGCGCTCAAGTCCGCACATCTCACCTCAACCTTCTCCAGCCATGTCCGGAGCGGGAGGCAAGTGGATGGCCTCCTCCATTACGGAGGGGCACATTGAAAAACTGCGCAACGCCGGATATCTGTCCAGCGACATCGCGCATCGGCTCCCCGACGAGGGGCAGCTCATCCCCACCCCCAGGCCCCATGAGAGGGTCGTATTCCTTCCCCACTTCCTCCGCGAGCTGGGCTTCCCACTCCACCCCTTTGTCCGGGGGCTCATGTACTACTACGACCTGGATTTCCACGATTTGGCCCCAAATTTCATCCTCAATATATCGGCGTTTATCGTCGTGTGCGAGGCCTTCCTCTGCATCCAGCCCCACTTCGGCTTGTGGCTAAAGACCTTCAATGTCAAGCCGAAGGTTGTGAAGGGCAGCCAGGCGGAGTGCGGAGGCGCCATGGTGGGCAAGATGCCCAACGTCACTTGGCTCAAGGGTGCCTTCGTGGAATCCATCAAAGGGTGGCAATCGGGGTGGTTCTACATCACCGAGCCGCGTGACCCTAAATGGGCAGCGGCCCCCGAATTCAGATCTGGCATCCCTATGCAGCTCGCCTCCTAGAAAGAGAAGGGCTTGCTATGGGGTAGTTCAGAAGAGCTGACCGGACTCCAGTCCTGTCTCAAGACCCTGGTGAACAAGAAGCTCAAGCTTGTCAACGTGATCCACGTCATGCTCGTCCGCCGGATTCTCCCCTGCCAGCAACGGGACTTCAATTTGTGGGAGTTTGATCCGGCACAGCACCGGATTTTGAGCGGGCTCTTCGATACCATGTACGAAGCTGCCTGGAGGGTGCTGTTCAAGGGTGCCGAAGCTCCTGCATCCGCTATCGAAGATCGCGGATTCAGCACGCAACATCCGGCTGGCGAGGTAAGTTGCGTTATCCTTTATGGGACACTTGCTTTTCATAGTTTGACTCTATGCGGGATCTAAACTCCCAATACCTTTAACAGGCCTGGCAGAAGACGTCCGGATAGGTTAACTGTCCGGCTCCCCTTCCAGAAGACCCAGCGGACACCCGTTTGACGGGGCTGCTGGTCCCGGCACTTTACGTAGTGCCGGAGAAGAAGGCCAAGAAGAAGGTGAAAGTGCTAGTATCGACTAGAGGGGGGTGAATAGGCGATTTTTATGAAAGTCTTCAAAACTTGGAAGTTTCGAAGAAAAAACAACAGAAACAACCTAATTTATATGCAGCGGAAGATAAACTACCCTAAACAAACCATAGTCAGGTATGTAATGATATGGAAGTATAGGACTAATAGCAGTTAGGTAGTAAGGATCAAGATGGAAGATAGTGTGAAGCCAATCAACAATAGTAGTCAAGCAATGAAGTCAAACAGATACACAGATAAGCAATGACTTCATGAAGACAAACTTAAGTAAGGTTGGAAGGGATAGAACCAGTTGCTTGTTGAAGACACAGGATTTGTTGGACCAGTTCCAGTTGCTGTGACAACTGTATGTCTGGTTAGGGAGGCTGAGATTTAACTCAGAAGACCGTGTCTTCACCTTATTCCGCTTGAGCTAAGGACACCCAGTCCTCGCCCAATCACTCTGGTAAGTCTTTAAGGGAGACTTCCAAACCTTCACAGACTTCGTTCACTGGCAATCCACAATGACTCTTGGATGCTCAGAACGCGACACCTAACCGGCTGGAGGATTCACAGTCCTTAAGTGTAATAAGTCTTCAGGTCACACAGACAAAAAGACTTCAGTGATGCCTAACACTCTTTGGCTCTGGGTGTTTGGGCTTTGTCCTCGCAATGATTTCTCTCTCTCAAATGCTTCGAGGTGGGTTGCTCTCAAACGACAAAAGCCTTGCACAAACTCTGAGCAGCCACCAATTTATGGTGTAGGGGGTGGGCTATTTATAGCCACTAGGCAACCCAACCTGATTTGTCCAAAATGACCCTGGGTCACTAAGGAACTGACACGTGTTCCAACGGTCAGATTTCAAACACACGCGGCAACTTTACTTGGGCTACAAGCAAGGCTGACTCATCCAGCTCTGGATAAGATTTGCTCTCATTGTCTTCGCTCGAAGACATAGGATTTGAGTTGAGCATCACTTCAGTCACTCTGACTTAGTTCACTTGGGCCCCACTTAACAGTACGGTGGTTCCTATGACTCAACAAAGAAGAAAAGGAAACAACGAAACCACACAGTCTTCGCGCTCCAAAGTCTTCACACAATGTCTTGTCATGTCATAGTCTTCAATATGAATATCTTCTCATACCACCATTGTCTTCAATGTCTTCATACATTTTTAGGGGTCATCTCCGGTAGGTAAACTGAATCAATGAGGGACACTACCTGCGTTATCCTGCATTTCTCACAAACGCATCAGTCCCTCAACCAACTTTGTCGTCAATACTCCAAAACCAACTAGGGGTGGCACTAGATGCACTTACAATCTCCCCCTTTTTGGTGATTGATGACAAACTGGTTGAAGTTTTCAACGGGGATAAAGTATGTGAAATTGTTGGGATAGGAAATTGTCTTCATAAGTTGCAAGGGCTCCCCCTGAAGATGTGCATATAAGTAATTTGCTTTTGGAATGCAAATGCACATGGCAGGTTGTATTTGTGGAGATCCACTTCAACTTATGAAGATAATTCATCATGCATGAAATGATATAGCAATAAGAATGACATGCATAATGAAAAATGGAGTCTGCAGAATGATCTAAGTGCGGAAGTTATCATCGCACATGCGGAAATTATCATCGCATCATAGTAAAGCAAATAAGTAGCAGAAGCAGCAGACGACCATCAAGTTTAGGTGTTACAACTCAAAGAACCAAATGTTTCAAATCGCAAGAGTTGTAAGCACGCAACAAAATATAATGCAACCGCCCATATGAACCCGCTTGAAGACTATCAACTCATATGCTTCTCCCCCTTTTGTTAGTAAGGACCAAAAAGGTTTGAAGACATAGAGCATCTACTCGTCATCATGAGTAGGTGAAGCAGCAGGGTTGTCGTCGTTGGTTGGCGGTGCAGACAAACTTGGTGTAGAGTCGATGCGCGCAGTAGTAGGAGGTGGTGAAGTAGCATCATCTTCATCATCGATCACTCTGGCATTGACTATTGCCGCGGAAGAAGAATATTTAGAGTCTTCAAGAGATGGAGTTCGACGCAGGGTAGCAGTCCGTGGAGGAGTGGAGTCGAACTGTAATCTTTCATTGAAGCCATCGTCTTGAAGATCAGCTTCAGCACTGAGCAGGGTCAAACTCTTCCATGATCTTTGGCAAGTTTCATGAGCAACAAGGCATTCTTGGTGGCAAGGTTGCGAATGTGATTGACATCCACCAAGAGGCTTTGCATCTGTCTCTTGAGCCAGAAATGATGCTTATCCTGTTTTTGATGAAGAGCCACAAGAAGTTCTCGGTCATTGAGAACGCGAGAACGCTTCCGAGGTGAGGGAGTCCTGGACTAGGGGGTGTCCGGATAGCCGGACTATCGTCATCGGCCGGACTCCAAGACTATGAAGATACAAGATTGAAGACTTCGTCCCGTGTCCGGATGGGACTTTCCTTGGCGTGGAAGGCAAGCTTGGCGATACGGATATGTAGATCTCCTACCATTGTAACCGACTCTGTGTAACCCTAGCCCTCTCCGGTGTCTATATAAACTGGAGGGTTTTAGTCCGTAGGACACACAACCATTACAACAATCATACCATAGGCTAGCTTCTAGGGTTTAGCCTCCTTGATCTCGTGGTAGATCCACTCTTGTACTACCCATATCATCAATATCAATCAAGCAGGAGTAGGGTTTTACCTCCATCGAGAGGGCCCGAACCTGGGTAAAAACATCGTGTCCCTTGTCTCCTGTTACCATCCGCCTAGACGCACAGTTCGGGACCCCCTACCCGAGATCCACCAGTTTTGACACCGACATTGGTGCTTTCATTGAGAGTTCCTCTGTGTCGTCACCGATAGGCTTGATGGCTTCTTCAATCAACAACAACACCGTCCAGGGTGAGACTTTTCTCCCTGGACAGATCTTCGTATTCGACGGCTTTGCACTGCGGGCCAATTCATTTGGCCATCTGGAGCAGATCGAAAGCTACACCCCTGGCCATCAGGTCAGGTTTGGAAGCCTAAACTTCACGGCCGACATCCGCAGAGACTTGATCTTCGACGGATTCGAGCCACAGCCGAGCGTGCCGCGCTGTCACGATGGGCATGATTTAGCTCTGCCGCCGGACAGTGCCCTGGAGGCCGCACACGAGTCTGCTCTGACCCATAGTTTGGAGCAGACCGCGCAGATCGAGGACAGGTGGCTGGACACCGCCTCGGGAGCCGCAACTTCTACAGTGATGGAGCCGAATACTGACCTTGTCCCTTATAAAGCTCGTGACTCTGAGGCGCCGGACTCCTTGCCGGACTCCGAACCTCCTGCGCCCCTGCCAATTGAATCCGATTGGGCGCCGATCATGGAGTTCACCGCCGCGGCATCTTTTAGCACTCACCCTTTGGCGACATCCTAAATTCGCTAAAGCATCTCTCATTATCAGGAGAACCCTGGCCGGACTGCGGTCAGGATGGTTGGGATGCGGACGACGAAGAAATTCAAAGCCCACCCACCACCCACTTCGTAGCCACTGTCGACGATCTAACCGACATGCTAGATTACGACTCCGAAGACATCGACGGTATGGACGACGATGCCGGAGACGATCAAGAACCAGCGCCTATAGGGCACTAGAAGACCACCTCGTCATACGACATATACATGGTGGACACCCCAAAGGATGGGGACGGCGAAGAAGCAGCGGAGGCAGATTCTTCTAAGAAACAGCCCAAGCGCCGACGTCAGCGGCGCCGCTCTAATCCCGCCACAGTAAGAATGGAGATTCCGGCACCGGAGATAATAACACCCCAGAGAGTGCCGAAGACAACCCCCTCCAGCAAGATTCAGCACAGGAGGACGGGGAAGCCAACCCTCGAGAGAGAGCGGCAGACGAGGAGGATGAAAACTACATGCCTCCCTCCGGAGACGAGGCAAGCCTCAACTACGACGAATTCGTCGTGCCAGAGGATCTCGTCAAACAAGAGCGTTTTAACGCAGGCTTATCGCCACGGCAAATAGCCTAAAGAAAAAGCAGCAACAGCTTCAAGCTGATCAAGACCTGCTGGCCGACAGATGGACCGAGGTCCTCGCGGCCGAAGAGTATGAACTTGAACGCCCCTCCAAGAGCCACCCAAAACGCAAGTTGCTCCCCCGACTAGAGGAGGAAGCATACAAACCTTCATCACCAGCGCATAATACGGCAGACCGACCACCCCGTGGTCGCGACAGAGAGGCATCTAGGCCGTCCATCAGGACCGTACCCCGGCACCGCTCGAAAAGTACGAAGCCACGAGGGAATGCACCAGACTTGCGGGATATATTGGAGGACAAGGCAAGACAATCCAGATCTATCTACGGATCACATGGGCACCCCACGACCCACGACGACTACCGTCGCGCCGGATACAGCAACTCCGGCCGGGCCGAACACAGCAGACAACGCTCTCTTGAGCTACGTCGTGATATTGCTCAATATAGAGGCGCCGCACACCCACTATGCTTCACAGACGAAGTAATGGATCATCAAATCCCTGAAGGGTTTAAACCCGTGAACATTGACTCCTACGATGGCACAACAGACCCCGCGGTTTGGATCGAAGATTATCTCCTTCATATCCATATGGCCCGCGGCGACGATCTCCACGCCATCAAGTACCTCCCACTCAAGCTTAAAGGACCAGTTCGGCATTGGCTTAACAGCTTGGCCGCAGAGTCAATTGGGTGTTGGGAGGACCTGGAAGCCGCATTCCTCGACAACTTCCAGGGCACATATGTGCGACCACCAGACGCCGATGACCTAAGCCACATAATTCAGCAGCCAGACGAATCGGCCAGACAGTTCTGGACACGGTTCTTAACAAAGAAAAATCAAACCGTCGACTGTCCGGATGTAGAGGCCCTCGCAGCCTTCAAACATAACATCTGCGACGAGTGGCTGGCCCGACACCTAGGACAGGAAAAGCCGAAATCCATGGCAGCCCTCACATCACTCATGACCCGCTTCTGTGCGGGAGATGACAGCTGGCTAGCTCGCAGCAACAACCTCAGCAAAAATGTTGGCAGTCCGGATACTAAGGACCACAATGGCAGGTCGCGTTGAAACAAAAACAAACGCCGCGTTAACGGCGATAACAATGAGGATACGGTAGTCAACGCCAGATTCAGAGGCTCTAAACCCGGTCAGCGGAAGAAGCCATTCAAAAGAACTACTCCGGGTCCATCCAATTTGGACCGAATACTCGACCGCTCTTGCCAGATACCTGGCACCCCCGAAAAGCCAGCTAATCACACCAATAGAGATTGTTGGGTATTCAAGCAGGCAGGCAAGTTAATTGCCGAAAACAATGACAAGGGGCTGCACAGCGACGACGAGGAAGAGACTCGGCCGCCGAACAGTAGAGGACAGAAGGGTTTCCCCCCACAAGTGCGGACGGTAAACATGATATACGCAACCCATATACCCAAGAGGGAGCGGAAGCGTGCACTTAGGGACGTATATGCGATGGAGCCAGTCAGCCCGAAGTTCAATCCATGGTCCTCTTGCCCGATCACTTTCGATCGAAGGGACCACCCTACCAGTATCCGTCATGGTGGATTTGCCGCATTGGTTTTAGACCCAATCGTCGATGGATTTCACCTCACTAGAGTCCTGATGGACGGCGGCAGCAGCCTGAACCTGCTTTATCAGGATACAGTGCGCAAGATGGGCATAGAACCCTCAAGGATTAAACCTACAAAGACGACCTTCAAAGGCATCATACCAGGTGTTGAGGCCAATTGTACAGGCTCAGTCACACTGGAAGTGGTCTTCGGATCCCCAGATAATTTCCGAAGCAAGGAGTTAATCTTCGACATAGTCCCGTTTCGCAGTGGCTATCACGCTCTGCTCGGACGAACCGCGTTTGCAAAATTCAACGCGGTACCGCATTATGCATACCTTAAGATCAAGATGCCAGGCCCTCGTGGAGTCATCACGGTCAACGGAAATACTGAACGCTCCCTCGGAGGAACACACAGCGGCTCTCGCGGCAGAAGTACAGAGCAGCCTTTTAAGGCAATTTTCGAGTCTGGCCGTTAAACGACCGGACATGGCCAAACGCGCCCGGAGTAACATCAATCAAGACCACCTGGCACGTTCCGAGCACGCGTAGCAATGCGGCCCCAACCCCAGCCCTTGCATGATTGCAAGACCAGCTCTTCGCGTACATCATTACGCTCTAGAGATACCATGGGCATAGGGGGAGGGGCACGACCACGACAGGCCCAGAGTGCGGCTTAACCACACTAGGGGCTCCCAAGTGTGTCGCTCTTTCTATTTTTATTTTTTCCTTTTTATCCACAGGACTCCGCTCACCAGAGAACCTGTCCGGCGGTAAACCTGCCGAACTCACGATGCAACAGCCAGGGAAGGACAAAGGCTACGATGAACATTCAGGTGGTCTCCATTATGAGCATTAAATTTGTTAAATACACCAGTTCGTAGCCTACCCCTAGAGGGGGATATGTTTAATTAGCCCAATCCCTTGCTTACCGCACTATTTGTATCATTCTGCACTCATAGCAGAATTCCTTGAATAAACAATGCAACACTTTTTGCCTATAATTGCATTCCTTTTTTTACATGTATGTTCATTAATGACATCTTGCACCCGTACATTTTGGTACGGCCGAATACACCAGGGGCTTATGTTCCCCGCATTATGGTGTGATAAGTCCGAACACTTTCACAAGTGCGGCACCCCGAACTTATAGCACTATATGCATCGTGTAACGCCCCGGATACAACTTTCCATATTCGTAACTCCAACTCTTGCTTTTTCCGGAGATGCGAGATGTTATTTCCTTCGTGGTTGGGTTTTTGTTTTTGTTTTGCATTCATGTCATGCATTTCATCATCGCATCATCCGCATTGCATCGGCCTTGTTTTCATAAAGTTTGCATTCGTTCGTAGTTGCCGCGTTCCCCCCTTGCCTTCTTTATCCCTTTCGAGACCAACCGTTCATTGTTGTCCGACCGTTTGACCCTCTTTGCATAGTGCATCGACCCCTTGGCGCGCGTCCGAAACTTACCCGAACCCGAACCGGTCTGTCGTTACCGATGGGTCCGGATCATCCCCAAATATCTATAAAATATCTTTAGTTTCTTATTTAGACTCCCTAGCCTATTTTATCTCGACCATCCGATTTCGATCGGATGATCCAAACCCCCATCTCTTTTCCCTATATAAACTGCCTAACCCTAGTCCCATCCATCCCTCAAATCTTCCGCCGCCGCCGCCTCTCCACCAAATCCCCTCGGGATCCAAGCCAGATCGACCACCACCTGCCCATCTCCTTCGCCTCCTGGGCCACCAGGAACCTCCCCAACCCGTCCTGCTTCGGTCTCCCTCCACCACCGGCCCGACCTGACCCTCTGGTGAGAAGCCCAGTCCGCCCGAGATGCGGCCCAGTTCCTGTTTTTTTCAGCGTATGCGAATTTGTCTAATTATCCAGAGATTGCATATTTATAGATTACTCCTCATGATCATGCATGTAATAACTAATCATCCATGCATCGGTTTAAAATGTTTTAAATATGTAAGATACTTAGAATTTCATCTAGTTTCATAATATGCCACTTTCATCCATGATTAAAATGTTTAAAATGTTGTTTGTTTAAATTTGCTTAAATGCCATGTTAAAATGATTTATTTCATAACTAAATAACCGTAGCTCCATTTTAAATAAACTTTATATGTAAATGGGGTGGAAATATGCCTAGTTTAACATGATGGACTTTATTTTCGTGTTTAACAACAATAAAATATGTTTTAGGGCAGAACAGTACCAAATTCTAAATATGCATATGGGGATTTTACGGAATTGTTGTTTGCTGTTCCGGCCTCATTTAAACTTGACTAAATAGTTAGTGTACTTTTGATTCACCCCTTGCCATGTTTAACAACATTTAATATTGATGAGTAGCATAACCGAGAGAGAACTAAATAATTGCATGTGGTGTTTTGTCAATATGCAACTCGTTGCATATTGAGCTCCACTTAACTTGTAGTATTGTTTGTTGCACTTTGCCATGCCATGCCTCATTAAACCGGACATGCATCATACTTTTTTGTGCATCATGACATGCTTATGCTTGTGTGTTTACCATGTTGTTTGCTTGTTTCCGGTTTGCTTCTCTCGTTAGCTTCGGTTTCGTTCCGGAGTTGTGAGGATTCGTTCGACCACTCCCGTTCGTCTTCTTCATGGACTCGTTCTTCTTCCTAGTGGGATTTCAGGCAAGATGACCGCTACCCTGGATCTCACTACTATCATTGCTATGCTAGTTGCTTCGTTCTATCGCTTTGCTGCGCTTCCTATCATTTGCTCTTCAAGCCTCCCAAAATTGCCATGTCAGCCTCTAACCTTTTTACCCTTCCTAGCAAACCGTTGTTTGGCTATGTTACCGCTTTGCTCAGCCCCTCTTATAGCGTTGTTAGTTGCAGGTGAAGTCTCCATGGTGGACAGGATTATGTTGGGATATCACAATATCTCTTATATTATTAATGCATCTATATATTTGGTAAAGGGTGGAAGGCTCGGCCTTATGCCTGGTGTTTTGTTCCACTCTTGCCGCCCTAGTTTCCGTCATACCGGTGTTATGTTCCCGGATTTTGCGTTCCTAACGCGGTCGGGTGATTTATGGGACCCCCTTGACAGTTCGCTTTGAATAAGACTCCTCCAGCAAGGCCCAACATTGGTTTTACCATTTGCCTCACCTATTACCCTTTTTCCCTTGGGAGTCGCGCATCCCAAGGGTCATCTTTATTTTAGCCCCCCCGGGCCAATGCTTGTCTAAGTGTTGGTCCAAACTAGATCCACTTGCAGCGCCACCTCGGGGAAACTTGAGGGCTGGTTCTAGTTGTACGTAGTGCTCATCCGGTCGTGCCCTGAGACGAGATACGCGCAGCTACTATCAGGATGTCGGCACGCCGGGAGGTCTTGATGGTCTTGTTTTACCATTGTCGAAATGTCTTGTAGTCGGGATTCCGAGACTGATCGGGTCTTCCCGGGGAGAAGGAATATCCTTCGTTGATCGCGAGAGCTTATCATGGGCTAAGTTGGGACACCCCTGCAGGGTTTAAACTTCCGAGAGCCGTGCCCGCGGTTATGTGGCAGATGGGAATTTGTTAATGTCCGGTTGTAGATAACTTGGCACCAGATCCGAATTAAAACGCATCAACCGCGTGTGTATCTGTGATGGTCTCTTCTCGGCGGAGTCCGGGAAGTGAACACGGTCTTTGGGTTATGTTTGACGTAAGTAGGAGTTCAGGATCACTTCTTGATCATTGCTAGCTTCATGACCGTTCCTTTGTTTCTCTCCTCGCTGTCACTTGCGTATGCTAGCCACCATATATGCTTACCCGCTGCTGCAACCTCACCACTTTACCCCTTCCTTTCCCATTAAGCTTTGCTAGTCTTGATACCCATGGTAATGGGATTGCTGAGTCCTCGTGGCTCACGGATTACTACACCAACAGTTGCAGGTACAGGTTATGTGATGATCTTGACGCGAGAGCGATGTTGCTTGTTTTGGAGTTCTTCTTCTGCTTCTTCGATCAGGGGATAGGTTCCAGGTCGGCAGCCTGGGCTAGCAGGGTGGATATTGTTTGAGTTTTTTTTTATGATTCATCCGTAGTCGGATGTTGTTCTTGTATGTTGTATTGTTATATTCATGTGACATTGTATGTATTTGATGTATCCCCACTATTATGTAATGTTGATGTAATGATATCCACCTTGCAAAAGCGTCTTCAAGATGCGCTTCTATCCTTGGTGGGACCTTCGAGTTCCTTTAGGATAGGGTCACATCTTGGGCGTGACACATTGGCTCCGAATCATGTCTTGGGTCAATAGTTGGGTTTGCCCGGCTCCCATGTTTTGGTACCTTACGTTCCATTCTGTCGGCTAAGGTAGCACTGGGAGAACCACTGCGATTGCGCCCCGGTTGAGCTGGGCGAGCGCCTCAGTGGAGAAAGCTAAAACTGACTGTCATGATAAGGCGAGAGCTGGTCGCTGTTCGAGAGGTCTTTTCGAGTCCTTAAAGACTTATGCCGCTTAGAGCGAGGAACCGGCTTCGTCCGGCCTAGGCGTGGATAGCGCCCCAAACTCGGTCTTCCGTATACTAGGGGCTTCACCGAAATTTAAAATTATAGAATTCTATG
This sequence comes from Triticum timopheevii, assembly GCA_963921465.1. NCBI lineage: Eukaryota > Viridiplantae > Streptophyta > Magnoliopsida > Poales > Poaceae > Triticum > Triticum timopheevii. Next base: position 424,552,562 of record OY997272.1, read on the forward strand.
GCTAAGTGAGAGTGTTCAAGCATTATAAGTCCGGTTGCCTTGTTCGTTGTGTTGAGCGCCTCCCTAGATGGACCCAAAAATGGGAACAAGAGTGCTCAAGTTTATCCCGAACACCCCAGCACTCGTGGCATGGGGGCTGAAGCCGACGACTTGCCATCTCTCAGATTTAATAAACGGCCGCACAGAAGGTAATATTTTAAATCAATAAGCGTTGCTTAGCGCATATGAACAAAGTTTTCAGCGCACAGGATAACACATTGCGAGTTTACTCAATAATTACATCTTTGGGACACTCATCCGCAATCTTGCGGGCACCCTTTAGGACACTCTTATAGTACATCTCGGGTGTACGATACTCCTTGCCCGCTGGCGGCGCGTCCGTGATAAGCCTCTCCGCATCCAGCCTGCCCCAATGCACCTTTGCGCGGGCAAGGGCCCGACGGGCACCTTCAATGCAGGCGGAGCGCTTGATGACTTCCACCCAGGGGCACGCACCCACCAGCCGCCGCACGAGGCCGAACTAGCTCCCAGGCATGGCCTCTCTAGGCCACAGCCAGACTATGAGGCCCTTCATGGCCTGCTCGGCTACCTTGTGGAGCTCGACCAGCTGCTTCAGCTGGTCGCTAGGGGGCACCGGATGTCCGGCCTCAGCATACTGAGACCAGAAGACCTTCTCCGTTGAGCTACCCTCCTCGGCCCGGTAAAATGCGGCGGCATCGTACACGCTGCGAGGCAGATCTGCAAACGCCCCTGGAGAGCTCCGAATTCAGGTAAGTAACAGGTAATTTACACTCACATGCTTGCTTTGCATGAAAAATGCCTTACCCGCCGCTATTTTCTTCACCGTCTCAATCTCCTGGAGGGCCTTATGGGCCTCGGCCTTAGCGGCTTTGGCACTTTCAAGAGCCGAGGCAAGCTCGGACTCTCGAGTCTTCGAGTCGCGCTCCAAACTCTCATGCTTTTCCATGAGAGCCTGGAGCTCTTGTCGTACCTCCGCCACCCGCGCCTCCTGCTTCTCTCGCTCTGCTCGTTCCGCGGCCGCGTTGCGTTCGGCCGCAGACATGGCCTCCTTCAGGGTCGCCACCTCGTTCGTGGCCCCTGCAGTACCCACGTTATCCTCGTTATTTCTATTGCAACCAAAATCGTTTTCTGTAAGGTACAAATTTAAAAGTGGTGTTACTCACCTTCTTTGTCCTCGAGCTGCTTCTTGGCAAGGCCGAGCTCTTGCTCGGACCACTCGAGGTCCTGCTTCAAAGCACCGACCTCTGCAGTCAGTGCGGCAGAGGTCAGCAGCGCAGCCTGCAAACCCATATTGACATAATTTTAGCACTCCTGCGTATATCTTTTTTAGATCCTCAGTCCGGTTTTTCTTTCCGAACACCGAACCGAGCATCAGGGGCTACTGTCTATGCGGTATCACATTACATATTTTAAACTTCTTACCTCAAAGCCTGTTAGAAGGCTACTGCAGGCTTCGGTCAGCCCGCTCTTGGCGAGCTGAACCTTCTGAATCACCGCACTCATGATAGTGAGGTGTTCTTCCTCGATGGAAGCGCCGTTAAGCGCCTCCAACAAGTTGTCCGGCGGCTCCGGTTGGACGGAGGCTGCCGGCGTCACGGTCTTGCCCTTCTTACGAAGGGGCCGCCTGCCGGACTCCGGAACCACTGCGGGTTCCGGCATGGAGTCCGACGCAAAGTCTGGGAGGCTGCCTTGCGGTACCTTCGGAGCCTCCTCCTGATGGGTCCCCTCCTGGGATCCCACCTCGGCGTCGTCAGCATCACGAGGGGTGGAGGCGGTCGGAATGGAATCCACGTCCGACGGAGCCAAGGACCCGCTCGATGAAGCGGGAAGATCATCATCGGCCGGACTACAGGTAGTGTGCGGCATTAGAAGCACACTATGTGACACAAAAGAGATATTATAAATCATTCAGGAATCCAGATACTTACGATCTTGCCGGAGGCCTGGCCCTTGAGGGCCACTCTTCGTCGCCAACATTGGCGTTGGCGGAGCTGTCTGGGGGAAGGGTCCTTCCCCTCTTGGACCCTTCGGCCTCCCCCGTTGGGGAAGCCTTCCTTTTCCTCTCTCCCCCCTCCGGGGGAGAGTCCTCTTTCTCCTCCTCGTCTTCGGGGGAGGAGTCCGCCTCGGAGCCATCGGACGATGAGTCTGATATCACCTGGCGCCGGGAACTTCTTCGAGTTCCCGTGGCCTTCTTCTTGGCCTTCTTCCCCGGCACCACATAAAGTGCTGGGACTAGCAGCCCCGTTAAATGGGCGTCCGCTGGGTCTTCGGGAAGGGGAGCCGGACAGTCTACCTGTCCGGACGTCCTCTGCCAGTCCTGTCAAAGGCATTGGGAGTTTTAGATCCCACATAGAATTAAACTATGAAAGAAAATAAGTGTCCCATAGAGGATAACAAAGCTTACCTCGCCGGCCGGGTGCTTGGTGCTGAATCCGCGGTCTTCCGTCGCGGACGTGGGGGCTTCTCCGCCCTTGAACAGCACCCTCTAGGCAGCTTCGTACGTCGTGTCGAAGAGCCCGCTCAGGGTCCGGTGCTGTGCCGGATCGAACTCCCACAAATTGAAGGCCCGCTGTTGGCAGGGGAGAATCCGGCGGACGAGCATGACCTGGATCACATTGACAAGCCTAAGCTTCTTGTTCACCAAGGTCTAGAGACAGGACTGGAGTCCTGTCAGCTCCTCCGAACTGCCCCATAGCAAGCCCTTCTCTTTCCAGGAGGTGAGCTGCATAGGGATACCAGATCTGAACTCGGGGGCCGCTGCCCATTTAGGGTCACACGGCTCGGTGATGTAGAACCACCCCGATTGCCACCCCTTGAGGGACTCCACGAAGGCCCCCTCGAGCCAGGTGACGTTGGGTATTTTGCCCACCATGGCGCCTCCGCACTCCGCTTGGACGCCCTTCACTACCTTCGGCTTGACATTGAAGGTCTTGAGCCACAAGCCGAAGTGGGGCCGGATGCAGAGGAAGGCCTCGCACACGACGATAAATGCCGAGATGTTGAGGATGAAGTTTGGCGCCAGATCGTGGAAGTCCAGGCCGTAGTAATACATGAGCCCCCGGACGAAGGGATGAAGTGGGAAGCCCAGTCCGCGGAGGAAGTGGGGAATGAATACGACCCTCTCATGGGGCCTGGGGGTGTGGATGAGCTGCCCCTCGTCGGGCAGCCGGTGCGCGATATCGTTGGAAAGGTATCCGGCGCCGCGCAGCTTTTTGATGTGCTCCTCCGTAACGGAGGAGGCCAACCACTTGCCTCCCGCTCCGGACATGACTGGAGAAGATCGAGACGAGATGTGCGGACTCGGGCGCTGGAGCTCGAGTGCGCGGAGATGGATAAGCAAAGGAGGAAGAAGGCATAGGTAAAAGGTGGATCCTTATCCCCTTATATGTGGGCGGACGAAAACTATGCGTCCCCACCGGCCTGGTAAAACTCGCTTATCTCCCAAGCGCCACCATCAATGGCGCGGTTGGGTTACCCACGTCCGTATTGATGGGAATCCCGGAATAAATGGAACACGATCTTTGCTTCGACAAGACGTGCCAAGGAAACCGCTTCGCTAAACGCGCTGAGGTGGTATAATAAAAACGATTCAAGTAAAGGCTTGGTGGTGGTATGACGTCATGCCACAAAATACGTCAGCAGATTGGACTTGTGTACATGTTATTCTCTCTACGGTGGAATGTGGAATTTATTTTGCAGAGCCGGACACTATCCTGGTGTTCACAATCTTCTATGAATTATTCGGAGGAGGAACCCGCCTTGCAATGCCGAACAATATGCGCGCCGCACTCATCGTCATTGAAGCCTGGTTCAGGGGCTACTGAGGGAGTCCTGGACTAGGGGGTGTTCGGATAGCCGGACTATTGTCATCGGCTGGACTCCAAGACTATGAAGATACAAGATTGAAGACTTCGTCCCATGTCCGGATGGGACTTTCCTTGGCGTGGAAGGCAAGCTTGGCGATACAGATATGTAGATCTCCTACCATTGTAACCGACTCTGTGTAACCCTAGCCCTCTCCGGTGTCTATATAAACCGGAGGGTTTTAGTCCGTAGGACACACAACCATTACAACAATCATACCATAGGCTAGCTTCTAGGGTTTAGCCTCCTTGATCTCGTGGTAGATCCACTCTTGTACTACCCATATCATCAATATCAATCAAGCAGGAGTAGGGTTTTACCTCCATCGAGAGGGCCCGAACCTGGGTAAAAACATCATGTCCCTTGTCTCCTGTTACCATCCGCCTAGACGCACAGTTCGGGACCCCCTACCCGAGATCCGCCGGTTTTGACACCGACACGAGGCCTTTGGGCAATGGTGCTTTCAGCGGCTTCAATGGGCGCTCTGTGAGGCAGACGAGTGTTACCAGCCAGTGGATAGATTCTTGTTGCTGCTTGAACACCTTCAATAGGCTGAGTGAAGCTTTGGTGCTCAATGTTCTGAAGACAAAGCGGCGTCTTGGCAGGGTCAGAATATATAGCATCAACTGACATATCAACCTCTGGCAGAAAGATTATATGATTGCGAGCAGAGGGCTGATAATTGACAGATGAGTGTCGCTTGATGAGGCGCATGACCCATGGAGCATAAAACTTCAGACCAAATAGGTCAGAGCCGGAAGCAGCAAGTTGTCTGATGAAGAAGTCCTGAGTGTTGAAGCTGATGCCATTTAGAATGTAGAAGAACAAGGTCTTCATTGCTCCTTCAAGCTTGGCCGCTGATGAATGTCCCTTGACTGGCCATAGAGTTCGCCTGATGATATGATATATGGTGCGAGGCAGATACTCAAGGTCTTCAACAAAGAAATGTGTGGGATACTCAGCGTCCGATGGCAAAGGCTTCATCATGCTCAGCATCTGGCTCATATTGGGTTCTGGCTTGTGAAAGATGCTCTCCACAGCATTTCGGTGTAGCTGACAGTCAGGCTCATACAGTTCTCCAGGAGTGGCTAGCCCAGTAAGCTCGATGATATCCATAGCTTTGGCTTCATGATGAACATTTCCAGTCATCCACTCGAGAACCCAAGTCTTGATGTCTCTGTAGTAGCCGCGAATGTGCAGAGTGGCATAGAATTGAAGCAATAGCTCTTCATTCCAATGTTCTTTGTCTGTCACAAAGTGGAGCAGACCAGCGTCACGAAAGCAATCTAGTGCTTCTTCTAAGCATGGCAGTCCAGCAATAGCTTCAGTGTCAAGACGCATATGAGGGAAAATGCGCTCTTGATCATATAGCACGCATGAGTAATAGCTTCTTTGGTGATAGCTCCAGAACCGATCGGATGAAATCCTTGGCTTGGAGTAGGGGTTCTTGGCGCTATGAAAGAAGGTATTGTGGCTTTTGAAGCCATTAGCATTGAATGACCCGGGGGAGTTGGCAGTACCTGGAAACCTTGGCAACCGTGGCTTTGGCTTCTGGACTTGAGGCCTATGCTCAACATGATAGTCAAATTGCGGTCCTGAGGCAGCAGGCGGAGGCACCAGAATAGGCCATCGGACAGTGGTAAGCTGACCGTGATTGTATGCTTGCTCAATAGTGTGAGGCCTTGGTGGCGGAACAGGAGCAGGGGCAACATCATAGGATTCAGGCTGCACAACAGGTGCTTCAGGAGCAGTTGTCATATTGGCTTCAGGTGCAGCATCCTCATGGGCTTCAGGTGCGACATCCTCATTGGTTTCAGGTGCGGCAACCTCATTGGTTTCAGGTTCTGTGCCCAAACTTGCTTCAGGCACACTAGATGGTGCAGGCTCCACATTAGCGTCAGCCATGACTACGTCACTGGCTTCATTGGCATTGGTGGTGGCAGCCTCAACATTGTCAACCTCCTCTTGACGAGCAGGAGGGTCGGGCACAGGCACGTTCAGATCATGAACTGCTTCTTCTTCAATTGCTGGGGGAGTAGGTACACGAACTTCTTCTTCATTTTCTTCGGCTGATGCAGCCGGAATGTCTTCAGCAGCATGTGCTTCAGACTCAGAGACATTCACAGTTGGAGCAGGTTCAGAAAATACTTGCCGTGCAACGGGTGAACATTGCACTTCTCCTTCTGGAACGCTCGACAGAGGGACTTCAGGCCTTTGTCCTCTGCGAAGCCTGCGAAGTGCTGGCTTCAAGTTAGGAGATGGAGTTGGCTGAGCCTGAAAGGCTTCATCCTCTTCTTGCACAGGGGGTGTAGCTTGTTGTTGTTGTTTGGGTGTACTGGGGGAGTCTTGTTGTTGTTGTGGGTGATCAGCCCACGAAGCATCCTGAGCAATTGGCGTCAATGGACGACCAATGCTGATGAGTTTGCTGTTCGTATGAACAGGCGATGATACCACTTGATGTTCGATCTGAGGAAGAACTTCATCATCATTTACATTGTCATTTTGACCAATGTCTTCAGCAGCGGTGTGTTCAGCTGCTGGTATATCTTCAGCCTCATGAGCCTCTATGGTAGTAGGCTCATGGACAACCATTCTTCGTTCTTGATGAACTGACACAGGGCGAACCGTGGAAATGGGTTCAACGACTAAGGGCTCTGTGGAAGCAGCCCTAGTCTTCTTGGTCTTGTGCTTCTTCTTGGAGGGAGCGGCATCAGAGGCTTCAGTATGCTTTCTCTTTCTGGCGTCAGCCTCGGCAGCCCTCGTCTTCTTCTATTCTGAAGCGGTTGTGGTGACCTTTGGCTTCAAGCCAGTCATGCTGCTTGGGAAGATAATGCGAGGGGCTTCTTGGCTTGAAGGGTCAGGCTGTTCAACAGGGTGCTTCTTCTTCCTCTTTGCAGCCATCCTGGGGTCAATGCCAGGACGGCCAAGTGATTTGCGCTTCTCAGCCTCATTGTAGGCAAGCACACACTTATCAGCCAAAATCTTCATGCGCTCTCGAGAGCCCTGAGCTTCTTCACGCTTCTTCAGAAAAGCTTCTTTAAGCTCATGGAGCATGACTTTGAAGTTGCAAACGTCTTGAACACTTAGCTTGGCCACATGCTTCTTGAATTGAGCCTTCTCAAAATCAATCTTGTTTTTGAGCTCAACGATGCGCTGAGCGAGAGCTAGCTCAGAAGCAATGGCGCCATTGAAGGCGACACTGAGGCCAATGGGAAGTTGTAAGTCTTCAAAGCTGATGTTGGGGGTGTCGAACCACTCATCAATGAAATTGTGAATGATGGCCACATCAAAAAGAGGCAAGTTGCTGAAGATTTCAGCTTCTTCCTTGCTCTTTATCAGCTGCTCAAGAGCATCATCATCAAGATCTTCATCACTTGAGAGATAAATGGGTTCTTCACGTAGAATGGCAGCAGGAGTCAAGGCTCTTTGATTAGATGGTCTAACAAGTTGCTTCTTCTTCTCCGTTCTCTTGGAGACACGAGATTGATCTCCGGACTGCACACTGGCTTCAGGAGGTGCAGTGGCCAGTGGCTTCGCACACAAAGTCTTCGGAGGTGCAGCTGAGGTTGAAGCCTTTGACTTCTTTTGCTTCTGCGGCTTTGGAGGAGGAGCAGGGGCTTCATTAGAGTCAGCACCATTGTCAGAATGATCTACTCTGGCGCCTTGGACCATGATGTAAGTGATGAGGCCGTCAAGGTTGGCGTAGGGGCCAATGACATTGGGATTAGCTTCACGGGAGCCGTCAGCACGGGGAGCAGAGGGACCTGGGTTGAAGTCCAAACCCAAGGACTTCTTGTTCTTCTTGGCCGAAGCCACATCAAACTGATAGTTGCGCTTGAAGAGCGAATCGTCACGACACCAGAGTAGTGAAGTGGGATCTGCGTTCGCAGGCTGTGGCCCACAGACCATGCATGGATAGAAGCCTTGTTCAATGGCTTCAGTTCGGCTCTTGGGTTGAAGGCCTCGATAGAGGATATCACCCCAAGGTCTCTTGATGGCATGCTTCTCTGCATATTCCTTTGTCACAAACTTGTACTTGAACCACTCCTCAGCCCAATAGCGTCGAATTCATTGGATTCGCGTCTTCCTCTGATGATAATTCTCTTCAGGATCTGTCTTGTACAGTTCTGCTAAATCATCAGGCAGATCTTTAGATGTTCCTTCTCTGCGCTGTCTGCCACCCTTCCTTGCTGATTTTTCTGCAACCATGAACTTCAAGCTGAATGGCTTCAATATGTTCAAAGGCTTCAGAGATTTGCGCTTGCTGGTCAAGCAGGAACTGGCTTCAGGAGAATTTATATGATGCTGTAAGTATTCTGCAAAGGAATGCAGACTATGAGAACCAAGGGATTCTCCCACGGACATGTACCTGTGACAGCATTAGAGATGCGAGGGAAGGGGAAGAGGTCATATGCATTCTCAGAAGATTTTGAAGATAAATCAGTTTGAAGACATTGACCTCATGATGCGAAGACATTCACTTATATAGGTGAGTTGGTTCCAGATTTGTACCAATCCGTGAATAAGTACAAGTGAGGAATCAAACTAGACAAGAAATCTAAGTGAATCGACTAAGAAGTATGAGATGCAGATGGAATAGATCTAGCTTGAATGGACAGAAACTACTTTCGGTAAATAGGATGAATCTTGAAGATAAAAAAGGTGGTAAAAATAGAGTTATAATTACCGCACGAAGAACTGCTAGATGGGAAGAATAGGAGACTGAGCAGTTCAGCCCACCGTGCCCTAACTTGGCGACGGAGGACACCTACAGCGACGGCGGAGAGGACGATGTCCGCGGCCGACGTGAGGACGGCGTCGAAGAAGTCGCGGCAGCTAAGCGCTTCTTCGCCGGCGTTGTCGCGAGCTAGCGATGGCGCTAGGGTTTTGACGGAGGTGGAGAGGTGGAAGAAGTATTTCTTTGCCGCAGGGGACAGGTATTTATAAGTAGGTGAGAGACACAGCGCAATTATGCTAGTGCCCCTGGCGGTTCATATCTGAGGGGTACGTGGCAAGCATGCAACACACCCAGGGTTGTCCCACGTTCCCACGCCCGCCAGGCATGTCGGAGAGTTGTTCCGGCTTCTCCGGATTTCAAAAGTAAAGATAAGCCTTTAAAAACAGATTTAATGTTTGTCTCTTTGCCTTCTGCTGACTAGGACGCAGAGAAGACATTCGACAGTTTCAGTAGAATGCATATGATTTGGACAGATAGAGTTTGAGATAGGAAGCATAGAGAGGTTAGGGTCCGATCACATTCACTTAGTTCAAAAGATCCAATTTTGAAGACATAGCTATAAGTGAATGCTGTAGAGGACAGAACACTAGTATATATATCAGAAGGCAATCAAATCATTATAGTGCAGAAAGTCATGAAGACAAATTGAAACTGAAGACAAACCAAATGCAAAGTCATTGCAATATAATGCCATGAGTGAAACACTTCAAACATAGAAAGTTGGTGGTGGCGTAACCCACCGTATAGGAAGTATTAGACCCAGACACGACGCACAATTATCGTGGCGCTCCGAAGTCGAATTCCATGTTAATGTATTCACACTCAGAGTGTAAATCTTCATTGATTGAAGATATACATTACTTTGTGTGTTGCACATCTAATTCATCAACATGCATAAGTGTTAGGATGTGTGCCTGATCACAGGACATTAGAGGATTCTAAGATATTTAGCTCACACCGTAACTTGCAGAACCTTTTCTCATCCAAGGGCTTTGTGAATATATCTGCTAGTTGCTCTTCAGTGTTGACGTGAATGATATCGATATCTTTCTTCATAACATGATCTCTGAGAAAGTGATGATGAATTTCAGCGTGCTTTGTCTTCGAGTGTTGGACTGGATTGTTGGCTATTTTGATGGCACTCTCGTTGTCGCAGAAGAGAGGTACTTGATTCAGGTTGATGCCATAATCCTTGAGAGTTTGCTTCATCCATAGAAGCTGAGCACAACAGGATCCAGCAGCAATGTATTCAGATTTAGCAGTTGAGCGTGATACACAGTTCTGCTTCTTCGAAGACCAACAGACCAGTGATCGACCAAGAAAATGACATGTGCCTAATGTAGACTTGCGATCCACCTTGTCACCAGCATAATCAGCATCCGAGAATCCAACCAAATCAAATTTTGAGCCCTTGGGATACCATAATCCGAGTGTTGGGGTGTAAGCCAAATATCGAAGAATTCGCTTCACAGCTAAGTGATGCGATTCCTTTGGTGCCGCTTGGAATCGAGCACACATGCAAACACTAAGCATAATATCTGGCCTAGATGCACATAAATAAAGCAAAGAACCAATCATGGAGCGGTATACCTTTTGGTCGAACTCTTTACCATTGTCGTCGGGACCAAGATGGTGTTTGGCTAGCATTGGCGTCGTGTAGCCTTTGCAGTCTTCCATTCCAAACTTCTTCAGACAGTCTTTGAGGTATTTCTCTTGTGATATGAAGATGCCATTCCTTTGCTGACAAATTTGAAGACCAAGGAAGAACTTCAGCTCACCCATCATGGACATTTGATATTGCTCTTGCATCATGTACCCAAACTCATCACTGTACTTCTGGTTGGTGCACCCGAAGATAATGTCATCCACATATATTTGGCACACAAACAGTTCACCATCATATGTCTTCGTGAAGAGAGTGGGATCGAGGGATCCAAGTTTGAAGCCTTTGCTCTTCAGGAAGTCTTTGATTGTATCATACCAGGCACGAGGAGCTTGTTTGAGGCCATACAGTGCTTTGTTTAGCCTGTACACCATATCAGGATGTTTTGGATCTTCAAAGCCAGGTGGTTGTGCGACATATACTTCTTCTTCAATCTTGCCATTGAGAAATGCACTCTTTACATCCATTTGGTATAGCAAGATATTGTGATGATTAGCGTAGGCTAGTAGTATGCGAATAGCTTCAAGTCTAGCAACAGGAGCAAATGTTTCATCGAAGTCAATTCCTTCAACTTGAGTGTATCCTTGAGCCACAAGACGTGCTTTGTTTATGACAACTTGACCATGCTCATCTTGCTTGTTTCGATATATCCATTTTGTTCCAATAATGTTATGCTTGTGAGGATCAGGTCGCTTGACAAGTTCCCAAACATTATTCAGTTTGAACTATTGAATTAAGTTCTTCTTGCATGGCTTGAATCCATTCTGGTTCCATAAAAGCTTCAGCAACTTTCTTGGGTTCTGATATTGACACAAATGAAAAGTGCCCACAGAAGTTTGCTAGCTGTGTTGCTCTTGATCGAGTGAGCGGACCAGGTGCATTGATGCTGTCAATTATCTTCTCTATTTGAACTTCATTTGCAACACAAGAATGAACAGGACAAAGATTTTGCTCTGGCTGATCATTGTCATCATTGGGAGGATTGTCTTTAGGTTGATTTGGTGCAGAGATGATAAGTTCCTCTTTAGGCTGTGCTTCAGAGGGCATGATTTCACCAGTTCCCATCAGCTTGATTGCCTCGTTTGAAGGAGCTTCATCCAGTGTACTTGGCAGAATCTCTCTCTGTGAACCATTGGTTTCATCAAATTTCACATCCACAGTTTCAACAATTTTGTAGAGATAAAGGTTGAAGACTCTGTAGGAGTGTGAATCCTTTCCATAGCCAAGCATGAAGGATTCGTGAGCCTTAGGTGCAAATTTTGACTTGTGATGGGGATCCTTTATCCAGCATCTTGCTCCAAATACTCTGAAGTAACTGACGTTTGGCTTCTTGCCAGTAAGCAGCTCATATGATGTTTTGTTCAGAAGCTTATGGATGTATACACGGTTGATGATGTGACATGCTGTATCAATAGCTTCAGGCCAAAACTTTCTTGGTGTCTTGTACTCATCTAGCATTGTTCGAGCCATCTCAATGAGGGTTCTGTTTTTGCGCTCAACAATGCCGTTTTGCTTAGGTGTGTATGGAGCAGAGAACTCATGAGTGATTCCCATTGTATCCAGATACAAATCAAGTCCAGTGTTATTGAATTCAGTGCCATTGTCACTTATGATGTGCTTGATCTTCACACCATAGTTGTTCATAGCTCGATTTGCAAAGCGCCTGAAGACATCTTGCACTTCAGTCTTGTACAGAATTATATGAACCCATGTGTATCTTGAGTAGTCATCAACAATGACGAAGCCATAGAGACAGGCAGTTGTTGTGAGGGTGGAGTAGTGCGTGGGTCCAAATAAGTCCATGTGTAACAGCTCGAAGGGTTGAGATGTTGTCATGATTGTCTTCGATGGGTGCTTTGCCCTTGTCATCTTTCCAGCTTCATAGGCACCACACAGATGATCCTTCTTGAACTTGACATCCTCGATGCCAATGACATGCTTCTTTTTGATGAGTGAGTGTAAGTTCCTCATGCCAGCATGTCCCAGCCTTCGATGCCAGAGCCAGCATTCTGAAGCTTTTGTGAGAAGACATACGGCAAGCTGTGGACCTGCTGAGAAATCTACCATGTATAGATCATCTTTTCGATACCCTTCAAAGACTAGAGATTTGTCAGATTCCATAAGTACAAGGCAACGATATTTGCCAAATGTCACAATCATGTTCAAGTCACAAAGCATTGAGACAGACATTAAGTTGAAACCAAGGGATTCAACAAGCATCACTTTATCCATGTGTTGATCCTTTGAGATTGCAACTCTACCTAGACCCAATACCTTGCTTTTACCAGTGTCAGCAAATGTAATGTGACTTTTGTCGGATGGACGTAAGGTTGAGTCCATGAGAAGACTTCGATCACCGGTCATATGATTTGTGCATCCATTGTCCATAATCCATTCTGAAGCTTTTGGTGATGTACCCTATAGTGCAGTTAGGAGGATAGGCTTCACAAGAGTGTTGTGAAGCATAAGCATTTGACACATATAGGGACAACCACAACTTATAACAAAGTTAGGACATGGTATGACTGATAAGAAATTCAGATGTGAAGCATATAGAATGACATTTGATCGTGCGTCCTCAGTGAATTTTAGGTCCCCGGCAATAGTATTGGACGCCATTGATTGCTGGCTGGAGACCGTTTTCTGCAAAAGAGAGTCAGTTCTTCTTTGCCACCCACATCTTCAGTGGGGGCTTAGAAGCAATGAGTCTAAGTGCAGCATTTGAGAATTTTGGCTTTGAAGCCCTAGCAAATAGCCTTGCAGGAGATGAATGATACTCATATGAATAAGCAGAAAAGTTCTTAGTCCTATGAACATAGCGGTTCGAAGATACACGCTCATATTCATAAGTCTGAGCATGATTTCCCTGCAAAACATTGGCATTAGGGTGACTCACGTGAGTCCTGTATCTGTATGAAGCCTTTGGGCCACATGAAGCTATTGGTCTGGGGTTTGTCTTCTTCCTTGGTGGTGTCATGACGACATTCACAGGAAGATTCTCAATGTACTGCTTAGGTACCCAGATCTTCTTCATAGGTGGTCCATTCCTGCAGTTAGTACCAATGTACCTGGCAAACACTTCACCACTCTGATTTTTGAACAGCTTATAGTTTGCATCAAAGGATTCATCAATGATAATAGGATTAGCACAGGTAAAGCCAGATAAGGTAGATGGATCTACTGAAGGTTCCTTTGCAGCAACCCATGTGGTTTTGGGGTACTGCTCAGGCGTCCAGTACGAGCCATCAACATTCATTTTCCTTTCGAACCCAACACCCTCTTTCCTAGGGTTTCGGTTCAGAATCTGCTTTTTGAGAACATCGCAGAGAGTCTGATGTTCCTTCAAACTTTTGTACATCCCTGTTTCAAGCAATGTCTTCAACATAGCATTATCATTAGCAACAGTAGTGGTATCCTCCGCAGAGGGGTTAGTGACCACATCAGTAGGTGAAGACAATGAAACAGTAGCAGCAGTGGAACATTCAGCAACAGATGTAGCACTATCATGCTCAATGCATTTTAGAAATGGTGGTTCAAATCTTTCCTGAGCGGAGCTGATCTGTTGAGCGCGAAGTGACTCATTCACCTTTTGAAGATCTTCATGAGCCGCTCTCAATTTTTCAAGCTCTTGTTTCCTTTGAAGATAGTCATAGGAGAGCCTTTCATAAGTAGTTGAGAGCGATCCATGACGACCTTCAAGTTCTTGGTACTTAGCATGAAGATTTTTTATGTCATCAACTAAGGACTGTGAACGTGTCATTTCAGCGTCCAACAGGTCATCGATTTTGTCTAATAGTTTTTGAGTATGTTCCATAGCCTTTTGTTGTTCAGTTGCAATTTTAGCAAGTGTTTTGTAGCTGGGTTTGGATTCACAATCAGAGTCATCTTCACTTGAAGTTTGAAAGTAAGCATCGCGTGATTTTACCTTGGCACCATGTGCCATGAAGCAGTAGGTGGGAGTAGGATCGTCTTCATCATTAGCTTCAGCGTTGGTGTGGAAGTCATTGTCTTCAGTGTTGAAGATGGACTTGGCAACATAGGCAGTGGCTAGAGCCAGACTTGCAACGCCAGGGTCAGACTCCTCTCCAGACTCCACCTCCGCCTCCTCCGAAGCAGACTCCTCCTCTGAATCCATTTCCTTGCCAACAAAAGCACGAGCCTTGCCAGATGAGCTCTTCTTGTATGATGAAGACTTGGAAGAAGACTTTGAGGATTTCTTCTTCTTCTTGTCATCAGAATCATATTCCTTGCTTTTCTTCTTCTTCTTCTCATTGTCCCACTGTGGACACTCAGATATGTAGTGACCAGGTTTCTTGCACTTGTGGCAGGTTCTCTTCTTGTGATCATGTGTGGAAGCTTCATCATTTCTTGAGCTAGATCGTGAAGACTTTCTGAAGCCTTTCTTCTTTGTGAATTTCTGGAACTTCTTCACAAGCATAGCAAGTTCCCTTACAATGTCTTCAGGATCTTCAGAACTGCAGTCAGATTCTTCTTCAGATGAGGAAACAACTTTTGCCTTCAAAGCACGAGTTCGGCCATAGCTTGGACCATAGATATCTCTTTTCTCAGATAGCTGGAACTCATGTGTGTTGAGCCTCTCAGGTATATCAGACGGATCGAGTGTCTTGAAGTCAGGACGTTCTTGTATCATGAGGGCAAGGGTGTCAAAGGAGCTGTCAAGTGATCTCAGCAGTGTCTTGACAATTTCATGCTTGGTAATCTCAGTTGCGCCAAGAGCTTGAAGTTCATTTGTGATATCAGTGAGGCGATCAAACGTAAGCTGGACATTCTCATTGTCGTTTCTCTTGAAGCGGTTGAAGAGGTTGCGAAGAACACTGATTCTTTGATCTCTCTGGGTTGAGACGCCTTCGTTGACCTTGGATAGCCAGTCCCAGACTAGCTTCGACGTTTCCAGAGCACTCACACGGCCATACTGTCCTTTGGTCAGATGACCACATATGATGTTCTTTGCAGTGAGTCCAGTTGAATGAACTTCTTGACATCAGTGGGGGTGACACCTTCACCAGTTTTGGGAACGCCATTCTTGACGACATACCAGAGGTCGGCATCAATGGCTTCAAGATGCATGCGCATCCTGTTCTTCCAATAGGGATATTCAGTTCCATCGAACACGGGGCAAGCAGCGGAGACCTTGATTATCCCTGCAGTCGACATAGCTGAAACTCCAGGTGGTTAAACTGAATCACACAGAACAAGGGAGTACCAGGCTCTGATACCAATTGAAAGTGCTAGTATCGACTAGAGGGGGGGGGTGAATAGGCGATTTTTATGAAAGTCTTCAAAACTTGGAAGTTTCGAAGACAAACAACAGAAACAACCTAATTGATATGCAGCGGAAGATAAACTACCCTAAACAAACCATAGTAAAGTATGTAATGATATGGAAGTACAGGACTAATAGTAGTTAGGTAGTAAGGATCAAGATGGAAGATAGTGTGAAGCCAATCAACAATAGTAGTCAAACAATGAAGTCAAACAGATACACAGATAAGCAATGACTTCATGAAAACAAACTTAAGTAAGGTTGGAAGGGATAGAACCAGTTGCTTGTTGAAGACACAGGATTTGTTGGACCAGTTCCAGTTGCTGTGACAACTGTACGTCTGGTTAGGGAGGCTGAGATTTAACTCAGAAGACCGTGTCTTCACCTTATTCCCCTTGAGCTAAGGACACCCAGTCCTCGCCCAATCACTCTGGTAAGTCTTCAAGGGAGACTTCCAAACCTTCACAGACTTCGTTCACCGGCAATCCACAATGACTCTTGGATGCTCAGAACGCGACGCCTAACCGGCTGGAGGATTCACAATCCTCAAGTGTAATAAGTCTTCAGGTCACACAGACAGAAAGACTTCAGTGATGCCTAACACTCTTTGGCTCTGGGTGTTTGGGCTTTGTCCTCGCAAGGATTTCTCTCTCTCAAATGCTTCGAGGTGGGTTGCTCTCAAACGACAAAAGCCGTGCACAAACTCTGAGCAGCCACCAATTTATGGTGTAGGGGGTGGGCTATTTATAGCCACTAGGCAACCCGACCTGATTTGTCCAAAATGACCCTGGGTCACTAAGGAACTGACACGTGTTCCAACAGTCAGATTTCAAACACACGCGGCAACTTTACTTGGGCTACAAGCAAGGCTGACTCATCCAGCTCTGGATAAGATTTGCTCTCATTGTCTTCGCTCAAAGACATATGATTTGAGTTGAGCATCACTTCAGTCACTCTGACTTAGTTCACTTGGACCCCATTAATAGTACGGTGGTTCCTATGACTCAACAAAGAAGAAAAGGAAACAACGAAACCACACAGTCTTCGCGCTCCAAGGTCTTCACACAATGTCTTCTCATGTCATAGTCTTCAATATGAATATCTTCTCATACCACCATTGTCTTCAATGTCTTCATACATTTTTAGGGGTCATCTCCGGTAGGTAAACCGAATCAATGAGGGACACTACCTGCGTTATCCTGCAATTCTCACAAACGCATCAGTCCCTCAACCAACTTTGTCGTCAATACTCCAAAACCAACTAGGGGTGGCACTAGATGCACTTACAGAAGGCCACGGGAACCCGCAGGAGTTCCCAGCGTCAGGTGGTATCGGACTCATCGTCCGATGACTCCGAGGCGGACTCCTCCCACGAAGACGAGGAGGAGAAGAAAGAGGCCTCTCCCCCAGCGGGGGAAGAGAAGAAGAGGAAGGCCTCCCCAACGAGGGAGGCCGAAGGGTCCAAGAAGGGAAGGACCCTTCCCCCGGACTGCTCCGCCAACGTTGGCGATGGCAACGAGGAGTGGCCCTCAAGGGCCAAGCCCCTAGCGAGATCGTAAGTATCCGGACTCCTAGATAATTTATAATTTTTCTTTTTACCACACGGTGTCTTTCTAATGCCGCATACAACCTGTAGTCCGGCCAAGGACGATCTTCCCGCTTTGTCGAGCGGGTCCTTGGGCACGTCGGATATGGATTCTCTTCCGACCGCCTCCACCCCTCGTGACGCTGACGACGTCGAGGTGGGATCCCAGGAAGGGACCCGCCAGGAGGAGAAGGCCCCGGAGGTGCCGCAGGGCAACCTCCCAGACTTTGCACTGGACTCCGCACCGGAACCTGCAGTGGCTCCGGAGTCCGGCAAGCGACCCCTTCATAAGAAGGGCAAGACTGCGACACCGGTGGCCTCCGTCCAACCGGAGGCGCCAGATAACTTGCTGGAGGCGCTCAACGGCACTTCCATCAAAGAAGAACACCAACTGTCATGAGTGCGGTGATTCAGAAGGTTCAGCTCGCCAAGAGCAGGCTGACCGAAGCCTGCAGCAGCCTTCTAACAGGCTTTGAGGTAAGAGTTTTAAGATGTGTAATATAATACCGCATAGACAGTAGCCCCTGATGCTCGGTTCGGTGTTCGGAATGAAAAGCCGGACTGAGGATCTAAAAAGATATACGCAGGAGTTCTAAAAAATATGTCAATATGGGATTGCAGGCTGCGCTGCTGACCTCTGCCGCACTGACTGCGGAGGTCAATGCTTTGAAGCAGAGCCTCGAGCGGTCCGAGGGCGAGCTCAGTCGTGCCAAGAAGCAGCTCGAGGACAAGGAAGGTGAGTAACACCGTATTAAATTTGTACCTTACAGAAAAGGATTTGGTTGCAAGAGAAATAACAAGGATAACGTGGGTACTCTAGGGGCCACGAACGAGGTGGCGACCCTGAAGGAGGCGGTGTCCGCGGCCGAACGCAATGCGGCCGCGGAGCGAGCCGAGCGAGAGAAGCAGGAGGCGCGGGTGGCGGAGGTGCAGCAAGAGCTCCAGGCTCTCATGGAAAAACATGAGAGTTTGGAGCGCGACTAAAGACTCGAGAGTCCGAGCTTGCATCGGCTCTTGAGAATGCCAAAGCCGCTAAGGCCGAAGCCCACAAGGCCCTCCAGGAAATCGAGGCGTTGAATAAGATAGCGGTGGGTAAGGCATTTTTCATGCAAAGCAAGCATGTGAATGTGAATTACCTATTACTTACCCGAATTCAGAGCTCTCCAGGAGCGTTCGCAGATTTGCCCCGCAGTGTGTCCGATGCTGCCGCTTTCTACCGGGCGGAGGAGGGGAGCTCGACGGAGAAGGTCTTCTGGTCTCAGTATGCTGAGGCCGGACATCCGGTGCCCCTTAGCGACCAGCTGAAGCAGCTGGTCGAGCTCCACAAGGTGGCCGAACAGGCCATGAAGGGCCTCGTAGTTCGGTTGTGGCCCAAGGAGGCCATGCCTAGGAGCTACTTCGGCCTGGTGCGGCGGCTGGTGGACGCGTGTCCCTGGGTTGAAGTCGTCAAGCACTCTGCCTTCATTGAAGGTACCCGTGGGGCCCTTGCCCGTGCAAAGGTGCACTGGGGCAGGATGGACGCTGAGAAGCTTGTGATGGACGCGCCACCGGCGGGCAAGGAGTATCGCACGCCCGAAATGTATTATAAGAGTGTCCTGAAGGGTGCCCGCATGATTGCGGGTGAGTTCTCCAAAGATGTAATATTTGAGTAGACTCGCATTTTGTTATCATGTGCGCTGAAAACTTTGTTCATATGTGCTAAGCAACGCTTGTTAATTTAAAATATTACCTTCTGTGCGGCCGTTTATCAAATCTGAGAGATGGCAAGTCATCGGCTTCAGCCCTCTATGCCACAAGTGCTGGGGTGTTCGGGATAAACTTGAGCGCTCTTGTTCCCATTATTGGGTCCATCTAGGGAGGCGTTCAACACAACGAACGAGGCAACCGGACTTATAATGCTTGAACACTCTCACTTAGCCATAGAATTCTATAATTTTAAATTTCGGCAAAGCCCCTAGTGTTCGGAAGACTGAGTTCGGGGCGCTATCCACGCCTAGGCCGGACAAAGCCGGTTCCTCGCTCTAAGCGGCATAAGTCTTTAGGGACTCGAAAAAACCTCTCGAACAGCGACCAGCTCTCGCCGTATCATGACGGTCAGTTTTAGCTTTCTCCACTGAGGTGCTCGCCCAGCTCAACCGGGGCGCAATCGCAGTGGTTCTCCAAGTGCTACCTTAGCCGATACAACGGAACGTAAGGTACCAAAACATGGGAGCCGGGCAAACCCAACTATTGACGCAAGACATGATTCGGAGCCGATGCATATAATGCTATAAGTTCGGGGTGCCGCACTTGTGAAAGTGTTCGGACTTATCACACCATAATGTGGGGAACTTAAGCCCCTGGTGTATTTAGCCGTACCAAAGTGTACGGATGCAACATGTCATAAATGAACATATATATAAGAAAGAAATGCAATTAGAAGAAAAAAGTGATGCATTGTTTATTCAAGAAATACTGCCATGAATGCAGAACAATACGAATAGTGCGGTAAGCAAGGGGTAGGACTATTTAACATGTCCCCCTCTAGGGGTAGGCTGCGGAATGGTGTATGAAACGGATTTAATGCTCATAATGGAGACCACCTGAGTGCTCGTCGTAGCCTCTCTCCTTCCCTGGCTGTTGCATCGTGAGTTCGGCAGGTCTACTGCCGGACAGGGCCTCTAGTAAATGGAGTCCTGTGGATCAGAAAAAAGAAAAAGAGTGACACACTTGGGAGCCCCTGGTGCGGTTAAGCCGCATTCTGGGCCTGTGGTGGTCGTGCCCCTCCCCCTATGCCCATGGTATCTCCAGAGCGTAATGATGTACGCGAAGGACCAGTCTTGCAATTTTGCAAGGGCTGGGGTTGGGGCCGCATTGCTACGCATGCTCGGAACGTGCCAGGTGGTCTTGTTGTAGGTTATTCCAGGCGCGTTTGGCCGTGTCCGGTCACTTAACGACCGGACTCGAAAATTGCCTTAAGAGGCTGCTCTGTACTTCTGCCTCGAGAGCCGCTGTGTGTTCCTCCGTTCGAAGGGAGTGTTCAGTGTTTCTGTTGACCATAATGACTCCTCGAGGGCCTGGCATCTTGAGCTTGAGGTATGCGTAGTGCGGCACCGCGTTGAAATTTGCGAACGCGGTTCGTCCGAGCAGAGCATGATAGCCGCTGCGGAACGGGACTATATCGAAGATTAACTCCTCGCTTCGGAAGTTATCCGGGGATCCGAAGACCACTTCCAGTGTAACTGAGCCTGTACAATTGGCCTCTACACCTGGTATGACGCCTTTGAAGGTCGTCTTTGTGGGTTTAATTCTTGAGGGGTCTATGCCCATCTTGCGCACTGTATCCTGATAAAGCAGGTTCAGGCTGCTGCCGCCGTCCATCAGGACTCTAGTGAGGTGAAATCCATCGATGATTGGGTCTAAAACCAATGCGGCGAATCCACCGTGGCGGATACTAGTGGGGTGGTCCCTTCGATCAAAAGTGATCGGGCAGGAGGACCATGGGTTGAACTTCGGGGCGACTGGCTCCATCGCGTATACGTCCCTGAGTGCACGCTTCCGCTCCCTCTTGGGTATGTGAGTTGCGTATATCATGTTCACCGTCCGCACTTGTGGGGGGGAAACCCTTTTGTCCTCTATTGTTCGGCGGTCGGGTCTCTTCCTCGTCATCGCTATGCAGCCCCTTGTCATTGTTTTCGGCAATTAACTTGCCTGCCTGCTTGAATACCCAACAATCCCTGTTGGTGTGATTTGCTGGCTTTTCGGGGGTGCTGTGTATCTGGCACGAGCGGTCGAGTATTCGGTCCAAATTGGACGGACCCGGAGTAGTTCTTTTGAATGGCTTTTTCCGCTGACCGGGTTTGGAGCCTCTGAATCCGGCGTTGACTGCCGTATCCTCAGTGTTATCGCCGTTAACGCGGCATTTGTTTTTGCTGTGACGCGACCTGCCATTGCGGTCCTTGGTATCCGGACTGCCGTAATTTTTGCTGAGGTTGTTACTGCAGGCTAGCCAGCTGTCCTCTCCCGCGCAGAAGCGGGTCATAAGTGATGTGAGGGCTGCCATGGATTTCGGCTTTTCCTGTCCTAGGTGCCGGGCAAGCCACTCATCGCGGATGTTATGTTTGAAGGCTGCGAGGGCCTCTGCATCCGGACAGTCAACGATTTGATTTTTCTTTGTTAAGAACCGTGTCCAGAATTGTCTGGCCGATTCGTCTGGCTGCTGAATTATGTGGCTTAGGTCATCGGTGTCTGGTGGTTGCACATATGTGCCCTGGAAGTTGCCAAGGAATGCGGCTTCCAGGTCTTCCCAACACTCAATTGATTCTGTTGGCAAGCTGTTAAGCCAATGCCGAGCTGGTCCTTTAAGCTTGAGTGGGAGATATTTGATGGCGTGAAGATCGTCGCCGCGGGCCATGTGGATATGAAGGAGATAGTCTTCGATCCAAACCGCGGGGTCTGTTGTGCCATCATAGGATTCAATATTCACGGGTTTAAACCTTTCGGGGATTTGATGATCCATTACTTCATCTGTGAAGCATAGTGGGTGTGCGGCGCCTCTATATTGGGCTATATCATGACGTAGCTCAAGTGAGCTTTGTCTACTGTGTTCGGCCCGGCCGGAGTTGCTGTATCCGGCGCGACGGTCGTCGTCGCGAATCGTGGGGCGCCCACGCGATCCATAGATCGATCTTGATTGTCTTTCCTTATCCTCCAATATGTCTTGCAAGTCCGGCGCATTCCCCCGTGGCTTCGTACTCTTCGAGCTGTGCTGGGGTACGGTTCTAGTGGAGGGCCTAGAGGCCTCTCTGTCACGGCCACGGGGTGTTCGGTCAGCCGTATTGTGCACTGGTGATGTAGGTTTATATGCCTCCTCCTCTAACCGGGGGAGCAACTTGCGTTTGGGGTAGCTTTTGGAGGGGTGTTCGAGTTCATGCTCCTCGGCCGCAAGGACTTCAGTCCATCTGTCGGCTAGCAGATCTTGATCAGCTCTAAGCTGTTGCTGCTTTTTCTTGAGGCTGTTCGCCGTGGCCATAAGCCTGCGTTTAAAACGCTCTTCTTCGACGGCATCCTCAGGCACGACGAATTCGTCGTCGTCGAGGCTTGCCTCGTCTCTAAAGGGAGGCATGTAATTATCATCCTCTACCTCTTCGCCTGCCGCTCTCTCATGAGGGTTGGCTTCTCCGTCCTCCTGTGCTGAATCTTGCTGGAGGGGGTTGTCTTCGGCACTCTCCGAGGTGTTATTATCTCCGGTGCCGGAATCTCCATTCTTGCTGTGGCGGGATTTAGAGCGGCACCGTTGACATCGGCGCTTGGGCTGTTTCTTGGAGGAGTCCTCCTCCGCTGCTTCCTCACCATTCCCATCCTTTGGGATGTCCATCATGTATACGTCATATGACGAGGTGGTCTTCCAGTGCCCCGTAGGCGCTGGTTCTTGGTCATCTCCGGTATCATCGTCCATACCGTTGATGTCTTCGAAGTCGTAGTCTAGCATGTCGGTTAGATCGTCGACAGTGGCTACAAAGTGGGTGGAGGGTGGGCTTTGAATTTCTTCGTCGTCCGCATCCCAACCATCCTGACCGCGATTCGGCCAGGGCTCTCCTGATAACGAGAGATACTTTAGCGAATTCAGGATGTCGCCAAAAGGTGAGTGTTGAAAGATGTCCGCGGCGGTGAACTCCATGATCGGCACCCAATCGGATTCGATTGGAGGGGGCGCGAGAGGTTCGGAGTCCGGAGAAGAGTCCGACACCTCGGAGTCACGAGCCTCACAAGGGACAAAGTCAGTATTCGGCTCCATCGCCATAGAGGTTGCAGCCCCCGAGGCGGTGTCTAGCCACCCGTCCTCGATCTGGGCAGCCGGCTCCGAATTGAGGATCGGAGCGGACTCGTGTGCGGCCTCCAGGGCACTGTCCGGCAGCAGAGCTAAATCATGCCCATCGTGACAGTGCGGCGCGCTCGGCTGTGGCTCGAATCCGTCGAAGATCAAGTCTCCGCGGATGTCAGCCGTGAAGTTCAGGCTTCCAAATCTGACCTGATGGCCAGGGGCGTAGCTTTCAATCTGCTCCAGATGGCCAACCGAATTGGCCCGCAGTGCAAAGCCGCCGAATACGAAGATCTGTCCGGGGAGAAAAGTCTCACCGTGGACCGCGTCGTTGTTGATGATTGAAGGAGCCATCAAGCCTATCAGTGACGACACAGAGGAACTCTCAATGAAAGCACCAATGTCGGTGTCAAAACCGGCGGATCTCGGGTAGGGGGTCCCGAACTGTGCGTCTAGGCGGATGGTAACAGGAGACAAGGGACACGATGTTTTTACCCAGGTTCGGGCCCTCTCGATGGAGGTAAAACCCTACTCCTGCTTGATTGATATTGATGATATGGGTAGTACAAGAGTGGATCTACCACGAGATCAAGGAGGCTAAACCCGAAAAGCTAGCCTATGGTATGATTGTTGTTCGTCCTATGGACTAAAACCCTCCGGTTTATATAGACACCGGAGAGGGCTAGGGTTACACAGAGTCAGTTACAATGGTAGGAGATCTACATATCCGTATCGCCAAGCTTGCCTTCCACGCCAAGGAAAGTCCCATCCGGACACGGGACGAAGTCTTCAATCTTGTATCTTCATAGTCTTGGAGTCCGGCCGATGATGATAGTTCGGCTATCCAGACACCCCCTAGTCCAGGACTCCCTCAGGCACCATCCCAGCTCGCTTGATAAAATACCCCATTGACAAGCTCCATGGTAATATCCGGATCTTCTTTGAGTCCTGGATCTAGGGCCCTTCCGGGGTCCTCTGGCTGCGGGGAGGGGCTGAAGATTCCTTCTACGGCCCTCCTCAGTTCCTGCTCGGAAGCATCAATGCAGGCAATCTTAGCAGAAGAACGCTAAAGTAAGTGGAACAGGGAAAGGAATGACGACTTACCCACTCTGGGGGTTGTACATAGAGAATTTGTCCCGCGGTTTAATGCGAAGGAATTCCTCCTCTTCCCCTTTGTATAAATCGGACAATATCCTTGCCATAGCAGTGGCAGAGTCCGGACCCTTACGGCCGCAGTGGGTGGCGTCGTATTCCCCGTTGAAGTCCCACATGGGCTTCCCTCGATATTGAAGCGGTTGCACTCCCCGCATTATGCATATTGCCATGACCTCGACTATCGTTAGTCCGGATTTGGCTAGTAACTTTATCCTGCTCATCAGGAAGTGTATTTCCCTCGTATCCTCTTCTTGAGGGCCCCGGGGGCGCCAGCTTAGGCGTGCCCTTGGAGGGGCATTACTGAACGTGGGGAGACCTGTCCGGACTGGATCCGGAAGGGGAACGCTATCAATGTAAAGCCACTCTGAAGGCCAGTTTTCTGGTGCCTTCTTAGGAGTGCCGGACAGGTATCCGGTCTCGGCAACGCGCCATACTTCGGCCCCGCCCATTTGACATAGGGATTCTCCCTGGGTGCGGGGGACAAGGTAGAACAGCTTCCTCCATAATCCGAAGTGGGGTTCGCAGCCTAAAAATAGCTCGCAAAGGGAGACGTACCCCGCTATATGCAGAACGGAGGCAGGGGTAAGGTTGTGCAACTGGAGGCCGTAGAACTCCAAGAGCCCGCGAAGAAACGGGTGGATGGGAAACCCAACGCCCCTTAGCAGATGCGGGATGAGGCATATACGCTCCTTTGGAGATGGATTGGGAGATCCCTACGCTTGTTCCCCTCTGTCATAAGTGGCTATTCCGGCTCGGACGGGGACCATGAACGCCGGTGGGAGAAACCCTTGGGTTTGTAACTCTATCAAATGGCTATGAGGAACTGAACACTCTCCTCAATCCCCCGACTTGGAATGAGGAGGGCGAGCAGAAGAGCTGCGCCGGCCGGCCATGTTGGAATGGTTTTTCGCGGAGCGCTCTATTGGATGCTTGCTCAGGGAGGGAGAGTGAGGTTTGGATCTGAGAATCCCCGTCCCTTCAAATAGACGGTCAGCCCAAAGGATCGAGGGTGGCAAATGCAAAAATGCCTCGGCTCCTCGCATTCGCTCGACACGTCGAGATGATTATTATTGAGACACTGAAGCCGAGGAGTGCAACATTGATGGGAAGCCGGACACTATTTGTCGTAACAAATACTTTGGAGTATTCGAAGATGGAACCCGCCTTGCAATGCCGAAGACAAGACTGCGTGCCGGACTCATCGTCATTGAAGCCTGGTTCAGGGGCTACTGAGGGAGTGCTGGATTAGGGGGTATCCGGACAGCCGGACTGTATACATCGTCCGGACTATTGAAGCGTGAAGATACAAGACTCAAGACTTCGGCCCGTGTCTGGATCGAACTCTCCTTTGCGTGGAAGACAAGCTTGGCGGTCCGGATATTGTGTTTCCTTCCTTGCAACCGACTCCATGTAAACCCTAGCCCTCTCCAGTGTCTATATAAACCGGAGAGGTTGGTCCTTAGAAGGCCGATCACAATTACAATCATACCATCATAGGCTAGCTTCTAGGGTTTAGCCTCTACCATCTCGTGGTAGATCAACTCTTGTACTATCCATTTCTTCAATATTAATCAGGCAGGAAGTAGGGTTTTACCTCCATCGAGAGGGCCCGAACCTGGGTAAACATTTGTGTCCCTTGCTTCCTATTACCATCAGCCTTGACACACAGATCGGGACCCCCTACCCGAGATCCGCCGGTTTTGACACCGACAAGGGGGAGGGCTGGCCTAGCTATGGCACGCCCTGGAGGAGTCCTACTCCCACCGGGAGTAGGATTCCCCCCTTCCCTAGTTGGAATAGGAGAGAAGGAAGGGGGAGAGAGGGAGGAAGGAAAGAGAGGGCGCCGCCCCCCTCCTAGTCCAATTTGGACCAAAGGGGGAGGGGGCATGCGGCCTGCCCTGGCCTCCTCTCTCTCTCTCCACTACGGCCCATTAAGGCCCATACAATTACCGGGGGGTTCCGGTAACCTCCCGGTACTCCGGTAAAATCCCGATTTCACCCGGAACCATTCCGATGTCCAAATATAGGCTTCTAATATATTGATCTTTACATCTCGACCATTTAGAGACTCCTCGTCATGTCCGTGATCATATCCGGGACTCCGAACTACCTTTGGTACATCAAAACACAAAAACTCATAATACCGATCGTCACAGAACTTTAAGCGTGCGGACCCTACGGGTTCGAGAACTATGTAGACATGACCGAGACACGTCTTCGGTCAATAACCAATAGCGAAACCTGGATGCTCATATTGGTTCCTACATATTCTATGAAGATCTTTATCGGTCAAACCGCATAACAACATACGCTGTTCCCTTTGTCATCCCGCAACTAACTCATTAGTTGCATTGCTTGCAGGGCTTATAGTGATGTGCATCACCGAGAGGGCCCAGAGATACCTCTCCAACAATCAGAGTGACAAATCCTAATCCCAATCTATGTCAACTCAACAAGTACCATCGGAGACACCTGTAGCGCACCTTTATAATCACCCAGTTATGTTGTGACGTTTGGTAGCACACAAAGTGTTCTTCCGGTAATCGAGAGTTGCATAATCTCATAGTCATAGGAACATGTATAAGTCATGAAGAAAGCAATAGCAGTAAACTAAAATGATCAAGTGCTAAGCTAACGGAATGGGTCAAGTCAATCACAGCATTTTCCCAATGATGTGATCCCATTTATCAAATGATAACCCGTGTCTATGGTTAGGAAACTTAACCATCTTTGATCAACGAGCTAGTCAAGTAGAGGCATACTAGTGACATTCTGTTTGTCTATTTATTCACACATGTATTATGTTTCCGGTTAATACAATTCTAGCATGAATAATAAACATTTTTCATGAAATAAGGAAATAAATAATAACTTTATTATTGCCTCTAGGGCATATTTCCTTCAGTATCCCACTTGCACTAGAGTCAATAATCTAGATTACACAGTAATGATTCTAACACCCATGGAGCCTTGGTGCTGATCATGTTTTGCTCGTGAGAGAGGTTTAGTCAACGGGTCTACAACATACAGATCCGTATGTGTCTTGCAAATCTCTATGTCTCCCACCTGGACTTGATCGCGGATGGAATTGAAGCGTCTCTTGATGTGTTTGGTTCTCTTGTGAATCTGGATTCCTTTGCCAAGGCAATTGCACCAGTATTGTCACAAAAGATTTTCATTGGACCTGATGCACTAGGTATGACAACTAGATCGGATATGAACTCCTTCATTTGCTGCTTCTGAAGCAGCTATGTACTCCGCTTCACACGTAGATCCCGCCACGACACTTTGTTTAGAACTGCTCCAACTGACAGCTCCACCGTTCAATATAAACACGTATCCGGTTTGCGATTTAGAATCGTCCAGATCAGTGTCAAAGCTTGCATCGATGTAACCATTTACGGCAAGCTCTTTGTCACCTTCATAAACGAGAAACATATCCTTAATCCTTTTCAGGTATTTCAGGATGTTGTTGACCGCTGTCCAGTGATCCACTCCTGGATTACTTTGGTACCTCCCTGCTAAACTAATAGTAACGCACACATCAGGTCTGGTATATAGCATTGCATACATGATAGAGCCTATGGCTGAAGCATAGGGAACACTTATCATTTTCTCTCAATCTTCTGCAGTGGTCGGGCATTGAGTCTTACTCAACTTCACACCTTGTAACATAGGCAAGAACCCTTTCTTTGCTTGATCCATTTTGAACTTCTTCAAAACTTTGTCAAGGTGTGTGCTTTGTGAAAGTCCAATTAAGCGTCTCGATCTATCTCTATAAATCTTGATGCCCAATATATAAGCAGCTTCACCGAGGTCTTTTATTGAAAAACTCTTATTCAAGTATCCTTTTATGTTATCCAGAAATTCTATATCATTTCCAATCAACAATATGTCATCCACATATAATATTAGAAATGCTACAGAGCGCCCACTCACTTTCTTGTAAATACAGGCTTATCCAAAAGTCTGTATAAAACCATATGCTTTGATCACACTACCAAAACGTTTATTCCAACTCCGAGATGCTTGCACCAGTCCATAGATGGATCGCGGGAGCTTGCACACTTTGTTAGTACCCTTTGGATCGATAAAACCTTTAGGTTACATCATATACAACTCTTCTTCCAGAAGTCCATTCAGGAATGCAGTCTTTACATCCATTTGCCAAATTTCATAATCATAAAATGCGGCAATTGCTAACATGATTCGGACAGACTTCAGCATTGCTACGGGTGAGAAAGTCTGATCGTAGTCAACTCCTTGAACTTGTCGAAAATCTTTTGCAACAAGTCGAGCATTGTAGACAGTAACATTACCGTCAGCGTCAGTCTTCTTCTTGAAGATCCATTTATTCTCGATGGCTTGCCGACCATCGGTCAAGTCAACCAAAGTCCACACTTTGTTCTCATACATGGATCCCATCTCAGATTTCATGGATTTGATAACCCACAAATGTAGGGGATCGCAACAGCTTTCGAGGGTAGAGTATTCAACCCAAATTTATTGATTCGACACAAGGGGAGCCGAAGAATATTCTTAAGTATTAGCAGTTGAGTTGTCAATTCACCCACACCTGGATAACTTAGTATCTGCAGCAAAGTATTTAGTAGCAAAGTAGTATGATAATAAAGGTAACATTTGTCGGATGTTGGGTTCCGGCAGACCCTTAAGGTTCGAACTCTGGGGTGCGCACGAAGATCTCTCCCCTACCGATCTACGTCCGATCGCCTCGTGAGATCTAAGCTGGAAATGATGAACAACACGAGGGACACAAGATTTATACTAGTTCGGGCCACTGTTGTGGTGTAATACCCTACTCCAGTGTGTGGTGTGGTGGATTGCCTCGGGGGCTGATGATGAACAGTACAAGGGAAGAATGGCCTCACGAGAGGTGTTCTTGAGCTGATGCGATGAACTGCTTGTGCAAGTTCGATCGCCTGTCTCTCTTTGTCTTCCAAAATCTGGATCCCCTCCTACTCTGTGGTGGATAGCTTTATTTACAGAGGCCCTGGGACTCTTCCCAAATATTGAGCGGGAAGGGCGCCAACAACGGCCATTTCGAAGGGGAACATCTAGTACAAGTTATCCTGACTAAAGTTGGTCTTTGGCTGCCAAAAGCACTGGCGATGACGCCGTCTTGGGCTCCACGGTGACCTCCATCCTGCCGCTCCGCTGGTCTTGGTCTTGTTGCACTGAAATGGCAACCTTTGCCTGATGCCTTGGTACTCCGCGCCTGTGCTTGCCCCCTTTGCACCAAAGAGGAAACAAGGACACTGCGCAGGCCGGCGCCCGCCTGGCGCCCGCCTGGTCTTGATCATCATGGCTTGCGTCACGAGCACCTCGCGAGGTACCCTGCCTTGATCTCTCCGCCTCCTCGCGAGCCTGCCTAGGGAGGCCGTTCCTGAGGAAGCCTTGCGTCGTCTGCCCCGCGAGGCTTGGCCCCTCGCGAGGGTCTTGAATCTTGTGCTGATGAGGATGGGCCGTACCGGGCCACCACTTGAGCCACGCCGCAGGCCGCAGGCAGGCAAGTCTGGGGACCCCCATTCCCAGAATGCCGACAGTAGCCCCCGGGCCCGAGGCGCGCTCGGACTTGTCTTAGCGGAGAAGCAAAGGGGCAAGTGCGGAGGGCCACGGGCCCCATCAGCCTGCGGCCTTGGGCCACGCGTGGCGGTTGATTGGACGTGGGCGTCTCTGCTTCCCCACGCTGCCTCGGCAACCGCTCGACTTGACAAGTCCCTGCATGCAGAAATGGGTCATGATTACCTGCGATCGTGGAGGCCGACGGTTGGCTTCCTTCCGGTTATAAATGCAGGAGGGCGTAGGCCTCCGCTGTACATCTCCCTCCTTGCTTCCTTCTTTCTCCCTTTCCCAGCTACTCGCCATCTCCCATGGCGCCGCCGAAGAGGTTCTCGGCCGCAAAGAAGGGAAAGGCTCGTCGGGAAGGGCTTGACTCTCCCCCGGCCAAGCGCGGCCGAGGTTGTCCACGCAAGCATCCTGTGGATCCCGTAGAGGCCTCCCGCGGTCGCGGAGGCGATCCCCTACACAGCGATGGGCGCCAGGTTGTCGTGGGAAGGCGCGCCGTGACTATGCGGCCTCCCAGGCCGCGCTTCCACTCGGCGGAGGTGCTGCTGGAGTTCGTCGTGTGGTCAGCAGACCCGACCAGCACCTGGCTCCAGCTTTCCCGCTTCTTTGCAGGTGAACTTCCGGCCGGCGCTCCGGGCGGCCTCTGGCTTCAAGCGGATGGTTGCTGCAGTAGGGCCTCCTGGGCTTCGCTGGAGGTCTCCGTCGCCGGGAATGTGGCCCTGACCCGCGGCCGGCAAACGTTTGCCCACGCGCGTGGCCTGAGCCAGCGGTGCATGATACGTCTCCAACGTATCTACTTTTCCAAACACTTTTGCCCTTGTTTTGGACTTTAACTTGAATGATTTGAATGAAACTAACCCGGACTGACGCTGTTTTCAGCAGAACTGCCATGATGTTGTTTTATGTGTAGAAAAGAAAAGTTCTCGGAATGTCCTAAAAATCCACGGAGCGACTTTTTGGAAAATATAAAAATTATTGGCGAAAGAATCAAGAACAGGGGGCCCACACCCTGTCCACGAGATAGGGGGGTGCGCCCCCTCCCCCTGGGCGCTCCCCCTATCTCGTGGGCCCCCTGGACCTCCACCGACCTCAACTCCAACTCCATATATTCACGTTCGGGGAGAAAAAAATCAGGAGAAAGTTTCATCGCGTTTTACGACACGGAGCCGCCGCCAAGCCCTAATCTCTCTCGGGAGGGCTGATCCGGAGTCCGTTCGGGGCTCCGGAGAGGGGGATTCATCGCTGTCGTCATCATCAACCATCCTCCATCACCAATTTCATGATGCTCACCACCGTGCGTGAGTAATTCCATCGTAGGCTTGCTGGACGGTGATGGGTTGGATGAGTTTAGTGATTTACCATGTAATCAAGTTAGTTTTGTTAGGGTTTGATCCCTAGTATCCAGTATGTTCTGAGATTGATGTTGCTATGACTTTGCTATGCTTAATGCTTATCACTAGGGCCCGAGTGCCATGATTTCAGATCTGAACCTATTATGTTTTGATGAATACATGTGTGTTCTTGATCCTATCTTGCAAGTCTATAGTCACCTATTATGTGTTATGATCCGACAACCCCGAAGTGACAATAATCGGGATACTTGTCGGTGATGACCGTAGTTTGAGGATTTCATGTATTCACTATGTGCTAATGCTTTGTTCCGGTTCTCTATTAAAACGAGGCCTTAATATCCCTTAGTTTCCGCTAGGACCCCGCTGCCACGGGAGGGTAGGACAAAATATGTCATGCAAATTCTTTTCCATAAGCACATATGACTATTTACGGAATACATGCCTACATTGCATTGATGAAATGGAGCTAGTTCTGTGTCACCCTATGTTATAACTATTACATGAGGAATCACATCCAACATAATTATCCATCACTGATCCATTGCCTACGAGATTTTCACATATTGTTCTTCGCTTATTTACTTTTCCATTGCTACTATTACAACTACTACAAAAACCCAAAAACTATCATCTTTACTTTTGCTACTATTACCTTTATTATCATACTAGTTTGCTACTAAATACCTTGCTGTAGATACTAAGTTATCCAGGTGTGGTTGAATTGACAACTCAACTGCTAATACTCAAGAATATTCTTTGGCTCCCCTTGTGTTGAATCAATAAATTTGGGTTGAATACTTTACCCTCGAAAGCTGTTGCGATCCCCTACACTTGTGGGTTATCAAGACTAATTTCTGGCGCCGTTGCCGGCGAGCATAGCTCTATTCTCTGAGTCACTTGGGATTTATATCTGTTGATCACTATGAAGAACTTGAAAGACGATAAAACTACGATTTTGCCCTCAACTACGAGGGGAGGTAAGGAACTGCCATCTAGCTCTGCACTAGATTCTCCTTCCATTATTAATAAGCTTGCGACACCTAAACCTGCTACTGCTATGAATTCTGATATGTCGCATGTTATTGATGATGCCACTTCTGCTATGCATGATGAAACTACTTATGTGCGTGATACTACTTTGCCATTAGGTGAATTTCTTGATGAACAACTTGCTAGAGTTAGGGGGAATGAAATTATTGAAGATGATATTATTGATGATAGTGATGATGAAAAATCTCCCAATGATTATGAATTACCTGTTGTTCCTGAGGGTTATGTTATGAATGAAGAAGCTGCTAGAGCTATCTTTGCTTGCAATGATAGATATGGTCTTAAGAAATTATTAGCTAAATGGAAGCAACAGTCTCTTAATGCTAGAATGAACCTGACCCTGCTTTCGCTACTTCACCTATCTGTGTTACTGATAAGGATTATGAATTCTCTGTTGACCTTGAGATTATTACTTTAGTTGAATCTGATCCTTTTTATGGCCTTGAATCTGAAACTGTTGTGGCACATCTTACCAAGTTGAATGATATAGCTACCCTGTTTACTAATGATGAGAAGTCTCGCTATTTTTATGTCCTTAAGATATTTCCGTTCTCGTTAAAGGGTGATGCTAAGACTTGGTATAATTCTCTTGCTCCTGGTTGTGTGCGTAGTCCCCAAGATATGATTTATTACTTCTCTGCTAAATATTTCCCTGCTCATAAGAAACAAGCTGCCTTGCGGGAAATATATAATCTTGTGCAAATCAAAGAAGAGAGTCTCCCACAAGCTTGGGGGAGGCTTCTCCGATTACTTAATGCTTTGCCTGATCATCCTCTTAAGAAAAATGAAATACTTGATATCTTTTATAATGGACTAACCGATGCTTCCAAGGACTTCTTGGATAGTTGTGCTGGTTGTGTTTTCAGGGAAAGAACAGTCGACGAAGTTGAATTACTATTAAATAATATGTTGACTAATGAAAATAATTGGACTCTTCCTGAGCCAATTCCTGAGGCAATTCCTGAACCAATTGAGCTAACTCCTGAGCCTATTCCTAAACCCACTCCGAAGAAGAGAGGTGTTTTATTTCTCAGTCCTGAAGATATGCAAGAGGCAAAGAAATCAATGAAAGAAAAAGGTATTAAAGTTGAAGATGTTAAGAATTTACCTCCTATTGAAGAAATACATGGTCTTAATATACCGCCTGTTGAAGAACCACATTGTCTTGATAACCCGACATAGGTAGTAAAGGTAAATTCTCTCTATAGATATAATAAAGTTGAAATCCCCTCTACTAAATTTCGTAGCCCGTGCTTAGATGAATTTGATGACTTTATGGCTAGACAAGGAAGTTTTAATTTATGTTGGTAGAGAGTTAAAGAATAATGCTTTCGAGATAGGACACATGAGCGATAATATGGCTAGAGTTAAAGGTGAACTCAAACTCATTAGCAAATATACTTCTATGGTTGCTACTCAAGCTGAGCAAGTACTTAAAGCTCAAAAAGATTTGCTTGATGAATTAAATAATAAAAATGACTTTGCTGTTAGAGTGGCTACTAGAACTGGTAGAATGACTCAGGAACCTTTGTATCCTGAAGGCCACCCTAAGAGAATCGAGCAAGATTCTAATTTAGAGGCACCTAGTTCTTCTAAAAAGAAGAAAAAGAAAAACGATAGGACTTTGCATGCTTCTAGTGAACCTACTGTAGACACACCTGAGAATCCCAATGATATTTCTATTTCTGATGCTGAAACTCAATCAGGTGATGAACATGAACCTAGTGATAATGTTAATGATAATGTTCATGTTGATGCTCAACCTAGCAAAGACAACGATGTAGAAATTGAACCTGCTGTTGATCTTGATAACCCACAATCAAAGAATCAACGTTATGATAATAGAGATTTTGTTGCTAGGAAGCATGGTAGAGAAAGAGAACCATGGGTTCAGAAACCCATGCCCTTTCCTCCTAAACCATCCAAGACAAAGGATGATGAGGATTTTGAGCGCTTTGCTGAAATGATTAGACCTATTTTCTTACGTATGCACTTAACTGATATACTCAAAGTAAACCCTTATGCTAAGTATATGAAGGTTATCATTAGCAACAAAAGAAAGATACCGGAAGATGAAATTTCCACCATGCTAGCTAATTACACTTTTAAGGGTGGAATACCAAAGAAACTTGGAGATCCCGGGTACCAACTATACCATGCTCCATTAAAAGAAATTATGTTAGAACTGCTCTATGTGATCTTGGAGCCGGTGTTAGTGTTATGCCTCTCTCTTTATATCGTAGACTTGAATTGAATAAGTTGACACCTACTGAAATATCTTTGCAAATGGCTGATAAATCAACTGCTATACCTGTCGGTATTTGTGAGGATGTGTCTGTTGTGGTTGCAAATGTCACTATCTTAACGGACTTTGTTATTCTTGATATTCCCGAGGACGATAGTATGTCTATTATCCTTGGTAAACCTTTTCTTAATACTGCAAGGGCTGTTTTTGATTGCAACAAAGGCAATGTCACTTTTCATGTTAACGGTAATGAGAATATGGTACACTTTCCGAGGAAACAATCTCAAGTTCATAGCATCAATTCTTTTGGAAAAGTTCCAACTATTATTAGTAGAAGTTTTGAATTTCCTCTCCCTACTGTCAAGAAAAAGTATGATATTCTTATTGTTGGGGATTTTCATATCCCCATTGAGGTAACTTAGTGTTATTCGAAATTTCTCCGGTTCCGTGTTATTCGGAATGAGTTTGTTAACAAGACTTGATCAACCTTGTTAGTGGATTCATTTTGATGATCACGAGATGGATGAAACTAGAAGGCACAACCTTTTGTACCCTCTTTTTTACTTTCTGTTATTTAGAATAAATAAAGCAAAAATAGTATTATCTGTCTGTTTTTTGAATTATCCGTGCATTAAAAAATATCCCAAAAATAAAAGTGCTCCAAATGCCCTGCAAATTTAGTATGATTTTTTATGGAATAGTTGAGGATTTTAGGCACTGAAATCACTGCAGGAGGGGCAAACACCAGGCCACGAGAGTGGAGGGCGCGCCCCCCACCTGGGCGCGCCCCCTGTCTCGTGGGCCTCTGGTGGCCCCCTCCACTTATGACAGCACCCACACACTTCATCTTCTACCCAAAAAATCCCTATCCAGCTCAAGCACGAGTTCTAGCTCATTTTGCTGCGATTTTCGATCTCCTTGCTCAAAGCTCCATTCACAAAACTGCTTTGGGAGATTATTGCTTGGTATGTGACTCCTCCATTGGTCCAATTAGTTTTTGTTCTAGTGCTTTATTCATTGCAAACTTTTGCTGCATAGGTGAGCATGTTCTTGAGCTTGCATGTTGAATTTATGAGGTCCCAAGCAAATCTAATGCATGATATAGGCTCTAGGCACTTGTAGGAGTAGTTGCTACCAATCTTGTTCAGTTTTATTCACTTTTATTTTGAAGTTACTAAAATTTCAGAAATTTTCAGAAAATGTTAAGGAAATTTTTGAGCGGCTCTTCTAGCCAAGGCTCTCAGGAAAAACAAGCCAAAGAGAAGGAAAAAGCCAAGTATAATCTTCCTCGCTTAGCGGAAGTGCGGTCATGTGAATGGCCATGTGATGATTTCTTGAAAGAAGCTGGAATTCATGAAGACTTTTATTCTTTGATCGAGAATGCAGGCCTCACCGGTTTCATCAATGACCGAGTCGATCAGTATCTCTTACTCACCAATACTTTCATGCAAATTTTTTTATTATTATCCTAAGAAGTCACCACCTGTAGTATCATTTCATTTATATGATGAATTCAGAGAAATGTCTTTACGTAATTTTTGCGCGGTGTGTAGGATACCCTATGAGGGAGAATTAGAGGAACCCCATCGTAAAGATGTGGATGGCTTAGTTAATACTATCGCTATAGAGGAGCCAAAGAAGGGTTCCGAGGCAAAAATCTCTTGCATACACTTTCCTGTTTTATGCTACTTTGCCATATTTGCTAGTAGATCCTTGATTGGTCGTGGAAATAGTGGAAACTTTAGTGTTCCTGATATTATCATTCTTCAACATGCCTTGCTTGGAGACAATACTTTTAGTATGGATGCCGTCGTTGCTAAATGGCTAGCCCTTTATCATACAAAAGGCCCCATATTTGGAGGTATCTATGCTTCACATCTTGCTAGACATTTTCAGATACCCATTACGCACCATGAGAAAGAGGAGACAAAGTTGCCTCCTCACATTTTAGATTACAAGAGCATGGTACCACACAAATTTATTGTTGACAACAAAGAGAAGATGCTCTTGTATAAACTTAGATTTAATAAGAAACACTTTGAGATTATTATTCTGCCTGCGCCTTTGTTGTTTGATTTGCTTGCAGAGAAATTTCTTGTCACGCCGGAAGCGGTGTACAATCACTGAGCCCAAGCTTTTACTCCAGAACCTGAACCTGAGCCGGAACCTGAACCGGACCCTTATCGTGCATCATCTGTCCAGTGGGATCCGGAGATGACCAGCCAGTGGTATCCTGATTACACCTCCCAGTACACCGGGGAGAGTAGCGGCGGTCCTTGGTACTAGACCAACTTAGGCCAAAAGCCTAAGCTTGGGGGAGTACGTATTTCTCACCGACTTTACATTCATGTTCACACACTAGTCGTGGGTGCTCATACTCTTTCATTGTATTATCCATGCTAGTTTAAATTTCTTTTTCTAGTTTTCTTCTTGTATGTTTGATAAACCTTAAGAAAAAACAAAAAAATTAGTTAGTTTAATTTCCATACTTGTAGTAGAATTGAAATGAAAACCCAAAAAGATTTCTAGTTCTTCTTTTTATTTGTTGGGAGCTTTCCCGTGTAAATAGTTTTATTTTATTTTCTTTCCTTTGGGGGTCGAGAAGACCATATTGAAAAATGCTTAGTGGCTCTCATATGCATGTTTTTTTATTTAACTTAGAGCCCATATTACTTGTCCTCTCTTTTGAGTTGAATGGTTGCAGATTCCAGCTTACTCCTATGCACGTGCACTCTTATTATTATACACATCGTTCGGTCGTGCAAGTGAAAGGCAATAATGACAATATATGATGGACTTATTGAGATGAGAAAGGCTGGTATGAACTCGACCTCTCTTGTTTTTGTAAATATGATGAGTTTTTCGTTTTTGATTTAGCTTATTATGAAGTAAACATATTTTCCATGACATTTAGAGATTATAGTTGCTTGTGCCATGCTTGATTAGCTATGAGCTATAATGGTTTACCTTGCGTGCCAACATGCTATTAGAATGATTATGATGTGGTATGATGGGATGGTATCCTCCTTTGAATGAATTGAGTGACTCGACTTGGCACATGTTCATGCATGTAGTTGAATCAAATCAACATAGCCTTCATGATATTTATGTTCATGGTGGATTATATCCTACTCATGCTTGTATTCGGTGTGAATTAATTTTAATGCATGTTTATGACTGTTGTCGCTCTCTCATTTGGTTGCTTCATAGACTTTTGCTAGCCTTCACCTGTACTAAGCGGGAGTACTGCTTGTGCATCCAAACTTCTTAAACCCCAAAGTTATTCCATACGAGTCCACTATACCTTCCTATATGCGGTATTTACCTGCCGTTCCAAGTAAATTTGTATGTGCCAAACTCCAAACCTTCAAATGAAGTTCTGTTTTGTATGCTCGAGTAGCTCATGTTACAACTAGGGCTACCTATATCTTCCATGCTAGGTGGGTTATTCTCAAGAGGAGTGGACTCCGCTCCTCATTCACGAGAAAGGGCTGGTATCCGGGATGCCCAGTCCCATGATCCAAAAAGATCAAAACAAATCAAAATAATTAAACAAAACTCCCCCAGGGCTGTTGTTAGTTGGAGGCACTCGTTGTTTCAAGCAAGCCATGGATTGATGGTTGTTGGTGGTTGGGGGAGTATAAACCTTTACCATTCTGTTTGGGAACTGCCTATAATGCATGTAGTATGGAAGGTACAACCATCTCATAGTTGTTGCGTTGATAGTGGAAGTATGCCGCTCAAAATGTTATTCAATCTCTATTTTAAAATCGAGCTCTCGCACCTCTACAAATCTCTGCTTCCCTCTGCGAAGGGCCTATCTGTTTACTTTTATGTTGAGTCATCACCCTTCTTATTAAAAGCATCCGCTGGAGAGCACACTATCATTTGCATTCATTACTATTGGTTTATATTGGGTATGACTTGACTGGATCTCTTTTACCATGAATTACAATGTTTAGTCAGTCCTTGATCTTTAAAGGTGCTCTGCATTTATGTTTTGCGGTCTCAGAAAGGGCTAGCAAGATACCATTTTGTTATATCATGTTATGATTGTTTTGAGAAAGTGTTGTCATCTGAGTTTTATTATTATGGCTCGCTAGCTGATTATGCTATTGATATGAGTAATTGTGAGACCTAAGTGTTATTGTGAGTATGGTTAGTTCATAATATTTTCTAAAACTTGAATGATGGCTTTGCATGTTTACAACAACAAGAGCAAACAGAGTTTGTAAAAGTTTTTATTTATCACTTTCAGTTTATCAACTGAGTTGCTTGACGACAAGAAAAGGGTTAAGCTTGGGGGAGTTGATACGTCTCCAACGTATCTACTTTTCCAAACACTTTTGCCCTTGTTTTGGACTCTAACTTGCATGATTTGAATGAAACTAACCCGGACTGACGCTGTTTTCAGCAGAACTGCCATGATGTTGTTTTATGTGTAGAACAGAAAAGTTCTCGGAATGTCCTGAAAATCCACGGAGCGACTTTTTGGAAAATATAAAAAATATTGGCGAAAGAATCAAGACCAGGGGGCCCACACCCTGTCCACGAGACAGGGGGGCGCGCCCCCTCCCCCTGGGCGCGCCCCCTATCTCGTGGGCCCCCTGGACCTCCACCGACCTCAACTCCAACTCCATATATTCACGTTCGGGGAGAAAAAAACTAGGAGACAGTTTCATCGCGTTTTACGACACGGAGCCGCTGCCAAGCCCTAATCTCTCTTGGGAGGGCTGATCTGGAGTCCGTTCGGGGCTCCGGAGAGGGGGATTCGTCGCCGTCGTCATCATGAACCATCCTCCATCACCAATTTCATGATGCTCACCGCCGTGCGTGAGTAATTCCATCATAGGCTTGCTAGACGGTGATGGGTTGGATGAGATTTACCATGTAATCAAGTTAGTTTTGTTAGGGTTTGATCCCTAATATCCACTATGTTCTGAGATTGATGTTTCTATGACTTTGCTATGCTTAATGCTTGTCACTAGGGCCCGAGTGCCATGATTTCAGATCTGAACCTATTATGTTTTCATGAATATATGTGTGTTCTTGATCCTATCTTGCTAGTCTATAGTCACCTATTATGTGTTATGATCCGACAACCCCGAAGTGACAATAATCGGGATACTTCTCGGTGATGACCGTAGTTTGAGGAGTTCATGTATTCACTATGTGCTAATGCTTTGTTCCGGTTCTCTATTAAAAGGAGGCCTTAATATCCCTTAGTTTCCGCTAGGACCCCGCTGCCACGGGAGGGTAGAACAAAAGATGTCATGCAAGTTCTTTTCCATAAGCACGTATGACTATTTACGGAATACATGCCTACATTACATTGATTAACTAGAGCTAGTTCTGTGTCACCCTATGTTATAACTATTACATGAGGAATCGCATCCGACATAATTATCCATCACTGATCCATTGCCTACAAGATTTTCACATATTGTTCTTCGCTTATTTACTTTTCCGTTGCTACTGTTACAACTACTACAAAAACCCCAAAACTATTATTTTTACTTTTGCTACTGTTACCTTTATTATCATACTACTTTGCTACTAAATACCTTGCTGCAGATACTAAGTTATCCAGGTGTGGTTGAATTCACAACTCAACTGCTAATACTCAAGAATATTCTTTGTCTCCCTTGTGTCGAATCAATAAATTTGGGTTGAATACTTTACCCTCGAAAGCTATTGAGATCCCCTACACTTGTGGGTTATCAATGCACCCTACACTTCAAGTTTGACGGCGACGCCACCCTCTACATGAGGGTGTTTGGAGAAGATGGTCGCCGCACTGGGTGCTGCACTGAAGACGATGACCGCGGTCGGGTACCCAGCCCCGGCGATGATCGGGATGAAGATGACGGCAGGCGCGTGGTCGGCGGCGTTCGTGGCTCGCCAAGCGTCATTGGCTCTCCTTTGGACAGCAGCTCCTCCAGCGGTGGCCGCGACCAGCCCCCGCACTGTTGCGCTCGCCTTGAGGGAGGTAGCGGGTCAGTCCGCCGTCGCGCCTTGGTGAAGCGCGAGGAGGAGTCTGACTGAACTCCAGAGGCAGTACGAGCCCCTGCCGCGAGTTGGTGCCGAGCAAGCCGCGCCTATTTTGTTTTTCTCCCTTCCCTGCGCAAAGAGAAAGTAGTGTGGGGCCCCGTGGGGGGCATGTTGGACTGTTGCTGTTAATTACCATGCTATTTCCGCTATTTCCGCGCTGTGTTTTTGTGCCGCATGCCCGCGTGTAGGAATTACTTAGCTCGGGGGGACTTGCCGCGGTCTTTGCTTCCTGAAGTCGAGGCCTCACCGTGCGCTTCATGTCCTGCAAGGATTAGTCAGGAGTGGTAACTTCCAGCCTTGGTCGTGGGGGCGGCCGACTCAGGTCTTGTGTCCATGTCGCGATGCCCGTGGGGCACGGACTGGGAGGGGTGCTCCCGTAGTGGACTTGGATAGGAGAGCCTCAAACAACTGGGGCAGAAAACACTCGCGAGGGCGCCCGCGTAGCCCCCTCGCGAGACTTGCGCGAGAGAAAATGAAGCAAGTAGGCAAAAAAGGCAGAGAGTCACAAGTCAAAGACGGCAACAACTTCAATAAAACTTCAAATAGGGGTGAACAAGCCAACTGCAGAAAGCAAATGAAAAAGCCGCGTCCGACACCTAATCTAGTCTTCGACGTCTTCTCACCAGCGCGGAGCTAAGTGCTGCCACTGGGCGTGGGCGGGAGCCCCCGAGGCCCGAGGGCGGCTCTCCGGAGACTCCGGGGTGTGTACATCCCCAACTCATTATTACGTGAGAGTATCACGGGCGGCGAGCTTCACAGGCATTGGCCTTCTTCACACGCTCTGGGCCTTTCTCGGGGAAATGAGCTTCACAGGCATTGGCCTTCTTCACAGGCTCTGGGCCTTTCTCTGTTCGTCTAGCTTCACAGGCGCCGGGCCTTCTTTACAGGCTCTGGGCCTTTCTTCAAGGGTAGAATTTCCGGAGATGCTGGATGTTCCACGCGTTCGGGATGGGCACTCCCTCCTGAGTCTCCAAGCGTGCGACGCCAGGCCTGGAGACATGAATAATCTTGAACGGGCCCTCCCACATGGGCGAGAGCTTGTGCAGCCCCTCCCTGGAGAGCACCCGTCTGAGCACGAGGTCACCTACCTCGAGGGTCCTGGGGCGGATGTTGCGGTAGTGGTACCGCCGCAGTGCTTGTTGGTATCTCGCAGCCCGAAGCACAACCTCCCGACAGCGTTCCTCCCCAAGCATGAGGTCCACCCCCTGCATGGCGTCCTGCTGTGCTTCGTTGAAAGCTAGGACCTGCGCGGAGCGATGCCTGACCTCGTGAGGAAGGACCGCCTCAGCACCATAGACGAGGAAGAACGGGGTTTCGCCGGTCGACTTGGTAGCGGTAGTATGGATGGACCTTAGCACGAATTGAAGCTCGTCATGCCAGCCCCTGCCGCAAGCCTCTAGCTTCTTCTT
Source organism: Triticum timopheevii (assembly GCA_963921465.1). NCBI lineage: Eukaryota > Viridiplantae > Streptophyta > Magnoliopsida > Poales > Poaceae > Triticum > Triticum timopheevii. Next base: position 424,594,365 of record OY997272.1, read on the forward strand.
GAAGGTTCGGGTTTTGAGGCCTTTCAGGACCTCCGCGTTGGCGCGCTCAGCTTGGCCGTTGCTCCGAGGGTGTGCCACCGAAGCATAGCATATCTGCGTTCCAAGGTTAGCACAATATGTTTTGAAGGGATTGCTGGTGAACTGCGGACCGTTGTCGGTGATGATGCGATTGGGTACCCCAAACCGGCTCACAAGGCCCCTGATGAACTTCACCGCCGAGCCAGCCGGGATGGTGCAGACAACTTCCACTTCTGCCCACTTAGTGAATTTGTCAATGGCGACATAAAGGTAGCGGTAGCCCCCTGGCGCCCGAGGAAATGGGCCAAGGATGTCCAGTCCCCAAACAGCAAAATGCCACGAGAGGGGAATGGTCTGAAGGCCGTGAGCTGGCCGGTGAATCTGCTTGGCGTGGAACTGGCAGGCTTCACAAGCCTTCACCAGCTCGATTGCGTCGTTGAGAGCTGTTAGCCAACAGAAACCGCTGCGAAATGCCTTGCCGGCAAGTGTGCGCGAAGAGGAGTGGTGCCCGCAGTCCCCACCGTGAATGTCTGCCAGCAGCTCTTTTCCTTGCTCCCTGGAGATGCAGCGTAGAGTAAAGTCATTCGGCCGCTTTCGGTAGAGCTCTCCGTCTTGGATGCAGTAAGCCGTGGCCTACCTCGCCACGCGTTCCGCATCCTCTTCCTTCTCCGGCAGGATCCCTCGCACCAAGTAATCCTTGAACTCCGCGGTCCAACATCCTTCCTGAGGCTCCAGCGCCAGGAGCAAGCATGCCCCTGAGGTCGAGCGATTGGCCGGGGCTCCCGAGGCAGGCGGTTGAGGGATCTCCTCCCGAGGCTGTGTTGTGCTCGATAGTGATGATGCCATCGAGGGTTTGAAGAGTCGCTCCTCAAAGACGCCAGGCTCCTGAGGCAGCCGCCTGGACACCCTCCTAGCGATGTCATCAGCCTCTTGATTGGTGCCGCGAGGCACATGTTGCAACTCCAGCCCCCAAAACTATTTCTCCATCCTGCGGACCTCCGCGAGATATGCTTCCATGTGTTCGTCCTTCGGCTTGTATACCTTGTTGGAGAAGTTGACGAGAAGTTGTGAATCGCCCTTGATGATGAGGCGCTTTACTCCCAAGGCGACTGCAGCTTTCAAGCCTACTATCAGGCCCCCGTATTCTGCTATGGTATTGGAGACTTTTTCTCCATGCTGGAAGCAGAGTTGCACGGCATAGTAGAGCTTGTCCTGAGTAGGAGATATAAGCACTGCGCCAGCCCCCGCACCATGTCGGGAGAATGCCCTGTCGAAGTACATGACCCAGCCGCCCGGTGCCTCGCTTCCCGGGGAAAGCGACCGGTCCTCACCCGCTTTGAGCCCCGGTGCCTCTGCCCATTCTGCCACGAAATCTGCAAGTGTGGCTACCTTGATGACTCTGGTCGTGCTGAATTCCAGCTGAAACGCTTGCAGTTCGATGTTCCATTCAGCGACTCTTCCAGCTGAGTTGGGGCTCCTGAGTACCCTTTCCAAGGGGTGTGCTGAGACGACCTTGATGGGATGGCCTTGGAAGTAGTGTCGCAGCTTGTGTGAAGCCACTAACAGCGCGAGGAGGAGTTTTTGGGGCATGGGGTACCGCGCCCTTGCGTCCCGTAGCACCGTGCTGACGAAGTATACAGGGTGCTCGACAAGGTTGAGGGTGCTGGCGCCGCCCGCATCCTTCGGGGGTTGAGGCGCCTCCTGAGACGGCGGAGCACCCAGCGCTTGGTCGCCTGGGGAGGCCTCCTCCGCTCCGGGTGCGTTCCCCTGCTGAGGCTGATCCTTTTCTGCTGTGGTCGTGGTCTTTGCGAGGCTTTCTTGGCTTTGCTCTACTTCGGCCAGGACGGCGGCTGCGGCCTTGGTCCGGTGCTCGTCTCTAACCGCCACCAGGGCTGCGCTGGCGGAGTAGGGGATGGCCGCAAGGTAAAGCACCAGGGGCTCCCGAGGGCGCAGAGCTACCATCACCCAAGGGCTGGTAAGGTAACTCTTGAGATCTTGGAATGCCTTGTCGGCCTCTTCAGTCCACTCGGATGGACCCTTCTTCTTCATCAGCTTGAAGAAGAGCAGTGCCCGCTCCCCCAGCTTGGAGATGAAGCGTCCTAACGCGGTTACACGCCCGGTGAGCTTCTGTATTTCTCTGAGGGTCTTCGGCGGGCTCATGTCTTCGACTACCTTGACCTTCTCTGGGTTGGCCTCGATGCCCCTGTGGGACACGAGGAAGCCAAGAGCTTGCCCGAGGGGACTCCGAACACGCACTTCTCCGGGTTGAGCCGCAGATCCACTTCACGGAGGCTTGCGAAGGTTTCTTCCAGATCTTGTATCAGGGTTTTTGCCTCCCGTGACTTCACCACAATGTCATCGACGTAAGCTTCAGCGTTCCTCCCAAGCTGCTGGCCCAAGGCGATGTGCATCAGCCGCTGAAAGGTCGCCCTGCGTTGCGCAACCCAAATGGCATGCAGGTATAGCAGTACACTCCACACGGGGTCAGGAAGGCCGTTTTCTCCACGTCTTCTACTGCCATATTGATCTGGTGATAGCCCTAGAAGGCATCTAGGAAGCACAATAGGTCACACTCGGCAGTAGAGTCGACGATCTGGTCGATGCAAGGGAGCAGGAATGGATCCTGTGGGCAGGCCTTGTTGAGGTTGGTGAAGTCGACACACATGCGTTCCTTTCCTCCCTTTTTGGCACAACCACAGGGTTGGCCAGCCATTCAGGATAGCGGACCTCGCGAATGACGCCCGCTGCCTCTAACTTGCGGGTTTCTTGGATGATGAAGGCATGCTTTTCCGTGGACTGCCGCCTTGCCTTCTGCTTCATGGGGCGCATGTTGAGGCATGCATTGAGATGATGTTCAATCACATCCCTTGGGACCCCTGCTAGCTGATCAGGTTCCCATGCAAACACCTTCTTGTTTGCACGTAGGAACTTCACCAAGGCCTCCTCCTGCTCAGGTTCGAGGTTGGGGCCTATGGTGAAGGTGGCGCCGGTGGATCCATCCTCGTCGACCGATACCTGCTTGGTCTCCGCCTTGTCTTGGGTGAATAACTACTTCTTGTTAGCCGGCGCAACCCCCTTGGGCTCGAGGGCATCTGTGCTGGCGGGCTGCACCACCGCGGCCGTCTTGAAAGCAAGCTTGAGCGCCTGCAGCGCATCCCTTGTGTCTCCGGACACGGTAAGGACGCCGCTGCTCCCGGGCATCTTCATCAGGTTGTACGCCGGGTGAGTCGCTGCCATGAACTGGGCCAAGGCTGGGTAGCCGAGGATGGTGTTGTACGAGAGTCCGATGGGGGCGATGTCAAAATTGATCAGCTCTGTGCGGAAGTTCTCGTGGGCGCCGAAGGTCACCGGGAGGTGGATCTGCCCCAGGGAGCCAGTGGAACCGCCTCCGACGCCCAAGAAGGGCCTGCTGGGTTGAAGCCGCTCTAGCGGCACGCGGAGGAGGCTGAAGGCCTCCACCGAGAGCACGTTGAGGCCGGCACCTCCATCGATGAGGGTTCTGATGACGGCCACCTGGCAGATGGTGGGGGTGCATAGCATCGGGAGTACGCCCGAACAGGCGGTGTTGGAGGGGTGATCCTCCGAGCTGAAGGTTAAATCAGCCTTGGGTGCCACCCAGCCCGGGGGAGTTTCACGGCGCTTGAGGATAGCGTCGATCTGGTGGACGAACGGCTTGACGTGGCGGCTCGAAGGTGGTGCCTGCGATCCACCCAGGATGGCTGCGACGATTGGGGTGCCAGTGCAGCATGATGGGCGAGGAAGAGGTTGCGCAACTCCTCCCAGGAGGCCACAGAAGCCGCTGGCGGTGGAGCATTGAGGGAGTCCTAGACTAGGGGGTGTCCGGATAGCCGGACTATCATCATCGGCCGGACTCCAAGACTATGAAGATACAAGATTGAAGACTTCGTCCCGTGTCCGGATGGGACTTTCCTTGGCGTGGAAGTCAAGCTTGGCAATACGGATATGTAGATCTCCTACCATTGTAACCGACTCTGTGTAACCCTAGCCCTCTCCGGTGTCTATATAAACCAGAGGGTTTTAGTCCGTAGGACGAACAACCATTACAACAATCATACCATAGGCTAGCTTCCAGGGATTAGCCTCCTTGATCTCGTGGTAGATCCACTCTTGTACTACCCATATCATCAATATCAATCAAGCAGGAGTAGGGTTTTACCTCCATCGAGAGGGCCTGAACCTGGGTAAAAACATCGTGTCCCTTGTCTCATGTTACCATCCGCCTAGACGCACAGTTCGGGACCCCCTACCCGAGATCCGCCGGTTTTGACACCGACATTGGTGCTTTCATTGAGAGTTCCTCTGTGTCGTCACCAATAGGCTTGATGGCTCCTTCAATCATCAACAAACATGCAGTCCAGGGTGAGACTCTTCTCCCCGGACAGATCTTCGTGTTCGGCTGCTTTGCACTGCGAGCCAATTCGCTTGGCCATCTGGAGCAGATCAAAAGCTACGCCCCTGGTCGTCAGGTCAGATTTGGAAGCCTAAACTTCACGGCCGACATCCGCGGAGACTTGATCTTCGATGGATTCGAGCCATATCCGAGCGCGCCGCACTGTCACGATGGGCATGATTTAGCTCTGCCGCCGGACAGAGCCCTAGAAGCCGCACATGAGTCCGCTCCGACCCCTAGTTCGGAGCCGACCGTGCAGATCGGGGACAGGTGGCTGGACACCGCCTCGGGAGCTGCAATCTCTACGGCGATGGAGCCGAATACTGACCTTGTCCCTCGTAAAGCTCGTGACTCTGAGGTGCCGGACTCCTCACCGGACTCCGAACCTCCTGCGCCCCTACCAATCGAATCCGATTGGACGCCGATCATGGAGTTCACCGCCGCGGACATCTTTCATCACTCACCCTTTGGCGACATTCTGAATTCGCTAAAACATCTCTCGTTATCAGGAGAGCCCTAGCCGGATTGCGGTCAGGACGGTTGGGATGCGGACGACGAAGAAATTCAAAACCCACCCACCACCCACTTTGTAGCCACTGTCGATGATCTAACCGACATGCTAGACTACGACTCCGAAGACATCGACGGTATGGACGACGATGCCGGAGACGACCAAGAACCAGCGCCTACGGGGCACTGGAAGACCACCTCGTCATATGACATATACATGGTGGACATCCCAAAGGATGGGAACGGCGAAGAAGCAGCGGAGGCAGATTCCTCTAAGAAACAGCCCAAGCGTCGACGCCAGCGGCGCCGCTCTAAATCCCGCCACAGCAAGAATGGAGATTCCGGCACCGGAGATAATAACACTCCAGAGAGTGCTGAAGACAACCCTCTCCAGCAAGATTCAGCGCAGGAGGACGCAGAAGCCAACCCTCACGAGAGAGCGGCAGACGAAGAGGTCGAGGATGACAATTACATGCCTCCCTCCGGAGACGAGGCAAGCCTCAACGACGACGAATTTGTTGTGCCCGAGGATCCCGTCGAACAAGAGCGTTTTAAATGCAGGCTTATGGCCACGGAAAACAGCCTTAAGAAAAAGCAGCAACAGCTCAGAGCTGATCAAGACCTGCTGGCCGACAGATGGACCGAAGTCCTCACGGCCGAAGAGCATGAACTCGAACGCCCCTCCAAAAGCTACCCAAAACGCAAGTTGCTCCCCCAATTAGAGGAGGAGGAGGAGTATAAACCCTCATCACCAGCACATAATACGGCAAACCGACCACCTCGTGGCCACGACAGAGAGGCATCTAGGCCCTCCACCAGAACCGTACCCCAGCACCGCTCGAAAAGTGGGAAGCCACGGGGGAATGCGCCGGACTTGCGAGACATATTGGAGGACAAGGCAAGACAATCAAGATCGATCTACGGATCACGTGGGAGCCCCATGATGCGCGACGACTACCGTCGTGCCGGATACAGCAACTCCGGTCGGGCCGAACACAGTAGACAAAGCTCTCTGGAGCTACGTCGTGATATTGCCCAGTATAGAGGCGCCGCACACCCACTATGCTTCACAGATGAAGTAATGGATCATCAAATCCCTGAAGGGTTTAAACCCGTATACATTGAATCCTACGATGGAACAACAGACCCTGCAGTTTGGATCGAAGACTATCTCCTTCATATCCATATGGCCTGCGGTGACGATCTCCACGCCATCAAATATCTCCCACCCAAGCTTAAAGGACCAGCCCGGCATTGGCTTAACAGCTTGCCAGCAGAGTCAATTGGGTGTTGGGAGGACTTGGAAGCTGCATTCCTCGACTTCCAGGGCACATATGTGCGACCACCAGACGCCGATGACCTAAGCCACATAATTCAGCAGCCAGACGAATCGGCCAGACAATTCTGGACACGGTTCCTAACAAAGAAAAATCAAATCATCGACTGTCCGGATGCAGAGGCCCTCGCAGCCTTCAAACACAACATCCGCGACGAGTGGCTGGCCCGGCACCTAGGACAGGAAAAGCCGAAATCCATGGCAGCCCTCACATCACTCATGACCCGCTTCTGTGCGGGGGAGGACAGCTGGCTAGCCCGCAGTAACAACCTCAGCAAAAATGCTGGCAGTCCGGATACTAAGGACCGCAATGGCAGGTCACGTCGAAACAAAAACAAACGCCGCGTTAACGGCGATAACACCGAGGATATGGCAGTCAATGCCGGATTCAGAGGCTCTAAACCCGGTCAGCGGAAGAAGGCATTCAAAAGAACCACTCTGGGTCCGTCCAATTTGGACCGAATACTCGACCGCTCTTGCCAGATACATGGCACACCTGAAAAGCCAGCTAATCACACCAACAGGGATTGTTGGGTATTCAAGCAAGTAGGCAAGTTAATCGCCGAAAACAACGACAAGGGGCTGCATAGCGATGACGAGGAAGAGACCCGGCCGCCGAACAGTAGAGGACAGAAGGGTTTCCCCCCACAAGCGTGGACGGTAAACATGATATACGCAACCCACATACCCAAGAGGGAGCGGAAGCGTGCACTTAGGGATGTATATGCGATGGAGCCAGTCGCTCCGAAGTTCAATCCATGGTCCTCTTGCCCGATCACTTTCGATCGAAGGGACCACCCCACCAGTATCCGCCATGGCGGATTCGCCGCATTGGTTTTAGACCCAATCGTCGATGGATTTCACCTCACCAGAGTCCTGATGGACGGCGGCAGCAGCCTGAACCTGCTTTATCAGGACACAGTGCGCAAGATGGGCATAGAACCCTCAAGGATTAAACCTACAAAGACGACCTTCAAAGACGTCATACCAAGTGTAGAGGCCAATTGTACATGCTCGGTTACACTGGAAGTGGTCTTCAGATCCCCGGATAACTTCCGAAGCGAGGAGTTAATCTTTGATATAGGCCTGTTCCGCAGCGGCTATCATGCTCTGCTCGGACGGACCGCGTTTGCAAAGTTCAACGTGGTGCCGCATTATGCATACCTCAAGCTCAAGATGCCAGGCCCTCGAGGAGTCATCACGGTCAACGGAAACACAGAACGCTCCCTCCGAATGGAGGAACATACAGCGGCTCTCGCGGCAGAAGTACAGAGCAGCCTCTTAAGGCAATTCTCAAGTCCGGCCGTTAAGCGACCAGACATGGCCAAGCGTGCCCGGAGTAACATACATCAAGACCACCTGACATGTTCCGAGCAAGCGTAGCAATGCGGCCCCAACCCCAGCGCTCACATAATTGCAAGTCCAGTCCTTTGCGTACATCATTATGCACTGGAGATACCATGGGCATAGGGGGAGGGGCACGACCACGATAGGCCTAGATTACGGTTTAACCACACCAGGGGCTCCCAAGTACGTCGGTCTTTTTATTTTTCTTTTTTCTTATCCACAGGACTCCGTTCACCAGAGGCCTTGTCCGGCAGTAGACCTACCGAACTCACGATGCAATAGCCAGGGATGGAGAAAGGCTACGACGAACACTAAGGTGGTCTCCATTACGAGCATTAAATCTGTTTAATACACCATTCCGCAGCCTACCCCTGGAGGGGGACATGTTTAAATAGTCCAATCCCTTGCTTACCACACTATTTGTATCGCTCCGTATTCATGGCAGCATTTCTGAATAAACAATGCATCGCTTTTGCTTATAGCCGCATTTCTTTTTTATATACATATGTTCATTTACGACATCCTGCATCCGTACACTTTGGTATGGCCGAATACACCAGGGGCTTATGTTCCCCGTATTATGGTGTGATAAGTCTGAACACTTTCCCAAGTGCGGCACCCCAAACTTATAGCATTATATGCATCGGCTCCGAATCATGTCTTGGGTCAATAGTTGGGTTTGCCTGGCTCCCATGTTTTGGTACCTTACGTTCCGTTTTATCGGCTAAGGTAGCACTGGGAGAACCACTGCGATTGCGCCCCGGTTGAGCTGGGCGAGCGCCTCAGTGTTGAAAGCTAAAACTGACCGTCATGATAAGGCGAGAGCTAGTCGGTGTTCGAGAGGTCTTTTCGAGTCCCTAAAGACTTATGCTGCTTAGAGCGAGGAACCGACTTTGTCCGGCCCAGGTGTGGATAGCGCCCCGAACTCGGTCTTCCGAATACTAGGGGCTTCGCCGAAATTTAAAATTATAGAATTCTATGGCTAAGTGAGAGTGTTCAAGCATTATAAGTCCGGTTGCCTTGTTCGTTGTGTTGAGCACCTCCCTAGATGGACCAAAAAATGGGAACAAGAGCGCTCAAGTTTATCCCGAACACCCCAGCACTCGTGGCATGGGGGCTGGAGCCGACTCTCAGATTTGATAAACGGCCGCACAGAAGGTAATATTTTAAATCAATAAGCATTGCTTAGCGCACATGAACAAAGTTTTAAGTGCACAGGATAACACATTGCGAGTCTAATCAAATATTACATCTTTGGAGCACTCATCCGCAATCTTGCGGGCACCCTTCAGGACACTCTTATAATACATTTTGGGCATGCGATACTCCTTGCCCGCCGGCGGCGCGTCTGTGAGAAGATTCTGGGCCCGACGGGCACCTTCAATGCAGGCGGAGCGCTTGACGACTTCCACCCAGGGACACACATCCACCAGCCGCCGCACTAAGCTGAAGTAGCTCCCAGGCATGGCCTCCTCAGGCCACACCCGAACTATGAGGCCCTTCATGGCCTGTTCGGCTACCTTGTGGAGCTCGACCAGCTGCTTTAGCTGGTCGCTCAGGGGCACCGAATGTCCGGCCTCAGCATACTGAGACCAGAAGACCTTCTCCGTCGAGCTCCCCTCCTCGGCCCGGTAGAATGCGGCAGCATCGGACACGCTGCGAGGCAGATCTGCAAACGCTCCTGGAGAGCTCCGAATTCGGGTAAGTAACAGGTAATTCACATCCACATGCTTGCTTTGCATGAAAAATGCCTTACCCGCCGCTATTTTCTTCGCTGCCTCGATCTCCTGGAGGGCCTTATGGGCTTCGGCCTTAGCGGATTTGGCACTCTCAAGTGCCGAGGCAAGCTCAGACTCTCGAGTCTTCGAGTCGCGCTCCAAGCTCTCATGCTTTTCCATGAGAGCCTGGAGCTCTTGCTGCACCTCCGCCACCCTCGCCTCCTGCTTCTCCCGCTCGGCTCGCTCCGCGGCCGCAGACACCGCCTCCTTCAGGGTCGCCACCTTGTTCGTGGCCCCTGGAGTACCCACGTTATCCTTGTTATTTTTCTCGCAACCAAAATCCTTTTCTATAAGGTACAAATTCAATATGGTGTTACTCACCTTCCTTGTCCTCGAGTTGCTTCTTGGCACGGCCGAGCTCGCTCTCGAACCGCTCGAGGTTATGCTTTAAAGCATCGACCTCCGCAGTCAGTGCAGCAGAGGTCAGCAGTGCAGCCTGCAATCCCATATTGACATAATTTTTAGACCTCCTGCGTATATCTTTTTAGACCCTCAGTCCGGCTTTTCTTTCCGAACACCGAACCGAGCATCAGGGGCTACTGTCTATGCGGTATTACATTACATATTTTAAATTTCTTACCTCAAAGCCCATTAGAAGGCTGTTGCAGGCTTCGGTCAGCCCGCTCTTAGCGAGCTGAACCTTCTGAATCACCGCACCCATGATAGTGCGGTGTTCTTCCTCGATGTAAGCGCCGTTGAGCGCCTCCAACAAGTTGTCCGGCGCCTCCGGTTGGATGGAGGCCGCCAGTGTCACGGTCTTGCCCTTCTTACAAAGGGGCCGCCTGCCGGACTCTGGAACTACTGCTGGTTCCGGTGCAAAGTCCAGTGCAAAGTCCGGGAGGCTGCCTGGCGCCGCCTCCGGAGCCTCCTCATCCCGATGGGTCCCCTCTTGGGATCCCACCTCGGCATTGTCAGCGTCACGGGGAGTTGAGGCGGTCAGAAGGGAATCCACATCCGACGGAGCCAAGGACCCGCTTGATGAAGCGGGAAGATCATCCTCGGCCGGACTACAGGTAGTATGCGGCATTAGAAGGACACTATGTTGCATAAAGAGAAATTATAAATTATTCAGGAATCCGGATACTTACGATCTTGCCGGGGGCTTGGCCCTTGAGGGCCACTCCCCGTCGCTGTCACCGGCGTTAACGGAGCAATCCGGAGGAAGGGTCCTTCCCTTCTTGGACCCTTCGGCCTCCCCCGTCGGGGAAGCCTTCCTTTTCTTCTCTCCCCCTTCTTGGGGAGAGGCCTCTTTCTCCTCCTCGTCTTTGGGGGAGGAGTCCGCCTCGGAGCCATTGGACGACGAGTCCGATACCACCTGGCGCCGGGAACTTCTTCGGGTTCCCGTGGCCTTCTTCTTGGCCTTCTTCTCCGGCACCACATAAAGTGCCGGGACTAGCAGCCCCGTCAAACGGGTATCCGCTGGTTCTTCGGGGAGGGGAGCCGGACAGATAACCTGTCCGGACGTCCTCTGCCAGTCCTGTTAAAGGCATGGGGAATTTTAAATCCCACATAGAGTCAAACTATGAAAGAAATGAATGTCCCATAAAGGATAACTTATCTTACCGCGCCGGCCGGGCGCCGTGTGCTGAATCCGCGATCTTTAGTTGCGGATGCGGGGGCTTCTCCCCCCTTGAACAGCACCCTCCAGGCCGCTTCGTACGTTGTGTCGAAGAGCCCGCTAAGGGTCCGGTGCTGTGCCGGATCAAACTCCCACAAATTGAAAACCCGTTGCTGGCAGGGGAGAATCCGGCGGACGAGCATGACCTGGATCACGTTGACAAGCTTAAGCTTCTTGTTCACCAGGGTCTGGAGACAGGACTGGAGTCTGGTCAGCTCCTTCGAACTGCCCCATAGCAAGCCCTTCTCTTTCCAGGAGGTGAGCTGCATAGGGGTACCAGATCTGAACTCGGGGGCCGCTGCCCATTTAGGGTCACGCGACTCGGTGATGTAGAACCACCCCGATTGCCACCCTTTGATGGTTTCCATGAAGGCACCCTCGAGCCAAGTGACGTTGGGCATTTTCCCACCATGGCGCCTCCGCACTCCGCTTGGTTGCCCTTCACAACCTTCGGCTTGACATTGGAAGTCTTTAGCCACAAGCCGAAGTAGGGCTGGATGCAGAGGAAGGCCTCGCACACGACGATAAACGCCGAGATATTGAGGATGAAGGTTGGCGCCAGATCGTGGAAGTCCAGGCCGTAGTAGTACATGAGCCCCCGGACGAAGGGATGAAGTGGGAAGCCCAGTCCGTGGAGGAAGTGGGGAAGAAATACGACCCTCTCATGGGGCCTGGGGGTGGGGATGAGCTGCCCCTCGTCGGGCAGACGGTGCGCGATGTCGCTGGACAAGTATCCGGCGCCGCGCTATTTTTCGATGTGCCCCTCCGTAATGGAGGAGGCCATCCACTTGCCTCCCGCTCCGGACATGGCTGGAGAAGGTTGAGGCGAGGTGTGCGGACTTGGGCGCTGGAGCTTGAGTGCGCGGAGATGGATTGGCAAAGGAGGAACAAGGCGTAGGTAAAAAGGATGGATCCTTATCCCCTTATATATGGGCGGACGAAGACTATGCGTCCCCACCGGCCTGGTAAAACTCGCCTATCTCCCAAGCGCCACAATCAATGGCGCGGTTGGGTTACCCACATCCGTATTGATGGGAATCCCGGAATAAGGGGAACACGATCTCTGCTTCAACAAGACGTGCCAAGGAAACCGCTTCACTAAACGCGCTGAGGTGGTATAATAAAAACGATTCAAGTAAAGGCTTCGTAGTGGTGTGACGTCATGCTGCAAAATACGTCAGCAGATTGAACTTGTGTACATATTATTCTCTCTACGGTGGTATGTGGAATTTATTTTGCAGAGCCGGACACTATCCTGGTGTTCACAATCTTCTATGATTATTCAGAGGAGGAATCTGCCTTGCAATGCCGAACAATATGCGCGCCGGACTCATCGTCATTGAAGCCTGGTTCTGGGGCTATTGAGGGAGTCCTGGACTAAGGGGTGTCCGGATAGCCAGACTATCATCATCGGCCGGAATCCAAGACTATGAAGATACAAGATTGAAGACTTCGTCCCGTGTCCGGATGTGACTTTCCTTGGCGTGGAAGGAAAGCTTGGCAATACGGATATGTAGATCTCCTACCATTGTAACCGACTCTGTGTAACCCTAGCCCTCTCCGGTGTATATATAAACCGGAGGGTTTTAGTCCGTAGGACGAACAACCATTACAACAATCATACCATAGGCTAGCTTCTAGGGTTTAGGCTCCTTGATCTCGTGGTAGATCCACTCTTGTACTACCCATATCATCAATATCAATCAAGAAGGAGTAGGGTTTTACCTCCATCGAGAGGGCCCGAACCTAGGTAAAAACATCGTGTCCCTTGTCTCCTGTTACCATCCGCCTAGACGCACAGTTCGGGACCCCCTACCTGAGATCCGCCTGTTCTGACACCGACAAGCATCCACATGCGAGGGACGCTGGTGAGGGCCATGGGCAGCCAGTTTGCCATGACCTTGTCGTCGCCTCCGGCCTTGAGAACGGCTTCTTCATATGCTAGCAGGAAGGCCAGCGGGTCGGCCGTGCCGTCGTAACGCGGTGGCATGTCCGACTTGAACTTGTTCGGCCACCGCACCTGTTGCAAGGCGGGGGCCAGGGCTCGGAGCCCCCTGGTTTCCGCGCCGGCGTCGACATCCAGAGCGGGCGGTGCGTTGGCCGCCATGAGGGCAGAGTGTGGTGTAGATGGGGAACGAGTCGACGGAAGGGAGAGCTCCGGTGCACCCCTACCTGGCGCGCCAAATGTCAGATGTTGGGTTCCTGCAGATCCTTAAGGTTTGAAGTCTAGGTGCGCACGAAGATCTCTCCCCTACCGATCTACGTCTGATCGCCTCGTGAGATCTAAGTTGGAAATGATGAACAACACGTGGGACACAAGATTTATACTGGTTCGGGCCACCGTTGTGGTGTAATACCTTACTCCAGTGTGTGGTGTGGTGGATTGCCTCAGGGGCTGATGATGAACAGTACAAGGGAAGAACGGCCTTGCGGGAGGTGTTCTTGAGCCGATGCGATGAACTGCTTGTGCGAGTTCGATCGCCTCTCTCTCTCTCTCTCTCTCTCTCTCTCTCTCTCTGTCTTCTAAAATCTGGATCCCCTCCTACTCTGTGGTGGCTAGCTCTATTTATAGAGTCCCTGGGCCTCTTCCCAAATATTGAGAGGGAAGGGCGCCAACAACGGCCATTTCGAAGGGGAACATCTAGTACAAGTTATCCTGACTAAAGTTGGTCTTCGGCTGCCAAAAGCATTGGCGATGACTCCGTCTTGGGCTCCACGGTGACCTCCATCCTGCCGCTCTGCTGGTCTTGGTCTCGTTGCACTGAAATGGCAACCTTTGCCTGATGCCTTGGTACTCCGCGCTTGTGCTTGCCCCCTTTGCACCAAAGAGGAAACAAGGACACTGCGCAGGCCGGCGCCCGCCTGGTGCCCGCCTGGTCTTGATCGTCATGGCTTGCGTCACGAGCACCTCGCGAGGTACCATGCCTTGATCTCTCCGCCTCCTCGCGAGCCTACCTGGCGAGGCCGTTCCTGAGGAAGCCTTGCGTCGTCCGCCCCGTGAGGCTTGGCCCCTCGCGAGGGTCTTGAATCTTGTGCTGATGAGGATGGGCCATACCGGGCCACCACTTGAGCCATGCCGCAAGCCGCAAGCAGACAAGTCTGGGGACCCCCGTTCCCAGAACACCGACAACAATGGCAAAAGTAAAGATAATAGTTTTGTAGTAGATGTAATAGTAGCAATGGAAAAGTAAATAAGCGAAGCACAATATGTGAAAAGCTCGTAGGCATTGGATCAGTGATGGATAATTATGTAGGATGTGATTCCTCATGTAATAGCTATAACATAGGGTGACACTGAACTAGCTCCAGTTCATCAATGTAATGTAGGCATGTATTTCAAATATAGTCATATGTGCTAATGGAAAAGAACTTGCATGCCATCTTTTGTCCTACCCTCCCGTGGCAGCGGGGTCCTAATGGAAACTAAGGGATATTAAGGCCTCCTTTTAATAGAGAACCGGAACAAAGCATAGCACATAGTGAATACATGAACTCCTCAAACTACGGTCATCACCGAGAAGTATCCCGATTATTGTCACTTTGGGGTTGTCAGATCATAACACATAATAGGTGACTATAGACTTGCAAGATAGGTTCAAGAACTCACATATATTCATGAAAACATAATACGTTCAGATCTGAAATCATGGCACTCGGGCCCTAGTGACAAGCATTAAGCATAGCAAAGTCATAGCAACATCAACCTCAGAACATAGTGGATACTAGGGATCAAACCCTAACAAAACTAACTTGATTACATGGTAAATCTCATCCAACCCATCACCGTCCAGCAAGCCTACGATGGAATTACTCACGCACGGCGGTGAGCATCATGAAATTGGTGATGGAGGATGGTTGATGATGACGACGATGACGAATCCCCCTCTCCGGAGCCCCAAAAGGACTCCAGATCAGCCCTCCCGAGAGAGGTTAGGGCTTGGCGGCGGCTCCGTGTCGTAAAACGCGATGAAACTTTCTCCTGATTTTTTTTTCTCCCCGAACGTGAATATATGGAGTTGGAGTTGAGGTCGGTGGAGGTCCAGGGGGCCCACGAGATAGGGGGGCGCGCCCAGGGGGAGGGGCGCATGGACAGGGTGTGGGCCCCCTAGTCTTGATTCTTTCGCCAATATTTTTTATATTTTCCAAAAAGTCGCTCCGTGGATTTTCAGGACATTCCGAGAACTTTTCTTTTCTACACATAAAACAACATCATGGCAGTTCTGCTGAAAACAGCGTCAGTCCGGGTTAGTTTCATTCAAATCATGCAAGTTAGAGTCCAAAAAAGGGCAAAAGTGTTTGGAAAAGTAGATACGTTGGAAACGTACAAGGCTTCAAGCCATTTGGAGAATCTGGGCTCATCATCGCTTCCTCATAGTTCGTAGGTTCGTCATGGTCAAGTAACATGACCTCCAGAACAGGATTACCGTACCACTCAGGTGTGGACCTTACTCTAGTTGACCTACGTGGCTCGGTAGTAACTTGATCTGAAGTTTCATGATCATCATCATTAGCTTCCTCACAAATTGGTGTAGGTGTCACAGGAACCGGTTTCTGTGATGAACTACTCTCCAATAAGGGAGCAGGTACAGTTACCTCCTCAAGATCTACTTTCCTCCCACTCACTTCTCTCAAGAGAAACTCCCTCTCTAGAAAGGATCAATTCTTAGCAATGAATGTCTTGCCTTCGGATCTGTGATAGAAGGTGTACCCAATAGTCTCCTTTGGGTATCCTATGAAGACACATTTCTCCAATTTGGGTTCGAGCTTATCAGGTTGAAGCTTTTTCACATAAGCATCACAGCTCCAAACTTTAAGAAACGACAACTTCGGTTTCTTGCCAAACCATAGTTCATAAGGCGTCGTCTCAATGGATTTAGATGGTGCCCTATTTAATGTGAATGCAGTTGTCTCTAAAGCATAACCCCAAAACAATAGCGGTAAATCGGTAAGAGACATCATAGATCGCACCATATCCAGTAAAGTACGATTATGATGTTCGGACACACCATTTCGCTGTGGTGTTCCGGGTGGCGTGAGTTGCGAAAGTATTCCGCATTGTTTCAAATTAAGACCAAACTCGTAAATCAAATATTCTCCTCCACGATCAGATCGTAGAAACTTTATTTTCCTGTTACGATGATTTTCCACTTCACTCTGAAATTCTTTGAACTTTTCAAATGTTTTAGACTTATGTTTCATTAAGAAGATATACCCATATCTGCTCAAATCATCTATGAAGGTGAGAAAATAACGATATCCACCGCGAGCCTCAATATTCATTGGACCACATACATCAGTATGTATGATTTCCAATAAATCTGTTGCTCGCTCCATTGTTCCGGAGAACGGATATTTAGTCATCTTGCCCACGAGGCATGGTTCACATGTACCACGTGATTCATAATCAAGTGATTCCCAAAGTCCATCAGAATGGAGTTTCTTCATGCGCTTTACACCAATATGACCTAAACAACAGTGCCACAAATAAGTTGCACTATCATTATCAACTCTGCATCTTTTGGCTTCAACATTATGAATATGTGTATCACTACTATTGAGATTCATTAAAAATAGAGCACTCTTTAAGGGTGCATGACCATAAAAGATATTACTTATATAAATAGAACAACCATTATTCTCCGATTTAAATGAATAACCATCTCGCATCATACAAGATCCAAATATAATGTTCATGCTTAACGCTGGCACCAAATAACAATTATTCAGGTCTAAAACTAATCCCAAAGGTAGATGTAGAGGTAGCGTGCCGACGGCGATCACATCGACTTTGGAACCATTTCCCACACGCATCTTCACCTTGTCCTTAGCCAATCTTCGCTTAATCCATAGTCCTTGTTTTGAGTTGCAAATATTAGCAACAGAACTAGTATCAAATACCCAGGTGCTTCTGCGAGCTTTAGTAAGGTACACATCAATAATATGTATATCACATATACCTTTGTTCACCTTGCCATCTTTCTTATCCGCCAAATACTTGGGGCAGTTCCGCTTCCAGTGGCCAGTCCCTTTGCAGTACAAGCACTCAGTCTCAGGCTTAGGTCTAGACTTGGGTTTCTTCTCTTGAGCAGCAACTTGTTTGCCATTCTTCTTGAAGTTCCCCTTCTTCTTCCCTTTACCCTTTTTCTTGAAACTGGTGGTCTTATTGACCATCAACACTTGATGCTCCTTCGTGATTTCTACCTCCGTAGCCTTTAGCATCGCGAAGAGCCTGGGAATTGTTTTATCCACCCCTTGCATGTTATAGTTCATCAAGAAGCTTTTGTAGCTTGGTGGCAGTGATTGAAGAATTCTGTCAATGACACTATCATCCGGAAGATTAACTCCCAGTTGAATCAAGTGATTGTTATACCCAGAAATTTTGAGTATATGCTCACTGAGAGAACTATTCTCCTCCATCTTGCAGCTGTAGAACTTATTGGAGACTTCATATATCTCAATCCGGGCATTTGCTTGAAAAATTAACTTCAACTCCTGGAACATCTCATATGCTCCATGACGTTCAAAACATCGTTGAAGTCCCGGTTCTAAGCCGTAAAGCATGACACACTGAACTTTCGAGTAGTCATCAGCTTTGCTCTGCCAGACGTTCCTAACATTTGGCGTTGCTCCTGCAGCAGGTTTGGTACCCAGCGGTGCTTCCAGGATGTAATTCTTCTGTGCAGCAATGAGGATAATCCTCAAGTTACGGACCCAGTTCGTGTAATTGCTACCATCATCTTTCAACTTTGCTTTCTCAAGAAATGCATTAAAATTCAACGGAACAACAGCACGGGCCATATATCTACCACAACATAGACAAGCAAAATACTAGCAGGTACTAAGTTCATGATAAATTAAAGTTCACTTAATCATATTTAAGAACTCCCACTTAGATAGACATCCCTCTAATCATCTAAGTGATCACGTGATCCATATCAACTAAACCATGTCCGATCATCACGTGAGATAGAGTAGTTTTCAATGGTGAACATCACTATGTTGATCATCTCTACTATATGATTCACGCTCGAACTTTCGGTCTCAGTGTTCCGAGGCCATATCTGCTAGGCTCGTCATGTTTAACCTGAGTATTTCTGCGTGTGCAAAACTAGCTTGCACCCGTTGTATATGAACGTAGAGCTTTATCACACCCGATCATCACGTGGTGTCTCGGCACGACCAACTTTGGCAACGATGCATACTCAGGGAGAACACTTGTACCTTGAAATTTAGTGAGAGATCATCTTATAATGCTACCGTCAATCAAGCAGAATAAGATGCACAAAGGATAAACATCACATGCAATCAATATAATTGTTATGATATGGCCATCATCATCTTATGCCTTTGATCTCCATCTCCAAAGCACCGTTATGATCACCATCGTCACCGGCGCGACACCTTGATCTCCATCGTAGAATCTTTGTCGTCTCGCCAACTATTGCTTCTACAACTATCGCAACCGCTTAGTGATGAAGTAAAGCAATTACAGGGCGATTGCATTGCATACGATAAAGCGACAACCATATGGCTCCTGCCAGTTGCCGATAACTTCGTTACAAAAAATGATATAGCATCATGCCTTGACCATATCACATCACAACATGCCCTGCAAAAACAAGTTAGATGTCCTCTACTTCGTTGTTGCAAGTTTTACGTGGCTGCTACGGGCTGAGCAAGAACCTTTCTTACCTAAGCATCAAAACCACAACGATATTTTGTCAAGTTAGTGCTGTTTTAACCTTCAACAAAGACCGGGCGTAGTCACACTCGGTTCAACTAAAGTTGGAGAAACTGACACCCGTCAGCCACCTGTGTGCGAAGCACGTTGGTAGAACCAGTCTCGCGTAAGCGTACACGTAATGTTGGTCGGGCCGCTTCATATAACAATACCGCCGAACCAAAGTATGACATGCTGGTAAGCAGTATTGTCACGCCCAATATGCGACCCTATCCAAAAGGAACTCGAAGGTCCCACCAAGGATAGACCCGCATATTGAGACGCTTTTGCAAGGTGGATATCATTACATCAACATTACATAATAGATGGGGATACATACATAAGGCATACAATACCACATGAATACAACATCACAATACATCAGAGCACCATCCGACTACGGATGAAACACAAACAGAAACTCAAACGATATCCAACCTGCTAGCCCAGGCTGCCGACCTGGAACCTATCCCCTGATCAAAGAAGAAGCAGAAGAAGAACTCCAAAACAAGCAAACATCGCTCTCGCGTCATGAACATCGCATAACCTGCACCTGCAACTGTTGTTGAAGTAATCTGTGAGCCACGAGGACTCAGCAATCCTATTACCATGGGTATCAAGACTAGCAAAGCTTAATGGGTAAGGAATGGGTAAAGTGGTGAGGTTGCACCAGCGACTAAGCATGATATGGTGGCTAACATACGCAAATGAGAGCGAGAAGAGAAACAAAGGAATGGTCGTGAAGCTAGCAATGATCAAGAGGTGATCCCGAACTCCTACTTACGTCAAACATAACCCAGAAACCGTATTCACTTCCCGGACTCCGCCGAGAAGAGACCATCACGGCTACACACGCGGTTGATGCGTTTTAATTCGGATCTGGTGTTAAGTTATCTACAACCGGACATTAACAAATTCCCATCTGCCACATAATCGTGGGCACGGCTCTCGAAATTTTATACCCTGCAGGGGTGTCCCAACTTAGCCCATGATAAGCTCTCACGATCAACGAAGGATATTCCTTCTCCCAGGAAGACCCGATCAGTCTTGGAATCCCGGTTTACAAGACATTTCGACAATGGTAAAACAAGACCAGCAAAGCCGCCCGATGCGCCGACAATCCCGATAGGAGCTGCACATATCTCGTTCTCAGGGCAACACCGGATAGGTCAGCCTACGAGTAAAACCAGACCTCGAGTTGCCCCGAGGGGGCCCCGCAGTCTGCCCGGTTCAGACCAGCACTTAGAGAAGCACTGGCCCTGGGGGGCTAAAATAAAGATGACCCTTGGGTTGGCCGACCCAAGGGAAGGGTATAGGTGGTGGTGAGGCAAATGGTAAAATCAAGGTTGGGCCTTGCTGGACAAGTTTTATTCAAAGCGAACTGTCAGGGGGGTCCCATAAATCACCCGACCGCGTTAGGAACGCAAAAATCCGGAACATAACACCGGTATGATGGAAACTAGGGCGGCAAGAGTGGAACAAAACACCAGCCATAAGGCCGAGCCTTCCACCCTTTACCAAGTATATAGATGCATTAATAATATAAGAGATATTGTGATATCCCAACATAATCCTGTCCACCAAGGAGAAATCTTCAACTTCACCTGCAACTAGCAACGCTATAAGAGGGGCTGAGCAAAGAGGTAACATAGCCAAACAACGGTTTTCTAGGAATGGTGTCAAAGGTTAGAGGTTCATGACAATTTGGGAGGCTTGATGAGCAAAAGATAGGTAACGCAGCATAGCGATAGAACGAAGCAACTAGCATAGCAATGATAGTAGTGAGATCCAGGGTAGCAGTCATCTTGCCTGAAATCCCGCAAGGAAGAAGAACGAGTACATGAAGAAGATGAAGCCACGAAGATGAACCAAGTGTAGACGAATGGATCCTCACGATCGCAACGAAACGGGAACTATCGAGAAGAAGCACACGACATAGTAAACACACCACACATGAACAAGACATGATGCACAACAAGCATGATGCATGACAAGGCTACATGAAGCTACTCATGGCAAGAGATGATGCAAACAAGAACAACACATCAAGGCAAGTTTAAATGAGGCCGGGAACAACATATAACAATTCCGGTAAGTCCTCATATGCAAATTTCGAAATGGGTCCAGAACTGAATAAACCTTATGTTCAAGTTTTTAAACAGCAACTTAAGATGCACCAAGATGATCTACACGAGATTCTAGTCAAGTTACATATAAAGTTCATTAGATTCAGAGCTACGGCCAAGAAGATATGAGCAAAACAAGTTAAACATGGCATTGATGCAAAATGCATACAAACATCAAGAAAACACACCAAAACAAGGATGCAACATGATAATATGAAACTATATGCAAAATCAAGCAAGTTTCATATAGAGCACACTCAAAACGGAGCAACGGTGCAACACATACACTCTATACAAGTCATAGCAACAATCTGTCCATAACAGCAACTAGGCATATCGCAAGTATCAAAACAACATGCTACAACACCCCAACATAATAACAAAAGGCATGGGCATGAAATACAGGTAAAGCACAACAAAACATGAACACTGAGCTATCTCCAGAAACAACTAGAACATGCTCAAAAGGACATGGTAAGATTGCAAATAATAACAGTTTCAGACTTATCAGGAAATAACATCAGGTTGCAATGTTTAGAGCTATCAAACAACATGTTACAGGAACATATCATGGCAAACAAAGGCATGGCATTATACTACTAAATGCAAAGATCAAAAGTCCCTTACTGACCATGAGCCAAAAAGGCATAGAAAATATGATGGCACCCATGTAAACATGGCAGTTATATAACAGATTCATACATGGCAGGAACAACAATAAGTAGGCATGTTGGTGAGCTTGAACCACTCACCACAGAGCAATACATGGCATGGCAAGGCAACCAACAGTAAGAAGACATATTTGTGAAGCTAAGCATGGCAAGAGCAAGTTCATAGGGTGCATGGATCACTAACAATAAGCATGGAAGCAACTGAACTTAATGTTAACAGGCTGACAGCAACATCATTTAGCAACTTTAGAGAAAGATTACAACAATCTATAGCAACCTATAAATGCAACCAGGGGCATGGATGGATAGAGGATGACATGTAGATCAAAACATGTTTATAGAACATCTCCAGATTATGCATAGAATGACTTGTAGAAGCATGTTTACATAGCAACAAAATATAACAGAATCTGTCAGCAAAACAGCAGCAGCAAGTACCCTCCTTAACAAGCTTGATGCACTCAGCACACAACTCACAAAAATACAAGGATGGCACCTCTGGAAAGATGGCATAGCATAGATCAAAACACATGTAGACATCAACCTCATAGGATGCACACATCAACCATGGCAAAAATGACAAATGAGCAAGTTATAACAGTTTCAGCAGATTAACATCAACATGCACTCTTCTAATAGCATTTCGGACATCAAGATAAGCTCAAATGAAAATGATGCAATGGAATGAAATGAAGTACTCATCGAGGCGAACAATTTGACATATTATACGCACGAAACGAAGCTACGGATGCAGAGATACAGCATGATGAACATGGCATGATTATGTGAGGGATTCGGGGACTTGGTCATTTTTCTGGAAAAAACACAACGAGCGCTATATAACTATTCAGCGCACGGGGCGGGGTTTAGGTATTGCTCACCATGGGCTTTGGCCCAGGACTGTGGTGGATCGAGCCAGCGAGGACGCTGGGCTGCGGGGAGGCGCTGGGCCGACTTGCTCGCTGGGCCGTGGCGCGGGGCCCACGTGGACGATGTCAACGGCGCCGAGCGGAGGCCGACTGGATCGGGCGCCTCCCGATCCGCGGCGGCGGCGGCGCCGGCGAGGACGGAGGAGGCCAACGGCGCGGCGGAGAGACGGGGAGGCGGCGCGGCGAGGCAGAGCTCGCCGGCGAGCGGATCCGGCAGCCGGAGGGCGCGGAGGCAGCGGCGCCATGGCCGGGCAGCGCGCGCTGGCGAAGGCGGCGGCGAAGACGACGAGGGTAACGGGGAGGCGCGAGATGCGACGAGGCTGGAGCGGCGCGGCTCCGGCCGGAGGCAGCGCGGTGAAGACGGCGCCGGCGGGGACGCTCCGAGGCTGGCGGCGAGGTTGCCCGGCGACGGTAGAGGCGGGCGGCCGCGGGCGCTGAGCTGGCGGGGCGCGGGCCGGCGGCGCGGCCGGATGGGCCCGGGCGGGTCCTATCCGGGCCCCGACGGGCCGCGGCGGTTGCGGGGAGGAGAGAGGAGGCCGGCAGGCCACGTGGCGGCAGGGGATTGGGCGCGGGGCGTCGGAGGCTAAGGTGGCGACGCGGGATTGGCCGGGCGACGTGGCCGGCGGACAACGTCCGGCGCGGGACGGACATGTCCGGCGGGCGAGAGGAGCGGGGCTAGGGTTTCGGGGGGAAAATGATCCGAAAATGGAGAGCGGAAGACGTTTTTATAGGTAGAGGGAGCTAGGAGAGTCCAAATGAGGAGCGGCTTTCGGCCACGCGATCGTGATCGAACGACCGAGAGCATGGAGAGGAGTTTGCTGGGCTTTGGGCCACTTTGGAAGGGGTGTTGGGCTGCAAACAAAAGAGGCTTTACGGTTACCCGGTTAACCGTTGGAGTATCAAACGACCTCCAAATGGCACGAAACTTGACAGGCGGTCTACCGGTGCTATACCAAGTCCACTTGGCAAACCTCGGGCCATTCCGAGAAAGTTTAACACCCGCACAAGAGAAGAGACAAAAAGGGGACGCCGGGTGACATAGGAGTGCCGGATTGCAAAACGGACAACGGGGAAAATACTTGGATGCAAGAGACGAACACGTATGCAAAATGAAATGCATATGATGACATGATAAAAATGCAGATGATGACATGGCAAAGTGCAACACGCAAGCACATGACATGGCAACGACGGCAAATAACTGGCAAACACCTGGCGCATCGAATCCAGGGCGTTACAACACTCCTCCACTAACAAGAGATCTCGTCCCGAGATCTTAGGACCGAGACGGAAGGGAAAGGGATGAGGTGAAACAAGAACTCAAGAGAAGAAGCAAAGAATCAATAGCACTCGAGGAGAAGAGTGGAACGACGAGAATGAGGAGAATCGAAAGCTCATGGAATCAGATAGCCTATGAAACGACTCGTTCTAACCGGAGTGGTTAGAATGAGAAAAGAAACGAATAAGACTGAAAGAATTTAGGTAGCACTCCGGCTGAAACATGGAAGGACTAGAACGAACTTGATAGGATGGAATGGTACTTGATGAACTCTTGAAGAATGAATTAAATCATGAAGA
Organism: Triticum timopheevii; assembly: GCA_963921465.1. NCBI lineage: Eukaryota > Viridiplantae > Streptophyta > Magnoliopsida > Poales > Poaceae > Triticum > Triticum timopheevii. Next base: position 424,618,407 of record OY997272.1, read on the forward strand.
ACCACCATGAAGAACTCCGGTGACAAAAGGATGATGAGATAGAATTAAGGATGAAAGAATAAGATGAGCCTTGCGATGATTTAGATGGAGGATCCGACGAAATGGCCGAGGAAATTGGACTCCGGAATAGGAAAGATGAAAACACTTGGAACTATTCATCAAGAACAAACTCTGAAGGAAGGAATTACTCACTTGGATGAAATAAGAATAAGATTTATTGTATGCTTATCCTTCATCAAATTAAATTGATGACGAGAAATGGATTTTGCATATTACTTATTCTTCTTGAAAAAGGATTGAGAAGTGACATATCGCAGACTTGAGAGGGTCTTCATGAACCACCGGTAGGATTGAAAAGATCAAATGAATTAATATGATAATCAAGGAAAAAGAATCTTGAACCAACCACCGTAAGAATTCGAAAATGACTGATGAAAGAGAATGCATCACCGGGAAGAATTAGAGAAGCACGAAGATACTTGAGGGAATTAAAAAGTGAGAGAACGAAGAGATCGCGAACTGATTGAAGAATACTTGAACGAAGCACCGGAAGAATATTGAGACGAACGAAAGGGCACGGATATAGAATAATTGGAGGACGAATCTGAAAACTTAGAACGAAGAAATCTACCGAAAAGATGACCTCCGGATGATCGAGAGAGAAAGCAACTCCTGAAATGCTCCGGATGGATGAAAAGAATTTGTATGACTTGAAACAATTTGATAGGATAACATCGAGCTAGCACCGCTAATCTCTGGGGAACAGACAAGATGTAGAGGAAAAACTCTTCTTCAATCTTCAAATGATGACGAGAAACACCACCAAAATTTACTGAGATACTCCGGGAGAATGAAAAGCGAAGAGGTTGATCCAACAATGAAAAGATTTTGAAAGCGATCTTGGAGAAGGCATGTGACTGATGAAATCCATTCTTACGTCACACTTGAAAAGAATTGAGAATAACTCCGGGGGATTATAAGAGTCAGGTAAGATCCTGGGAAAAGACCTGTGGGTTAGGGCCCACTAAAAGAAAAACACCGGTGGAAAGGGATGTTGAACAGATAGATGATGCACCGGAACAATTGAAATATTTGAATGAGGTGACAACCTCGAATTAATTGGAACACAGACGAATCTCCTGAGATGTCTTGAGCACTCCGGAAGGATAAACTGGCGAGAGGCGAACGAGCAAGGGGAAAACATTTGAGCCGAGGAAAAGAATGTGATCAACACCGAAAAACTTGAACTGAACCCAGCGGAAAAGGAAAAGAGATGAAGAATGTCAAACGAGACTAGAATTCACTGGTTGAAATAATTGAGGAAAGATTGAAGATACTCCGCACGAATGAAATTGACGCTCGAAACAGACTCAGGCTCAGGGAAGAAAAAGGGTGGGAGGGCGGGAAAACAAAGGCAACTTGGAAGGGGGAATCGACGAATAACTTGAAGAGAAAACACCGGTTGAAATCATTGAGGAAAGAAAGCAAAGACTTCGCACGAGTAGGAAGGATACTCGATTACGGACTCCGGATTCGAGAAGAAGAAGGGAGGGCGGGTGGGAAAAACAAGGACAACTTCGGACAGAGAAAAAACATCGATCGAAAAGAGCTGAAGGTTGATCTCCCAAAGACAAAGAGGTTCGAATCAGCTTGACGAGGAATGCGCCGGACAAAAAGAGCTGAGGAAACAACGAACGAAAACTAACCGCGTGATCCTAAAGAAAAATTTGAATGGGAAGAGGAGTAATTCAAAACACCTACGTCAAGATTCCTCACCAGAGCGACGAAGGGGCTGAGGAGTAAAAAGAATTCCTACTCTCCGATATAACTAGACTCCGAAAACAGTTTTCTTCTAGACTCAACAGCGGCCAAACTACACGATCAATCAAGGGGGGCTCCTAGGGTCGGTCGAGGCTCTGATACCAACTTGTCACGCCCAATATGCGACCCTATCCAAAAGGAACTCGAAGGTCCCACCAAGGATAGACCCGCATATTGAGACGCTTTTGCAAGGTGGATATCATTACATCAACATTACATAATAGATTGGGATACATACATAAGGCATACAATACCACATGAATACAACATCACAATACATCAGAGCACCATCCGACTACGGATGAAACACAAACAGAAACTCAAACGACATCCACCCTGCTAGCCCAGGCTGCCGACCTGGAACCTATCCCCTGATCGAAGAAGAAGCAGAAGAAGAACTCCAAAGAAAGAAAACATCACTCTCGCGTCATGAACATCGCATAACCTGCACCTGCAACTGTTGTTGTAGTAATCTGTGAGCCACGAGGACTCAGCAATCCCATTACCATGGGTATCAAGACTAGCAAAGCTTAATGGGTAAGGAAGGGGTAAAGTGGTGAGGTTGCAGCAGCGACTAAGCATGATATGGTGGCTAACATACGCAAATGAGAGCGAGAAGAGAAACAAAGGAACGGTCGTGAAGCTAGCAATGATCAAGAGGTGATCCTGAACTCCTACTTACGTCAAACATAACCCAGAAACCGTGTTCACTTCCCGGACTCCGCCGAGAAGAGACCATCACGGCTACACACGCGGTTGATGCGTTTTAATTCGGATCTGGTGTCAAGTTATCTACAACCGGACATTAACAAATTCCCATCTGCCACATAACCGCGGGCACGACTCTCAAAAGTTTATACCCTGCAGGGGTGTCCCAACTTAGCCCATGATAAGCTCTCACGATCAACGAAGGATATTCCTTCTCCCAGGAAGACCCGATCAGTCTCGGAATCCCGGTTTACAAGACATTTCGACAATGGTAAAACAAGACCAGCAAAGCCGCCCGATGCGCCGACAATCCCGATAGGAGCTGCACATATCTCGTTCTCAGGGCAACACCGGATAGGTCAGCCTACGAGTAAAACCAGACCTCGAGTTGCCTCGAGGGGGCCCCGCAGTCTGCCCGGTTCAGACCAGCACTTAGAGAAGCACTGGCCCGGGGGGGCTAAAATAAAGATGACCCTTGGGTTGGCCGACCCAAGGGAAGGGTATAGGTGGTGGTGAGGCAAATGGTAAAATCAAGGTTGGGCCTTGTTGGACAAGTTTTATTCAAAGCGAACTGTCAGGGGGGTCCCATAAATCACCCGACCGCGTTAGGAACGCAAAAATCCGGGAACATAACACCGGTATGACGGAAACTAGGGCGGCAAGATTGGAACAAAACACCAGGCATAAGGCCGAGCCTTCCACCCTTTACCAAGTATATAGATGCATTAATAATATAAGAGATATTGTGATATCCCAACATAACCCTGTCCACCAAGGAGAAATCTTCAACTTCACCTGCAACCAGCAACGCTATAAGAGGGGCTGAGCAAAGTGGTAACATAGCCAAACAACGGTTTGCTAGGAATGGTGTCAAAGGTTAGAGGTTCATGGCAATTTGGGAGGCTTGATGAGCAAAAGATAGGTAACGCAGCATAGCGATAGAACGAAGCAACTAGCATAGCAATGATAGTAGTGAGATCCAAGGTAGTGGTCATCTTGCCTGAAATCCCGCAAGGAAGAAGAACGAGTGCATGAAGAAGATGAAGCCACGAAGATGAACCAAGTGTAGACGAACGGATCCTCACGATCGGAACGAAACGGGAACTATCGAGAAGAAGCACACAACATAGTAAACACACCACACATGAACAAGACATGATGCACAACAAGCATGATGCATGACAAGGCTACATGAAGCTACTCATGGCAAGAGATGATGCAAACAAGAACAACACATCAAGGCAAGTTTAAATGAGGCCGGGAACAACATATAACAATTCCGGTAAGTCCTCATATGCAAATTTCGAAATGGGTCCAGAACTGAATAAACCTTATTTTCAAGTTGTTAAACATCAACTTAAGATGCACCAAGATGATCTACACGAGATTCTAGTCAAGTTACATATAAAGTTCATTAGATTCAGAGCTACGGCCTAGAAGATATGAGCAAAACAAGTTAAACATGGCATTGATGCAAAATGCATACAAACATCAAGAAAACACACCAAAACAAGGATGCAACATGATAACATGAAACTATATGCAAAATCAAGCAAGTTTCATATAGAGCACACTCAAAACGGAGCAACTGTGCAACACATACACTCTATACAAGTCATAGCAACAATCTGTCCATAACAGCAACTAGGCATATCGCAAGCATCAAAACAACATGCTATAGTACCCCAACATAATAACAAAAGGCATGGGCATGAAATATAGGTAAAGCACAACAAAACATGAACACTGATCTATCTCCAGAAACAACTAGAACATGCTCAAAAGGACATGGTAAGATTGCAAATAATAACAGTTTCAGACTTATCAGGAAATAACATCAGGTTGCAATGTTTAGAGCTATCAAACAACATGTTACAGGAACATATCATGGCAAACAAAGGCATGGCATGATACTACTAAAAGCATAGATCAAAAGTCCCTTACTGACCATGAGCCAAAAAGGCATAGAAAATATGATGGCACCCATGTAAACATGGCAGTTATATAACAGATTCATACATGGCTGGAACAACAATAAGTAGGCATGTCGGTGAGCTTGAACCACTCACCACAGAGCAATACATGGCATGGCAAGGCAACCAACAGTAAGAAGACATGTTTGTGAAGCTAAGCATGGCAAGAGCAAGTTCATAGGGTGCATGGATCACTAACAATAAGCATGGAAGCAACTGAACTTAATGTTAACAGGCTGACAGCAACATCATTTAGCAACTTTAGAGCAAGATTACAACAGTCTATTTCAATCTATAAATGCAACCAGGGGCATGGATGGATAGAGGATGACATGTAGATCAAAACATGTTTATAGAACATCTCCAGATTATGCATAGAATGACTTGTAGAAGCATGTTTACATAGCAACAAAATATAACAGAATCTATCAGCAAAACAGCAGCAGCAAGTACTCTCCTTAACAAGCTTGATGCACTCAGCACACAACTCACAAAAATACAAGGATGACACCTCTGGAAAGATGGCATAGCATAGATCAAAACACATGTAGACATCAACCTCATAGGATGCACACATCAACCATGGCAAAAATGACAAATGAGCAAGTTATAACAGTTTCAGCAGATTAACATCAACATGCACTCTTCCAACAGCATTTCGGACATCAAGATGAGCTCAAATGAAAATGATGCAATGGAATGAAATGAAGTACTCGTCGAGCGAACAATTTGACATATTATACGCACGAAACGGAGCTACGGATGCAGAGATACAGCATGATGAACATGACATGATTATGTGAGGGATTTGGGGACTTGGTCATTTTTCTGGAAAAAAACACAACGAGCGCTATATAACTATTCAGCGCACGGGGCGGGGTTTAGGTATTGCTCACCATGGGCTTCGGCCCAGGACGGTGGTGGATCGGGCGAGCGGGGACGCTGGGCTGCGGGGAGGCGCTGGGCCGACTTGCTTGCTGGGCCATGGTGCGGGGCCCACGTGGACGAGGTCAACGGCGCCGGGCAGAGGCCGACTGGATCAGGCGCCTCCCGATCCGCGGCGGCGGCGGCGCTTCGGGATTCCGGCGAGGACGGAGGAGGCCAACGGCGTGGCGGAGAGACGGGGAGGCGGCGCGGCGAGGCAGAGCTCGCCGGCGAGCGGATCCGGCGGCCGGAGGGCGCGGAGGCGGCGGCGCCATGTCCGGGTGGTGCGCGCGCCGGCGAAGGCGGCGGCGAAGACGACGAGGGCAACGGGGAGGCGCGAGGTGCGACGGGGCTGGAGCGGCGCGGCTCCGGCCGGAGGCAGCGCGGTGAAGACGGCGCCGGCGGGGACGCGCCGAGGCTGGCGGCGAGGTTGCCCGGCGGCGGCAGAGGCGGGCGGGGCGCGGGCCGGCGGCGCGGCTGGATGGGCCCAGGCGGGTCCGATCCGGGCCCCGACGGGCCGCGGCGGTTGCGGGGAGGAGAGAGGAGGCCGGCAGGCCACGTGGCGGCAGGGGATTGGGCGCGGGGCGGTGGAGGCTGAGGTGGCGACGCGGGATTGGCCGGGCGACGTGGCCGGCGGACAACGTCCGGCGCGGGACGGACATGTCCGGCGGGCGAGAGGAGCGAGGCTAGGGTTTCGGGGGGAAAATGATCCGAAAATGGAGAGGGGAAGACGTTTTTATAGGTAGAGGGAGCTAGGAGAGTCCAAATGAGGAGCGGTTTTCGGCCACGCGATCGTGATCGAACGACCGAGAGCATGGAGAGGAGTTTGCTGGGCTTTGGGCCACTTTGGAAGGGGTGTTGGGCTGCAAACAAAAGAGGCTTTACGGTTACCCGGTTAACCGTTGGAGTATCAAACGACCTCCAAATGGCACGAAACTTGACAGGCGGTCTACCGGTGCTATACCAAGGCCACTTGGCAAACCTCGGGCCATTCCGAGAAAGTTTAACACCCGCACAAGAGAAGAGACAAAAAGGGGACGCCGGGTGACATAGGAGTGCCGGATTGCAAAACGGACAACGGGGAAAATACTCGGATGCAAGAGACGAACACGTATGCAAAATGAAATGCATATGATGACATGATAAAAATGCAGATGATGACATGGCAAAGTGCAACACGCAAGCACATGACATGGCAACGACGGCAAATAACTGGCAGACTCCTGGCGCATCGAATCCGGGGCGTTACAAGTATGACTTGTATCACCCACAACTCACTTGTGTTCTACTCGTGCATATAACATCTACGCATAAACCTGGCCCGGATGCCACTGTTGGGGAACATAGTAATTTCAAAATAATTCCTACGCACACGCAAGATCATGGTGATGCATAGCAATGACAGGGGAGAGTGTTGTCTACGTACCCTCATAGACCAAAAGCGGAAGCGTTATGACAACGCGGTTGATGTATTCATACGTCTTCACGATCGACCGATCCTCAGTACCGAACATACGACACCTCTGTGTTCAGCACACGTTCAGCTCGGCGATGTCCCGAGAACTCACGATCCAGTAGATCTTCGGGGAAGAGCTTCGTCAGCATGACGGCGTGATAACAGTGTTGATGAAGTTACCGACGCAGGCCTTTGCCTAAGCACCGCTACGATATGACTGAGGTGGATTATGGTGGAGGGGGCACCGCACACGGCTAAGAGAGATCAATGATCAACTTGTATGTCTATGGGGTGCCCCCTGGCCATGTATATAAAGGAGTGGAGGAGGGGGGATGGCTGGCCTAGCTATGGCGCGCCCTGGAGGAGTCCTACTCCCACCGGGAGTAGGATTCCCCCCCTTCCCTAGTTGGACTAGGAGAGAATGAAGGGGGAGAGAGGGAGGAAGGAAAGGGGGGGCGCCGCCCCCCTCCTAGTCCAATTCGGACCAGAGGGGGAGGGGGGGCGCGGCCTGCCCTGGCCTCCTCCTCTCTCTCTCTCCACTATGGCCCATTAAGGCCCATACAATTACCGGGGGGTTCCGGTAACCTCCCGGTACTCCGGTAAAATCCCGATTTCACTCGGAACCATTCCGATGTCCAAATATAGGCTTCCAATATATCGATCTTTATGTATTGACCATTTCGAGACTCCTCGTCATGTCCGTGATCATATCCGGGACTCTGAACTACCTTCGGTACATCAAAACACAAAAACTCATAATACCGATCGTCACAAAACTTTAAGGGTGCGGACCCTACGGGTTCAAGAACTATGTAGACATGACCGAGACACGTCTCCGGTCAATAACCAATAGCGGAACCTAGATGCTCATATTGGTTCCTACATATTCTACAAAGATCATTGTCGGTCAAACCGCATAACAACATACGTTGTTCCCTTTGTCATCGATATGTTACTTGCCTGAGATTCGATCTTCGGTATCTCAATACCTAGCTCAATCTCGTTACCAGCAAGTCTCTTTACTCGTTCTACAATGCATCATCCCGCAACTAACTCATTAGTTGCACTGCTTGCAAGGCTTATAGTGATGTGCATTACCGAGAGGGCCCAGAGATACCTCTCCAACAATTGGAGTGACAAATCCTAATATTGATCTATGCCAACTCAACAAGTACCATCGGAGACACCTGTAGAGCACCTTTATAATCACCCAGTTACATTGTGACGTTTGGTAGCACACAAAGTGTTCTTCCGGTAATCGAGAGTTGCATAATCTCATAGTCATAGGAACATGTATAAGTCATGAAGAAAGCAATACAGTAAACTAAAACAATCATGTGCTAAGCTACCGGAATGGGTCAAGTCAATCACATCATTCTCCCAATGATGTGATCCCGTTTATCAAATGACAACCCATGTCTATGGTTGGGAAACTTAACCATCTTTGATCAACGAGCTAGTCAAGTAGAGGCATACTAGTGACATTCAGTTTGTTTATTTATTCACACATGTATTATGTTTCCGGTTAATACAATTCTAGCATGAATAATAAACATTTATCATGAAATAAGGAAATAAAGAATAACTTTATTATTGCCTCTATGGCATATTTCCTTCCATATCATCATACTACATCACAATCATTTTAACGCTATGTTGATATCCAAGATAAATCATTATCAACTCCCAGCTACTTTTGCATGGAATGAGAAACTATAATCTCTAATTGTCATTGCAAACATGTTTAATCATAATGGGCTGAAGCATGGGCACTAGGTTAAACATATTTACACAACAATAACAAGTCAAGTTCATACCAGTTTCTCTTTGCCATGGCCAGCTCATCGAACATCGTCATTATTGCCTTTCACTTGCACGACCGAATGATATGGAAATAATAATAGTGCAAGAGTGCCGTGGACTAAGCTGGAATCTGCAAAACATTTTATTCAACAGGAGAAGACAAGGTAAAATGGGCTCTTTATTAGATCAACACTTATTCATACGAGAGCCACTCCACATTTTCATCGTGGTCTTCTCCTCGGTAAGACTCGAATAAAAAGAAAAGAAACTCAGAGAAACATACTGAAATATTTTTGGAGTTTTTGGTTTTCTTGAACAAGCAAATAAAAAGGGAAAAGCAAAAACAAGAAAAACTATTTACACGGGAAAGCTCCCACCAGGAAAAGAAGAACAAGGAAATCTTTTTGGGTGTTCTTTTGAGTTCTACTACTAAGCATGCATGGAAAGTAAATTACTACAACTATTTTTTTTGGTTTTTCTAAAGTTTTCAAACACACAAGAAGAAAGCAAGAAAATAAACCTAAGGATGGATGATACAATGAAAAAGTGTGAACACCGACAAAGAGAATGATAAGTGAACATGAATATAATGTCAGTGAGAAACACATACTCCCCCGAGCTTAGGCTTTTGGCCTAAGTTGGCAATCGATCAGTAGCCTGGAGGGTAGTAGTCGGCGTGGTAGCTCACAGAGGCTCTTGGTGCGGATGCCTCAGCACGTCGTGCAGCCAACACTGCTGTGTTGTGAGCTCGGGCCTCGCTCTCAAGAACAAAATACATTTCCTTGCTGTTATAATCAAAGAGAGCAAGCGCAGGCAAATATGTGTCCACAACATGTGATTGGTTAAACAACAAATTATAAGTGAAGTTATTAGACCTTCCCGTGAGAATCTTATGCTCTTTTAAAGCTTCAAAATCTAAATACCGAGTGGGTAGGATAGGATCAAAATCCCCAAGTGATGTATATTTACATCAGAGAGGCAAAATATACATCATGATGTAAAAAAATTTGGCCAAAATTAACATCACGGGCAGCTGTGTTTGCCTCCAGGTGATGTAAAAACGGTTACAAGCTATGAGATGCTCTTAGTCGGCCCGGTCCAACAACGAAAACATTTAGTCTATAAAATTTTGTTCTTGCTGAAAATAAAATTATGCTATGTTTTTTTGCGGGGTAAAAACTTGTATTACTCGGATAGACTCAAGTTTGTGTGAACCCAAACAAACCACAGTTCTCTTTTCTATTCTGCCAAATTAGGCAAGAAATCGCTAACCACATTCTGGTTGCGATCGACATGAGTGATATAAGTTGTATGAAGCGTCCTCAAGTGTTTTATTTTAGCAACAAGAGAAGCAAAGACTAATATGTCAATTGCTGGGTCCTTCAACATATTGACCGCTGATATGGAATCCATCTCAATTTGGATAGGTACTTTTGTTCTCCGAATGGCTAAGGATAGCCCCTCCATACACGTAGATAATTCAGCTTCAAGTGCACTTATACAAGAGAACAACTCCCTGCATGAAGAGAATATTATGTTTCCCTAGTGATTTCTAAGTACCATACCAGAACCTGCCCGACCATCCTCTGTCCAAGATCCGTCAGTGTTTAGCTTAGTCCAACCTACAGGTGGGGGGCACCACTTGGTAGAAATTTGCACTGGCAACGCATTTGAATGTCGTACTGATCGGACATATGATATAACTGTTTTCCCTTTAACCGGATTACAGCCATAGTTTTGCTCAATTGCTAAGAGTGAATCAAGATAACTACATAAGAATCTTCTAGAGGTTTCCCAAGATAGCAGATCCTTGTTATGAACTACCTCGTTGCGGTTGTGCCAAATACGCTAAAGCATCATAAGCAACATGCACCGGTCTAAATCACCCAATGGGTACAGAGCATTGAGGAGCCATTTCCCGGCCTGTGTTATGTACCTCTCTTAGAGCTAGAAGATGCCAAACACTGGCCATATATCTCCACATTTGTACTGTCTGTGGGCATCTACATAATGCATGGAAGGTGTTCTCCGGCTCCCTGTTGCATATCGGACACCTCCAGTGTTCGTTTATGTTTATTTTCCCACGTTAGTAATGAGTTAACAGCAGCTCTCCAAGCAAAGTTCTTTACTGTAGGGGGAACCTTACTCTGCTATATTAGCTTCCAACATGCCCTACGGCCATTAGCAGTAGAACTGGATGCCTCGGACGACGATCTGCAAGCCGCTTCAAAGGCCATATCATATCATGACTTAACCGAAAAAACACTAAGCTTCCCTGGTCCCCAAGCCAGGACATCTTCACCTTGTCTCGCAGATGCTCTTATCTTCAAAATCTCTGTCACGTTGCAAGACAAAAATTATGCTATGTTTTTGAAGATACTAAGCTCCGTAGAAAGGTAGTTCTTCGATGCATCTGGATGGATTACGCGAGTGGGTCCAAGTTAGAAGGTGTTAGCTATTTCACTGGATACAACTAATGGGTGTGTGATGCGCGTGTAGATATTTTAGTACAACCGCGCATGATTTATGTGTTCGCCAGCGATTGAAAACGATTTTTTTATGGGACAACGAATATTATAGTGTATAAACACAACAACCACAACCGCCCACCACTTGTACACTCACGGATAAATCTGATGTGCAAATAAAGGTGATTGATACGTCTCCAGCTTATCTATAATTTTTTATTTTTCCATGTTATTATATTATCCATATAGGATGTTTTATATGCTATTTTATATGATTTTTGGGACTAACATATTAATCTAGAGCCCAGTGCCAGTTTCTTTTTTCCTTGTTTTTGAGTTTTACAGAAAAGGAATACCAAAAGGAGTCCAATTGACGTGCCAATTTTTAATTATTTTTTATGGACCAAAAGAAGCCCCCGGAGTAAACGAGTTGGGCGAGAAGAGTCCCGGGCCATCCACGAGGGTGGGGGCGCGCCCTACCCCCTGGGCACGTCCCCCTATCTCGTGGACGACTCAGAGACCCCCTCTAACGTGAGACCAACACCAAAACTTCCTATAAATATAGAAACCTCTAGAAAATAACCTAGATCGGGAGTTCCGCCGCCGCAAGCCTCTGTAGCCACCAAAAATGAATCGGGACCCTGTTCAGGCACCCTGCCGGAGGGGGGATCCCACACCGGGTGCCATCTTCATCATCCCGACGCTCTCCATGATGAGGAGGGAGTAGTTTACCCTCAGGGCTAAGGGTATGTACCAGTAGCTATGTGTTTTATCTCTCTCTCTCGTGTTCTTGATTCAGCACGATCTTGATGTATCGCGAGCTTTGTTATTATCGTTGGATCTTATGATGTTTCTCCCCCTCTACTCTCTTGTAATGGATTGAGTTTTCCCTTTGAAGTTATCTTATCAGATTGAGTCATTAAGGATTTGAGAACACTTGATGTATGTCTTGCCTGGGATACCCGTGGTGATAATGGGGTATTCTATTGATTCACTTGATGTATGTTTTGGTGATCAACGTGCGGGTTCCATGACCTTGGGACTCTATGCTTAGGGGTTGGCACACGTTTTTGTCTTGACTCTTTGGTATAAACTTTGGGGCACTCTTTGAAGTTCTTTGTGTTGGTTGAATAGATGAATCTGAGATTGTGTGATGCGTATCGTATCATCATACCCACGGATACTTGAGGTGACATTGGAGTATCTAGGTGACATTAGGGTTTTGGTTGATTTGCGTCTTAAGGTGTTATTCTAGTACGAACTCAATGATGGATCGAACAGAAAAAATAGCTTCGTGTTATTTTACTACGGACTCTTGAATAGATCGATCAGAAAGGATAACTTTGAGGTGGTTTCGTACCCTACAATAATCTCTTCATTTGTTCTCTGCTATTAGTGACTTTGGAGTGACTCTTTGTTGCATGTTGAGGGATAGTTATATGATCCAATTATGTTATTGTTGTTGAGAGAACTTGCTGTTGGGGAACGTAGTAATTTCAAAAAAATTCCTACGCACACGCAAGATCATGGTGATGCATAGCAATGAGAGGGGAGAGTATGTCCACGTACCCTTGTAGAATGAAAGCGGAAGCATTAGAACAATGCGGTTGATGTAGTCGTACGTCTTCACGGCCCGACCGATCAGGCACCGAAACTACGGCACCTTCGAGTTCTAGCACACGTTCAGCTCGATGACGTCCCTCGAACTCCGATCCAGCTGAGTGTCGAGGGAGAGTTCCGTAAGCACGACGGCGTGGTGACGATCTTGATGTTCTACCGTCGCAAGGCTTCGCCTAAGCACCGCTACAATATTATTGAGGAGGACTATGGTGGAGGGGGGCACTGCACACGGCTAAGAGATCAAGAGATCAATTGTTGTGTGTAGAGGTACACCCTGCCCCCGTATATAAAGGAGCAAGGGGGGAGGGCGCGAGCCATGGGGAGTCCTACTCCCACCGGGAGTAGGACTCCCTCCTTCCTTGTTGGACTAGGAGAGGGGGAAGGAAAGGGAGAGGAGGAGAAGGAAAGAGGGGGGGCCGGCCCCCCTTGCCCTAAAACAATTCGGTTTGGGCCTTGGGGGGCGCGCCCCACACTCCCCTTGCTGCCCGCTATTTCCACTAAGGCCCATATAGGCCCATTAAGCCCCCGGGGGGTTCTGGTAACCCCCCGGTACTCCGGTAAAATCCCGGTTTCACCCGAAACACTTCCGATATCCAAATATAGGCTTCCAATATATCCATCTTCATGTCTCGACCATTTCGAGACTCCTCGTCATGTCCGTAATCACATTCGGGACTCCGAACAACCTTTGGTACATCAAAACTCATAAACTCATAATATAATTGTCATCGAAACCTTAAGCGTGCGGATCGTACAGGTTCGAGAACTATGTAGACATGACCGAGACACGTTTCCGGTCAATTACCAATAGCGGAACCTGGATGCTCATATTGGCTCCTACATATTCTACGAAGATCTTTATCGGTCAAACCGCATAACAACATACATTGTTCCCTTTTTCATCGGTATGTTACTTGCCCGAGATTCAATCGTCGGTATCCCAATACCTAGTTCAATCTCGTTACCGGCAAGTCTCTTTACTCGTTACGTAATGCATCATTCCGTAACTAACTCATTATCTATATTGCTTGCAAGGCTTATAGTGATGTGCATTACCGAGAGGGCCCAGAGATACCTCTCCGACAATCGGAGTGACAAAACCTAATTTCGAAATACGCCAACTCAACATGTACCTTTGGAGACACCTGTAGAGCTCCTTTATAATCACCCAGTTACGTTGTGACATTTGGTAGCACACAAAGTGTTCCTCCGGTAAACATGTATAAGTCATGAAGAAAGCAATAGCAACATACTAAACGATCAAGTGCTAAGCAAACGGAACGGGTCATGTCAATCACATCATTCTACTAATGATGTGATCCCGTTAATCAAATGAAAACTCATGTCTAGGGTTAGGAAACATAACCATCTTTGATTAACAAGCTAGTCAAGTAGAGGCATACTAGTGACATTAAGTTTGTCAATGTATTCACACATGTATCATGTTTCCGGTTAATACAATTCTAGCATGAATAATAAACATTTATCATGATATAATTAAATAAATAATAACTTTATTATTGCCTCTAGGGCATATTTCCTTCAGTCTCCCACTTGCACTAGAGTCAATAATCTAGATTACACAGTAATGATTCTAACACCCATGGAGTCTTGGTGTTGATCATGTTTTGCTCGTGGAAGAGGCTTAGTCAACGGGTCTGCAACATTCAGATCCGTATGTATCTTGCAAATCTCTATGTCTCCCACCTGGACTTGGTCCCGGATGGAATTGAAGCATCTCTTGATGTGCTTGGTCCTCTTGTGAAATCTGGATTCCTTTGTCAAGGCAATTGCACCAGTATTGTCACAGAAGATCTTCATTGGTCCCGATGCACTAGGTATGACACCTAGATCGGAAATGAACTCCTTCATCCAGACTCCTTCATTTGCTGCTTCCGAAGTAGCTATGTACTCCGCTTCGCATGTAGATCCCGCTACGACGCTTTGTTTAGAACTGCACCAACTGACAGCTCCACCGTTCAATATAAACATGTATCCGATTTGCGATTTAGAATCGTCCGGATCAGTCTCAAAGCTTGCATCGACGTAACCATTTACGACTAGCTCTTTGTCAACTCCATAAATGAGAAACATATCCTTAGTCCTTTTCAGGTATTTCAGGATATTCTTGACTGCTGTCCAGTGATCCACTCATGGATTACTTTGGTAGCTCCCTGCTAAACTTATTGCTAAGCATACGTCAGGTCTGGTACACAGCATTGCATACATGATAGAGCCTATGGCTGAAGCATAGGGAACATCTTTCATTTTCTCTCTATCTTCTGCTGTGGTCGGGCATTGAGTCTGACTCAACTTCACATCTTGTAATACAGGCAAGAACCCTTTCTTTGCCTGATCCATTTTGAACTTTTTCAAAACTTTATCAAGGTATGTGCTTTGTGAAAGTCCAATTAAGCGTCTTGATCTATCTCTATAGATCTTGATGCCCAATATGTAAGTAGCTTCACCGAGGTCTTTCATCGAAAAACTTTTATTCAAGTATCCCTTTATGCTATCCAGAAATTCTATATCATTTCCAATTAACAATATGTCGTCTACATATAATATCAGAAATGCTACAGAGCTCCCACTCACTTTCTTGTAAATACAGGCTTCTCCAAAAGTCTGTATAAAACCATATGCTTTGATCACACTATCAAAGCATTTATTCCAACTCCGAGAGGCTTGCACCAGTCCATAAATGGATCGCTGGAGCTTGCACACTTTGTTAGCACCTTTTGGATCGACAAAACCTTCTGGTTGCATCATATACAACTCTTCTTCCAGAAATCCATTCAGGAATGCAGTTTTGACATCCATTTGCCATATTTCATAATCATAAAATGCGACAATTGCTAACATGATTCGGACGGACTTAAGCATCGCTACGGGTGAGAAAGTCTCATCATAGTCAACCCCTTGAACTTGTCGAAAACCTTTTGCTACAAGTCGGGCTTTGTAGACAGCAACATTACCATCAGCGTCAGTCTTCTTCTTAAAGATCCATTTATTCTCGATGGCTTGCCGATCATCGGGCAAGTCAACCAAAGTCCATACTTTGTTCTCATACATGGATCCCATCTCAGATTTCATGGCCTCAAGCCATTTTGTGGAATCTGGGCTCATCATCGCTTCCTCATAGTTCGTAGGTTCGCCATGGTCAAGTAACATGACTTCTAGAATAGGATTATCGTACCACTCTGGTGCGGATCTTACTCTGGTTGACCTATGAGGTTCGGTAGTAACTTGATCTGAAGTTTGATGATCAACATCATTAGCTTCCTCACTGATTGGTGTAGTCGTCACAGAAACCGGTTCATGTGATGAACTACTTTGCAATAAGGGAGCAGGTACAGTTACCTCATCAAGTTCTACTTTCCTCCCACTCACTTCTTTCGAGAAAAACTCCTTCTCTAGAAAGGATCCGAATTTAGCAACAAAAGTCATGCCTTCAGATCTGTGATAGAAGGTGTACCCAATAGTCTCTTTTGGGTATCCATGAAGACACATTTCTCCAATTTGGGTTCGAGCTTATCTGGTTGAAGTTTCTTCACATAAGCATCGCAGCCCCAAACTTTAAGAAACGACAACTTTGGTTTCTTGCCAAACCACAGTTCATAAGGTGTCGTCTCAACGGATTTTGATGGTGCCCTATTTAACGTGAATGCGGCCGTCTCTAAAGCATAACCCCAAAACAATAGCGGTAAATCAGTAAGAGACATCATAGATCGCACCATATCTAGTAAAGTACGATTACGACGTTCGGACACACCATTACGCTGTGGTGTTCCGGGTGGCGTGAGTTGTGAAACTATTCCGCATTGTTTCAAATGTAAACCAAACTCGTAACTCAAATATTCTCCTCCACGATCAGATTGTAGAAACTTTATTTTCTTGTTATGATGATTTTCCACTTCACTCTGAAATTCTTTGAACTTTTCAAATGTTTTAGACTTGTGTTTCATTAAGTAGATATACCCATATCTGCTCAAATCATCTGTGAAGGTGAGAAAATAACGATACCCGCTGCGAGCCTCAACATTCATTGGACCACACACATCAGTATGTATGATTTCCAACAAATCAGTTGCTTGCTCCATAGTTCCGGAGAATGGTGTTTTTGTCATCTTGCCCATGAGGCACGGTTCGCAAGTACCAAGTGATTCATAATCAAGTGATTCCAGAAGCCCATCAGTATGGAGTTTCTTCATGCGCTTTACACCAATATGACCCAAACGGCATTGCCACAAATAAGTTGCTCTATCATTATCAACTCTGCATCTTTTGGCTTCAACATTATGAATATGTGTATCACTACTATTGAGATTTAATAAAAATAGACCACTCTTCAAGGGTGCATGACCATAAAAGATATTACTCATATAAATAGAACAACCATTATTCTCAGATTTAAATGAATAACCGTCTCGCATCAAACAAGATCCAGATATAATGTTCATGCTTAACGCTGGAACCAAATAACAACTATTCAGGTCTAAAACTAATCCCGAAGGTAGATGTAGAGATAGCGTGCGGACCGCGATCACATCGACTTTGGAACCATTTCCCACGCGCATCGTCACCTCGTCCTTAGCCAATCTTTGCTTAATCTGTAGTCCCTGTTTCGAGTTGCAAGAATTAGCAACAGAACTAGTATCAAATACCCAGGTGCTACTGCGAGCATTAGTAAGGTACACATGAATAACATGTATATCACATATACCTTTGTTCACCTTGCCATCGTTCTTATCCGCCAAATACTTGGGGCAGTTCCGCTTCCAGTGACCAGTCTGTTTGCAGTAGAAGCACTCAGTCGCAGGCTTAGGTCCAGATTTGGGTTTCTTCTCTTGAGCAGCAACTTGTTTGCTGTTCTTCTTGAAGTTCCCCTTCTTCTTCCCTTTACCCTTTTTCTTAAAACTGGTGGTCTTATTGACCATCAACACTTGATGCTTGTCGGTGTCAAAACCGGCGGATCTCGGGTAGGGGGTCCCGAACTGTGCATCTAGGTGGATGGTAACAGGAGACAAGGGACACTTTGTTTTTACCCAGG
This sequence comes from Triticum timopheevii, assembly GCA_963921465.1. Taxonomy (NCBI): domain Eukaryota; kingdom Viridiplantae; phylum Streptophyta; class Magnoliopsida; order Poales; family Poaceae; genus Triticum; species Triticum timopheevii. The sequence goes on from OY997272.1 coordinate 424,636,230, forward strand.
TTTGGGCCCTCTCGATGGAGGTAAAACCCTACTCCTGCTTGATTGATATTGATGATATGGGTAGTACAAGAGTAGATCTACCACGAGATCAGAGAGGCTAAACCCTAGGAGCTAGCCTATGGTATGCTTATTGTTCTTCTGTCCTATGGACTAAAACCCTCCGGTTTATATAGGCACCGAAGAGGGTTAGCGTTACATAGAGTCGGTTACAATGGTAGGAGATCTACATATCCGTATCGCCAAGCTTGCCTTCCACGCCAAGGAAAGTCCCATCCGGACACGGGACGAAGTCTTCAATCTTGTATCTTCATAGTCCAGGAGTCCGGCCAAAGGTGATAGTTCAGCTATCCAGGCACCCCCTAATCCGGGACTCCCTCAGTAGCCCCGGAACCAGGCTTCAATGGCGATGAGTCCGGCGCGTAGATTGTCTTCGGCATTGCAAGGCGGGTTCTTCTCCAAATCCTGTGTACCTGTTGAATAGCATCCGGCTTCCTGTGAATATTGCGCTCCTCGGCTTCCACGCCCAATAATGGCCATCTTCCACGTGTTGAACGAATGCGAAAAGTCAGGTTATTTTTACATTTACTCCCCTAGCTGTGCAAATGGGCTGCCTATAAAAGAGACGAGGATCCAGATCCGAATCACACCATCCTCCCTTCGCGAGCATTCATCAGAGCGCATCTGACAGAAATCCACTCCATCATGGACAGTCGACGCGGCTCCTCCTCTCGCCCTCCCAGCCCTCGACCTGGAGATTGGGAAAGATGCTCCGTCCCGTACAGCGAGTTAGTGACGCTCCAAACCAAGGGATTTCTTCCCCCAGACTTCATGGTTCCGGTTCGAGCCGGACTCGCCACCTATAAGGGCGGAAAGCAAGCGGAGAGCGTCCCCGGCCCCTCCAAAGGAGAGCGGGTATGCCTTGCCTCTTATTTGATAAGAGGGCTCGGATTTCCAATTCATCCGTTTCTCCGGGGGCTCCTGGAGTTCTACGGCCTCCAGTTGCACAACCTTACGCCTGCCTCCATTTTGCATATTGCGGGCTTTGTGGCCCTTTGCGAGCTATTATTGGGCATTGAGGCTCATTTTGTGTTATGGAAGAAGTTGTTCTGCCTTGTGCCCCGTTCTCAAGAGGGGTCAATATATCAAGTGGGCGGAGCCGAACTATGGCGCATCGCCGGGACTGGATATCTATCCGGAACCCCAAAGAAGGCGTCCGAAGACTGGCCTTCGGAATGGTTTTACATAGAAGATGTCCCCCTGCCGGACCCTATTCGGATCGGCCTCCCTGAGTTCAATAACGCTCCTTTGAAGAACTGCCTAAGCTGGCGCCCACGGAGCCCTCAGAAGGAAAATGACAGGGACGTCCTTTACCTGATGAGCCAAATTAGGCTGTTAGCTCATTCCGGACTGACCATGATCAGGGTCATGGCCACATGCATTATGCGGGGGGTGCAGCCGCTCTAGTATAGAGGCCACCCCATGTGGTATTTCAACGGGGAGGATGATGCCACCCGCTGCGGCCGTAAGGGGCCGGGATCGGTCGCCGATCTGATGAAGTTCTTGTTCGCATTGTACAAGGGAGAAGAGGAGGAATTTCTCCGCGTCAATCCGCAGGGCGGGTTTTCTATGAACAATCCTCCAAGCTGGGTAAGCAGACATTTATTTTTGCCTATCCGATCCATACTACCATAGTCAAGTATCTCATTTTGTGATTTCAGCGCAGGAATTGCGTCGGGCCGTAAAGGATATAAGCAGCCCGCCTCCACATCCCGAGGATCCGGAACGGTTGTAACGCCCCGGATCCGATGCGCCAGGTGTCTGCCAGTTATTCGCCGTCATTGCCATGTCATTTGTTTGTGTGTTGCACTTTGCCATATCATCATATGCTTTTTATCATGTCATCATGTGCATTGCATTCGCATACGTGTTCATCTCATGCATCTGAGCATTTTCCCCGTTGTCCGTTTTGCAATCCGGCACTCCTATGTCCTCCGGTGTCCCCTTTTTGCCTCTTCTCTTGTGCGGGTGTTAAACTTTCTCGGAATGGCCCGAGGTTTGTCAAGCGGCCTTGGTTTAGCACCGGTAGACCGCCTGTCAAGTTTCGTGCCATTTGGAGTTCGTTTGGTTCTCCAACGGTTAACCGGGTAACCGTAGAAGCCCTCTTTGAGTTGCAGCCCAACACTCCTTCTAAAGTGGCCCAAAACCCATCTAACTCCCCTCCATGCTCTCGGTCGTTCAATCACGATCGCGTGGCCGAAAACCGCTCCCCATTTGGACTCTCCTAGCTCCCTCTACCTATAAATATGTCTTCCTCCCCGAAATCCCGGTCTAAACCCTAGTCTCCACCTCCCTCTCGCCCGGCGGACATGTCCGCGCCCGCCGGACGTGTCCGCCACCCGCCGCCACGTCGCTCCGACCAACCAGCGCCCGCCACGTCACCGCTCCGCCGCCCTCCGCCAATCGGCGTCCGCCACGTGGCCCCCAGCCACCCGCGCGCCGCCGCCGGCCCGCAGGCCCAGCGCCGGCCCCCGCGGCCCGTCGCCCCACTCGCCGCCGCGCCCCGCGGCCCGAGCGCCCCGCCGCCGCCGCTCGGGTCCCCGCGGCCGTCCTCCGCCTCCGCCGCCTCGGACCTCGCCGCCGGCGCCTCTCCCGCCGCCCGCCTGCACTCCGCCGCCCTCGCCGCCTTCGCTCCTCGCCGGCGCGGCCCGCCCGCCATCGAAGACCGCGTCGGCCCCGCCGCCCCAAACCGCGCCCCGGCCGGAGCTGCGTAGCGCCGCCGCCGCCTCCGCCCCGGCCGCCCGTGCCCGGTGCCGCCCCGGCCTCCCTCCGGCCGGATCTGGCCGGCGCCGCCCGGATCCGTCCATCCCCGGCATCCCCGCCCTCTCCGGCCACCACCACGTCCAGCTCCGGCGAGAGCTCCGGCGATCCTCGATATCCGTGCAGCCCCGAAGGTTGACCCCGAAACGCCTAAGTCCCCATATTATTGCATTATCATGCCATGTTCATCATGCCGCATCTCTGCATCCGTAGCTCCGTTTCATGCGTGTAATATGTCAAATTGTTCGTCTCGACGAGTAGTTCATTTCATTCCATTGAATCATTTTCATTTGAGTTCATCTTGATTCCCGAAATGCTGTTGGAAGAGTGCATGTTGATGTTAATCTGCTGAAACTGTTAGAACTTGCTCATTTGTCATTTTTGCCATGTTTGATGTGTGCATCCTATGAGGTTGATGTCTACATGTGTTTTGATCTATGCCATGCCATCTTTCCAGGGGTGTATGCCATGTATTTTTGTGATCAATGTGGTGACTAGCACAAGCATGCAAACTAGGCTTCGTGATATTGCTGATTTTAGTCCCTGTTCTGCTGTTATTTTGATGCCATGTAAACTTGATGCTACAGAGAGATCCATGCATATTTTGAGATACTTCAGTAAGGGTGTTTTGAACATATGGTTATTGTCTATCCATTCATGCCCTTGTTTGCAATTATGGAGTAGCCTAGCATGTCATTTGAGTGACCTACTTTTGCTTCAAAATGTTTCCTGGCAGATTGTTTACGTGTTATTCAATATGGCCAAGCTTGCTATAGTTGATCCTTGCTTGCTATGGACTTGTTCTTGACTTGGTTTGTTTCAAAAACATGTCTTCTTGATGATGCTATGCTTATCTTGTCATGCAATGACTTGTGGTGAGTGAATCAAGCTTGTTAAGTAATGTACATGATGTTGCTGTTTTGCTAGACAGATTCTGTTATAGTTTGTTGCTATGTTAACATGCTTCTAGTAATCATTCTATGCATAATCTGGAGATGCTCTATAAACATGTTTTGATCTACATGTTATGCCCTATCCATCCATGCCCTTGGTTGCATTTATAGCTTGATGTAGATTGTTCATATCTTGCTCCAAAGTTGCTTGATAATGTTGCTATCAGCCTGTTAACATTAAGTTCACTTGTTCCCATGTGTTTTGCTAGTGTTCCATGCACCCTATGACCTTGTTCTTGCCATGCTTAGCTTCATAAACATGCCTTCTTACTGTTGATTGCCTTGCCATGCCATGTATTGCTCTGTGGTGAGTGATTCAAGCTCACGAACATGCCTACTTATTGTTGTTCCTGCCATGTATGAATCTGTAATATAACTTGCCATGTTTACATGGGTGCCATCATATTTTCCGTGCCCTTTTGGCTCTTGGTCAGTAAGGGAATTTTGATCTATGCTTTTAGTAGATTCATGCCATGCCTTTGTTTGCCATGATAAGTTCCTGTAACATGTTGTTTGATAGCTCTAAACATTGCAACCTGATGTTATTTCTGCTAGAGTCTGAAACTGTTATTATTTGCAATCTTTCCATGTCTTTTTGAGCATGTTCTAGTGATTTCTGGAGATAGCTCAGTGTTCATGTTTTGATGTGCTTTACCTGTACATCATGCTCATGCCTTTTGTTATTATGTTGGGGTGTTGTAGCTTATTGTTTTGATGCTTGCAATATGCCTAGTTGCTGTTTTGGACAGATTGTTGTTATGACTTGTATAGAGTGTATGTGTTGCACCGTTGCTCCGTTTTGAGTGTGCTCTATATGAAACTTGCTTGTTTTTGCATGTAGCTTCATATTATCATGTTGCATCCTTATTTTGAGGTGTTTGCTTGATGTTTGTATGCATTTTGCATCAATGCCATGGTTAACTTGTTTTGCTCATATCTTCTAGGCCGTAGCTCCGAATCTAATGAACTTTATATGTAACTTGACTAGAATCTCGTGTAGATCATCTTGGTGCATCTTAACTTGTTGTTTAACAACTTGAACATAAGGTTTGTTCAGATCTGGACTAATTTCGAAATTTGCATATGAGGACTTACCGGAATTGTTATATGTTGTTTCCGGCCTCATTTAAACTTGCCTTGATGTGTTGTTCTTGTTTGCATCATCTCTTGCCATGAGTAGCTTCATGTAGCTTTGTCATGCATCATGATTTTTGTGCATCATGCCTTGTTCATGTGTGGTGTGTTTACCTATGTTGTGTGCTTCTTCTTGTTAGTTCCCGTTTCGTTGCGATCGTGAGGATGCGTTCGTCTTCGTGTGGTTCATCTTCGTGGCTTCATCTTCTTCATGGACTCGTTCTTCTTCCTTGCAGGATTTCAGGCAAGATGACCGTCACCTTGGATCTCATTACTATCATTGCTATGCTAGTTGCTTCGTTCTATCGCTATGCTGCGTTACCTATCTTTTGCTCTTCAAGCCTCCCCAAATTGCCATGAACCTCTAACCTTTGACACCTTTCCTATGCAAACCACTGTTTGGCTATGTTACCGCTTTTGCTCAGCCCCTCTTATAGCGTTGCTAGTTGCAGGTGAAGTTGAAGATTTCTCCATGGTGGACAGGGTTATGTTGGGATATCACAATATCTCTTATATTATTAATGCATCTATATATTTGGTAAAGGGTGGAAGGCTCGGCCTTATGCCTGGTGTTTTGTTCCACTCTTGCCGCCCTAGTTTCCGTCATACCGGTGTTATGTTCCCGGATTTTGCGTTCCTAACGCGGTCGGGTGATTTATGGGACCCCCCTGACAGTTCGCTTTGAATAAAACTTGTCCAGCAAGGCCCAACCTTGGTTTTACCATTTGCCTCACCACCACCTATACCCTTCCCTTGGGTCGGCCAACCCAAGGGTCATCTTTATTTTAGCCCCCCCCCCCCCCCCGGGCCAGTGCTTGTCTAAGTGTTGGTCCGAACCGAGCCACCTGCGGGGCCACCTCGGGGAAACTCGAAGTCTGGTTTTACTCGTAGCCTGTCTCATCCGGTGTTGCCCTGAGAACGAGATATGTGCAGCTCCTATCGGGATTGTCGGCGCATCGGGCGGTCTTGCTGGTCTTGTTTTACCATTGTCGAAATGTCTTGTAAACCGGGATTCCGAGACTGATCGGGTCTTCCTGGGAGAAGGTCTATTCCTTCGTTGATCGCGAGAGCTTGTCATGGGCTAAGTTGGGACACCCCTACAGGGTATAAACTTTCGAGAGCCGTGCCCGCGGTTATGTGGCAGATGGGAATTTGTTATTGTCCGGTTGTAGATAACTTGACACCAGATCCGAATTAAAACGCATCAACTGTGTGTGTAGCCGTGATGGTCTCTTCTCGGCGGAGTCCGGGAAGTGAACACGGTTTCTGTGTTATGTTTGACGTAAGTAGGTGTTCAGGATCACCTCTTGATCATTGCTAGCTTCACGACCGTTCCTTTGTTTCTCTTCTCGCTCTCATTTGCCTATGTTAGCCACCATATCATGCTTAGTCGCTGCTGCAACCTCACCACTTTACCCCTTCCTTTCCCATTTAGCTTTGCTAGTCTTGATACCCATGGTAATGGGATTGCTGAGTCCTCATGGCTCACGGATTACTACAACAACAGTTTCAGGTACAGGTTATGCGATGGTCATGACGCGAGAGCGATGTTTACTTGTTTGGAGTTCTTCTTCTGCTTCTTCTTCGGTCAGGGGATAGGTTCCAGGTCGGCAGCCTGGGCTAGCAGGGTGGATATTGTTTGAGTTTCTATTTATGATTCATCCGTAGTCGGATGTTGTTCTTGTATGTTGTATTGTTGTATTCGTGTGGCCTTGTATGCCTCTTGTATGTATCCCCACTATTATGTAATGTTGATGTAATGATATCCACCTTGCAAAAGCGTCTCAATATGCGGGTCTATCCTTGGTGGGACCTTCGAGTTCCTTTTGGATAGGGTCGCATATTGGGCGTGACAACGGTTCCTCGATCCGACCTCCCTAGAGGATCTGGACATATCGGTGGAGCTGATCGACGGGGTATTCCACCAACTGAGTATCGATAATGCCTTGGTCGCCATTACGGCCGATTACCCCGGAATACTTCCCGCCTCGCAGGTAACTGAGACCGAAGTCCCAATACTTTGAAAATGACCCATCCGTGCGTGTTTTTGATCACCGTATACCAATGGTGTTTCGCAGGTGAAGTCCTTGAGGCGGAAGGCCGATCCTGCGACGGCCATTCAACAAGGGACAGCTAGGCCCAACAGGCTGAAAAGAAGTGCAGTCCAGATTGAAACGCCGGTGCAACAGTATGGCGTGTCATCTTGCTCCTAGGTTTTATTCCTGGGAGGCATACTAATGCTCGTGCTTTTTCAGGAAGAAGAGCGCTCGCCGGACTATATCTGGAGAGGTTGCCAATCAATCCTCCGCTCGCCGGGCTCCAAAGCCAGGTCCAAAAGCGGAGGCGAACACGAGGCGTGCGTTGGATGCTCCTCCGACAAAGGATGCCGACAGGTTATCTGCCACCAATTCCGAGGTGGAGAGTGCCATGAATCATAGGCGTCGCCGGACAGTTCTTCGTGACGCATGTTTCTCCCAGAGGCATTGGATGCCTTCAATTCGGGAGATGCGCACCTCCGTGCCACTCAAAATGGTCTAGCCAGAGCCATGGAGCAGTATGTAAAAGACATACGGGTGAGGAAATTTGACAGTTATATATGCCAGTAGCCCCCGAGACTTGAAATAGTTAGAATAACTGATTTAAGGATCATTTATTGTGCGGGATCTTACGGAAAAGAATACCCAACTGTCCCAGGAGCTGGAGGAGTGCAAAGCCCAACTTGAGGCCGCACTAGCCGCAGCGGGGGAAGCCAAAGAGACTCCCTCCGGTAATATATGCTTCAAAAGATGAGTAATTTGTGAAGTGCGGCGTGTGTATAAATCTGACAATAATATTGCAGATGGCGCTGGGATAGATCCGGACAAGCAACGGCTCATGCACCGGTTAAAGGCTGGTGAGAATGTGCTTACAAGGGTGAGGCAAGAGAAAAACAATCTCCAAGATGCCAACACCCAGCTGGGTGAGGAACTAAAGGATGTTTGTGCCCAGCTGTCTGACTCCGTTAAGGAGAGTCGACGGCTTCGACGCGGCATTTTTAGTAAGTGCTTGAACGAACTTTGAAAAAAGAGTTCGGCGAGGAAGTCGACTAACAGAGTTATGTCTATAGGTATGCTCATAGGCCGTCCTGCAGAGGAAATGCCCGGTTCTATGGGTGACCTACTTCCCGAGCTCTTGCAACTGCACGAACGAGTGCGGCAGGTGATGAGAGGCGTCGCCCTGGCCTTGTGGCCATCTGTCTCCCTGCCCGAAGGCCTTGGAGAGCTTGTAGAGAGGCTTCAGGGAGCGCGGCAGCGCTTCCGCTTATGGAAGATATCGGCCTGCCGTCAAGGTGCCATGGAGGCCTGGGCCATGGTGAAGACGCGGTACACGAAGGCTGACCCAAACCACATGGCCGAGGTCGGACCTGCGGGGCCTGATGGGAAGGAGATCCCTGTGAGCTTAGTGTACGGCCAAGTAGAATTGGCCGCAAAGTATTCCCAATAGGACTATAAACTAGACAGCCTGCTGGATGGCATTGAAGAGGAATATGCCCAGTCAAGTTGACTATGTAATTTAAGATGACATGTAAAATGCCTTCTAGCCGGATGTAGATCGTTTGTCATAGCGGACCTTTTCGCTTCAACCTCGGGACCCAGTAGTCCGGAGTGTGTTCGAATACCCTCGCGGTTATATAAGAACCGGGGCATGCGTGGAGACCAGGCGTAGGGGTCATTAGTGCTTTATCAGACAAGTGCCCAACTAGTTATGTTATATTACATGGTTAGTAAGAAACATCTTCCAGGGAGAATAGTTCCATTAGGGGTTCCTTTCCCTGGGAGGCATACCCTAAAGTGCATGTCCGGACTGCGAAAAAAGTAGAAAAAACATCTGGGGACAGATAAATAAATAGATAAGAATTCGTCTTTTAGTTCACCGACCGAATATTCCCTTAAGAACGCTAGCTTTCGGCTTCACCCAGTCTGAGGTACACATCCGGCTGACCCGGCAATAGCAATCGCAGAGGTACTCCCTTTACCGCCTAGCCAAACAATCGGGAATGTAGGGGTAAGCATAGGAGCCAGGCAACCCAGCTTGGCCAAAACTTAAGTCATATCGATGCATATAATGGTGAATAAAAGTTACATGCGGAAGTGTGACACATGTGTTGGGCATGAAGCCCGTATAAATAAGCTTCTGTTAAAGAAGCCCCCAGGTATAATGAGCGCGGATAGCGCGTCAAGTGTGTGCGAACAATGCGTGAACAAGATTTCAAAGGCTGTAATAGGAAAGGAGGGAGAAGGAGAGAAATAGAAGATAGCTAATATGTAAAATATAGACGGAGGAAGGAGACGAACTCAGAATCCGCCGCTAGGCATAGAATCTTCGAAGACGGGCTGCGTTCCATGGGTTCGGCTCGAGTTGGTTATCCGATGCATCTCGCAGACGGTACGCTCTACCAGTCAGGACTTGGTCGATGATAAAGGGACCTTCCCATTTGGGCTTGATTTTGTCCTTTTTCTTGTCCGGCAGGTGTAGAACTAACTCACCAACATTGTAAGTTTTGGCCCGTACTTCTCTGCTTTGATATTTTCGAGCTTGCTGTTGATAGAATGCGGAACGGGCTTTTGCCATGTCACGCTCTTCCTCCAATGCGTCCAAACTGTCCTGCCGATCATGCTCGGCTTCTCTTTCTTCGTACATGCGCACGCGAGGTGAGTCATGAATTATGTCACAGGGTAGAACTGCCTCTGCGCTGTATACCATAAAGAATGGTGTAAATCCGGTGGTGCGATTCGGAGTGGTCCGCAGCCCCCAGAGTACGGAGTCGAGCTCCTCTACCCAGTGCGTGTTAGATTACTTGAGGGACCGCACTAATCTGGGTTTGATGCCGCTCATGACCATTTGCTCGCTCGACTTGACCGTTAGTTTGAGGGTGATAGACTGAAGCATAGTCGAGCTTGATGCCCATGTTCTTGCACCAGAGTTTAACCTCGTCGGCTATAAAGTTCATGCCATTATCAGTGATGATGCTATGGGGGACGCCGTAACGGTGTACGACCCCTGATATGAAGTCTATCACCGGTCCGGATTCGACCGTCTTAACAGGTTTGGCCTCTATCCATTTGGTGAATTTATCCACCATGACTAGTAGGTATTTTTGCTTGTGGGTTCCTCCTTTAAGGGGTCCAACCATGTCAAGCCCCCAGACCGTGAAGGGCCAGGTTATGGGTATAGTTTTGAGGGCGGTGGGTGTCATGTGGCTTTGATTAGCAAAGAGCTGGCAACCGACGCATTGCTGGACTAAGTCCTGAGCATCTGCCCGGGCCGTCGGCCAATAAAATCCTGTACGGAAGGCCTTGCCTACAAGGGCCCGGGCTGCGGCATGGTGCCAGCTGAGTCCGGCATGAATTTCAGCCAAAAGGTTCCGCCCTTCCTCTTTGGAGATACACCTTTGAAGGACTCCGGTTGTGCTTTTCTTGTAAAGCTCTCTGTCGGTGTCAAAACCAGCGGATCTCGGGTAGGGGGTCCCGAACTGTGCGTCTAGGCAGATGGTAACAGGAGACAAGGGACACGATGTTTTTACCCAGGTTCGGGCCCTCCCGGTGGAGGTAAAACCCTACTCCTGCTTGATTAATATTGATGATATGGGTAGTACAAGAGTAGATCTACCACGAGATCAATGAGGCTAAACCCTAGAAGCTAGCCTATGGTATGATTGTTGTTCGTCCTACGGACTAAAGCCCTCCAGTTTATATAGACATTGGAGAGGGTTAGGGTTACACAAAGTCGGTTACAATGGTAGGAGATCTACATATCCGTATCGCCAAGCTTGCCTTCCACGCCAAGGAAAGTCCCATCCGGACACGAGACGGAGTCTTCAATCTTGTATCTTCATAGTCTTGGAGTCCGGACAAAGATGATAGTTCGGCTATCCGGACACCCCCTAGTCCAGGACTCCCTCAGTAGCCCCTGAACCAGGCTTCAATGACGACTAGTTCGGCGCGCATGTTGTCTTCGGCATTGCAAGGCGGGTTCCTCCTCCGAATACTTCATAGAAGATTTTGAACACAAGGATAGTGTCCGGCCCTGCAAAATAAGTTCCACATACCATCGTAGAGAGAATAATATTTACAGAAATTTAATCTGCTGACGTATTTCGTGGCGTGACATCACACCACAGCCAAGCCTTTATTCGAATTGTTTTTATGGTTTCACCTCAGCGCGTTTAGCGAAGCGGTTTCCTTGGCACGTCTTGTCAAAGCAGAGATCATGTCCCCTTATTCCGGGATTCTCATCAATACGGGCGTGGGTAACCCAACCGCGCCATTGATTATGGCGCTTGGGAGATAAGCGAGTTTTACCAGGCTAGTGGGGACGCATAGTTTCATCCGGCCATATAAGGGGTTAAGGATCCACCTTTTTACCTACGCCTTCTTCCTCCTTTGCTTATCCATTTCTGCGTACTCGAGCTCCAGCGCCCAAGTCCGCACATCTCGCCTCAACCTTCCCCAGCCATGTCCGGAGCGGGAGGCAAGTGGATGGCCTCCTCCGTCACGGAGGGGCACATCAAAAAGTTGAGGAAGGCCGGATACCTGCACAACGACATTGCGCGCTGGCTTCCAGACGAGGGGCAGCTCATCCCCACCCCCAGGCCCCATGAGAGGGTGGTGTTCCTTCCCCATTTCCTCCGTGGACTGGGCTTCCCACTCCACCTATTTGTACGAGGGCTCATGTTCTACTACGGCCTAGATTTCCATGATCTGGCCCTGAATTTCATCCTCAACATCTCAGCGTTTATCGTTGTGTGTGAGGCCTTCCTCCGCATCAAACCCCACTTCGGCTTATGGATGAAAACCTTCAATGTCAAGCCGAAGGTAGTGGGCGGCCAGCAGGCGGAGTGCGGAGGCGCCATGGTGGGCAAGATGCCCAACGTCACATGGCTCGAGGGCGCCTTCGTGGAAACCATCAAAGGGTGGCAATCGGGGTGGTTCTACATCACCGAGCCGCGTGACCCTGAATGGGCAGCGGCCCCTGAATTCAGATCTGGCATCCCCACACGGCTCACCTCCTAGAAAGAGAAGGGCCTGACATGGGGTGATTTGGAAGAGCTGACCGGACTCCAAACCTGCGTCCAAAACCTTGTGAACAAGAAGGTCAAGCTTGTCAACGCAGTCCAGGTCATGCTCATCCGCCGGATCCTCCCGTGCCAACAACGGGCTTTCAACTTGTGGGAGTTTGATCCAGCACAGCACCAGACCTTGAGCAGGGATCAAACTCAAGGGCGTCGAGGCTCCCGCATCCGCTACCGAAGATCGCGGATTCAGCTCGCAGCGTCAAGCCGGCGAGGTAAGCTATTTTACCCTTTACGGGACACTTGTTTTTCATAGTTTGACTCTATGCGGGATCTAAACTCCCTTACCTTTGACAGGCCTGGCAGAAGAAGTCCGGGCAGGTTAACTGTCCGGCTCCCTTACCAGAAGATCCAGCGGACGCCCGATTGACGGGGCTGCTGGCTCCGTTGCCTTACGTGGTGCCAGAGAAGAAGGCCAAGAAGAAGGCCACGGGAACCCGAAAGAGTTCCCGGCATCAGGTGTTATCGGACTCATCGTCCGATGACTCCGAGGCGGACTCCTCTCGCGAAGGCAAGGAGGAGAAAAAAGAGGCTTCTCCCCTAGCGGTGGGAGAGAAGAAAAGGAAGGCCTCCCCAACTGGGGAGGCCGGAGGGTCCAAGAAGGGAAGGACCCTTCCATCGGACTTTTCCACCAACGCCGACGACGGCGAAGAGGATTGGCCCTCGAGGGCTAAGCCCCTGGCGAGATCGTAAGTGTCCAGAATAACTCATGATTTTTCCTTTGTCGCATAGTGTCTTCTAACGCCGAACACAACCATGTAGCCCGCCCTAGGACGAGCTCCCCGATTCGTCGAGCGGCTCTCTGGATTCGTCGGATGTGAATAGCACTTCACTTCTGACCGCCTCCTCCCCCCGTGACGCAGACGACGCCGCGGTGGAGTCCTAAAAGGGGCCCAACCAGGAGAAGGTGGTCCTGGAGGCGCCGCAAGGTGACCTCCTGGACTCCGGGCGCAAAGAGGGCAAAACCCCAGAGGGCTCTAAGTCCGGCCCTGTGCCGGACTCCGTACCAGAACCTACAGTGGTTCCGAAGTCCGGCAGGCAGGCTCTTTGTAAGAAGGGCAAGACTGCAACGCCGGTGGCCTCCGTCCAACTGGAGGCACCGGATAACTTGCTGGAGGTGCTCAATGGTGCCTCCATCGACGAGGAGCACCGCACTGTTATGAATGCGGTGATTCGGAAAGTTTAGTCCACCAAGAGCGGGCTGACTGAAGCCTGTACCAGCCTTCTAACAGGCTTTGAGGTATGTAATTAAGATATGTAAAAATAGTACCGCATAGACAGTAGCCCCTGATGCTCAGTTTGGTGTTAGGAAAGAAAAGCCGAACTAAGGATCTAAAAAGATATACGCAGGAGTCTAACATAAGCATGTCAATATGGGAATGCAGGCTGCGCTGCTGACCTCTGCCGCACTGACTGCGGAGGTCAATGTATTGAAGGAGAGCCTCGAGCGGTCCGAGAACGAGCTCGGTCGTGCCAAGAAGCAGATCGAGGACAAGGAAGGTAAGTAATACCTTATTAAAGTAATACCTTATAGAAAGGATTTGGTTGCAAAAAATGACAGGAATAACGTGAGTATTGCAGGGGCCACGAACAAGGTGGCGACCCTGAAGGAAGTGGTGTCCAAGGCCGAAAGCAATAAGGCCGCGGAACGCACCGAGCGAGAGAAGCAGGAGGCGCGGGTGGCGGAGGTGCGGCAAGAGCTCCAGGTTCTCATGGAAAAACACGAGAGTTCGGAGCGTGACTCAAAGACTCGAGAGTCCAAGCTCACCTCGGCTCTTGAGAGTGCCAAGGCCGCTAAGGCCGAAGCCCACAAAGCCCTCCAGGAAATTGAGGCAATAAAGAAGATAGCAGCGGGTAAGGCATTCTTCATGCAAAGCAAGCACGTGAAAGTGAATTTCTTGTTACTTCCCTGAATCCGGAGCTCTCCAGGAGCATTCGCAGATCTACCCTGTAGTGTGTTCGATGCTGCCGCGTTCTACCGAGCCGAGGAGGGGAGCTCGACGGAAAAGGTGTTCTGGTCTCAATATGTTGAGGCCGGACATCCGATGCCCCTGAGCGACCAGCTGAAGCAGCTGGTCGAGCTCCCCAAGGTGGCCGAACAGGCCATGAAGGGCCTCATAGTTGGGCTGTGGCCTAAAGAAGCCGTGCCTGGGAGCTACTTCGGTCTGGTGCGGCGGCTGGTGGACGCCTGTCCATGGATTGAAGTCATCAAGCATTCCGTCTGCATTGAAGGTGCCCGTAGGGCCCTTGCCCGTGCTAAAGTGCACTGGGGCAAGATGGACGCCGAGAAGCTTGTGACGGACGTGCCACCGCCGGGCAAGGAGTATCGCACACCCGAGATGTACTATAAGGGTGTCCTGAAGGGTGCCCGCCTTATAGCGGGTGAGTGCTCCAAAGATGTAATTTTTGAGTAGACTCGCATTTGTTATCCTGTGCGCTGAAAACTTTGTTCATATGCGCTAAGCAACGCTTGTGAATTTAAAATATTACCTTCTGTGCGTCCGTTTATCAAATTTGAGAGATGGCAAGTCGTTGGCTTCAGCCCCATGCCATGAGTGCTGGGGTGTTCAGGATAAACTTGAGCGCTCTTCTTCCCATTTTTGGGTCCTTCGAGGGAGGCGCTCAACACAACGAACGAGGCAACCGGACTTATAATGCTTGAACACTCCCACTTAGCCATAGAATTCTATAATTTTAAATTTCGGCGAAGCCCCTAGTGTTTGGAAGACCGAATTCAGGGCGCTATCCACGCCTGGGCCGGACAAAGCCGGCTCCTCACTCTAAGCGGCATAAGTCTTTAGGGACTCGAAAAAACCTCTCGAACAGCGACCGGCTCTCGCCCTATCATGATGGTCAGTTTTAGCTTTCTCCACTGAGGTGCTCAACGCAGCTCAACTGGGGCACAATCGCAGTGGTTCTCCCAGCGCTACCTTAGCCGATATAACGGAATGTAAGGCACCAAAACATGGGAGCCGGGCAAACCCAACTATTGACCCAAGACATGATTCGGAGCCGATGCATATAATGCTATAAGTTCGGGGTGCCGCACTTGTGAAAGTGTTCGGACTTATCACACCATATTTTGGGGAACTTAAGCCCCTGGTGTATTTGGCCATACCAAAGCGTACGGATGCAACATGTCATAAGTGAACATATATAGATAGAAAAAGGAATGCAATGATAGGCAAAAAGCGATGCATTGTTTATTCAAAAAATACTGCAATGAAAGCAGAATGATGCAAATAGTGCGATAAGCAAGGGATGGGACGATTTAACATGTCCCCCTCCAGGGGTAGGCTGCGGGATGGTATGTAAAACAGGTATACTGCTCGTAATAGAGACCACCTGGACACTCGACGTAGCTTTTCTGCTTCCCTAGCTGTTGCATCGTGAGTTCGGCAATTATACTGCCGGACAGGGCTTCTGGAGAACGGAGTCCTCAGAATAAGAAGAAGAAAGAAAAAAAAGAAGAATGACACAATTGGGAGCCCCTGGTGCGGTTGAGCCGCTCTCCGGGCATGCCGTGGTCGTGCCCCTACCCCCATGCCCATGGTATCTCCAGAGCGTAGTTATGTACGCGTGGTACTGGTCTCGTGATTTCGCGAGGGCTGGGGTTGGGGCCGCATTGCTACACGTGCTCGGAATGTGCCAGGTGGTCTTGTTGTAGGTTACTCCGGGCGCGCTTGACAGTGTCCGGCCGCTTAACAGCCGGACTCGAGAATTGCCTTAAGAGGCTGCTTTGTACTTCCGCCGCGAGAGCCGCTGTATGCTCCTCCGTTCAGAGAGAGCGTTCGGTGTTTCCGTTGACCGTAATGACTCCTCGAGGGCCTGGCATCTTGAGCTTGAGGTGTGCGTAGTGCGGCACCGCATTGAACTTTGCAAATGCGGTTCGTCCGAGCAGTGCATGATAGCCGCTACGGAACGGGACTATGTCAAAGATTAACTCCTCGCTTCGGAAGTTATCCGGGGATCCGAAGACCACTTCAAGTGTAACTGAGCCTGTACAGCTAGCCTCTACACCTGGTATGGCGCCTTTGAAGGTCATCTTTGTGGGTTTAATCCCTGAGGGGTCTAAGCCCATCTTGCGCACTGTATCCTGATAAAGCAGGTTCAGGCTGCTGTCGCCGTCCATCAGGACTCTAGTGAGGTGAAATCCGTCGACGATTGGGTCTAGAACCAATGCGGCAAATCCGCCATGGCGGATGCTAGTGGGGTGGTCCCTTCGATCAAAGGTGATCGGGCAGGAGGACCACGGGTTGAACTTTGGGGCGACTGGCTCCGTCGCATATACGTCCCTGAGTGCACGCTTCCGCTCCCTTTTGGGTATGTGGGTTGCGTATATCATGTTCACCGTCCGCACTTGTGGGGGAAAACCCTTCTGTCCTCTATTGTTCGGCGGCCGGGTCTCCTCCTCGTCATCGCTATGCAGCCCCTTGTCATTGTTTTCGGCAACTAACTTGCCTGCCTGCTTGAACACCCAACAATCCCTGTTGGTGTGATTGGCTGGCTTTTCGGGGGTGCCGTGTATCTGGCATGAGCGATCAAGTATTCGGTCCAAATTGGACGGGCTCGGAGTATTTCTTTTGAATGGCTTTTTGCGCTGACCGGGTTTAGAGCCTCTGAATCCGGCATTGACTGCCGTATCCTCAGTATTGTCGCCAGTAATGCGGCGCTTGTGCTTGTTGCGACGCGACCTGCCGTTGGTGTCCTTGGTATCCGAATTACCAGGGCTCTTGGTCATGTTGTTACTACGAGCTAGCCAGCTATCCTCTCCCGGGCAGAAGTGGGTCACGAGTGTTGTGAGGGCTGCCATGGATTTCGGCTTTTCCTGTCCTAGGTGCCGGGCAAGCCACTCGTCGCGGATGTTTTGTTTGAAGGCTGCAAGGGCCTCTGCATCCGGACAGTCGACGATTTGATTTTTCTTGGTTAGGAACCGTGTCCGGAATTGTCTGGCCGATTCTTCTGGCTGCTGAATTATGTGGCTTAGGTCATCGGCGTCTGGTGGTCGCACATAAGTGCCCTGGAAGTTGTCGAGGAATGCGGCTTCCAGGTCTTCCCAACAACCAGTTGATTCTGCTGGCAAGCTATTGAGCCAATGCCGAGCTGGTCCTTTAAGCTTGAGTGGGAGGTATTTGATGGCGTGTAGATCATCACCGCGGGCCATGTGGATGTGAAGGAGATAGTCCTCGATCCAAACCACAGGATCCGTTGTGCCGTCATATGATTCAATGTTCACGGGTTTGAAACCCTCAGGGATTGGATGATCCATCACTTAGTCTGTGAAGCATAGTGGGTGTGCGGCGCCTCTGTATTGGGCTATGTCACGATGCAGCTCAAATGAGCTTTGTCTACTGTGTTCGGCCCAGCCAGAATTGCCATATCCGACAAGAAGGTTATCATCACGTATCGTGGGGCGCCCACACGATCCGTAGATCGATCTTG